>LS997565.1:28504144-29204144 GCA_000469685.2 Haemonchus contortus
ATGTATGTATGTATGTATGTATGTATGTATGTATGTATGTATGTATGTATGTATGTATGTATGTATGTATGTATGTATGTATGTATGTATGTATGTATGTATGTATGTATGTATGTATGTATGTATGTATGTATGTATGTATGTATGTATGTATGTATGTATGTATGTATGTATGTATGTATGTATGTATGTATGTATGTATGTATGTATGTATGTATGTATGTATGTATGTATGTATGTATGTATGTATGTATGTATGTATGTATGTATGTATGTATGTATGTATGTATGTATGTATGTATGTATGTATGTATGTATGTATGTATGTATGTATGTATGTATGTATGTATGTATGTATGTATGTATGTATGTATGTATGTATGTATGTATGTATGTATGTATGTATGTATGTATGTATGTATGTATGTATGTATGTATGTATGTATGTATGTATGTATGTATGTATGTATGTATGTATGTATGTATGTATGTATGTATGTATGTATGTATGTATGTATGTATGTATGTATGTATGTATGTATGTATGTATGTATGTATGTATGTATGTATGTATGTATGTATGTATGTATGTATGTATGTATGTATGTATGTATGTATGTATGTATGTATGTATGTATGTATGTATGTATGTATGTATGTATGTATGTATGTATGTATGTATGTATGTATGTATGTATGTATGTATGTATGTATGTATGTATGTATGTATGTATGTATGTATGTATGTATGTATGTATGTATGTATGTATGTATGTATGTATGTATGTATGTATGTATGTATGTATGTATGTATGTATGTATGTATGTATGTATGTATGTATGTATGTATGTATGTATGTATGTATGTATGTATGTATGTATGTATGTATGTATGTATGTATGTATGTATGTATGTATGTATGTATGTATGTATGTATGTATGTATGTATGTATGTATGTATGTATGTATGTATGTATGTATGTATGTATGTATGTATGTATGTATGTATGTATGTATGTATGTATGTATGTATGTATGTATGTATGTATGTATGTATGTATGTATGTATGTATGTATGTATGTATGTATGTATGTATGTATGTATGTATGTATGTATGTATGTATGTATGTATGTATGTATGTATGTATGTATGTATGTATGTATGTATGTATGTATGTATGTATGTATGTATGTATGTATGTATGTATGTATGTATGTATGTATGTATGTATGTATGTATGTATGTATGTATGTATGTATGTATGTATGTATGTATGTATGTATGTATGTATGTATGTATGTATGTATGTATGTATGTATGTATGTATGTATGTATGTATGTATGTATGTATGTATGTATGTATGTATGTATGTATGTATGTATGTATGTATGTATGTATGTATGTATGTATGTATGTATGTATGTATGTATGTATGTATGTATGTATGTATGTATGTATGTATGTATGTATGTATGTATGTATGTATGTATGTATGTATGTATGTATGTATGTATGTATGTATGTATGTATGTATGTATGTATGTATGTATGTATGTATGTATGTATGTATGTATGTATGTATGTATGTATGTATGTATGTATGTATGTATGTATGTATGTATGTATGTATGTATGTATGTATGTATGTATGTATGTATGTATGTATGTATGTATGTATGTATGTATGTATGTATGTATGTATGTATGTATGTATGTATGTATGTATGTATGTATGTATGTATGTATGTATGTATGTATGTATGTATGTATGTATGTATGTATGTATGTATGTATGTATGTATGTATGTATGTATGTATGTATGTATGTATGTATGTATGTATGTATGTATGTATGTATGTATGTATGTATGTATGTATGTATGTATGTATGTATGTATGTATGTATGTATGTATGTATGTATGTATGTATGTATGTATGTATGTATGTATGTATGTATGTATGTATGTATGTATGTATGTATGTATGTATGTATGTATGTATGTATGTATGTATGTATGTATGTATGTATGTATGTATGTATGTATGTATGTATGTATGTATGTATGTATGTATGTATGTATGTATGTATGTATGTATGTATGTATGTATGTATGTATGTATGTATGTATGTATGTATGTATGTATGTATGTATGTATGTATGTATGTATGTATGTATGTATGTATGTATGTATGTATGTATGTATGTATGTATGTATGTATGTATGTATGTATGTATGTATGTATGTATGTATGTATGTATGTATGTATGTATGTATGTATGTATGTATGTATGTATGTATGTATGTATGTATGTATGTATGTATGTATGTATGTATGTATGTATGTATGTATGTATGTATGTATGTATGTATGTATGTATGTATGTATGTATGTATGTATGTATGTATGTATGTATGTATGTATGTATGTATGTATGTATGTATGTATGTATGTATGTATGTATGTATGTATGTATGTATGTATGTATGTATGTATGTATGTATGTATGTATGTATGTATGTATGTATGTATGTATGTATGTATGTATGTATGTATGTATGTATGTATGTATGTATGTATGTATGTATGTATGTATGTATGTATGTATGTATGTATGTATGTATGTATGTATGTATGTATGTATGTATGTATGTATGTATGTATGTATGTATGTATGTATGTATGTATGTATGTATGTATGTATGTATGTATGTATGTATGTATGTATGTATGTATGTATGTATGTATGTATGTATGTATGTATGTATGTATGTATGTATGTATGTATGTATGTATGTATGTATGTATGTATGTATGTATGTATGTATGTATGTATGTATGTATGTATGTATGTATGTATGTATGTATGTATGTATGTATGTATGTATGTATGTATGTATGTATGTATGTATGTATGTATGTATGTATGTATGTATGTATGTATGTATGTATGTATGTATGTATGTATGTATGTATGTATGTATGTATGTATGTATGTATGTATGTATGTATGTATGTATGTATGTATGTATGTATGTATGTATGTATGTATGTATGTATGTATGTATGTATGTATGTATGTATGTATGTATGTATGTATGTATGTATGTATGTATGTATGTATGTATGTATGTATGTATGTATGTATGTATGTATGTATGTATGTATGTATGTATGTATGTATGTATGTATGTATGTATGTATGTATGTATGTATGTATGTATGTATGTATGTATGTATGTATGTATGTATGTATGTATGTATGTATGTATGTATGTATGTATGTATGTATGTATGTATGTATGTATGTATGTATGTATGTATGTATGTATGTATGTATGTATGTATGTATGTATGTATGTATGTATGTATGTATGTATGTATGTATGTATGTATGTATGTATGTATGTATGTATGTATGTATGTATGTATGTATGTATGTATGTATGTATGTATGTATGTATGTATGTATGTATGTATGTATGTATGTATGTATGTATGTATGTATGTATGTATGTATGTATGTATGTATGTATGTATGTATGGTATGTATGTATGTATGTATGTATGTATGTAAGTTGTATGTATGTATGTATGTATGTATGTATGTTGTATGTATGTATGTATGTTGTATGTATGTATGTATGTATGTAATGTAATGTATGTATGTATGTTATGTATGTATGTAATGTATGTATGTAGTGTATGTATGTATGTATGTATGTATGTATGTATGTATGTATGTATGTATGTAGTATGTATGTATGTATGTATGTATGTATGTATGTATGTATGTATGTATGGGGTAATGTATGTATGTATGTATGTTATGTATGTATGTATGTATGTATGTAATGTATGTATGTATTGTATGTATGTATGTATGTATGTAGTGTATGTATGTATGGTATGTATGTAATGTTATGTAGGATGTATGGTATGTATGTATGTATGGGTATGTATGTATGTATGTATGTATGTATGGTATGTATGTATGTATGGATGTATGTATGTAGTATGTATGTATGTATGTATGTATGTATGTATGTATGTATGTATGTATGTATGTATGTATGTATGTATGTATGTATGTATGTATGTATGTATGTATGTATGTATGTATGTATGTATGTATGTATGTATGTATGTATGTATGTATGTATGTATGTATGTATGTATGTATGTATGTATGTATGTATGTATGTATGTATGTATGTATGTATGTATGTATGTATGTATGTATGTATGTATGTATGTATGTATGTATGTATGTATGTATGTATGTATGTATGTATGTATGTATGTATGTATGTATGTATGTATGTATGTATGTATGTATGTATGTATGTATGTATGTATGTATGTATGTATGTATGTATGTATGTATGTATGTATGTATGTATGTATGTATGTATGTATGTATGTATGTATGTATGTATGTATGTATGTATGTATGTATGTATGTATGTATGTATGTATGTATGTATGTATGTATGTATGTATGTATGTATGTATGTATGTATGTATGTATGTATGTATGTATGTAATGTATGTATGTATGTAGTTGTATTATGTATGTATGTATGTTGTCTGTATGTATGTATGTTGTATGTATGTATGTATGTATGTATGTATTGTAATGTAGTATGTATGTAATGTATGTATGTATGTATGTTATGTATGTATGTATGTATGTATGTATGTATGTATGTATGTATGTATGTATGTATGTATGTATGTAGTATTGTATTATGTATGTAGTATGTAATGTAATGTATGTATGTATGTATGTCATGTATGTATGTATGTATGTATGTATGTATGTATGTATTTATCTTTTTTCATTCATGAACGCTTTAATTTCCAGGCAACTCTTCTTCTTTTTTTCATTGTATCGCTGCAACATGTACGGGTAGCGGTCACTCTCTACTTCAATTCTAAGAAGAGAAAAAAGATGGCAAGGGCGGGTAGGCATCTCCGAGATTCTGCTTGATATGCATTGCGCCGACGTATAACTTGTTATCACGAAGTCGTTATTCATTATGTTGGGAATTGTGAGAGAAACTTATCAAACAGTTTGGTTACATCTTTTTTCTGATCACTGCGGGACGTTTGATTCCCAACGTGGTCCATGCTCGCACTAAAACTGGCCCATATTCCCTTACATGCTGCGAGACCTTGCGCTCTACTTGCCCATTGTTATGATTGCGAGATTGAAGGGTAAATTACTTCATTTCATTACATTGTCAATAATGGAAAAAAATGCAGTCACATCAACTATCATATTAGGAGTGCGACGAGGAAGGCACCGTGAAGGGACTGTACTTCAATGATGATACCCTGAAAAAAAAGTGTTCTGTATCGAAGGTTCTAAAGCGCTAGCTTGAATGGAGTAATCGGTGGCAAAACCACAGTAATGGCTAGAATTTGATAGACAAACAGGTTTTTTTTCTGGATCTCTATTTAGGAAATCACTTGATTGATCCCTAATTTGCACCAGTTAATTCCTCTGTGTCTCTCATTTATAGTAAAAAAAAATTAGTAATAAACTCCAACCAGGGCCGGAGAAATTGTCAATTTCTTGAATTTACCGCTCTAAGCAAAAAGCCATGTGATCACTTTATTCAAACAAAAGTCATAACAACCTTCGGAAACCGATGCCACTCGACAATAACAAATAAGCAGACTAAGTACTGTGTTTTAAGCCCCTTTGCGTCGATAACAGCCTCGTGGCATCGGATCTAATAAAGTGTCAAGGTAGGGCTGCAAAATCGCTTCCCAGGCCTCCTCAGGCTGAGCATGTTTGGGGCAGAATTCCTTGCTCTCTTGCTTTTTATGCGGCACTCTAGTTCATATAAGTTTTCAACCGTATTCAATCAAGTATGGGGACAGACTTGGCCAGTAAGAAAGTTGCACATGCCCCCTTTGAACACGTCGCGAATGTGGCCGGATGCGCGCTTAGGGTCGTTGTCTTGTTTCGAAATCGCTGCCAATCGACTGGAGTGCAAATGAAAGCATAGTCGTTTCTGAGATGTCTCCGTACCCACGCTTATTCAAAGCTAAATGAGTTTAGTCCTAGTTCCTAGTAACTGGAGGTCCGTTCAGTGACCCTATAAGCATCCCCAAATCATCGCGTTCCCTTTACCATGCTTCAGTTGATAAGAAGGATCGAACCCTCAGTCAACTGGACGCTTGATTTCGTCACTGTCCATCAGGTTGAACATGAATCCGTCGAATTAAAACTTTATTCAATTGCTAGCGAGTCAATCGATACGCTCCTGCGCCCACCTGACATGAGCTTTACGATTCTTCTCCGGAATAAACGGTTTCTTCGCAGGAAACCTTCAAAAACGTTCATTGGATCAACAGATTTGCCGTCAACTCTACTGGAGCTCTTTCAAAGACCATGAAACAGCAGGGTGCTTTGCCGACTGGCGAGGCTGTAGGAGTACTCAATATTCCACTTGGCACAACTTCCCCAATTCAGCCTGTATATTTTTACCGTTTGAAGCCATGTATAAGCGTATTGTCTCCTTCGTGATTGCTCATGACGAATGATGGATTTGCGGTTGCTAACGTGTTCCAAGTATTCCGATGTTCCTTTATTACGGAGGGCTGTAATAGTGTGTATGGTGCCTAAAAGATCTTCCCCAAAAATGTAGGACACTTCTCAGAAAAAAAAAACAGAAAAGCGCATACATCAAGGATGCGAACTTAGAGGCAAGACCTTCTAATCTGCCGTCTTCTGACTGCACCATCGCTGCTTGAAAAGTTGCTCGGTTTGCTTATAAAAATAACACATTGGCATGACACGTAAAGAGAGTAGACCTGTCACTTTGTTCGCAGAATTCTTTCACAGAGTTGGAACCCAGATTTTACGATCAGCGTTCAAAAGCCTCTACTTCGGTACACATCTCATCTTGAACGGCCACTACGACCTAGTGCCATCACCTTGTAAGACCGGTAAGAAATCCACTTTCCAGTGACGAATCTAACAATCAAAATGGAGACCTAGTTATCATCACCTAGCAATCATCAAAATGGAGACCTGTTATGCAAAGATATGGATTGACAACTCACGAAAGTAGAAATGAAGTTGCTGAATTGAATTCCGACATATGATGCATCACGGACAGTCCTTCACCCTGCTCATTTCACACCGTTCCGCCGCTTCCGATATGACCCTTCAGCCGTTCTTCTGTAGCCGGTTTCTGCTTTAAATCAATGGCTACTACCTTGAAAAATGCGGTACCCTCTGAAGAGCTTTTTCAGGTTTATGTGAAATGTTTATAGATTCTCTTTTTTAAGCTTGATGTTTGTGCATAGAGCTGGAGTTGTGGAATATTTTCTCAATCGCAAGCGTCCGCCGAGTTGTCAAGCTTTCGTAGGAATCGAGTTCAATGAGGAAGTGCGTCTTGTCAAGCATCCCTATCCACCGACATTTCTGGTGTTGCATGTTCAGACAAACACCGTTAAGCTGTTATGCCTTCTCGTCTCGAGCATTTAGATGACGTAGTAACTGATTCTCTTGGCATGCGTCATCGGTTCTTTGATACTCGCTGTAATCTTTTGTGTACTTAAAGTACAGGCCGCAATCTAATTCTCCTGCTTGGACAGTCTGTTTCGGTCCCGAATTTTAGCAGCTTCTCCTGAGCCAGCACACCTAAACCAACGGTGCTATGGGCTCCTTTATGTTAAGAGGACTGAAGCCAATTCTTACCACTGTTTCTCGTATGTGAGTGACCGGTATATTACTAGGCTCAGACGTAGGGGCTGAGTAGACTCTGAGTAGTTATCCAGGCTCCAGAGTTGAGAACGGTCTGAATTATTGGAAGCAGACTCACCTTCCAGATTTTTTCCGAGTCACTTGCAAGCAACTGACTGAGCCCACGTGTAGGCTACCCACCGCATCCGCAAACTCTAATCATATTACGAAAAGATACACCTGAGAGGATATGGAAGATGTAAATCCACCCAGCGCAGCAAAAACAAGTAGTCCCCTCAACGCGCCTGCCACTACGGGCAGGCACAGGTGACTTTTTGGTTTGCGATTTACTCCTCTATCTTCCACACGGTGTCGCGTTGCGTAGCTTCGTCATCATTGTTTGTGTTGTTGTTGTTCAGAGCTGTTTTATCGAGAAAAAATACTCAGTGAAAGTGATCTGTACTAAAAAGACAAACATCAATATAAATATAATAATATTTATGGAATCAAAAATAAAGACAGACTACTCTTAAAAAACGATAAACTTGGCATTATATCATATGTATGAAGAACTAGACTATGCCAATTATCTAGCCTTCGCCCATTCTAAGCCTAGCAATAACTGAAGAGGTGTTGTTCAGGGCCATTAGCCCGTTCACCGTTGTCAGAAAAGTCGGCACTGATGGTACGAAATGCGAATTATATGTGTCGTTGCCACGAAATGAAGCCCTATGACGTATGCAATTTGTCAACGACACTGGAGTCGGAAGATGTGGTGAGTAGCGCAGAAAAAATGAATGTTTTCTCAAAATCAAAGGAAAAACATCTCGTTACGTCCAGTGGATCATAGGTTCTTTTGAGCGGCAGCCAGTGATGCCCCCGCTTGTCTCAATCGCGAGCCTGGTGGATTCTTCTCGCTCTAGAAACACAGAGCAAGCCACTTCTTCAATTTAGAGCTGATGTCTCGGTATTCGTTGGACGTCTCGGGGGTCAAATCAGCCAATGTCAGCATTGAACCATTAAACTTACAGCTGATATTGGCTGACCGGCTTACCACGTTGTACATGTGAGTGCTGATAAGCCATGGCATATAAATCAGGAAAGCGAGGGCGAGCGGGGTCTTGGTAGTGTTAAGGATAAAGCACGATGCTCGGAGAGCGCAAGAATGGGTTAGAACCCCGTCCGAGATAAATCACCAACCTTCTGAGACTAGTGCTGTTACAGTTGTACTTGAGAGGCAAATGATTTCTGCAAATAAGCAGTCCCTAACAGTTATTTCAGTCCTTATCACTGAACATCTGCGATCTCTTCTTAATCCGCAGACCCCCCTGAAGTGCCAAGGCTCCACCGTTAATACGAAGAAGGTGACGGATCCAGCAGCGCTCGCCTTCTCGAGCGCTTTACTAGCTCCCTTCAGTTGTCATCACCTCCATCACTTATCAGTGTTCCAGTACTCCTACCAAGTTTCAACGCTCTAGATCCACGCAAGCATGAGTTATGACTTTGCGGTCAAAAAACTATATCATGCACGCCCCACCCCCTGTAGGTGAGGTTTAGCCTCTGCTACCAGCCATGAGTATTCCCATTGTGTCGCCTGTACCAATACCGAATTTCAACGCTTCAGGTCCGCTGGAACAGGAGTTATAAATTTGAATTCGTGGTCAAAAATTTCTATCGTGAACGCCTCGCTCCTGGGCAGAGTCTTGTCCTGCTGCTGTTGTCACAAGTTTTCATATTTTGCCGCTTGTACTCCTACCAAGTGCGAACGTACCAAGTGCGAACGCTCTAGGCCCAAAAGAACAGGATTTCTGATTTTTCGGTGAAATACACAGCCGACACACAGAAACACAAACACACCGACAAACAAACAGACACACCTAGCGAATAGTATATATGTAGTACGATTACACTTTCCACAGGTCCTGAATCCTTAACAGGACAGGACTTATATAAGTTCAAGGTCGCTTCACTCGCGCTACATCTCTATATCTGCTAGCTTCTACAAACTTCTCCTCCGAAACCTGAGAAATTTCCAGACACTAACACATTCTTTCGAGCTAAGCTCCGTCATTTCAGGTGACATTCAATTACTAAGAAAATTATCTTTTTCTCCCTTTGCTAGACTCTACCAATTTTTCCCGCACCCCATGTTCTAATTTAGCTTGACGTTTTTGATGTTTTACGTGTGTCACGCTCGTTTTGCGCAGGCGTCGGATCTTGTAGTGAGTGGAGTGCGCACCTTGAGTATGAAAAATAGGAAGGAGCAAGTCTAAAAACTTTGTCCTCGGTGACTTCTGCTCATTGTTGAGTCGCCTTAAAAGCTCGCTGGAATAACTACACCGTTGCATTACAGCATCTAGTACAGCCGGCCAGTGCTACAGGAAGGCCCACCTGTTGGTTGACCAGTGCTGACAGAACCACATTTGTTTCGATACTGTCAAAAGTTTTTTCTCAACAAAAACAGGTGAACAAAAGAGGCATCTGAGGTTCTCGACACATTTTGATGGCGAATCCGACCGCATGGATGTTGAATCCTTAGCAAAATCCATCCTGCTCAGCAGTTTGAGCAAGAGTACGCGATGTGCAAGGCAGAATAAATTTGTAAAAAAACACCCAACAAACGTACTGCGCGACAGCTGAGAAGATTATCCCGGTCTCATTTCTTGCCGAGAATGACCATCCGCGAGGGGACGGGCACTACGTGCGTCCGAGGGCGCGCGCGGCAAATTGCGCGGTGAAGTTCGTGACGATTTGTACGACTCTGACGCTATAGAGGATCTGCGATTTCTCTATTTTTTGTTCTCTATATTTTTGTTCATCTTGTTTGATCATCCTATTTTTCTGACTATCTGTAGCTTGAAAGGGAAAATGTTTACTGTTCGAAGCGTTGTACGCTTTATCTGTCAGCTTCATCTCAACACCGCCGTAGTTAGCCTCCTTCTATTGCCTCCACATCACTACGCTTATAATCATCTATTCAAGCTTGCCTGTGGATCGTACGTGCAATAACTTTTGTGACAAGTGGCAGAGTGTACCGACCGAAGGACCCTCGTGGCACGATAGACGAGCAGTCACTTCAACGAATCCCGCTTAAACGGCAATTTTTAGGGCACAAACTCGAAGTAGAGTGGTTTAGTAAGGTCAGATGATGTACTCCAGATTTGGGCCCCGATGATAAGCGCTAAACTCGTTAAAATCGTCCTCGGAATCGAAATTCGCCGCGCGCATCCTCGGACGCACGTGATGTTGCTTGCCCCCATCCGCGTCCATCATCCATCCCCTCCACTGGCTGAGGATCGTCTCTTTTTGAAAGTAGGATGTCATGTGGTTGCGAGAAGCTCACGAATTTTTGACCACGTGCAAAAAGTAGTTCGGCTAGCATCTTGCCGGGCCTGGTGTGGTACTCCATGCTCGCAATCGCAACTCTTTCCTCCGCGGGAGAAAGGATGTGCTGCTCTTCCAACGGGAAGAGCAGCACATCCTTTCAAAGCAAAGCCTCACTCCTAGGCGAGAAAGATAAGGGGATGACACGACGAAAAGACCGGTATAAGGAGATGACACGACGAAAAGACCGGTATGTGTTCATATAACGCCTCGGCATCGTTCTACACAGGGCTAAGAGGCGGGCTCATATGCGGCCGTATCATGAACAGGGAGTTCATGACACCTCTATATACACAAAGGGCCACATTTGTGCGTCTGTTAGTATGTCGTTCTCTGTGTCAGTCCGCAAAAAGTCCCATAGCGCGATGAGGAGTGTAGAATATCACGTTGGCGCAGTGAAGAACATGTTTTGAAATGGGAAGTCAACTGATACTGTTTATTTCAATCCCCTAGCTGATACGGGCCATTTCGTGACGTCACTGACTCTAAATCAGAAATTCCCTTCTTTTTGTGGCAGGTCGGACCTTATTTGGTTTTTCTCGATCACAGAGTGACTAACTGTTAGGGAAGGGGGAAAACGATGGGGAACTTCTGAAGGGGCATCAGTAGACATCAGGCGTCAACAAACATTCTGCTGACTGTTTTCTACTACATATCTGATGTGCGAAGTCCCATCTTTAAGCTCCAGCGCATCTTTGATGGCAAGTGTTCATTACATTTACGTACTTAAAAACCCTCTTATCTCGAGTGTTCTACTCTCGACGAGTTTTTCCGGAAGTGCAATCTAAGCGAAATTCTGGATGTATCAGCATCGTGTATATGGAGCACAAGAAATGCTTCCATTCTCCTATGTAACATCGTACATAAGCGTTTGTGGACATGTCATGCATGCGTTAACGTGCGTAGCCCAACTGTACAATAAGACAAAACTGTAAATTTGTGTAAGAACTACAAGAGGATGGTAGCTCGTCTGCAAGAGATGGACGCGGCAGCTTGGTCTTGTGAAACGGATGCAACCGCACGTTTTATCTTAGAGAAGAACGAATCCAGTACTTCGCGCTTTTTCGTGTTGATCGTTGTTACTGACCATGAGTCGACTGACTCAGCGATTATTTTTGTTGAGCTGGGCGGTGAAGAAGTACGTCTCAAATCATCGGGATGCTCTTTCAGCTATAAAGGGCGCTAAGTGCTGAACTCTAGCAAAAGCCTCTCTAGAATACAATGAGAGTCATTGCACAAGTGCAACTAACTGCAATATCAAGTGCATCGAAGAAAGCATGTGCTTTTTAATGGAGCCGGCCGCGGCCATTGCAAAGATGACCTGGAAATAAAGTAAAGTTTTTGGCTTTAATCAATCCCGTCTGAGGGATGCGCCCCCGCACTCGACTTCCATTCAGAATCGTAGTGGCGTCATGAGTGCGTACGTGGCCTATACAATGACATGCGGTGGCCAGCCGATGTGCTAGTCAGTGCTTTTATTCTCCCAGACGTATCTGGTACCAATTCACCGATCCCGGAGTGATGGAAGGCTTGGCTGGTCTAGGCGGGCATCGATCAGGGATTCGAGCCCCTGACCGTGCGTGTGATATAGTGCGCCACTTGCCACTCCACCACCTCCGACCTGAAAATATAGAATGAAATGATTGGAAAGATGGCTGACCAACTGTTCTTCAATCATTCCAAAATTTTCTGTATTTTCTAACGCTACAAAATGATGTGAATGAATACGAATACGAAATGAATACGTACTTCCCTTTCCAGCTATCGATAAGGAGTTCGGAATCGGAGCAATCATCAGATGACGACCACGCTACTAAGGTTTATTTATTTATTTATTTATTTATTTATTTATTTATGAGCTCGTAAGTGCGCTTACTAGTAGTTAGATAACATAAGCGGTCTTTGAACGCTTCTTGGTCCCTGTTGTCACTAGGAAGAAATCTTATTATACCATTTAAGGAGGTTATGCTCAATATGTCGCCAACCACGAATAATGCAGAAGATTCAGCCCGGGTCACCAAGAAGTAACATCTACTCGGCAGTATTTCGTTCGCAGTCATTTGCTCACTCTTCTTCAAAGAACATTGCTATTATGAAAATAAAAGTTTCTTTTTGCCAAAATTCTGCTAGAACCCCGAATAGATTGATAGAGCAAAGAATCTATCGGAACTTTGGAAAGCAGCGCGAAATGCAGAGTAGTGGCACAATCAGAAAGAGCACTTCGACATTGGCAGTGAGTATCAGGACTTGCCTAATTCTAAAGAAGCAGTGTTCTGGCGTTTATCGAACGAAAAATTCGGATTGCGCACACACTTGTCTTCCAGTTGTAGTGAGATTAAGATGCGTATATGCGGTGTAACCTAACCAAAGGCTTGCGGAGGTCAACAGAGTTTTTTATACTTGAAGGCGAGTTTGGTATCAGTCAACCGGAAATGGAAGCTCGGTCGGCCACGACGGGTATCGTTCTAGGATTTATCCTAGGACAGCATTTGATGATGAGCTGCTTAGCACTGCGCCATCTCGCCTGATCTCAAGCTGGAGCTCCCAGGGTCGCAGGCATGAACATACGTAAATTTAAAGTACTGATTGGTTGCGACCACAAAACGTGGGTAACGGAGCTACTAATGTGATGATCCATTCGAAATTAGATCTCTATTTCCACTGCACATTACGACAAGCTGGCACGCTGACCATTCTGCATCTCCGGAATACGAAACCCCTTAAAAAAACATCTGCTTCTCAACCTATTTTCAATCGACAACAAGTAGGCTTGGAAACTCTGAATAAACATGAAAGTTCCCTACCTACCGAGCAATATAAATATAGTACATAGTAGAATGCTCTGCGAAATCGATGGATACTTTGTCAAACCTCCACTACTTGGCGAACCTTACACCGGAACTTTATCAAGGAAGCTGATCTAATACTGAATCGATGAGGCCGACGTGCGATGATGTACACAGACTTTGTCGTCTGAACTAAAAGCTTGATGAACGCGCTGACATGCTACATCTTTTGTTCGCGAATTTGCCCCCATCGTCTGATCTGGACATTCAGCTCAATTACGTGAGCCTTTGAAAGAAGAAGAGAAGTAGATAACAGAGTACCCCACACCCTCTCGGAAAATAAGGAGAATCTGGGGAGACGGGCGTTAGGAATGATTTTGGGTAATCGATTCGCCGCACGCGGCTATCGCCGACCACTCATTCGCCGTTATTACAGCTCTAGCGTTCCTCATACAGCTCAATCGATATGCGATCATTATTTTATGCATAATTCTACAACTATACTTTTGTTCTTGTATTTCTTACCTACTGCTGCATCTTGCCACATTCTTTCGCGCGCGACGCCCTCCCACCGCGACGCGACCATTTCGTTCCTAACGCACCACACCCGCGAATCTGATTTTGAGCAAAAGGCACAAGTTTTTTTCGATATCTCAATGCTCCCTACTTTGGGTGGTCGCCAGCATTACGCTTCTGTGAGACTTTCCGCTTGCTCAGGGGGTTGTCGCTATAACGACAACCTCAAAGTGTTCTTTGTATCGAGAAAATCTGAATATTTATAGTATCTACGGAGAAAGCATTTAAGGCAAGACCAATACCATTTTCAACAACAGAAACCGTATGAATCAAAGATGCAATGAGAACGACAAGGCAACAACGACGCTCATAATACCCAGCCTTCGTAGGGAAAATAAAATACATAAGAAACTGAGACATTACAAGCAAAGAATCACATAGGGCTTTCAATGATCACTTGCTCTTTCTTTTACGGGAATGAGGAGCAAGATCTCCAACAAAGTACTCCTGAACGTCTTCGTCCAGGCCACAAGGGCGAGTGAACTCCTGTCCACGTTCGTGAATCCATTTATTCGATACCTGCAAAATAAAATATTCCCCACATACTCGAAAAGGGTATTGCCTGATATTACGTACCCATTTCACGCCGAGCAACACTGGGCAGGCAGCATGCCTCGTACGCATATCACCCTCGCCACTTCTCATCAGATTGTACCAGAAGAGTGCATCAAACTTGGACGGAAAGACAGCGGTTCCGAGGTGATTGAAAACGGTCGCTCCTCCTAGTTCAGGCTTTGTCATCTGAAAAAAGCCCGATCAGATGCCGCGGCCATAGGTCAACCGTTAAACGATGGAATATCTCGGACTAGGATCCTGTAGCGTATCATGGGCGACCTGGTTACAAGTTGGGGTTTCTGCTGCTGTTTCGCCCGAAGTTTGAGCGGCACATTGATGGCAACCTTTGATTCACTTACCAAATCAATTCATATAGCAGCAATGAATAGTTTTAGTTTTTTCAGAAAGTTTATTCAGTTTTATATGGACCATCCCTTGATCATCATATGGTTTCGTTGCCTTTCTACTCAAATGTTCTTCATGGATGGTCTCTTTCAATTCAGGGCAGCAGCAGACAAATCTCGTACTCTGCGTGCAGCATCAGCAAAAGGGGGAAGAACTACTGCTTGGCCGATCAGCCCACAAGCAAAGGTTCTGAAGTGATTCTCCGAGCTGTACCAAACGGAAATAAGGGGAGCCAGGCCAATACAGCTCTGTAGAACGAGATTTTCGTATCCAAAAAAAATGGATGGAAACATGAGATTATAAAATATGGAAAATGGATTGAGCTCACGTAATACAGGACGGTCGCAAGTCTATTGCCAGTGTTGAGAGTCTTGAAGGCGTTCTTTTCCTCCTTCTACAAAAAAAAAGTTGAAAATTTTGAGATACTTACATAAAACAACACGGTAGCGATGCGATTGCCATTCTCTCGATAAGGTTCCTTTTCGCCTCTCTAAAACGGTCCTCATTCAGGAGCTCACCATCAGTATGAAAAAACGATCACAGCGCAGGAGTGCATTAGTAAACGACAAACAGTACGTTAGAGATGGCCTAGCTACTTCAATCAACCAATTCAATCAAGGATTGCAATCAAACCGAAACATATGTCCATGTAAGAATTAGCTATTGAGTACTCAATCGGCCATTTACATGAGGATAACTAATTTCTTCGATGAGGTCTTTGAGTGCAAATGTAAGCACTGTGCAATGAAAACCCTGAACAGCGTCATTCCTAGTTTAAACATGACCGGAACTCATTCAGAAGGGAGTGAAGGACGTCTTTTGAATTACGGAGTAGAGAGAGTTAGAGACTTTCTCACAAAAAAAACTGTAAATTTGGGAGCAAACTGCTGTCATTGCATTCAAGGGGTTCAAGAGCATGCACAACCACATCGCTTACCGTTGACATATCAAAATGAGGAGCATAATGACCACCGATGCCATAATTGGCTATCTGTAAAAAAAAAAGTGAAGTCAAAAAGTATCATAAAGTAAAACTGACTCTTGCAAAATCGAAATGTGGATCATAATGACCCCCAAGACCATAGTTTGCCACCTGAAATGACGATTTTCGAATGTTTTCGCGCAATGTAAAGGATCACAAAGTACAGATTGGGATTATGAGTCAAGAAGAGTGATGATCTTATAATTGTTATAAATGAGCCATTTTGAATTTTTGATTCAGCTTCTGCTTATGTTTGTTTTAGCTTCACCCTGCCGTAGGTCCCTCGCAACTTTTACGAGAAGCACTTATACCCCCACTATAGACCGTATGGCTGCTTCGAAAGTCAGTAACCCTTGACTACCGGCAACCCACCCTTAATGCAGTCGAACCGGAGTTGTATTCGAGGTATGTAACCTCAAATCATCATTTGTTGATGCTACTAATCAGTACCATTATTGGCTACTATTATTACTACTTCGAGGTAACAATTTCAGGACAGGTTACAAATTCTTTTTCATTTCCTTTACTCATGCAGATAACATTCGTCACCATAAATGTTCGACAAAGAAGGAGGGGAACACTAAAGTATGGAAATCTGGCCGCGATGAGCCCGACGAAAACTTTGGATATGTAATGGGTAGATGAATTCATTGCACCCCCCTTCACGTTAACTTCACTGACTTCGTTGACTTCTATCACTGTTTGATAAACGAATCGGTCCCTTAGGATGAAGCAAAATTGCCACTGCGGGCCAGTACTCGCCGGGACGGAAAGGGGCCTTCGTTAGTCAGTTAACCTAAGTGTTAGCATAAGTTCGGAAAATACCTGTAAGTCTTCTGAAGTAGCCTGATTCAGATTCGTCATATCACCGATTCTCCTATTTATTCGAGCGATCACCTCATGTTCTTCCTCCTTTAGCCATGCACTGGAATCAGAATCGATAAAGAAGCATCAGATGCATTTAGGCATCAGGTGCATTCACTAAAATTAAGTGCTTGACAATTTCGTTGACAAAAAAGTGGAACTCAGATGACTACACACTGCAATAAAGAAAAAGTAACGTCAGGTGGATGGGAAGCAAATAGAAAAAACAGAGGGTCACGAACTACAATTACCTCTTACTAATACGGTAGCTGGCTGTCTCTAGATCACCCGTCACAGCATTCTGTACAGTAGCACGTTTGAGCTGAAAACGAAACCACACAATCATGCAGGTCAGGGCAATTCACAAAAGCCTTTGGGTTTATTGGCGAAACCGGAGCTGCGTTTCCGGCCTGGGGCACACCAAAACACAAATGAAAAGGTCAGATCAGGCACACAGTGAAAGGGTTAACCGAAGAAATTGCTTGCAGTTATTCCCACACAAGACGGATACCTCTTGGAAATACGGTAGTCGACGGTGATCAGAGAGCCGTCCTCAGCCTTCACCGTTGCGCGCTCCAGCTCAAAATTTCTTTGTATCGTTGGATGAAAGAGAGTTTACGAAAAATTCTGTTTGTCTTCCAATGGAAGGCAAGGATTTTCGGAAAGCCCGCTGGGCATTAACCACGATAGAGTCAGATTGAAGACCTCCAGTAAAGGTTCGAACATCAGCCCGACTAATATGGTGTTCATGCTTTCCCTCGAAAGTGGCTTCGGTATATTCCTCAGACGCTCAAAAACGCTTTCAATTTTACCCTCGGAAACAATCTTTCAATTTTACACGTTGAACATTTCAAGACGTTGTCTCAACTACAGTCCACCGTTGTCCAACAGCTCGAAATTCCGCCTCTTGAGCGCTATTTAATGTATGGAAGTGTGTTGACAAACAACAAATTGTACTCATAGTTTACCTTGGGCGTGGCTGTTGCTTTGATTACTTCAGCTTCGTATTCAGACATAACTTCTTTGAAGAGTACTGCTAGCGGCTCGAGCCTTAGAATTTCTACTTTGATAGGAGCTAGTCGAAGATATGGCCTGTCCATCTGAAACAAAACTGGTGAACAGGGTTGAGGACTTCCCTGAATGCAGTGTCCACCGTAAATAGCAAGTGCAAGTATTTAGGAAGGTCGCGTATGGCAGGAAGCAATTTATCAAAAAAACTCTACAACATCAACTTCAGTCTGACGCCGTTTTTTTTAAATTCTACTCTCTCAGATTTGAACGAAATACCACTCACTCCGAGCTTGATAGCATGTGAAGAAATTACGGTAGAATTCGGTTACGGTTACTCCAGTACAGAATTTTTCCTTGTCTCTCAATTTCAATATACACTGTCTTCAAATCCTGCATATTCACCTTGAGGTAGCAGTAGAGCTTCTTCTCTTCCTCTGGTGGCACAGGTGGGGCCTCGCCACGGCATAAGGCTTCGTACGCATCTCGCTCAACGATTCCATCATTTTCCACTCGCTGGAATTCGCGTATTTTTACCAACAGTAGCTTAAAAAGCAAACAACGATTCTCAAGAATAGCTGACCTTGTTGACAATTGGTGGTAGCTCGCCTTCCATATCCTTGCCTTCCAACATATCTTCGTACCACTTCACGTTTCCTTAATGCAAAGAATATTTACGAAAATTATCACAAGTTCTCTTTTGTTGTAGTTTAATATAACAGTTCACAATAGGTATTGGTATTGTATTTTATGCCTACCAAAGTTTAGCTGGAGCTACCTATTGTTTTCAACCTTTCACATTCTAACGTGATCATCTCTTCAGAGACCCTAACGCAATTAAATATTATATGCACATACCCTACTAGTACATAACTCCTCCAGCAAATATGTAGGACCTGCTCAGAATTAATTAGAAAACATCCCACAACTAGCAACTGCCTCACCCTCGTACTCATGAAAATCCTCCTCATATACATATCTTATATTATAAGAAAATATCAGTCTCAATATAACTTCCTATGTGTGTCTCTTATCGTTAGGCCATCGATGTGTCGGTTTGTTTCCGTCACCGGTTTTTTTCGCCAGAACATCTGATGCTGTCAATACCTTATAGAGCTCTGTTTGGTGAATGGTCGGTTATCAGCTGGCTGTTGTTTTATGTTGTTGTAAGGAATGTCAAGCAATTCAGATCAGTTTGCATTGTGTTAAATCTATTTAGCGTGTCGTACTACTATTGTAGTCTAATACAAATGCAGTTATAAGGCAATGGGAGACAATGACTTAACTATTCGCTTTCTAAGGGGACTACAGACCACCTTAAGTCCATGTCTAGGTTAGGTGCAAGACTCGCTTTTCTCAACTATGTGTTTTTCTTATTTCAAAAATCGCTATCTTTACAATTTAATATTTCTTTAGCTGAAGAATGCAGTTGGTAAAAATGAATTTAGTCACATTTCAAGTATGAAAAAGACAGAAGGCCCCAATCACCACAAAAAAAGTTCGAGTCTTCTCAAAAAGTGCGAAGATCTTTGCTTTGTGTAGATTATCAATCACTGCGATGACTTCATTGACTAAGCTTGAGCTAGAGCAAACTCTAAAATAATGATTCTTTCGGGCTTCAACAAAGCTCTACCGCAAACCTTCGCTAAAGAGCGCCGCCGAAAAGATAGCATTCTACTGCCAATGGTACCGTCACACTAAGGGTAAAATATGCTGTCTCGCAAGACTGGGGCTCAATGACAGAACACTTATCCCAACCTTAAAAAACGCATCGTAGATACGCTTTTTCCCAAGCAAAGCCATCCCTTTGAATTGCTTCATGCCCGAATGACGTACAGACCAACTTCATAGAAAGGTCAGAGGGTGTTGAACGTATATAGGAGCTTTCAGCGCACTCAGTCTGGTCCCTGCTACCACCTGTGTCTTTAAAGTCAGTAAAAAATTTCTTCTTTTAGCCCATCCTTTTTCAGAAGCTCAAACACCAGATGGTCTTATAGTAAATACATCGCAAACCACAAAACAATGGAAATTAGAAAGCAAATAGATTCTTGAGCAAAGCGCTCCAAAACATTGTATACTTGTACTCGTAACTTTCGAAGTTCGAGCGATAGGCAGAATTTCATGTTTGGTGTGATTATATTCACTGCGGTATAAGTTGGTTATATGCGAAATTTCGCTTGGTGCCTGACGTCAGATGCAAACCAAATAGGGAAGTTATGATTGTGAGTAATTAGTTTAGAGTAACAACGCAGCGCCATCAATCAAAAGCGTACGTTATGAGAAATAAACTTGTGTAAATGTTGTGTAACACCACAAAAGAAACGGTAATGTGAGATCAGAAAAACGAAGAAACAATAGAAGTTTACCTTTGGCCCTTGGATGGTTGGGAGCAAGTTCTGCTAACCTCTTCGTTAATGCGAGAGCTCGACGGACATTTCCCTGCTGGTAGAGAGCATATGCGAGGTATTCCAGAACCTCTTCTTCTTCGATTGTTCTCGGATTTTCATGTTCGAGCTGAAAGAATTCAAGTATAGCTACTTTGTTGATTTCTGATGGTATCTCGCCTTCCATGTTCACGTCTCCTTAAGCAGAGATTAGGTCGCTTAAGCTGTAGCACTCCCTTACAGTTGCTACGGTTCACCGTGCAATCCACATCGCTGTGTAGGATTGGTATGAGCCTCATTAATCATGTCATTGACGCCATTTCCGCATTCAAACTAGTGCTTAACATTTTTTGGATGAGGCAGGGTATAAGGAGATTGTTGATGGGTTGATAGAAAGTTACTGCATATGGTATGGGCTGAAAGAAGTCTTAAAATGATCCGTTACGATATTCAGGCCAGCAGTGAATTTCTGCCATTTCGATAGTTGATGTGGGTAGATAGACTGATGGAACCGGATGCGGATGATGATAGAAAGCGGTAACAATTGTTCAGAGATGATAAGGGATAACAATATCCGGGCTCATAAGCATGAGCCACTGAGAAAGCCACGCTTTTTGCTTCGAAATTGGAACCATCACACTCTAGTGGGTTACGAGCGTTGTGACGTAACCGAAGATAATGTGTTTGGAAATGATTGGTAGAAAAATCCAGGTCGTATAAGGTTAGTGACAGAGTAGAAGCAGTTGGAAGGTATAAGGGATAAAGGGAACTTCGGTAGTCATGAGAAGACGGCCTGTTACACCCCCACACAGCGGAATCTTGGCATTCGAAACGAATGTCAGGATTCCGCTATGTGGGGTCTTTTGAGTTTTTACAGGAAGGGGTAGGATAAAGCAGACTGAGGTTGATAGCGGGCTTCAAAATTGAAAGCGGTAAAGCCACCTTCATCTGAGCTGTTTCAACATTGGTGTTAATGGTGGTACCTCGACCCAACAGTGGCAGATGGTTGGAATATAGAAAGAACTGATAGAGGTACACACCTTTTCGGTGCTAAATACTTGATTAGGGATTACGTTTTCTTTTGGTTGTGACACCAGTTGGAGGACAAATTGATGTGCATACCACCAAACTTCCCATTTTTTTTTGGAAGTGAATGAAGACGGGGAGATAAAAAAGCCATGGATACGATCATTTCAGCATATGTTGGGGAAAATGATTCTGACCAGTAGAAGATGAGCTTCCACAATCAGCAGCTCTTTGCTTTTTTTCCTCTCCTCCCCGGAAACAAACTAATTCTCCTAAGCCTCTGTTTCAGGAAAAAAAAACGAAAAACTGCAATTTATCCACTTTAGGAAGTCGTCGTTAGTTGGAGAGTCGTTTCGATGGAATGTTGTGTTTCCACGTAGACTGCATGGTGTTGCCCCGTAGCACTGTCTGGCGGCTGCATCGAAAAAGGCCATGCTACACCTCCAACTTTCTACCTTTAGCTCCACACTTTAGATGTTCCAAAAGCTGTTTGATCATGCGATGGCTATACTAGACAGTTGATAGGGTCTTACTTCCTGCGCGAAAGTCATTAGTGTAATGTAATCTTCCAGCACTGCTATTCACAAATTCAATCCACGCTGAACAGAAGGCATCTACAGCACAAATAGACTTCCAATCTTGTACAAGACACGTTCAGTTGAATAGTTCTGGAGTTTAGAGTGGCGACCAGACATCAGATCAGACCGATTGTTGATGGTCCAGGCTCTGACAAAAGCGACAAACCGAAACATTAGCCAAACAAACTAGTTTTACCATCTTAATGGCGGCGGTAGTATTCTCACTACTACTTAAAATACATCAAAATTCACTGAAAGTCGAACATGGATGCGAATGTAAAAAGAAATGCTCACTCTGTTCATTGCCGTCTGCATCCATGTCAAAGTATGGTAGTAGTCTCGTTGATTGTAAGCAGCTCTTCCCACCTATAAAAAAGGCTATAACAGCAACATCACATATGAACTCATAGTAAAGTGTACTACCCATCAAAGCATTTTAATATACGTGAAATCATAACATTCTTTGATGTGGCCTTGAAAGTCTTGATTATGGAGGGGATGGTGAAGTGACCCGGGAGGACATGGAAGGGACGCTCACGTTTAAAGGCACAGTTCACGATAAAAATGGTTTCTGACATTTTTCTATAGTATGAATTCGAGGCTCCCCCTTATACCATACCTGTCGTTATAGGATCAAAAAACGTCACGGATAGGGCGCAATAATGGGCCAGAGGTTGTATCGTGTGAATGCCACACTCATCGTGGACGAGTTTCAACGGCTTTGTAGAGGCTGACTACCTCAAGAGGCTCCCATGAAGGAAGTTCAAACAATTTGTCATAACCCATGGCGACAGAGAAAGGTGGTTTCGGTCAATTTCGGCTCGATGTAGTCACCTCTTTGAAAAATGGGAGAAAGTTAAACTTCGTCCAATCACCTCTTACATGTCATTACCATCACCGTGATCTCGTACAACCTCCACTTACACTACTTTCAACGCCTTTAAGTAAGCGATTTTCTCGCTTTCTTCTCCACCGATGTACTCCTCTACATCAACCCTTCCACTTTTCTACCTAAAATACCTAAAAAGGGTACCTCAAAATTATCGTGAACTGCACCTTGAAAAAGTTTTTGGTTCTTTCATTTAGGCGCATGTTCATGTGTGCAAAAAACAAGGGGTAAGCGGGGCGTACTGGTAGAAGGTAATTAGAATGGATAAAAAACTGTTAGCAAGAATGTATGGTCCATCATTCGTAACCTTTTTATCACAGTAAAATTGTCAACAAATAATGAAGGCTGGTGAGAGTACTTGAGAAGCACTTGTCGCAGTCTCTTCACTGCCCACCTGTTAAGATTACAGCTGTCTCTGAGAAGTGTTGAATATTCTTTGAGAAGATTTTTATTGCTGGTACCAAAATGCTGAAGTGAACCCTGCTTATCCATTAACAACCCAGATCCGAGTTCACTGTCCACTCCGTGAATTCCTTACCGACATACTTGTAATACTGCGAAAAAGGAGTGAGCATTGGTTACTTGTTCAATCACACAACAGATCGATATTGACCACTAACGATTGATTTGGAAGGGCATAGGTCATAACAAAGTTGTATATTTTATCTCAAATCAACCCATACCTTATCCGAGGCTGTCTTATGAGCTTTTCCTCCAGTGTCAAGGCCCTTGTTTGTAGGGAGTTCCCAATGTCGCTACCTTTATCGCCCACGGAGAGTCTGCAGACGGACAGAGACAACGATAAACATGTATTCCGACAGACCGACAAACAAGCTGACACAACTGCTTACTACATACTTAATCTTTCAGAGGATAGCAGTGTCAACAAGACTTCGACCCCCCCCCCCCCCCCTTCCTCCCATTCCTCCCACTATTCTGAAATTTCGATGGATGGTAACAGGTTTATATGAAAGTTACGAAAGAAAAAAGCGAAAATCTTTTCACTCGTTTTTGGAACTCGAGAACATTCGAGTTCTTTTCTTGGGGGAGATAGGGATAGGATAGGTCTGTTACAGTATGTTGTAGTACGTCAGAAAAGTCTCGAAGCTTCTTTGTGTATATATACGAATACAAATCCGGAACATAGCCTGCAGCTCCTGTAGACCTCCTCCCCGACACAGCCCCATATAGATAAGGACGTTAATGAAGTGGAGAAGCTAGAAGAGCACGTGGTGCTCCAAATACCTCATTCCCCTGATACTGCTCAGTCAGATCACCATATATTCCGACCGGCTTTTTTATAACCGGTCACTCCCAGGGATTCTGGCTTGTGGTGGCAGGATGAATTCTGTTTCTTATTCGTCCCAAAATTCTACTGAGCAGCCATAGCAATGCCTCTTGAATACATATATCCGGAGTCTGTCGAAAGTAGGTCACTCCACCTACTTCGCGCGCGGTGCACCCCACTGAGGTTTCGAGGCGACATTACAGTACCACCAAGTGTCTGTGAAGCGAATGATTTGCACTCTATGGCTGACTGTCGTGGACCAAGCGCAATTTGTATGCACCACTGACAACTGCGACGTTTGTCAAAAATCGTGGGCTGACCCGCCGCATGCGACGGCCGCGGCATGACCTAGTTTCGACGGACGCGCGCAACGAAGCGCACCCCATATATCCAAAAAAAATTTTTCAAATAAAACTTTCAAAACATTCCAAACCGCTCGAATGACAAATAATATCTCTGTCGATGACAAATGATAATTCCTCTAATTAGCTAACCTCGAAAGCATCATGGGCTGTGAGACTGTGGGCGACTTTATCACCTAGAATGATGCCGTCAGAGAGGTCGGTAGTGTCGAGACGATATACATCTTGCAGTCGTAGGATAGCAGTCGCAGCTCCCGACAAATCCTCCTCTTCAGGGAACTTTACCTAAAACCCTGGCTATTATGTTACTTCCGCTGAGTCAGTAACAGCAACGACTTGGTGATGATGATGATGATGATTGATGGCAGCGTTCGCCGAGAACTACTAAACTTTATAGATGAGGTCGTAAAGAATTAGCCAGCACTAGATAGATGCTCATTGGGTTGAATAGCTTTCATAAAGTGCTACGGTGAGAAAGGTTTCGTACCTGACTTCGAACACGATTTTCTGTTATATTTCTGATGAAGCTTTCAGCCTTATTCGTACGCATAATATCTTCGACCTGCAAATTTTCCTTAAATGACTCTAGAGATCAAACGGCATCATAGAAAACATTGTAAGGACCGGTAAAATAACCTGCTTGATTTCAACGTGAAATAGTGAATTATCAAGCCTTAATCAATCTCGCCTTTGGAATGCGCCCACGCACTCGACTCCCATTCAGAAGCACAATGGTGTTTTGTAAGGGTATATAACCACCTATACAATGACTTGCGGTGGCTGGCCCATGTACAAGTCAGTGCCTTAATCCTCCCAGACGAGTCTGGTACCAATTCACCGACCTCGAAGGGATGAAAGACTTGTTAGGCCTAGACATATATCGATCCAGGATTCAATACCCTGACCACCCGTAAGTGGTGGTCCGGTGATCGAATCTCGGAACGGGAACAGTCAAGCATTCCATCACCCGACGACAGCAGTCAGCATCAGCACTTGCCACTACACCACTGCTTTCAATAAGAAATAGTGTCAAAAAAGACTAGAAGTCCTCAATTTTCATTCTAGATAACACGAAAACAACGAGGTTCCCCAAGTTCCACTTCTACTCGTCCATCATTTTATTAATCGGACATACTGAGAACGAGGTTCCAATTTATAGCACAGTCTTCTGACCGAAGTTCTCAGCCCAGATGCCTGACACCTGTGTGCCACAAAGAAATAGCTAATAATAACTTAATAGTCAAGCTCTCTCAATTCGCCCATGCTGACATAGCCTTTTCTATATCCTCTTGTTTCCTAGCTCATAGCTGGAGCTAGGAAGTGAAAACTTCTTTCAAATTCAGCAGATTGAGCCTCAACTTAGATATACCTTTTTCCACTCCGTGGTTAAACGTTTAATGAGAAGATAGGCGTTGATGGGATTCGTGACGAAGTCGGGCCCAACGTCCTCGGCATCTTTATTGCGATCGATATACTCGTCAGCGAATCTTAAAGGTAAAAATTCTTTCAAAAACATCAATAATGGGCAGAACCGTATTCCATGATATTGATTAATTGCGCGAATAAGTTTATTTTGAAGCAGATAATCGATAACTTTTTTGAGATATCGGAAAAATTAGAGCCACTAACTTGCTCTACCAGCGATAATCTAATTGTAAGCCCTGCAGTTACGTGCTCCCCTACTTCTCTCTCTGTGACTTCTAAAATTTCTAAACTTTTTCGTATGCAAGTAGCTTCTATATTTAGGCCAGATTCGACCACGATAGGCCTGTGTTTTATTACTTTGCAAGAAATATTATTAGGTTGACGCGTCATTATTGCGGACTTCTTTTTGCTCAATAGAATTTGAATATTGAGTTCGGGTTATTCCTAGAAATGCTCTGCTTAATTTCCTCTACAAAAATGTACCTAGAAAACCATCCGCATATTCGCGCTATTATGCTCTACTTTTTCGAGAAAGGTTGGAATGTGGCAGAGTCATTCCTCAGTAACTTTTCGGCGATGGAACAGTCAGCCAAAGCCAACCAAGAAATGGGATCTGCTCCTAAATCTGCCATGTTCACCAGCAGAGACTTCTATGGATTATCTCGTCGGCCGTCCTTTGGAAAAATGACCAGGGAATAAAACTTCCGTAAGTTTGGATGACTTGATGCTCGGTGTCAAGGCGTGGATCTTCTTCGCTTTCGGAATCCGACTATCTAGTCAATGGGAAGTAGTGCTTGACGTAGATGGTGGATAAGCTCCGGAGTAATTATTTAAACATGTTTTTGTTTAGTGTTTTTATCGTTTCGTTAAATGAAATTTGTTGAAAAAATCCGGAATAATTATGCATCAACCTAATAATTTGCAAGATTTAGCCTGTGCACTGTAGTCAAGTTTTGTCGCAGAGAGCGGAAGGCGTGCATGACATTCAACTCGACCCCAATGTTCAATTCGCGCAATTGTTGATCAGCAATTTTTGTGGTGCTATTCTTCAGGCAAGAATCGTGGAGTGTGCAGTAGCCGCCTCTCTCAAAATGATGGACCGCTTGCATTTTTGGTTGCAAAAGTTGCGACTTCATTTCGCCCACTGTAAGACAATTTTTGTACTTGTCCTTGGGTTGTAGGTGTCATATGTCCCTTTCAAGTGATTCCTTATTTCGAAGGAATTTTGAGTGAAGGAAATCTAATTTCAGTAATCTCAAAAATCTAATTCTTCACTAGTCCTACTTCGAGAAATTTGGTGAAAACACTACTTCCGTAGTGGCACAGCATAAGCAAGCGGACTGCTGAAGCTCGGTATTATTCAAGCAGTATTCCCTGAATGGCCGCCAGTTAATGGCCAATAATTCATTCTACTGTTCGTTCGAGCACCTCCAGTTTTGATCACAACCGGTTTTCTCATCGTCAGACATCACTCTTGGTGTGACCACTTAACTCAAAGAGCGTGCAGGGCCGGTAGTCTGGCCGCAGTCGCCGTGTGTTGGAGCGCGAAGGTAAGGGTAAGATTTGAGACCTCTATGCCCTTGTGGGTAAGACCGAATCGATGCCCGTTTATGTTCACCTGACAACTACAACTACGTAAATCGTTTTCAATTCCACTATTATAGAAGGAAGCAGCATTCTTATTGCTCTCGCTGATCTATGTGATAAATAAGAGAGAAGAAGGAGAGCTTCACCGTTTCAACTCTTCCAGTCGTTGCTGTTCGGCCTCGATGTACTTGTCAATGACGGTCGTGACTTCCTTTTCGGCCCCCAGCATCCGTTGCATATCGGCTATTGCTGTGAATAGGTCAGCAGAGCAGCTGCCGAAGAGCAGTAGTAATAATAATAGACCGCACATTTGAGCAGCCGATTTTGCTGAATCTTACTCAGACCCTGAAAACCAGCTCCATTATATCGGAAAAGCAGGAGTACCATCTAAACACCACGAATCAGAAGTACTAGCCGAAAAAGTCTAAGAACGTTCAAGATGGTTGGGAACACTCTGAGCGAGAACAAGCTATAAAATGTCATTTGATACTATCAGAGGTTATATTAGAACTATACGATGCAAGGTTAGAATAAAGATAGCGAATAATCCTAAATTCACTTGGAAAACTTCCGTAAGCCAGTTAAAAGCTGTTTCTCCAGACTTGGATATATCATTGATCAGCTGGTTGAGTTCTACAAGCCGAAACTTTGAAGAACCTTATGAAGCTTTATTCCGGAAAAGCTTGATTCCAAGTAATAGCTCTATTTTAAGGGGGTTTTTCGTCTAACAATAAGTTTAAGCGGCAAACTAGGTAAGCGATCTCACTCAGGGCTCTAGAGGAATTTTGCAGCTGATTTCACTACAAGTTATGTTTTGCGGCGCCAAATATTAATAAGTGGTAAGGCGATCAACTGACAACTTTAATTCTCGCTCCAAACCGAAATATAGGAGTGGCGGTGCTTCCAACCGAATTCCCACGGCAAATGGCAGCGATTTTGCATCAATCACCATAAGTCACTCGGAATCCGAATCTGCCCCTTTACAGCGCTGCAAGCGGTCAGTTGTGGCGAGTCCATTACGCCGTTCGGGTAGAAGAACTTACACCCTCAAAATGCAACGAGACAGGAGATGAGCCCACTGCCCGGCAAAGTGCCAAAAAATTTGATAAATGGTTCTAGCGTAGGTCCAGTACCTGTTGCCGCGGTTGTGGTGGTCCAGCTCTCACGTAGCCCCATGTTTGATTCAGGTGTATCGCATTTCGCTGCTCTGAACCTGTGGGATCGGTTAGAGTGAGAAGACGGAAAGGAATAAAAATGAGAAAGAAAATAAGTGTCCATCAAGAGGTGGTCGCTATATGTATGTATCATTGAACGGCATTCGGGCAATCAAACGAACAGCATAAATTCCGAAGTTCGAGGAATTGATGATGAGGAATTGAATAGCCCCAGTTGTCATTTCGGTGTTCTGTTGCATTACAACGCTCTACCAGTGGGACTCGCGTGTCAGAAATGATTTGATTTGGCTGGTTTAAAGTTAAACTGATACTTCAAAATAACATAAAACACTCAAGAGAGCAAGCTCGTCAATCAGAAAGTTAAATCCTAAGTAGAAAAACCACAGCGATTCGAAATGAGATTAGGATGAAATAACTGGGAACAAGTAAATAAGAAAGTGAGCAGAAAATGAGAAAAAAAAATAGAAGAAACTCCTTGTCTATTTTTCGCTTTCTTGAGTGTTTGTTTCCGATTATTCAAACAACCTTACTGGGAGAAAATTCAAAGAAAAAAATTGTAAAGGTTTGATGACGTACCCTCACCCACACGCCTCGTCTTGCATGTCTCCCGAATAGGACCCTTGTACTCACGCCATCATATTATATTTTCTGTAAAAGAGCAAGACTTCCTCTGAGTCTGAGTAAAAGCAAGGTGAACTTGGGGGGTTTTTGATTGTCGATTTATTCTTCGCATCAAACTTTGCAGCTGTTGCCCGTCGAACTGCTAAATTCAGTTCCATCACGATACTTCTTCACGCCGTATGTTAGTTCCCTGAATAAGTTATCAGCAGCTAGATGAATGCTCTACTGCAACAGCGATGACTTGGATTACTGTATTACGAATCCCGCACTGCGAAATCTGTCCTATATCGCACAGCCATTACATTACAGCCGCGTAATTTGGTTCGGTGAGGGAATGAGAGGTGATCAATCTTAAGGATATGCTTCGTATTGACATATGGGGTCACTCAACAAAGGAAACGCTAACTCGCAATCAGGTAAACATCGAAATTCGTGCATAAACCTCCTAACAAGGCTCTGTAAAACGTTTATCAAGTTAATCGCTCTCTTCCATACCGGGCGCAGTACCTCATCAAAGTAGTCAATATGCCTCACGATCAAGCTATTACAAACTCCCAAACTGACAATTGTAGAGCTCGATGAACTAAGCCCAAGGTTTATTTGATTTTCGAAAAACATGGCTTAGAACCGATCTATAAAAAGAAGAGCAGCGCGAACACGTGTTCTCCTCGTGCTTTCAGGATTTCTTAGGGCGTGTGCAGCAGCGGGACGCAACAACTGTGGACATAGAAAAATAATGAAGGAAAAAACATCGAAAACATACAGAAACAAAGGATTCAGAAATATGAGCCAAAGGCTAAAGTGTAATGAGAGCACCTGTGAGTGAGTGCTGATGTTATAACGTGCTCATAATGAATGGGTCTGGAAATAGACACATATGATATGACAAGGGCAACACGAAGTATAATCACACGGATGCAATGTCCAGAATGAAACAAGTTGGTCTAAGATGTGGCAAGGCAGATAAATGGCTTCCGAAAGTTTCCGAAAAAAAATCCTATAGAGGGTCTCAGAAGAAGAGATGCTCGAACCTATTGACCTTCTTCTTCTCCCTAGCGTTAAACCCGCGCCGTCGCAGGGTCCGCTGCTCGAACCTATTCACCAGAAAATATCTTAGACGGGATTTACATACTGGATTATTCGTGGTGATTTTGGATGCAATAGGTTAACCGATCCTTTCATGGAAAATCTTTGATGCTTGGGCGATAACTGACACAATCTTAATATACTTCTGGAAAGGAAATATCTCCTCATCTTTTATTTCAAACTACTCTAAGATTCTTTGGGGTGTGTTAATGCAGAGCTGAGGTCGAGGAGATGCAAAATCGAGAGCAGTTCCTACACCTGAGGCTTCTTTTAAAGGTAGCGTATAGCTCAAACTGCGAAAAGATGTGTGACATCTACGGAGGCATTGCACTATCGAGCATACCGTGCAAAATTGCATTTTGCAAAATTTAGATTTGATGAAATCGCTTTTGGAGAACGGTAGTGGTCTTGGAGGACATCTCGAGCTGATAACGACAAAGCAAGATGTTGATTGCAAAGAATCGGCGCTTAACCACTCGTGAAATATGGAAAGGTTCAGTGTGTAAAACCCGACTATTAAGGACCATTTAATGGATTTCGGTTTGAAAGTTGCCTTGGTTTTCGGGAGCTCAGAAATTGGCCGAGCGCAGTCTGATGAACCGCCCTTCAGCACTCGATTCGCCGCGTTCGTAGGAAATTTGACGAAAGTCAGCACTTATTGCAAAGCATAGTAAAGGGAGATGAGAAATGATTTACGGACGACGACGTCGAGGGAAACGATTATGGAATGATTCTAGCGATCTGCCACTAACCAGTCCGAAAACTGAAATCCATGCACTGAAGACTCTGCCTTGTTGCTGTTGTGGCTCAAAAGGAATTACCTATTAGGAGCTGTCACCGCTCGAACAAACGATCACTTATGAGAAATTCCCTGCTCAGTCGAGCAATTTGAAGGCGGCAGTAGAACAGAAGCGCTCAGAACTAGCCAAGCGTGAGGGTGTGGTCTTTCATCAGAGCAACGCCAGATGCACGTATCCTCTTGACCACTGGTCGAAAATTGATGGAGTTCAGATGGACGGCTTCTGACATCCCTCATTTAGTACGGACGTGCTACCAAAAGACCTTCATTCGTTCAGATCTCCGTGATGGCTTTTAGTAAAAAATCTTTAAATCTGTGGAGAAATGCAAAATGCACCGAGGGTAGTTTTCCGATTTCAAGCCTGAACCCTTCTGCGAGGGTGGGACAGTGAAAATTCTAGAAGGATGACGAAGTATAATGAGACAAAATGGGCAAAATGGCACAGTGTCTAATAGATGGATTCGTTCTTCGAGAGTTTTTCACCTAAAGTTGACCTCAAAAATTGGCGGAAACTTCCGAACACCCATTGAATATGTATTTACAACAATGGAGATCCCAAATAAGCCCTAGAAAACTTGTGAGCATGGCAGATATGGGTAGTCAGTCGAACCAAGGAAATGCTCGATACGGTAATGATGAATTAAACAGGAATAGTCCGCCTATGACGATGCAAGACTATGATACTTCTCCAGCGCCAAAGTAGGAAAGAGGTAGACAGGTTGTCAAGAAATCAATTCGAATAAATTATAGTCAATGAATAACAGCCTGTGGAAAACCAAAGAAAACCAGCCAAGGGAAGGGCCTCATGTCGAAGTGCTCACTCAAAATCGGCTTGTATTCCTAGAAGTGTTCAAAGGTGCCAACCCGCTTTCCACCACGCCGAATGATTCTCTTGAACGGGTTCTCAAGTGTTTTTCTGGGTGAACTCCCAAAAGAAGACGGTCAAAGGCACTGTTGCATCTGACAAAACCTCTAGCAAAGTTTCATCCCAAATCACCAATTCGACCTTGTGAGGAACAGTAGGGCAATACCTCATGAGATCTCTTTACTGGCTCTTGCTTCGGTTGCTTCATTGTGTAGCGCAATGGTGTCTAGTTATTGCAGAGATCCAGTCTCTCGGGCGTGGTGCAGTAGGAACGAAATTGTCGAGTCGCGGCGAGAGAGACGTCGCGCGCGAAGGGATGTAGCAGAATGCAGCAACAAGTAAGAAATACAGGAACAAAAGAACTAACAGTATAATCATGCCAAAAGTAATAACAACATAGCGATTGAGCTGTATGAAGAACGCTAGAATTGTTGTAATGTGGCAAATAGTCCGCGACAGCCGCGTGCGGCGAATCGATTACACAAAACCGTTCTTACTGTCCATCTCCCCAGTTTATCGACTATGCAGTACTGTAGAGTTCAAAGCTCTGTGCCTGAATGTCTACTGATGGGCTCTCCTATGGAGTGTAGTGTCTACAAGAAAGAAGTCCTATTAAATGTGGAGAATCCGGCAAGTTGATAAGCTAATTATGCAGAATGATCGTAGCTTTCGAGAGTGCTTAATTTCAATCACAGTGTATGGGGAGCGAAGGTGAAAGAGCGAGAAGGATGGTGGGTGTCGAGCAGGTCATGGTCGATCGCCAGAACCCCGTTGAGGCAGCTCGGGCGCAGTGGAGACACAGAGCGAAGTTTGCAGACTGAATACGTGCGGGCCGGCAGTCGATGGGGCGACTGACCTCAGCGGACTGCGGCAAGCGGTGTGCAGACCTATCCGGTTCCCCCTCCCGATGCATTCATATATAATTGTAATAAAATAAGAAGCATGGAATGACTCCCACAGAACGTAATTGAGTAATTGAGGGACTAATAATTTTTGATTCACGTCAAGTGCTCTACATTTTACAATATCAAAAGTACTGTTCTTCGAATATGTGATGCCTGTAGACTCCAACGAATGAAGCCTATTATTTAAGTCGAGAACAAGTTCAATAAGTCCAACTTAATGTGTGGTCGCTCTTGGTTTCAACAGCTGTCTCGCCCATCACCAAGACATCCGGAAACACGTGGCCCTTAAAGTAGCAAAAGAAGTGACAGAATGTTGGATTGATATTCACTTTCTTACTTCTTTCTGATGAAAGCTGCTGAACGGACTTGAACAGTTGGTAATTTATAAGCACTATATTTATAAGTGATCTTTAAGAGTCATCTTTCGATATAAGCTAGACCATGGAAAGCAGGATTGGCACAAGACATTAGGAAGGCAATGTTGGGACGCCATGTCGTGCGAATGAATTCGATTGCTACAAACAAAAAGTGCAGATTCAAAGGGTAGTATGGATGCGGAACTTGATTGACATTCTATGATGATGATTGCAACGAAATGGTTCTTCTCGCCATCGAACAAAAGAAACGGCAATAAATTCGATCCGTCGATCGCATACTAAACCAAAAGTGACTGCAGAGGAGGGAATGATCTGCGATAACGATGCGATCCAGTCTGGGACGTGCAAAATCGACGGTATATTATGTGAAAAACCTGAAGACCCTAGCTGTGTCGGCGCTGGGGCTAGACACCATTTCGGAGCCTCTAACGGGATGACCGGACTTGGGGCGAGGCACGTCGAGTTGAAGAGAAATACCCTTATGACCAAAATTCCTGCTTCGCATTCCTCCAGCTACTGGGTGACCCAGCTCTCGCAAAGAAATAAGCTGTTTGATGCCTGTTTAACGTCATTATAGTGAATTAGGCATGAGCCTTGAAACTATGTTGCCACAGGGTTCAGCCCTATTTGAAATAAGGCATATTACCTCTTATAACATCAGGTAAGTTAAGTCATATGGAAATGCGACTAAAGAGATCATTTCAGCCGCCTAAAAAGCTAAGAGGAGGCAACAAGTCTGAACCGAGCACTTTGTGTGCGACGTTCTGCTAAATTCATGGCACAACAGTAAACTATTCTTACCGCTCTAGTTCTCAGACATCCGCGACTACCCTTACATCTATACCGAATCGTATCCCTTTCTTTTTACTGCTTCATACCCTACAGTACCTCGTGGTACGTTCATGACGCCGGTCACTCATGGGTCAAAGAGGACTATGAAAGGCATAGTTTACGACCATCCTGTGGTGACCTTTTCGAGTTAAAAAGTGTTGGTGTTAAATAGAGTATCGGTGGTAACGAAAGGGCGAAAGTTTACGGAGCTTGCAAAGCTTGCAGCTAACTAATGTCGGTTAAAATGATCCCGAACACTCATCGGTCAAGGAGGGCCTTATGGCTGTGCTGGGCTTGCTATAGTTTCAGGTCACGATTATGAGGACAGTAGTGATTCTAAAGGCTATGTGGACGAGATTTCAGTCTCATGGCGTGAAGCTACAGCAAGCTCAGCACAGTTGCAAGATGCCACGAATTGCCATATGACACGGTCATGGGTCGAGACGAGACTAGTTTACCTTTTCCATCCGTGGGACGCACAGAACCGAAATTCGGGGTAGTATCGAATATTGAATAGAATTATTGTCCCACAACATAAACTCCGATATGAATACTGTAGCTTCCACACGATTCATATCGGAGCATACGTATTGGGAATTAAAAAACATAAACAATACTCAATACAAGTTCACGAACAAGGAAAAAAGAATTGACTAAAACAAGGACGTTCAACACAGCGGCTTTTAGATGGGGATATCTACGGCGCCCGAGAACGCCCCATTGGCGTTATATACATCTAATAAACACAGCCCATATGAGCTCTGCGGAACTCCACTTATAGGGTGAAGGACAGTCACTAAACTGGGCGGCGCTGTAGACAACTTTCTATTCTGGTTTCAGAAATGCAGAAAACAGGAATAATGGGCAAAGATCACGAATGGGTCAACAAACCGGACCGAAGAGACCCATTTGTAGTGTCCTCAAAGTGGGCGTTACTTCCTAAATAGATCCATTACTCGGTTATACCGAATTCTGGATGTCAGATAGCTCCAATGAGCAGGGTCTGAAGAGTGCTTACACATGTAGTATGCCATATTTTAGCAATGCTTCACCACAGTGGACGGAGAGTTCTCTTCAATAGAGATGCCTTCCACGGAAACCCATAAGTTTGTTTTAAATGTTCTTAAATCCTGAAATGGGCGGAGCTCAGAACAATACCCACAGAACACCAAAAATTCTGTTGGAAAACGTTTTCAAGCCTGAAAAAAATGGTTAGAGGCTGTTTAGGGAAGTGCGTCAAAGCTCAATAGCCGCCGTACAGTGCGACAATCAGTCACCATAACATTCCTCAACAACTTTCACCCACCCTAAGAAATGCGATTGTGGGTTGTGGGAGGAAAAGTGGTCAAACTTTAATAGTGAGTGGAGCGTGCACCGAGAAAGAAGAGTGTAAGTATAGTAGAAGAGCAAGAGATCAAGCATTCATAACGGTATTCGAAACGCTCCAGAATTCGGAAAATGGTAAGAGGTTGCCGAATCCTCGTGACAAAAGGACTGCAAGCTAAGGTGGGAGGTGGGAGGGATATAAATTCAGAGCTCTGTCAAAAAAAAAATGTTGTGGAATCAGAGTCATTACCTCCTACAAATAAGGTCATCTTCATTACTCACTATGTATAAGGCACAGAGCCAAGTGAAAGGAACGCATAAGAAGAGTACAGCTAAGCTCCGAAAACGGAGTGGATTAGTGGAAAAGGTGCAGGTGACAGAAATCAAATGAAATGAAGGAGACACACTTGTGGTGGGCGGGGCGTCTCACTAAAGGCCACAGTTTTGAGGAACGGATCTCAGAATGAGAAATTCATAACACTGTTTCAAACGCTCTTCGCCGTGGTGCACGTGTTAGTGTGCGCCGCCCACTGGTAAGGTATAAGCCCCTACGCATTACAAACTTGTTTTTTCTATTTTGCATTATTTGTTTGTCGCTAATCTATTTTTATACCGCTGGCGGTTGCCCACGCTCGATGAAGATTCCAAAAAATATCTATCGCGGTATGTGACATTAATATTCTCACGTTAGCAGTTACAAACGGATTAGCTTTAGGATTTTTTCTTTTAAACTTTTTACTTTTAACTTTTAAAAAGACAGATTGATGGCTGCAGCTGATGTGTAGATGATACAATATCAATGTGGCCCACAGTTTTCAATACACTACAATTACATATACATATATAATATAACAGTCGGATCGCCCGGTCGACGTCGAGTCAACTTCCTCCTAGATTGGAATGGTTGGCAGAACATCTTCCCGAACTCTGCCTTCGCTTTGCCACATGCGCCCAATCTTTCTAGATGGTTTCATGTCTTCGAACCGCCCTTACTATGAACGACCAGCCTCCTTACTATTTGACAACCCCCATTCTTTTCGTTGCCTGCTTCGTTTTGATTATTTTTTTTCGTTTACTTCCTGTTTTCGTGTTTTGTCACCATAAACTCACTAGAGGCCTTATAAGAATAATAAGTTTCACGAAAACAAACTAACCATATATAGCCATCCAACACGAACCTGACTGACAAATGGCGCGCTTCAATCAACCATTCCAGTCCTGCGATTAGTGGCGGATGCGGCGAGCGCGACGCGATTTTCGGGAAGAAGTACGCACAGCCAGATGGAATTCGCAGTTGACTCTTCATTCCACCATTTTCTCTATTTCGCGGGCACTACAAATTCGGCATGGAGCGAATTCGCTCACCGCTTACTTTTCAATTTTGACAGTGGCTATTCCATTAAAAATTCAATTCTTCCCCTTATTGCGTCTACTGGCTCTCCGATCTTTCTGAAAATGGGCACACCTGTCAGAACTGAAGTCTTCAATGATACTTACTATTCTGTCGAACGAGATAACAACACAATCAGAAGCTAATATTACAGCTTTTCTTATGTTCATGAATGTAAATCATCCGCCAAGGCTCTCAAATTAGTGGTGGTCAAACAGGTATTTCGACAACTGATAGAGAATAGGCAGGATGAAATCTAATAGCGAGAAACAAACCAAATTTAGACCTCCCCTTCGTTGGTAATGGGGAATAATAATACTAGATAGGAACCGATAAAACGTGAAGGGTTAAAACTCTGTGTTGGCTAAGCCATCCCTGTTAACAGTGAAGCTGCGACGTCTCATTTGGTGATTCAAAAGCACAGTTCACTATAGAAATGGCTTCTGAGATTTCCCCCTCAGATGAATTCGAGGTCCCCTCGTATACCATATCTGGCGCTATTAGGACGGAAAACGGCTTAATTAGGGAGTTATAAAGGCTCAAAGTTTGCACCGTGTGTATCCTCTTACGAATTTCACCGGCATTGTATAGGTTGCACCGATCACAAGGGAACCCATAAAGAAAGTTTAAACAACTTGTCATGACCCATAGCAAAGTGGCAGGCAGTTTTGTACAGTTCTGGTTTGCTGTAGTCAAGTTTTTACGCAAATGCAACAATTGAAATCTCGTCCGAAAACCCCTTTCATGTTACTTCAGTCATGGTATTCTCGTCCGACAACTATTTTCCCTACTTTTAAGTAGCCGTATTTTTCTCGATTCGCTTTCTCTCTAATTCTCTCGCTTTTTCCACTACCGATGAATTATTCCCAACCTATACTTCCACTTCTCGAACAAAAACGAGTACCTCGAAATTATCATGAACTGTGCCTCCAAGGTTTGACGAACTATCGACGTTTTGTTACCCAGGCTAACAACAATTAGCAGGGACCGATATGGAGTCTTAGAAGGCAACAGCTGATAGGATCGTTATTCGGTTAATAGCGGAAATCTGGCACTTAGGCAGTTGATGTAGAATGTAAAGGGATCGGAGATAGATGGTTGTAAGGTTTGATAACGAGTGATAATAATATGTGATAGCAAGTCATAGAAGCCAAGAGTCACAAACCCTGTGACGCCCTTCGTGTTGACAGTGGGTCCTTCGTAATTTGTTGGATAATGCAGCGTTTGAATAGACCTCAGCTGGTTGGCAGAAGAAATAATAATAATTGATAGGGATTGATAGGGAACTTAAAAGACAATAGCACTAATTCAGTTACGCCCTTTGGGTCATTAGTGGAAAGTTGGAACTGTGATGTGTGAGTTTGGGTGTGAAGAACAGTAGACGATTTATGACAGAAACTGATAACAGGAGATGGAGAAAAGGTAACTCTAGGAGGCATGAGCCATTGGGTCCTCTGCGTCCCTCGGATCATAGTGGACTCATAGCTCTTTGGTGGGTGATGGAGAATGTGTCGGATTCGTTGGTAGTTGGTGATAAGAATCGATAACTGCTGACGAGGGCTAATAAGGAGCGAGCGAGAATACCGCTAACGCTAGGATACTTACGCCTCTCGCATTAACTTTGCAGCTTTGACTCTTTGGTGGGTAAGTGGTTTGTTAACGTGTCGCATGTGGTGGCGACAAGAACTGAAGTCAACTGGTAAGTCTCAGTGATAAGGAGCAATAGAACGTGAGAGCCAGTGGACCTGTTCCGCTCTTCGTGTTCTGAGCAGCCGTTGGCTATCTACTGATAAGGACTTTGATTGGATTACAGATAAAAGATGTCAGAACGCGATAACAGTTGACAAAAGCCCAAAGGCAGAGTTCACGATAATTTTGGGTAACCCAGATTATAACGAAAAATGGAAGATGGAAAATAGTGTGATGGGGGCGAAGGAATTCCGTGGATCCGTGTTCCCGAGACGGAAAAGGTTTCGAAAAATAGTTAAAAAGGGGGCTAGAGAATGAGACCCAGAAGAATGAAGAAGAGTGGGGCGTTTGGACGAGCTACGCACAGCGCATCATTGCGGTATGTGGGGGGTATGTGTACGAACGTGCGTCCGAGGATGCGCGCGGCAAGTTGCGCGGCGAAGTTCGTAATGATCTGAACGACTTTGGTGCCTATCGTTGGAGCCCAAATTTGAAATAGAGTGGATAAGGAGGATCATCTGACCCTACTAAACTACACCACTTCCAGTTTGTGCCCCAAAATTTGGCGCCGCAACCATACAAATCGTCACGAACTTCGCCGCGCAATTTGCCGCGCGCACCCTCGGACGCACGTTCGTACCGTCCCCCACGTGTGGGTACTGGTCAAATATCAGACTACGGTAAACAAAAATATAATAGTATACAGTGCTATAGTATCCTACTTCATATAATCCGCGAAATGTGTGTGTGTGTGTGTGTGTGTGTGTGTGTGTGTGTGTGTGTGTGTGTGTGTGTGTGTGTGTGTGTGTGTGTGTGTGTGTGTGTGTGTGTGTGTGTGTGTGTGTGTGTGTGTGTGTGTGTGTGTGTGTGTGTGTGTGTGTGTGTGTGTGTGTGTGTGTGTGTGTGTGTGTGTGTGTGTGTGTGTGTGTGTGTGTGTGTGTGTGTGTGTGTGTGTGTGTGTGTGTGTGTGTGTGTGTGTGTGTGTGTGTGTGTGTGTGTGTGTGTGTGTGTGTGTGTGTGTGTGTGTGTGTGTGTGTGTGTGTGTGTGTGTGTGTGTGTGTGTGTGTGTGTGTGTGTGTGTGTGTGTGTGTGTGTGTGTGTGTGTGTGTGTGTGTGTGTGTGTGTGTGTGTGTGTGTGTGTGTGTGTGTGTGTGTGTGTGTGTGTGTGTGTGTGTGTGTGTGTGTGTGTGTGTGTGTGTGTGTGTGTGTGTGTGTGTGTGTGTGTGTGTGTGTGTGTGTGTGTGTGGTGTGTGTGTGTGTGTGTGTGTGTGTGTGTGTGTGTGTGTGTGTGTGTGTGTGTGTGTGTGTGTGTGTGTGTGTGTGTGTGTGTGTGTGTGTGTGTGTGTGTGTGTGTGTGTGTGTGTGTGTGTGTGTGTGTGTGTGTGTGTGTGTGTGTGTGTGTGTGTGTGTGTGTGTGTGTGTGTGTGTGTGTGTGTGTGTGTGTGTGTGTGTGTGTGTGTGTGTGTGTGTGTGTGTGTGTGTGTGTGTGTGTGTGTGTGTGTGTGTGTGTGTGTGTGTGTGTGTGTGTGTGTGTGTGTGTGTGTGTGTGTGTGTGTGTGTGTGTGTGTGTGTGTGTGTGTGTGTGTGTGTGTGTGTGTGTGTGTGTGTGTGTGTGTGTGTGTGTGTGTGTGTGTGTGTGTGTGTGTGTGTGTGTGTGTGTGTGTGTGTGTGTGTGTGTGTGTGTGTGTGTGTGTGTGTGTGTGTGTGTGTGTGTGTGTGTGTGTGTGTGTGTGTGTGTGTGTGTGTGTGTGTGTGTGTGTGTGTGTGTGTGTGTGTGTGTGTGTGTGTGTGTGTGTGTGTGTGTGTGTGTGTGTGTGTGTGTGTGTGTGTGTGTGTGTGTGTGTGTGTGTGTGTGTGTGTGTGTGTGTGTGTGTGTGTGTGTGTGTGTGTGTGTGTGTGTGTGTGTGTGTGTGTGTGTGTGTGTGTGTGTGTGTGTGTGTGTGTGTGTGTGTGTGTGTGTGTGTGTGTGTGTGTGTGTGTGTGTGTGTGTGTGTGTGTGTGTGTGTGTGTGTGTGTGTGTGTGTGTGTGTGTGTGTGTGTGTGTGTGTGTGTGTGTGTGTGTGTGTGTGTGTGTGTGTGTGTGTGTGTGTGTGTGTGTGTGTGTGTGTGTGTGTGTGTGTGTGTGTGTGTGTGTGTGTGTGTGTGTGTGTGTGTGTGTGTGTGTGTGTGTGTGTGTGTGTGTGTGTGTGTGTGTGTGTGTGTGTGTGTGTGTGTGTGTGTGTGTGTGTGTGTGTGTGTGTGTGTGTGTGTGTGTGTGTGTGTGTGTGTGTGTGTGTGTGTGTGTGTGTGTGTGTGTGTGTGTGTGTGTGTGTGTGTGTGTGTGTGTGTGTGTGTGTGTGTGTGTGTGTGTGTGTGTGTGTGTGTGTGTGTGTGTCCGACCGCACATTTATAACTCCTGTCCTCGTGTACCGCAGTCAAGTTGGAATAAGAGGGAATGAAACCAACGCACGAAGTGTGTTGGTGGGTGTGTTACCTGTTTTCCGTACCCAAAGGTTTCAAATTCGGAAAGTGCAGGCGGCGGGTCAACCTTAACACAAGAAGAGCAAATGGCCCTTCAGATTTTCGTGGTTATAGTCAACTTCGAGAATATCGGATTCTGTTGGTCGAGTAGTTTTAAGTGATATCGGATTAGAGAAACGTGGCTCTTCAATGAGTCACAAACTTGGAATACCAACCGGGAATAGAATGGGAGGTGGTAAGAGTGATAACAACTGATACGGACGGTCAAGATTACTTAAAGAGCAATAACCACTGGATCCGTTGCAAACTTCGTATAAACCATACAATTTCCTCAGTTGATGTGGGACCGTAGGTGGCTGGTGATAGGAAGGGACAAACTTGACAGCTCCCATTCGATAGGGGGTCATAGTGAACATTCGAGTGTAAGAGCCACTGAAGTAGTTACGACTTTCGCACTAATCTTTAGGTCTTACCGATAGCAATTGACAGGGAGCCTTTAAAGGCAGTAGCCATTGAGTCTGTTAGGTCCCCCGTGTTGACAGTGAAAGCTTGATGCTTTGATGAGTGATGTGGGAAGTGAAAAGATTCTGTATGGTCAGCGACAAGGCTGAAAAGGATAATCTGGGAACCAAAGAAGCTGGGTTGTTATACCTTTCATGTTACCACTGGAACCACGGCAGGTTCGTTAATGAGGCAGGGTGAAAAGGGATCGTAGATGGTTTGGGTCAGAGAAGGATAGCTAGTAATAGTAGCTGATAAGTGATGGCAATTCAAGGCGTGTGTCACCACTGACTCCTTGCGATAATTAAGGAGAGAGTTATAGGATTTGTCGGATCATGGAGAGTTGGTAAAGGCTAATGACGTGCACGACCTGGGCAATGGCAAAGACAAAGTTTGGTAGGACTAATGGTCCGAATGGAATACAAATTGGGGCATAGAAGGCGCCGAAGAGCACGGGATTAGGTGTCTTACCCCACAAATGGGAACCATATCTGCTAAAGTAAGAATAGAAAATGCGTAAATAAGCAGCACTATCGTCGGACAACAACATGTACAAGAGAGGGAAAAGGCTTAGCATGACAGGTGACATTACACCTCCCAGATTACTCGATGAAAAATAGGTGAGCATCGCATGACGCTGTTCTGAATGATCACTGAAGCGCTATGCAATCTCTCACCCTGACGGTGTAAAAAAGTAAAGGCTTGGTCTTCGTTTATTTTTAGCGTAGAATTGCACTTTGGGAAGCGACTCCATTCTAGAAAACAGCAAGATATAGTAAGAATTTTCATTATGGTCGAGCTATGCTTATTTAATTGCATTAAACAATAGCAGTGAACATAACAAGTACAGGCATCGGTACCCAGGATAAAGACATTGGACTTGCATGGACTTTCTCAAAGGCACAAATCACGAAAATTCTGAGGTGCCCCTTCGATTCGAAAATCGGAAGTGTAGATTGGAAATAGTTCATCGGTAGTGAAGAAAGTGAAGAATTCCCAATTTGAGGGAAATATGGCTCCTTAAAAGCAGGGAAAACAGAAGTTGGACGAGATTACCGTGACGGAAATAACATGAAAGGGGTATTCGGATGAGATTTCATTTATTGCAGCTGCGCAAAGAGCTGGCAACACCAAGCCAGAACTCGCTAGAATTGCATTCCACTGTCGCTAAGGGTCATAAAACTTTTTAAATGGTGCAGCCTCTACAATACCGGAGAAACTCGTCCGAGGACACAAACGGTGCAATCTTTGAGCCTTTATAACTCCTGAATTGTTCCGTTTTCCAACCTAATAGCGCCAGATATGGTATACGAGGATACCTAGAATTCGTCCTACAGGTAAATTTCAGAAACCACTTTTATTGTGAACTGTGCATTTCCCTTTTATCACGGAAGATGTAAACATAAACGTCTAATCCGCATTCGTGTTGTTCTTTCGCCTCATTGGCTCAGGAACACTTTTTGGCCGAGGGCGCTCAAGCGCCAGCTGAACTGATCTCCATGGAAGCCATTGTTGGTAGCTTTTCTCATTGACACCCCTTCCCTCCCGACGACTGGCCGCAGCAACAATGACAGAATCTGATGGCGTGCGCAGGAGGAAGGATAGTCTTTCCGTAAGAAATTTTCGTTTCCTGTGCTCTTCAGCAGCGCCAATGAAATCTTATTTCTTCTATTTCACCTTGTATCTTCTGTTATATAAAACCTAGTATATCTTTACTTTAGCAGTGCGATGTTTGGGTCGAATCATGAATGTTAATAAGCACTAACTTTACATAATCTAAGTTGCGGATACTGACTACAGTAGAACTGGTCTGACCAAGTTACTGGAAGTTCTTTGTCAGAAATTTTAGTCCCTACTTTTTCGGTCTCCAGTTTTTCTGAAACGAACCTGAACGCTTCATTTACAGTTACAGTGGCAGAGCTTGTAGTAGAAAATGAAACAAATAGTTTTGGGTAGCAACTCTCGATCAATCTATAAAAGACAGGGAAACAGTTACACTTGGTCATCGTGTCACAAGGTCCGGTCATTGGTAAATATAGGAGTGCAGTTATGGAACCGACTGATTAAAGCAGCTTAATCAGGGTGATGGCCTGATTGAGCTGAGCAGAATATTACTAACTTACCCATTACCCATAGTAGTCGAAAAATAATGTCTTTTCGAAAAAAAAACAATCTGAGTGATGCATAAACATTTAGGACGAATACGATTCCGATGACTCGCAGCTCAAAGAGAAGGAAATGGATGGCATTGTTGAAGACATCGAAAAAGAAAATGTTGGGGAGCAAGCGCCAGTCACCAAATGGAGGTTTGCCAGCGTTTGTGATACTTGGGGTTGTTTTTCGTTGGAGTGAGCATAATATAGAGCGGATTACCGAAACTTATATTTACGAAGTCACCGAGGTTTCCAAACGTGCTGTATTACTGATTTCTGATGAATGACATATCTCAATGATGGGAAATGGCCACCTAAATAATCCATGGGGTCTGAACTGCGTGTTAGTAGAACGTATCTCCAATCTCAAAATGAGAGAAGTTGAGAGTTTTTCGACTAGATGGGCTTGTTACCTGTTACCTTTCTCAAAGAAGACTTGGGCAATTCCCATTCCTCAGCCCAATACCATTAGTACATAATACGTCTTTCTAACGACGATCCAAGAATCCAGTAAGAGTACAACATCCCAAATACAGAGAAGAACTTCCAGGATTCTCTCCAAGGTTTAAAATGAACACCGTGGATACTCTGGCGAAGAGTAATAGTTTGATTGCCGAGTGCTCTTGGCAGAAGTGGAAAGATCTGAGAATGGGAATAAATCGATGTTGAATCCTCCCTGCAAGGAATTGAAAAGGGAAGAAATGCACCTAGAACACGCATTCCAATTAATCTGTGAAAAGTTGTGCGTCAAAGTTCCCCACCGCTCAAAAATTTCTAGTTCATTTGAAATTTTCATATAATGTCTGAATATACTACGCAGATGTGTAGTAAAGCTCGAATTTTTACAAAATCAATCGGAAAATTTCACCGTTTTCAGTAAAGCACGCGATGCGATTCGCGATTGGGGCGAGTCGTCGTCTTGCCATGGAATTCCACACATGGCACAGGCTTCAACGGTAAGATGGATTGATTGGAATTCTTATTAAAAGATTCCGTTTGGTAGTCGCGTCGGCATGGGCGACACAGTCTTGATGAGTGCTTGATTACGTCCAACAGTACTCCCTTTGAGCACAGATCTATCTAAATTTTCACGCCAGCACTGACGAAACCACGAGCGTGTTCCCCTTGCCGTTGACTCCCTCGGAAACATTGTTTCGCTGTTCTTAAAGCAGTTTTTTGTGTTTTTTGTGAGAGATTGCACGTTCGACAATTTTATACGAAACACGATCGTTTTTTTTTTGAGGAGTGGTTTTTGCACAAAAATTTTTGGGAGAACGTCCGTTGCGCGCGTCCGTCGAAAGTAGGTTACCCCACCCACTTCGCGCGCGGCGTACCCCACTAAGGTCTCGTAGTGACGTTACAGTTTCACCAAGTGTCAGTGTAGCGAATGATTCGCATTTGTCCGTATTATCCCTTCTTTGAGGTGGCCGCCGCGCAAATCGTACGCCCCACAGACAATTGCGACGTCTGTCAAGTATCGTGGGCGGACCCGCAGCATGCGACGACTGCGGCGTGACCTAGTTTCGTTGGACGCGCGCAACGAAGCGCACCCGAATTTCCGCTCTAAAGAAGGAGCTTCTTTGCAATTCCTATCATATGAAGGGATGCGTGTCTCAACTCAAGCGAGTCGCAACAAGCAACACCTTCTGCATTTTTTCACCCTACACTGTCTGTTGAGACCGGAAATGAAGTGGAATTTCTGCATATGATAGGAATTGCAAAGAAGCTCCTGCATGACAGTCCCCTATCGCGATAACTCCGATAAGCCGTGCCCGTTGACTTCCTTTTAATGAGTCACCAGGATCACGACCAACTGGCAGACGGACCATTTTAATAGTCCTATCCTTAGGAACATTGGCCTTTCTACCTCTTTCTGGATTGTCTCCGATTCAATCTTCTTTTCCATATCGTTCAATAGCTTTCGCTTTTTCTATATCGTTTAGTAGCTTTCTATACGGTTATTATAAAAATCCCAAGGAATTTGATAATGCTCTTTCACCTCTTACATGCCAACCATTGCAAGTGGCATGGAATGAGCCTCCTCCATCTTAAAGATGTTGGGAGTTTCCCTTCAGTAACCATGTATTTTGCAAGAAATCTTGCTATGCAACTCATTAGTAGCCGGTGGAGGGAATTCGATAAATAACTGCAACCTTACAAGTTTCTAATTTTTGGCATCCATAATTTTGGGGCACCTTGTATATATTGATGCCACTGTACCACCCCTACAAAGGTGAAAAGGATAACCAAACATTCCAGGGAAACTTTTGAGAAAATTCAGCCTTATAAACAAAACTGCTGCGCTAAATTGAACGGTTATACTATGATATCATTTTTGTGCATGTATTCGATGGATGGAAATTACTGTGGGACGGGCCTGTCTTGTGACACTTGCCTTCTCGCCACAAGGTTGGCGAGCTATGGACAAAACATCAACCTCAGGCGGGATCTGAACCAGTACTTGGGCTGTTCAGGCACTAGGCTCTCATCACTTACACTGCCAAGACCGAACTTACACTTGCTTTGTTAATGGTTTCTATATCATAGACGATCGATACTCACTCGTACAAAGTGGTGAGCTGGACAGCCAATATCAACATTGAACCGTTTAAGCTAAAAGATTTCAGCTGGCATATCGGCTCATCACGTTGTATGTGAGTGCTGATAGGGCATGGCATAAAAGCCATTGAGAAGGCGAGGACTTGAAGGGTGGCACGGTGCCCGGATTGCACAAGTACGGGTTCGAGTCTCGCCCGAGGCCGAAGAATCGTCGATAACTCGGCAACCTCACGAGAGCTCTTTTTCAGGTAACATTTCACGACAGTTTCATTCCGAGTCACCTAGCTCTAAGAATAAAAATTGGTAGGACTTGGTATCTACTTTAGCAAGCAAGAAACGAATAGGTATGCAAAGTTTGAAAGGGTCATAAACCACCAGGCCGCTACGCACGCTCTCGCGTGCGCTAGGGGCTCTAGCCATGAGAAACGGAGCCGCATGAGCCTATTTCATTATAGACCTTTATCGGATTTATGAGTTTCCGCTCAAACCTCGCCTACCGTGGGCGGAGTCTGGCCCTGCCACCCACCATAAGTTTTGCCACCATGGTGCCTGTACTCCTACCAAGTTTGAACTTTCTAGGTCCATGGGAACTGGAGTTATGGATTTTTGCATATAAGTGTAAGAAGGGATGTGAGCTTCGAGGCACACTCCGCGCATTGTGGGCGGGCCTCCGCTGACGTCATTTATGCTGGAGACACCTTTGACAATGCTCCTCCCACATCAACTTTTTCCTGCTCTGTTGGCTCTCTCCAAACCGAGCTATAAATGTTTCATAGAGCATCGCATTTTTGGAGAACGCCCCGCCCTTCGGGTCTGGATCTCCCCAGTTGAATCATCCAATGCACACTTCTAGCCACCTTTAAACCCCAGTTTTGAAGCCGTCTTGTGACTGAATTTGTAATCATATTCCCCAGTGCACTTCATTTCGATGCACGCCACGCCCACTGTGGGCGGAGCTCCGCCAAGCTGATGTGTGCTTTACACTTCTCGGTATATGGCCCACCCATCCCACGCTTGACCCGGTCTTTCCAGGCAGATCTAAAGGAGCTGAGGAATTTCGTGACAGACATACAGACAGACAGACAAACAGACAGACTAAGCGCTTTATAGTAATTAGGATTCTTGGTATTATAATTGGAGTTAGTTTCTGTTTAACTATTCAGCACAGATTTTTCAAAAACTTCCCAATAGATGCTGGGAGTTTTATAGAAATCCGATCTCATGGTCAGGTATCTCAGGTCTTCCTTGGTGGGTGTTTCACTATTAGCATGAGTGGTGTGAACAGTTGTACTATAGCGATTTTTCCGAAGGATAGCAATGAGGAAATTAAAGCGATGGCAATAACACTACTTTGGTTGTAGAAGGCGCTTATTACTAAATTTTCTCCCCAGCCTACAGACACTGGGTAAACGCATAGAAATTTACGAGATCTTCTAAAAATTTCTGTTTAATATTTCTGGTACGGTTAGGGTAAGGCATAAAGGGCAGGTCCGCCATGAAATTTCTTGCCCAGTTTTTATACATTTTGCAAGACTACGCAAATGCTTTTGTCAGTTCATCGCTGCCGTCGTTTGGTCAATAATTCTAGCCTTTTGTGCCGTCGGATTCGTCTACCTGTTCTCCGACACGCTTGCCCAATATCTGCGATTCGAAAAGATTGTTCAATTAAATGTGAGTCATTTTACTCTTCAAATGACATTACCACTCCTACGGAAATCTCAAACAGTGCGTAACACCATCATGAAATGTGCATACAGCTACATTATGCTAATTTTCATTTAGCGTATGTAATTTGCTTGATCGAAGGCGGTTATCACTAGACATAACAATGACATCAACAGATACAGCACGAGAGCTTGAAACCAGCAGCTTCATAAAGAATGATTTGGATAGGCTTAAGTGCTCGGCAACATATACAGGACAAATAGTCAAGCAGCTTTAATTTATATTTTTTCAAAAGAAAAAAGCTAAGGCTAACTTTACAGCTTAGACACCAAGCCATCAACTATCCATCCGTCACATTTTGCAACACTAACCCTTACAAGAGGGGTAAAATCGAAACAGTGCCTGCTCTAAAAGCTCTGGTATGCAGTTCATTTCTTTTGCTTGCAATTTTTATAGCGACTTATTTAATTCAGCTGACCGTGTATGAATCCTCGGTGGACGGATCTCTGACATGAGTGACACGGCAACAATGAATCATTAACCATTATATTCGAGATTGTTATGCAATGAAGTTTCAAGAAACAAGAGATATAAAGGCACGAAGCTTTATGAATATCGCTTATCTGATTAAAAAATCTAGACTTATGTAAGTGGTTAGTAGTTAGGTCGTGAAGTAGCAAGCAAGCATCACAACCTTGAAGGGCCATGACAGATATTTCTATGAAAATGATTGATAGAAGTTAATAATTATGTATACGTGGGAATAGTTAGAGCTCTGAATTAAATAACCTCGTCAAGGCACTGATCCTAAAAAACTAGAACAATTGTTATCAGACATGGGAAAAAATACGAAATGTTGCACATCATATTAAACGAAAATCAAGGGCGATCAAAAGCCTAAAACGACAGCTGAAAAGCCTATGTGGAAACGTGGTAACCGTCATCAAACGTACACAATAGCGCGCAGCAAGCCAGACAGAATCACTCGAGTTTCCTTGTAAAATTCTCTGGGAACACACCACGGGTGCCATCCGATTTCTCGCCTAACTGCCATCCTTCATCGACTTGGTCTTCTGGCTTGGACTCCAGGACCTGAACTGTGCAACTTACAGGTCAATATGTCTGAAGAATCACAAATTGCCACAGTGGAACAGCTATCCTAGGCTAATCAAAGTTTAAGATGACGAATTTATGAGCCATTGACGTTATGGAGAGTATACACTATGTCCCATGTCCCACCCAATCTAAACTTGATCCAACGCTTAAGTGCTTCTTCACGTAATACTAAATTAGTGAGAGACAGACACGACGCGAGTGCTCGTACGGTAAACACACAAAGTGTAAGAAACCTCCGCTGCCCCAGGCTTCAATTTCCGCTTCTGTCTCGACACTGTCGGAGGCCTTCCAAATCGTTGGATGTATAATATTATGACACCTTCACAATTGTGCTCTTGCCACATTTCAATGAGTCTTGTGACGATTGTGACGAAGATATGAATGATTGTTCTTAACCGCCTCCAGAACCCTATTTACTTAGCCTGACCTTTCTTCACCCTTAATTCATTAAGCATTCCGCTAATCGCGTTGAGAATGACAGTGTCTAGAATTTACAAATCACAGGGAGGCGATAGTTCCCAGTATTGCCTACGTCCCATTCTAATGTAGCAACAGTTTAACAATGAATCCACGACGTATGTATGTACCGTGTTTCCATTCCGATAGTTACCGCGTAGGAGGCCGGGTCAAGACTTTTCTTCATATGTTCCTGCACTAATCCTTCAGTTTTGGATTTGGAACACAGTTTTGAGATCAGTGTTAAAAACCATCTACGGCGGTACACACCTCGTCTTGAATGGCCACTGCGACCAACTATTCTTCCCATGTTAGAAAACCATGACTTCTCCAACGAGAAAGAAACGATGCAGAACTTCTGTTCAAAACGCGGACGCAAGTATTATAGATGCCAGGGGTAAAAGAAGATAAGCAAACGAACCACATTTCCACCCCATGGATTGCACAGGTATTGGGAATGCGGGGTCATAGTTATGCCCTTTTCCTGAGTAAACCCCTCTTAGCAACCTCTGTTACACTTTGAATATATCTCAACATAGCAATGAAGCATAATGACACAGACTGAACACAGAAGACTTGCATCTTTCCAGGCAGTGCTCCTGGGTAAAAACAAGCCTTGAAGAGAGAAACATAATAAATCTTGAAACCTCCTTTCACCATATACGTTCAAGATGAATTTTTCTACGTATAAAAAGTAAAAGTTACACAACTAAAAATGGATCCACTAAGTCTAACACACTCTATTTCCATAACTCTTACCTTCAAAGTCTCACCAGGAGAGAACGACAATTCATCTGTGTCCACAGCTTTATATTCATGAGTAGCCTTCACAAGATAGAGCACCTGCAATGGATCGCCTTGACCATGAGCCACATGCTGATGCACTCTCATTCGCAAATTTGGGTTTTCCCAAAGTTACAATTATTATTAATACCAACTGTTACAACCAATACAGGCCAACATATCAAAGGCTCATGGTTGCAGCTGAAAGAGCATAAATTCAACTTTATATGTCCTTTGAACCCTTTAAAGACCTACAACGAGGAATAGAAAATTCCCTTTGAAGGAATACCCATATATTTGAACACATGTTTCCCAATGAAGATCAACTTTAACAACAATATATACAAACACAAACAAAAAAAATATATTGAAAAGTAGCATTACACCACCTTACGTGCCTCCTTAGTCACTCCCTCCAGCGCATGTTCGGTGGGGGGAGCCTCTTCAGGCACTACTGCCGGATGCTCGTCATCCGTATCTTCATCGAATGGATTTTTCGTGTCCTTCTCTTTTTTGGAATAATTCTTCTCAACTTTGTCATTGTCCTTCTCAGCACGAGGTGGGGCAGCAGCCAGCTTCTGAAAAAACAACATGTTACGTAACGATTCAGATGTAGATTATTTACAAGGCTCGTAATGGCTGCATATCCATCCGAAAAGATCATTCAAAGTTATGTCTACCCTTGAAATAGCTTTTATTATGAGGTACTTGATTGGTAAACTAACACTGGTGAAGTAAAAATGCACTGCATGATGAAAAACTGAAGGAGTTACAAAGATAATAGAAATTCTAGAGAAGAGGGATGTCGTCCATGCCTTGAACACCAGCCCAAAATGAAGATGGTTCTCATTTTTTCTGAGATTTCGCTGTTCCTGCGATCTCCTCAAGCAACGACCGTTTGGACTCGAAACGCAGCAAAAAGTCGTTATTGGGCCGAAAACGGCTTAGGTTCACCGTAATAAAAGCGCAATATTCGCCGTCAGTGTTTCAAAACTGTTGTAGAGGCGCTACCAGTAGAGAGGAGCACAAACGTTGTAAATCAGCGTTACAATATACAATAAAATGACTACAAAAACAACAACAAAACGACATGTGAACCAACAACAGGAAATAATAATATAAAGATTGCATTAGCACATAATTTTGATTGCCTACAGTCCCGAGCCATGAGGACAGTGTGGGGCAATTTCTCGCATTTTTGTCCGCAATAGTCAACTATTCACGCAATTGTACAAGAGCTCGAACACCCTTTCCATACTATTCCCGTTACTGTAAGGGCGTGTAGCCCCTATATTTATTATTTTCAGCTTATTTTCTCGAGTTGGTGGGTTTCGTGTTTTCCCGCAACCAGTGCACTATACCCCACCATTTCTTTAGTTATTCGACTTGGAATGGCATCTTGAGGTATCGCGAACTGTTCTTTCAGAAGAAAAAAAAAGAGTTCAAAGTTCACAAGCGAGCTCGAGCAGTCCAATGACTTAAAGGATACTACAACAAATTTTGCACATTAACGTTGCTAAAATGCAAACGAACCGGATATATTTTCTGCTCAAATGTTTCTTCTACATTATCTTCATCAAACGGATTGTTAGCAGGCGGCATTTGACCGGAAGCGGAATCTGCTAAGGAAGCAGGGGTAGCTGGTGGAGGTGCTGGAGCTGGAGAAGGAGTAGATCTATGTGATCCTCCCTGAAAGAATCAAATTTCTGCCCACGTAAAACGAAGATGTAAAATGTATTTGTATGTGATACACAGAAAGTTCAAAGCGAAATCACTATGTAGCGGACGTACATCTGCTGCACTATCAGTTGGTGTTGAAGGGCGAGGCTCTGGCCGTGGAACTCGAAGGAAATCCATAGACTCACCGAGACGATCCAATTGAGAAACAATTTGTTTGTTGAGCTGAGAAAAGACAGATTTTACTCTGTTAATCAAAATATTTCCAGCTAACAATGGAAGCGGAGAAGCTCACCTTAGAACATTCCGTTTGATATATACTCCGAGAGTTAAACAATGATTGCAATGTGTCAACGTAAAATGTAATGCGACTATCATATGTCGCTGGAAGTATCTGAAAATGAAAATGATAATAATAAGAATAGAAGTGTCAGCACTTGTACGCAGTTCAGTAGACATTTAAAGCGCCAGTGATCCTTTCAATATTTTTGTACCAGTTTCATACGCATATTACAGCACGTTCAAACAAAATTTATGTTTTTTATGATCTGAGTTCCACCCCCACAAGAATAAGATATCCGGAGTTGAAGTGGAATCGAACCATGAATTTCACAGTCGGACGCTCGGCTCACACGGGGCACTCCTCCTTTTTTGCATTAATGTTAAACTGCTGTCTGCATCCCTTCCAATAAACATCAAAAAAGTCAAGTTTATAAAAGTTAATTGTTATAAAAGTATATGCGATTCGTTTCCCTCAGTTTTTGCTTGTTATGTTATGCTAATTTGTTACCCACCAATCCCCGGAGCTCATCATTGACTTGGGGTTAGTGAGAAACCAGCAAAACATACTCGACACTATCAAAGGCCTTCCAATTCGTTGAACGTAACACATAATGGCATCTTCTACTCTCGCTACACTTCAGTTGGTCGTGTGACGATGTGCACCCGATCGATTGTTCCCTCCAGCAATTCAAAGGAGAAAGGTAAGGTAGTGCAAAAAGGAAATTCAAGATCAGAAAATGCCTTCTGTCGAGTATTTGCCACCGGTTACTCCGCATTTTCCCTATAGTTTTTAGCCTTTTAATAAGCTTGAACATCAATGAAGTCGTTTCTTCTCAAAATTAACCCTCACAGATAATCGCTTGAATTTAAGTTTTTGTTCTATTCTGATTGTGAGTGCTAAGCTAACGGGCATGGGAAGTTAACAAATATCTAACAGATTCATGTATACCAAAAAGCATGTCGATTATAAAGAGTTAAAGAACAGAATCGAGGCCTTCAAAGATCATCAAAATTCGTCGGCCATTCAACGTGAGGTGAGACATGAAGCCAGAATCACTAATTGTTTGTATATGCAATGAATAAAGGAAAGATTTTATATAATCAATGACCATACCTCCAATAATTCGTTATTAATCTCTTTGTAGAATGCCTCTGCTTGTTGAAGCTCCGTGTAAGCTTTAGCCACTTTTGGATCTGTTTCACCCTGAATTGCGAAGGCAATATTTATTATACCACCGATACGTGACTTAGCATTTGAACTGTGATGCCAACCTTTTTACTTGAAGCTTTGGCCGAGCTGTAAGTGTGCTTTGCGTGGTCGTAGTCAACCAGTTTCCTTCCTCGTTTGTCAACCTTAATGAGCTCATGAATTCTAACAACAACGACTGTTCATGGTAAGCGATATCGTCAAAGTGCTATTCTGATTTATTTTGTATAGCGATCATTTAAACAACCAAACATTTTGTACAAATGGTTTCACTTTGGCTTTCCTCGTCTTATTCCCACGGCCTTTGGCATGATCTATATACGAAGAACAACTAAAGTTAAGGATAGTCCGATGGTCAATGATGCAAGGACGGTGTGCAGTTAGTCTAGTACACAGCATTACGGGCGTGAATGTTTCCTTACAGAAATTCAAACAACAAAAGGCACTGCGAATTTTTTACCATTTTTTAACTACCTACTTAAACACAGGCAACGTGGTCCTAAAAACAGACATTTAGCAGTAACCGTAGAGAAAGGTCACAAATCCTTGAATCCATTATTGCACCACACAAAGGATGCCACTACAATGGACTCGAGTTCGTACCCCATAGAAGTTGCCCTAAATTTTGACTATTTCGCAATCAACTTAACTTATGCTCTGCTGATTGTTAGCGACTGCCTTCATAATCAACGAATGAGAGCAAATGTAAACATAACCTTGAATCTGAAAAAAAGTAAAAATACACTACCTTTTTCTTCAATTCAGGAAACTGGGAAACATAATTGTAAACCGTTTGTGGGAGATCTTCACACAACACTTTCTCCATTTCGTTTGATTGGATTTCGAGATTCTGCAAAATGCTGATAAATGCTGCCCTGGTTCTAAAACGACAAAATTACAAAATTTTGCAGGAATTACATCAAGGAGAGCTGTCAGTTGTTCTCGTTCTGGCCATTCCGGTTCATATGACTCCCTGATCGTGTCGTGAAGAGCTTTTTCAGCTTGGCAAAGCGCCTTCATGGCAGTGGAATATGCCTGCAGAAGATGTGATTAATGGCATCACTTTGGATGGTTTCACAAACAAGTTATGTACGACATCCTTGTAACTCAAGGCTGTTAGCCATCAACTATGGCTCTTTGCATACATCGGCATGCACTTTTGCTTCTACTTTCCAAGTATAGTTTTCTCTCTTTCAATCGGGAAACCAGGACACCATCTACAATTGAACGGCCTCTACGTCGATTCTTCTTATGAATTTCCAGCAACAATGTTTCGTAATTCTATTAGGATGAAAAGAAATAATCTGTTATGCGAGGACCTCATCCAGGGCTTAGCACTCGCTATTAACAGGAACCAGGGAGTAGTCTAAAAGGGGTTATGTATCGGATGGTTGACAACATTGGTGAAACGGCTGTTTAGTTACAAGGAGTATTTGTGAAAAACGCTCCTTACAATATATTATCACCTTATAGAAATACATTAAAAATCTAGGGAAATTCAAGTGGGAACCTCTGATAATTCAGGAAAAAAAGACTCACTTTTACGTCCTTGAAAAGCCGTTCACATGATTTACTTTGCTTCACGAGATTTGCAGCATGGTTGTCAAACGTCTCATCTTGTGTAGCCTTGGCCTTCCCAATCCCCTCGAGCAGCTGCAAACATGAAGCATGAGATATACACTAATCGCTATTTTTCTGAGTGAACTAAGCCTTTGTGACAAAAGAAGAAAAATAAGTCGGGGAACTATAAAAGGAACAACAACTCTGCTCACTTCCAAGGCACTACTTCCCCCACGGAGTGATAATAAGAGAAAACAATAATGTGCAGGATTTCCTTCTGCTGTTAAAGTGGGGCCTAATAAGTGAGAGTACGCTAAGAATCATATTAAACACGAAAGATCGCCCCATATAATGCAAATTTTTAGAAAAAATCCACTTCCTATTTGTCCATACTGCTGCTGTTAGACATTATGAAGAAAGCCACAAACAATAGTAAAAACAGAAAAACTATGGACACAAGACAAAAAAAATAACTGAAATACTCGTTCAGCGGCCCCAACTTTTCTGGACTGTGGTAACAATTTTCCGCCGCCACATACGTTATTATTAACCCTTTGACGACGATGGCACCCACCGGTGGGTGCCACTATGACTTGCACATGGGACATTGCCACCCAGTTTTGGGAGCCACCATACTTTGTTTCTTAGCAATTGCTCGAATTCAGTGAGCCAGTGAAAGAACTTTCTTCTGGGGCAGTACCATCTAGCGGTGGGTGCAAGCCGCTCGCCAAAGGAGGAGAGCGTGGTCCCATGGGCTCGTCACGTCGAAATCCGCATTGTCGTCAAAGGGTTAATTAGACGATTGAAGCATTCTATTCCCCTCAATTTTCTGCCACCCCCAATTTTGAACACATCGAATAAAAGGGTGGCAAGTACGTTTTGAGTGCACGCCAAGGAACTTCCTTATCACAGAAAAATTTACACGTGATCGTTATTTCTTCGGGAGGTATGTAAAATCTCTAAGGAACTCAAAATTCTAGAGCAAGTGGTAGCAACTGTTATCAAGACTCGGTTCCAAGAAGCAAAACAATTGTTCTAAAGACGACCGGTATCGGTGGATCAATGTGACATCAAACACTGCGAGGACTGCCCAGAGCTTCCTAACAGCAGAGAAAAATCATCGGTAGAATGGTGAAAAAGAGAAATCTTAATGATAGAGATGTGTTTAAGCGCACTGCTGTCGAAGTTCTGCTCATAACGTTTCTTGAAATGAAGAGCCACCATGAGACTGCAGGGCCCCTGATTTCTTTTACAAAAAAAAAATTATGTGGTCAACCCTTCCAAAATGAAGGCTGCAGCCTATTTTGGAGTTGGATTTAGCAATTTGGAGGCGGATCCCTTCCAGCACTTGTAGTTCCGGGCAATGATCCCGATCATACATGGTACAGATTTTGCAAACTCAAAATTCCGAAGAGCCTAATCTGAATAGTACGCACACGCCAGAGCCTTCACTCACAAGACTTGCCAAACTAGTCTATTAAAATGTTACCATCACGGAGTTGGGGGAATAGCAAAATAGGAAGACGAAAAGGATAACAACGAATGTTCTTAATGTCAGAATGAAAACATTTGTAATGAGTCATTAAAGACTCTAAATATAACAGAAAGAAAATTGTGTAAATCCGAACCTTTTCTTTTGTCCTTGACGTGGCCTTTTTGATGTGTTTGTTGAAGAGATCTGCCATACTGATCCCCTTAAGTAAGAGCTGTTTATAATGAAGCTGATTGGTACATACTGGTACACACTCCAAAGAACTAAAAGGAGTGACAAAGGATGATCCATCAAAGATGCGCTTTTACAATTTCACAATGTATAGCATTACGTCTACAGTTCAGCAAGTAAATTAGGAAGTAAAAAACACAATAAGTTCCCTAGAGAAATGACTCCGATATTCTTTTTCTTTCATAGAAACATTCAAACTTCAAATACGAAACGTGCAGCGAGGCCATCCTTCCTAATAATTTTATGCAAATAATAGGATTTAAATCATAAAATGAAGAGTGAGCACAGTTCCACAGCCTTTGAAAATGGAGGTCTCATTGCTACCTTTGAGCTACTCTGATATTACGGAAATACATGCATCGCATGCCAAGAAACTGCTTTACAAAAGTGATTCAGGACAGAGCGACTGTGAAGACCGTGCCTAGACCCATTGGTGAAGGGAAGCGATGAGCAAGAGCGGGACTGCATGTTTGGGTAAAACAATCTTCACCCAGGCGGGGCCAAGGCCATACATAGAAGAGCATGATGACACGATTTGAACCATATCATAAATCGATAGGTCGTTCTGAGTTGCTAGAGTAATCGGCTTCTCTCCGCCTGGAAGGATCAATGGGCAAGGTCTTCGCTGCGTCTCCCCGCGCCTCGGACTCTCGCCGTCTGCCACTTCCCGGAGGACTGAATCATAGGGAGATCGCCGCCCAGTATACGTGTGAAACAATATGCCGAGGAATTCACAGTAGGTGCGAATGGATCATTTAGATCCAATGAGAAGGGAGGTAAATTTAAGTTCAGGGCTACAAGAAACCAACGGTAAACAGCAGCCAACAGCATGGGTAAGGTGAGCTTGTCTTGGTGGAGGGCTATGGTCACCGTTCGAAAGAGGATTATGTTTTGTTCGTTACATGACGCCCGCGTGTGACAAGGGAACTTGTTATTCTATTCAACTGAAACCGCATCGTTCAAAAGAGTTCATGTTTGCGGGTTTGGATCCACAACAACATCAAGGACGAATCGAGGGGACGAATGAGCTGTACTTCAGTCGCACAGTCAATAAAGTAAAGTATCCCACACCAATGTCTCATAACATAACGACGTAAAGGGCATGAGCTCCGCACATCGCTTCGTACAGCCGGTATCTTGAGTCAGTTCGAAAGGGCGTTACCCTGGAGTTGCCCTTAAACAAGGGAAACGGGGAAGATTTCCTTGCAATGCAGGTGAAACGTACCGTATTTGTAGAACACAACAGATGACCACGATTTGATTACGTCTCTTTGCTTTTGGCCAAGGAAGCGTCCCCACGTATATTACTTATAGGTTGACAACTAAGTAATTGCGTCTATTTTACGAAAACATTACGGTCATTGGAATAAAAGAAATATTCATTCAGCTATATATTGACCACAATGGTCAGATACATGGTCTATAAATAACGGTCGCTTTGAAAACAAGATTACTTGAAAAAAAACACCTTTTAGACCATTAGTCCAATGAGTGAAGCAGTTAGAAAAAGCCGCAACAAAATTAAACAACTCACAACTCTTCAGTTCTCACAGGGTTGGCGATTTGTGGGCAAAACTTCGGCCTCGAACGGAGAGCTGTCCCATCGGAGGCCGGAGTTTTACCCTCAAATTGTCAATCTTGTAAGAATTCAGTTGCTATGTTAGAATTGAAAAAGTCCAAGAGCATTCCAAATTTCCTGAAAGAACTCCCCCAACGGCAGAAATCGACCTTCCCAGGAGCCATGACTTTAATGCAGCAGCATAAACATCAATTTCGTGACAAACTATTTCCTTCAGACCAAACGTGCAACACTAGCGAAGAGCTTTTGCAAGAAAAACGAAGACTACCTTAAGGAGAACCTAAGAGTAAAATTGGAACAAGGCCTACGTGTGAACAAGTGACCTTGCGGGCTTTGCGCTGGAGCACGTTATTTCATGGTGTCGGACATTGCAGGTCGACGCTTTTGATAGCTCGAAACTTCATTTCTCATGACTAAATACATGACATTCCTAACTCAGTAGAGCACCGACTATACGAAGACTCCTGAGTAGTTACCCTCCAAGAACACTTTAAATTTTCTTCTTAACCTAGAGTAAGTAACATAAAACATGTAGAAATGTCGCGATGAAACTCGCCGTGAATTTGAAGTTCATCAACGGGCTCAAACTGTAACAGCGTTGAACGTCAAGATATAAACTAATAATTAGAACAGTAAATCGACAATCACGATTCTAAACAACAAGTGTACAAGGACGAGACCAACGAGAAAGGCTCGAGTAAAAACGTTATATTCTTGAAGTATCTTAAACCAAGCAAATATCAGCTCTTGCTATACTGCTTTGTCCCATTTGAGCAAATAAACATTCCGCATCCTCCACGACGCGACAATCTATATCATCCCAAATGTTACAGAGGATTATTTTGACCACTAAACGCTTCTAGTCTCACCAATTACCCGATTTTCCCACAAGCAATAACCACAAACGATCACTTCCGCTGTAGTGAATCCCTTTGGCCTTCAAATTTCCGTTCCACTCTCGCTGTTCACAGACGAAGTATGAAAAAGTCGTCCAGACTTCACTGACCGAGAGAGAATTTCAGAAAATCACGTCTACTCGCCGCTTCGTGCCAATTGATTTACCATCTGCAAAGGCGCTTCCCTGCAGGGAAACTTATGGACATATGGCTAAGGAAGTTCTGCTGCTGCTCAGCTGTGTATCCACCCATTTTTTACTGTTTCGAAGGGATCGGTAATTAAGCATGGATGTGGGCGGAGGTGGCGTAGTGGTAAGTGACGTACTTCACAAACGCACGGTCACGGGTTCAAATCTTGAATATATTCGCCTAGGCTAACCAAGCCTCCCATCCCTCCAGGGTCGGTTAATTGGTACCAGACTCGTCTGGGAGGATAAATCACTGACTTATACATCTGCTGGCCACCGCAAGACATTGTATAGGCCACATACGCATTCAATCCGCCACTACGACTCTGAATGGAAGGCGAGAGTGGGGGCGCACCCCTGAGACGGGATTGATTAACGCCCCAAGAATTACTATTTATCCTTTATTCCATCACCGACAAAGAAGTCTCACGTGAAGGCTTAGGGTGGAGATGGGTGTCTAACTCATTGTCTTTAACTGACTTCTAAGTTCTACTTCCAACTTTCTACCGGGAGAGCGGTAATTTTTGCGACAAAACGTTCCAAAATCTAGCAAGTCCGTACGAATCCATAGCTAACAAGTGTTGAACTGGGTTTCTTTCTTGATGTATGGCATTCGCTATGGATTCAGCCTCAGGGATAGATAGTGAGTATTAGATACGAACGTATCATACAACATGGTAATGGGATATGTATGGTACTCTCAAGTTAAGAAGAAGCAGGCTTTAGCGCTTGCACTCTAATGTAAATAGCGCACTCGATTGACAGCTCGGGTGACTGTATCACTAATTCATCGGACGCCAAAACCTGTCTTCAAGCATTATACCACCGGTGTAACAACTAAAGTCTGAGAATACCTGACAAAAGACAAATATTTGCTTGAATTTTCATATGTGTATCCAGCTGAACGAAATGGCAGCATGTGAGTATTTGATACGAACGTATCCTACAACATGAAAAACTGTTGTGATTGAGTTAATGGTTATAAATCATAACAAATCGAAGTGAAAATGAATCAAAGTAAACGTATAGAGTTGATTCCGTTGAGAAACTTCTTCGCCCTAACTTTCTTGTCTGCTTTGAGATGCTGAAAGCATTACATCTTTTTCTTCACAGGAATTTATTGATCCAGGGAGTCTCAGACACTAAGGATTTTACTTACATCAGAATCGATGAAACTACAAGGATAAATTCTTCAGGGTAAACAATTCAGACAATAGGGACTTTATTCAGCTATTTAATATCCAGAATCTGTGGGTGAGGTTCTGATGTGGTTCTTTCTACAATGGCCCGACGTACAAGCCAGTGCTTTCATCCTGCCAGACGGCTGTGGTACCAATTAACTGACCTGAAGGGATGGAAAGCATGGTTAACATAGGCTCGGCTCGGAATTCAAACCCTGGACCGTAAAGGGTGATAGTGCGCTTCTTGCCACTATATCTCTCAATCAGAATCGATATTGGACATAACCTTCTCAAATAGTTTCCCACAAATTGAAGTAGTCAATGGATGCTTACTTTAATATCAGGACCCTCTCAAAATTATTTGAAAAGCTCCAGTTTCCGGAGAAATCTGCAATTTCGTGGATTAAATGAAAAAAGGTTGTTGGAGATGCTGTATTGTCCACTACAAATGATAAGAAAAAGAAGTTACTGAAAATGAAAACGCAAAAAAATAGAGAATGAATAAGAGAGTGAAAATTCGAAGGATCACAAGAGTAAGAAGAGAAAGGTAATTGAAAAAAAAAACGGAAGAAACAGTCTACAGAAACTAACCGCGCTCATCTCCTGCAGAATGTCAAGCACATTGCAACAGTCGGAGACCTGGAAGATTTTGAAACCACTAAGTGATATGGAGATAAAATAAGAGAAAAGTGCATTAGTGAAAAAGGGAATATCGATTCAATAACATCGGCCAGCAACGTCGATACATACCACAAAATAACGTGCTCCAGCGCAAGAGCCGCGATGGGCTGTGGGCTCGTGTCAGGTTTGCGTCGAAGAGCGGACCACGGCTGGCAGTACAACGCAGTTCTGTGTTTGCTAGCCTTCTGCCGGAATATCAGATATGCCGACATGTAGACATATTCCTGTGAGTCAACATGCCGAAGGCTCAGCACCGACTGAACAGGTGGATGAGCGTGCTACAGGACGAATTCGCTGGTTCTGTTATTCGTCTCGACCTTAGAGACCTTACTCCAATTATCCAAGCTATAAAGACAAAAACGCCTCTGTAGTTTGGGACGCCTCCGGTCGCTCATGCATTCAGGAGAGAGCCAGTTTGATTCCAGTAATATTACTTGAAAGTTAACACCATTGCAGAATGTTGAAAGGATGTCTTGTAACATTCGAAGTTATTGAGGATCACATTGTCAGAAACGAAACACTTAATAGTGTGGATTCGATCTGCAAGCTTTTCAGTTTCTAGGTGTGAAGAAGACGTCAGAAGCACTCAGTGGCATGGACGCGAAGCTCCAAGAATTAATGGAGATCAAAAGGAATGAGCAGGAGAGCAATAAGAAGCGGAAGCAGTCATCGTCCATTCCCTTTTGTGGCAGGGAAACAGCATGGCGTTCGGCTCCCTTTCTTGCTTGCGCGTAAACAGCTTTTTGTCCAAATGAGGCAGATCACACATCTATTCGTATTCGAGGCATAACCTACTACCCACACGTGACTAAAGAGGGTTCCGAAACTACTACCGCTGAAGGAAGGCCAGTGGGACAAAAAATGTCCAGAAACACTCTGTTAATGGTCCGATGCATGTTGTTTATGAGCATGGCATCTCGAACACGATTTCACAAGCGTACTCGCTACCATTTTGATCCCTTTTCACTCACAAGGAAAGGATAACAAGGGCATAACAGGACAAAGATGCAAGAGCTTCACTCGAAATAGGATTACGGATTTGGTGCGATTTTGGAGGGTTCGACAGGTAAAGACACGATCAAAGTCATAGATCCGATGAATATATATTGTATTTGATCCCACATATTAATTGCAATATCCTCTGCCCCAAAGTGGTGGTATCGCATTTGTTAAAGGAATTTGGTTCCTGCGACATAACGAGAGCAGAATCCAGGAGGGAACAGAAGGTCATAGATAGCTTCTCGTCCATACTACGTGATGTTATGCACGGCAATCTCATCGTCGACTGTGTGGGAGAGGAGTCCGTGGAAGAAGATCATAATGATCCTCTCTGGTCTCCTGATAAGAGCGACGACGATGACGGACCCAGTACATTTCGAAGATTAACCTTTTACCTTTTTGGAGATTCAGAGGTATCAAAGAAAAAGGTAAACTTCAACTCTAAAATTATGTCTATGATCTCCAATTTTATGGTCAATTATATGAGGCCATAGCCTTTTGTCGCTCGACCACTGAAAAAAGTCGAGCGAGACGGTAAGCTTCCAAATTAGCCTTTTTCTAATCTTTATGATGTCTTACGTGGTTGTAAATACTAGGTGCAAAATGAGCAGGCCGAATTGTCGGGTTCCGGAGACCGGCCGATATCTTGAAGGAAGAGGTTATCGCAAAAATGAACATGGGCGTAACATTGTACGATAGCGATATCCACCGCATGGCGCTGAGAATTAACAAGGATGGCGCCATAGTAAAGAACTCCAAGGTGAGCCGTAGTCGAGCTACGGTATTGTGTCCCGCCGCATCAACACGTTTATGTTGCCCCGCCGCACCTCGACAAAAGATTTATTGAGAAGGATAGCATATCTCGTGAAGCTCCAGCATTCGTTTTGGAGGTAAAAAAGGTAAATTTTTGTCCATGCAGACTTTAAATGTGTGGTCGCTGTGAAAGCCTAACAGAACCATTAATGAGTTTGTAAATTGTCATCAAATGGAAATTCTCCCTTGGGAACCATGCCAACCCTATTTGTCGATGGTCATTTGGCAAAAAGAAACTTCATGTTGTAATGGAGGTCGGTGTTTTTAAAAAAATATGTATTAGTAATCTCACATTTTAAAATTGTTTGCTCTATCAGAAACCTAATGGACGTTTCCCGGCTGAAGGTTGTTTCCGCGCCCTGAACTTGGAGGTCAGGGCCAGTATAACTCGCATCATGAGTGAAGAACTTATACTGGATTGGGTTCGATTGTGCGTCGGTTCAACAGATTTGCCCACAACCCTACTGATCGTCGACTCGTGGAGCTCTTTCAGAGTCATGAGGCATTTAGAGCGCTTTATCAACCGGCAAGGAGGTGAAATTGCTTTACAGTCCACCTGGCGCAACCTCACAAATTCAGCATTGACGTGTACTTTTTCTTTCTATTTGAAGGCATGCAGAAACGCATTGTCTCTTTCGTAATAGCTCATGATCTGGACTTCCACGTTAGTAACCGCGACTCCATACTCCACATTATTCGCCTTATCTCACTTGTATACCTCACAGATTAGAAAGTTTCTTTCTCATTCATGGCTTGCAGCAGGATACCTAGATACGATCCGGGATAATTTGAAACTCCTGTGCAATATTGTTTCTCATCTCATCTAGACGGCAGCTGTGACAGCGACAGGTGTGGTGAACTATTTTTTGTACGTTGCTCACATTGTGAGAAGCACTTTTGTTGCAGACACTTTGTATTGGATTATCATAACTGTTCATGGAGTATCCACATATTGTTCGGATAGTGTTTTGCATAAAAATGACAGCTGAATTGTACCAGCTCACTTCTACCCATACAGAGGGAGAGCATTACTTTGTGCAAACCTGACGAGTCATCCGATGGCCCTCTTTCAAAAGTGCATGAAGCTGATGAATTTCGTGACCACATCTTGAGTTCTCAAAGGAGAAGGGTTCTATATGCACCCTTATTCGGTCCGAAAGGTAGAGGCCCTGGAAAAAATCAGTGGAAAAAATTTAATTGTATTGGCATTCCTGGATGGCATTCATGGATGTGAACGAGGGACGTAGACAGTTTATAAGATGCGTAAAAGGGTTTTGCAAGTGTTAAAGGCCATTTTTATGAAAAAGCAAAACGTAGCAAGCGTACGCATCAAGGGTTCAAACTTCGTGTCACGCCTACAAGTCCGTCGTTCTCCAACTGCGCCATCGGTGCACGTTTGATAGTGGCTGGTTCGGGTGTGTTTCGCTGCGCGCGCTCGTCGAAACCAGGTCACGCCGCAGTCGTCGCACGCGGCTGGTCAGCCCGCGTTACCTGACGGACGTCGCAGTTGTCAGTGGGGCATACGATTTACGCTTTTCCCACGGCAGTCAGCTCAAAGAGAAAATAACATAAACAAATGCAAATCATTCGCTCCACTGACACTTGGCCGTATGTAATGCCATCTCGAGAACTCACGGACTGCGCCGCACGCGAAAGGGACGGAGTGACCTACTTTCGACGGACGCGCAACGGACGTTCTCTGGTTGGTTCTCGTATAAAAGCAAAAAAGGTACATGACACTTGGGGAGAGTGGGCCCGTAACTTTGTTCAGAACCGTTTCGCAGATTTTGGAACCCAGATCTGAGATCAGCGTTCGAAACTAGCTACGTCGGTATACATCTCATCTTGAATGGCCACTGCGACCTGGTATCCTTACTTGTCAGACCAGTTCCCAGTTCGCCTTGTTTCGTGGAAGAGGCATTTTCGATGCTCACTCATAATTCTCAAATGAACTGATCAAGGAATAGAACTAAATGAGGTCATCCTCTCCTTAGGGGATAGTACTCAATGGCGGTGTGCCGCGACACCGTAAGATCACAAAACTTTGAGAAATGGCGTGATCTCTGATTTTACGGGCATGTGATCCCTGTGTGACCTTATGAAGTGTCAACCAGTCTACTGCGCAAGCCATAAGCGGTGGGCCTACCCCCAAGACTCATGCTCCAATTTTTCGGCTCCACGATTCAAGGAAGCTAAAGCCTTGCGGGTCAAAGCGAGAAGTTAGCGTTTCTGCGCACCAGCAACGTTATTACAGATTCAACCAATTCGGACTGTACCGTCTATTAGGTCCGTACATGCACGACATACTTACGTCAAAAGCTAGGAATCTTTAGTTATCCAAGTGTTAAGCAAAAACTTGATACAGATGGATGCCGACTGTCTAGCAACTCTTAATTACTTCTGTGGGCCGCTGCATGCGATGAATATAGTGATTCGGGGCTCCTTTCTGGAAGCATTAAGCGGTAAGTGTTACTCGCTCAGCATCCTACTTACTATAAAGTGCTTAGTCTGTCTGTCTGTCTGTCTGTCTGTCTGTCTGTCTGTCTGTCTGTCTGTCTGTCTGTCTGTCTGTCTGTATGTCTGTCACGAAATTCCTTAGCTCCTTTAGATCTGCCTGGAGAGACCGGGTCAAGTGTGGGATGGGTGGGCCAGTTCTCGAGAAGTATAAAATGCACATCAGCTTGGCGGAGCCACGCCCACAGTGGGTGTGGCATGCATGGAAATGAGCCCTACTGAGGACCATGATTTCAAATTCAGTAACAAGACGACTTCAAAACTGGGGTTTGAAGGTGGCTAGAGATGTGCATTGGTAAGTTATATCGAACTGGGGAGACCCACCCCCGATGGGCGGGGCGTTCTCCAAAAATGCAATGCTTTATGAAAACATTTATAACTCGGTTTGGAGAAAGCAAACAGAACAGGAGAAAATTGATGAGGGAGAAGCATTGTCGAAGGTGTCCCCAGTATAAATGACGTCAGCGGAAACCCGTCCACAATGGGCGGAGCGTGCCTCGAAGCTCACATCCCTTCTAACATTTATATACGAAAATCCATAACTCCTGTCCCCATGTACCTAGAAAGTTCAAACTCGGTAGGAGTACAGGCGCCATGATGTGAAAACTCATGGTGGGTGGTAGAACCAGACTCCGCCCACAAGGGGCGGGGTTTAGGCAAAAATTCATAACTCCTGTCCCCTTGGACCTAAAAAGTTCAAACTCGGTAGGAGTGCAGGCGCCATGATGTGAAAACTTATGGTGGGTGGCAGAACCGGACTCCGCCCACAGGAGGCGGGGTTTAGGCAAAAATTCATAACTCCTGTCCCCTTGGACCTAAAAAGTTCAAACTCGGTAGGAGTGCAGGCGCCATGATGTGAAAACTTATGGTGGGTGGCAGAACCGGACTCCGCCCACAGGAGGCGGGGTTTGAGCGGAAACTCACGATCCGATAAAGGTCTATGATGAAAATTAGCTCATGTGGCTTCGTTTCTCATGGTTAGAGCCCCTAGCGCACGCGAATGCGTGCGTAGCCGCCTGATATACAATAATTTGAATGAATCAGGTGGGCTCATCAAGGTGGGAGCACAGACAGCAACCCGAAGGCCATCCGAGCTGGGGCGCTAGCCCTAATTCACTTCAAGGCGCTACTCAGTGAGGTTCAAGCCATGAGCGTATCAGATGCCTGACACATTTACAACAATGTATGGCATGTTGACATCTAAAAATCCAAAACAGACTGCGCATACGGCGATTGGCTATATCATGGATAGGTTTCAAACTCGCTTGTACTTCAAATGAAGCCTGAGTATAACGATAGAGTTTAGAATGCTGTTTACACATATAAAAGTTGGAACTTTTGAATGAGTTTCCTAGAAAGCTGATGGAAGTTGCTTGGACATAGTTTCAGTCAAAGTATGCAGCTGTCCGCCCAGCAGATACCCCTGGGAGAGGTAATGTTCTCACGCGTCAGGGGAACGTTTCGGGTTTGCTACCCGTGCAGACGGTTTTTGTGCAACCTTTTTTCTTTTCAATTAAAGCTTCCAACCTTTTCTGTTATTCAGTCAAGTGAGCATCTTATTTGGACCATCGTTTACGATTATAGCACTTATCGGAAGGCCCAACGTTTCTGTCAGTAATATGTACCAGCTGAGCTACGCACGCCGATGCGTGCACACTTGCCCACGCATACGCCTACGATTGAAAGTGTCAATCGGTAGCTCTTGATCTTGAAAATTATGAATCATTAAAGGTTTATCTGATAGGCAACCAATGAATTGAGTAGTACTCACTAATGTTCTCAAGTGATAATAACACTATTATAAGATCTCGTTATCACTTGACCTTCTTTCCTCCACGGGTACAATATTAGTTGAGAATCCCAAATTATTAGCGGTCGGATGAGCTTTGTCGTAAATGATATCACAACATAAAGTAACGATCTCTCACCGAGTTGCAAACCTTGCTGAGAAGCGGTCGTAATCTATATAATAGCCGTAATCATAAATACATCGTAGATACCACAGGAGTTAAATTCAGTTGGTGAGTGCTCTTATCAGTCGTTATCAGCTGTTATTAGTTCCTATCACAGGTCGTCTACGATCCCGCCACACTCCACAACACATGCCAAACAGTCAAGGCTCCACTATTAAAGCCATCATTATAGTGGCTCTACGCTTTGCAGGATTTTCATTAGCCCTTGTCAGTTTTATCAGCTCCTGGCCTGGCACCAATCGTTCTCGTTCCCTCACCGAGTACCTACGATCCTGTCACATCTTACATAACCTATTAAAATTCCAAGATTCCATTATTAACAGAAAGTGCGTTACAGATCTACTGGCTATGGTTTCTTATCAGTCCCTATCACTTGCTATCATTTTCTGCCACCAATCACTAACGGTTCCTTCACGTCCTACACCACCTGCCGAAGTGGCAGGGCTTCACCGCTTATACGAAGGGAGTTATGAATCTTGCGGCTTTTGCCTTTTAAGGCTTCTTATCAGTTTCTATCGATTGTTCTCACTTCCAATCACCTACCATCAGTGTTCCCATCCGGTCTCCTATCTCCCTTTCAAATTTGAATTCTTTAGCTACAGTGGGACGGGAGTTATGAATTTCCGGTCGGACAAACACACACACACATACTCACACACTCACACACAAACACACCAACAGACACACTTAGCCGATTATATAAGTAGGATGACACGCCTTCACTTTTCAACATGGAAGTCTACAAAAGAACTCGCTTCAGTATAGATGCGTATATAAAGCCAACGTAGATGAAAAGCCGGAAATCGTGAAGGAAACATATCTTTCACAAAGATAGCATTTTATAAGTGGTGCCTCCCTCCAGCCACACAAAGATGGAAACTGTCTTAAGAATAAATTGCTGTCTTTTCACCTCATCCCAATCCTTCATCACATTATGAGCTTAGTCCAACCGAAGCGCCATAACATAGGAGTTCTCCCTACCAGAAAATAGACGCTACTACACAAGCACAGCCAAGCTGTTCTTTGTTCATCAACTCTTTCTTACTTCTTGCTCCTCTTCTTGACACGATTCGCATATATTGATATCGCAAGTCTATCTTTGTTCAGGCCTCGATTTCGGTATGTAAAGTGATAGCTGCTGAGGCTGCCCTTACTTAGTGAAGCCTTTCAAACGAACTATGGAAACGTTATAGAAACTTGGCGGAGTTTTTCTATCTGATATGATGCTCACCTAGAAAGTAGAGACTTCTTTTGTTTCCCGGCTTTCCGAGCTTGTTAAGTGTACCTAATTGGAACGGTCCAGTGTTTTCTTTAATTGTCATTTCAGGTACGCCTCATTTTACATATGCCTTTTTCAAGAGATAACCTTCCCTAGACGTACGACAATCGTCAATGACACACCCATGGGGAGCCTTGTTCGAACATGATATTTCACCAAAAGGTCAAGGAAGCTATATTGCCAATGGTACTGATCTTTCACAAGAGTTGCTATTTGATGTGTAGGTTTTTGAGATCACGCATATCTCGAACCAACACCTGTTGGCTCTCAGTTGTGCCACAGTAAATATTTATGTCGAAAATGAGAAACGAACACACATTTTTATGATGACGATAACAGGAAGGTTAAATGGCAAAGGAGGTTCGCAGTTATGTGGACGACGAGAAGGCTAACATCGAAAATCGAATACAAAAATAGGTCTGAGTGTTTCGCTGGTTACCAAGGACGAACCGAACATGCGAAAACCGAGCCATTAACAAGAAAAAAGGAAAGAAGAAAAAAGGACAGTCTTTTTCTAAGCAGAATTGCGAATTTTGCTCTTGGGTCCGTCTCCGGAGCCGTCGTTCGAGAAAGGGGCAGAATTCAGCATGGCAGCCGCTGTGAGGTACTGGTGAAGGTTGGCCTGGGGAATTTGGCCAGAGGTGGACACTGATTGGTTTAGCATGTGATGATGATGCTGAGTGGAGGGGTGTACTGCTTGGCGACTGCCCAAACCATAAAGATCTAGCGATTGCATCAGTGTCGATAGAAATCCAGGATCAGCCAGTGTACACCTTAAACACGCATTTGAATTATCGAGTTCACCGATGACAAACTAGAGGTATCACGCATTACTTTCATTGTTACAACTGTCGAAAATATCAGTTGATAACCCACGATAGAAGGTTTTTGTAGTAATCGTAGTAGTTGCAATTAATGTTCCCTGCTTGTACAGAATTGAAAGATCCGAGCATCTGAGCCAAAGCTGCATACTGCTCTTCAACTTCGCTGAAAAAACTCAGACATATTAAATTCTCTTCGCGTTTGGGATGGAATTATACATTTGGAATGTGCAGCGCCTGGGATTATACATGTGCAGGGGAGGGTTACCCATATCCGATCCTACTATCCGTCCCCCAGGAGGACGAGGACTGACTAACTGCAAAAACTTTTTTTGTTAGGGAGCAGAGAAATAGAGGTGTTCTGAGAATAGCGTAAAAGTACAACTAACTGTAAGGAAAGAGGGCGCTGGGGTGACCGCTTATTCTGCCGCAACCCTTCTGAGTCACTTCATAACAGCACCGCAGTTGTTGGCCGGTCTCTTCATATCGGTCCTCTTACCGTAACTAAAGGGGATTTTGGGAGTGAACAGATGAGTTAGCATAATCGATCATTAATCGATACGGAAGAAGGGGACATCAACTGAAAATGGATCTTACAGAAAGCTTTATTTGAACCACAAATTATGGTCAGGTCTGAAAAACTCCCAAGTCCACTGTAATTTACTTTCCTTCCCGATTTTTGCGATTGCCGCGTGCGGCGAATCTACTTCGCAGAACTCGCAAAACGAAGAACTGCTGTATAAAGAAACTCTTTGCTTGTACTAGAAAGCAGCTATTCCGTCAACTTTCGATAGTGCTTTGATTTATCTCGAAGGTCAGGCCACAAACGACTGACGCATCAGGACCTGTTGCATTCGTACACAGTCTGGTGAGAACAAAGCTCTACAAAGTGATGGGTGCAAAGTTAAAAGCCATCTTAAAGTTGAAGTTCTATCTTAAAGACCGTTTAAAAGGTACATTTAAGCTGTGAGACTTGGAACACGTTATCTCAATGGTTTCCTCAGTAAGGCCCTACCTTTTTTTGCCGTGCTTGGCAGCTTCAGCGAATTGAGAAAGCAGGCGAGCTTGTTCTGCATATGTCGAGTTTTCTATCATAGACGGAAGATGAGTTGCAGATGCTGGACGTGGAGTCTCTGAATCTCTGGCGTTCTAGAAAAAATACAAGTTGCATAACAAAAAGATAGCTCACGAAGGGCAACTTTGGTGGCAGAAGTTGGACGATAAGTTCCGTTAATAATCGAGAGTTCTATGAGCTGCTTGCGTTTTAGTTCATCCTTTCCCTCTGGCTGAAAAGTTGAGATATTATTAATTCCGTACAAAACGCTTATGATTATATGCAGCCTTTCGATAAGACGCACGGGAGGGTGAAGGAGCTGATTGATCGCCTCAACCGCATTTCTCATCTTCTGATGGGCTTTTTTCTCATAGTCTTCACACTGTATGAGCACATGGAGAGGCTCGGAGTCGTTGCTGCGCTCGCGCCTCGTGCCGCTCTGAATGTGTGAGCTCCGCACATCATCTATTGATGATTTGGAAAACTTGACAGAACAAACCATACGACTTGATCCACGACCGCGCACCATGATTTTGCAACCAGTATCCTCCTCGAGCTGCTTTGCAGTCATCCCGCGAGGACCGAGGATACGGCCGACGAAATTGTACTACAATGCGCCTAATGATTCAAGTCTCGATAATGTGTGATTCAATTGGTTTTAACAGTATTCTAACACTCTGTAGTATACAGTGTCTTCTATGCAATCACTCTCATTGTTTTAAAAGACAGGGATGGCCGATTAGATAGGAGTGTGGACTCATGTCTGCACTTAGAAATAGTGAGAAAGTTCGGTCTCTGCCGAGGTGACATCTGTCCCTTGCAAAAATTGCAAAAACGCCAGGCCCAGGTTGACAGTTCGGCTGATGGGGAAACCCAGTCACAATAACCATATCAAAGGTCTCAAAAGAATCCAGTAATAAAGCAAGGAGGTCACCCGGAAGTGGCTCACAGGACCCCGCCCGAGTCCTCAGAACATGGGAGACGGGGGCCACCGAGGAGTGAACGACCTCGGTCAAACAAGTTGGTTCGAATCGGGAGGATGTGGGTTCGTCTAGTGGGAATTCCCGAGAGGTTGCTGATCTCATAAATCGCCGGAACATCCAAGTCCTATGTCTTTAGGAGACCTGCTGAAAAGGAGAAATCAGAGAGGGTGTTAGGCTCTGCTACAACCGAGGCGACACCAAACGAAATTGTGTAGCCATAGCCGTGATGGAGTTCTTCTGTCTGTCTCCGACATTAGCAGGATCAGCAGTCGAACATGGCAGTGAGGATAGACACGAAAGAGGGACACTTGACAATAATATCCGTGTACTCACCACAAGCCGGCTGCTTGAAGTGTGAAAAAGACTAGATCTATCTGAGCCTGGTCGACACCATGAGATGGTTCCAGAAGGGGACTATGTCACCATAGGAGGTGATCTGAATGTGCACGTCGGCATTGAAAGGAAAAGACTGGAAAGGGATCGTGGAGGCGAGAAGATAGGAGTTGGAAGCGAAGAAGGAGAAGTTGTCATCGATCTAGCCTTAGGCCATGACTTGGCAGCCTGCAACACCTTCGCGAAAAGGAAAACCCAAAGACTGTAGAAGGTACCCCTATAGCAGTGGAGGGGCTGAAAATGTACTCGTGAGAAGCTTACTACTCAAAGCTGTAAAGGACATCAAAGTACTGTCCCGCGAAGAATTCCCTACGCAGCCAGACCTCTCCTAGCAGACATAATCATAGGGCTTCCCAAGAGAACAAGGACAAGAACAGAGCGGAAGATCCAATGGTGGAGGCTGCATCAAGCCGAAAGAAAGGAACGCAAACGGAAGATTCTGGAAGCTGGTCTCTCATATCGTGAAGGACCGATCCAGCAGACCTGGAGCAATACCCTGAAAGTCATCCTTCAGTGTGAGTGAGAAACGCTGGTAGGGACTCGAGATGGATTCTTAGGAAGTAAACAAGCGTGATTCTAGAACGATGAAGTCTAGCAAGTTGCGAGACAGAAGAAAGCGGCCTACAAGGGCTCAGGTGGGCCTGCGGTTGGACGCGACTGGACCGGATTAGAAAAGAGTACGTCGGAGTGGTCATATTAGTAGCCCCTGTACATTGAAGATGAGAAAAAAGCGTCTGCAGTGGTACGGACACATAATGACAAGACTACCGACTCATCCAATAAGGGAGGCATTGAAATTCGCGGCCCAAGGGAAGTGAAAACGTGAAAACGAGCGACTCCCAGAGAAGAAGTGACGGGACACGAACAAAAAGAATCTCGCCGAAGCTAAGGTGTCGGGAGAAGATGCCGAAGATAGTAAAGAAATGGATAAGGCTGAATAGAATAGCGGACCCTGCGACGCCTCGAAATTGACACTAAGGAGAAGAAGAAGACTTTTATTGTTTTTGAGAACCTGCTTCTGAAGGTGAAAGTAATAGAAGCCCTCAGCTCTGTTTATGCGTTCCCCCGCTATGCATTTCAGAACAGTGTAACTCTATAGAACGATTCATGGCGCTGGCAGAGAAGGAGCCATTGAATCGTCTGCCAGGTAGGTAGTAACACTTGACACTGAGAAATGATTCGAGATCCGTCAGAATCGTAGATACTTGACGAAATCAATTATCTAACCCATTGGTATGCGTAAAGGTAAAGTAGGGTGACGAAGAGTCGTTTGAGTAAGAGAGGCGCTGAAAGGATGAGGAATGGAAATCAAAGCTTTGTTATGTTGTCCCTACAGTCTTTTTGCCCGAGTTCCGATATGATAAAGAACGTCAAAAGAGCATTCCACTATTCCTCGTGACTTTCCTTACTCCATTCTCAACGCGGTGCCTATGGTATTGCAACGTATCCTTCTGTTGAAAACCAGCAAGAGTGTGCTGCTTTACAAAAAGGGACGTAGAAAGTATTGGCAGCTGTTGCCTACTTCGTCTGTAAGCTGCGTACTTTTCCATGAGTTATATTTATATTTGCATTGGAGTGCCTGCAGAATATGGCCAAAACTTTCAGCTCTTTTCATGCGAAAATTCTCACGATTCTATCTAAGCTATTCAACTGAGTTGAGTCAAACTCACTCTGGGATAACGGTCTACAGGCACCAAAATCATCTCGGTGAGGACCACCTTCTCACCACGTTCTTCTTCTGCAGCAGCATCGTCCACATGGATTTGAGCGGACATGGCCGCGACGACACGGGCGATTTCTGCAATAACCGTTAACATGACTACGAAATGGTTAGAATTTAGAGCCTACCCTAAAGTGTTACAGATTTTTTGGCTAACGTCGGAGCGGTGGGCGTTGATGGCTTGTCATTTTTTATGTCTGTCTTTTCTGCCTATGGTTTCTTGTCCTGTCTTTGATGGTATTCGTTTTTAGTAGCTTCCTTAGCCTTCCTAGTCAACGGTCCATCATTTAGGGTTCCTCGTCGAACTAGCGCTTTATTAGAGATGGCGCATTCCGCGCTATCCACACCAACCAACGAGGTTTATCACATCTCCAGTGAGGATCCGAGGTAAGCCACGAAAACGGTGATAAAAACTGGAGAAGCTGGTATTGCGCTGTAGACACCCTTTGGCTGGTTTCACACGATATGAACTTAATGCAATTAAAACACAGAATTTACGGATTACGTCTTCTCTCTCTTCTCTTCTCTCTTGCCGCTCTTGGACCATCAAATCACTTGAGAGCAGCAGCCGCGTTACCACTAATAGTAATTGTAAAGGTCCTTGAGTGCTTTGTTCGCAAAGCAGGTCACGATGCAGTCGTCACTTTCTGATAGCGCTGAGGCCCATATGCTGCTGCTAACGCCAACATCAGTACTGCGTTTGGAAAGGAATCCAGTCAAGGGTCACAAGCGTTTGTTCATTCCCTTTCATCTGGGGAGCGCAGCGAACAGAATAGGAGCGTCTTGGGTGCGATGAGAGCATTGCCATTTGGCACTTTCACAAACTTGATCGCAGAAAGCAAGTGAATGGCGATTTCCGCTGCACCGGGTCACACTAAGGCAAAAGGGCAAAACAAGGGTATATTCAAAGCATACTGATGGCGCAGTGAAGCATTTATCCTACCCCGCTTCTTGAAACGGCCCGTGATCCTTCCAGAATTACGGTCCTAAAGCCCAGTGAGCCAAGCTCGGTCAAGATTGGTGCCGACGCAAGCTGCCCGTCGACACCAGCAAGGGTGTTTGTGGCTTATTAGTGTATGTAATATAAGCAAACGCGTACATAATTTCATTGTCATCCTATGCTTAGAAGCTCGAAATACATTGATACATGATAATGAATAGGTGCCCATAATTTTGGATCACCCTGAACATGATCCTTCTCTACGAACATGGACCAGTCATTCTTTTCAGAATGAACCAGTACTGGTTAGGAGTGACATAGGGGAATGGGTTTCCATCAACATAGATGTGACGTCTGTGAGCCGCAGGTAGTCGGCCGATACTAAGAGATCACTGCACTGTCCACTTAGAATTGTATAGGCTTTTCGTCCATGATTATCGTGGTGAATCTCCGGTAGTTGCCCTGCACAATTGACACATTGAATAGGACTAGATCTGGTGGCCTAATCTGTGGCAGTAGGAGCATTGTGTCGGCGATACTCACAGAGTCTGACGAAATGCATTGCTCCACAAAATCAGCAGCTTCGACGAACGTCCAGATGGACTTCCGCTTCTGATGCGCGGTGAACTAGGCTTTTTGCTTCTTCTGGCTGTCGCCATTCAGTAGGCGAGGGACTGACTGATGTACGCCAGGTGTCCCATTCCTTCCATTTTCGTGTCCTGCTTTAAGGTAGTGAGCGCTTGCATTCCAACGTGAGAGAGTAGACAGAATATTTCGGATTGGCCTTGATTTTGTGTGGTAATTTCATGGGAATAGAAGTGTCGTTGCTGGATTGCAGACCGCTTACGAGGAACAGGCACTTGATTTTCCCTGAACGCCTGAAGCCTGAACTTGCCATTCACAGCTGACACGTTTGGCATAGTTGATGGAGTCGTCGTTGAGGTCTGTGGTCAGCTTGATAAAGGAGTAGCGGCGATTATAGTTGATGGAGTCGTCGTTGAGGTCTGTGGTCAGCTTGATAAAGGAGTAGCGGCGATCAAGTAATCATTGCTGTATTCCGAAAAGGCTTACCAGCGTTGACAGTTTCAGTGTGACATGTAGCTCTTTCCTGGGCAGAATATAGTTGGAGTACATGCTGTGTATGTAGCATCTAGCTTGCGAAGAACTATTCGAACACGAGTTGTCCCGTCGAGCATTTGGACATCCACGACAAAGATGTTTTAATGCCGTTGATAGCATGCTCGAACTACAGATTAGCATCGGGGTTATAGGTGAGCGTCATGATTCGCCATGCTAACACGTTGGAACTAAGCCTATGAGGTCGATTTCGACAGCTGCTTTTGAGTGGCTCCTTTGAGAGCATCCGTGAAATCCATCAGGAGCTGCCTGAACTGCAGGTTCGTCATTATCGCCGTGATCCCGATGATCCCGATCGCCACTGTTAGTCTGCGAGCTGCAGGTCGATTCTATTCGAAGCTATTGAAGATGAACTGGAGAGAGAACTGATGACTGATAAATTACAGGTTTAATCGGTCTGCTCTACCCTTTGTGCAGCAGTTGCTCTTCTACCATCCAATGCCTCCCCTTGCCTTGCATCCAGTCCGTGCTGACATCTACAGTGGGCTACCCTTTGTGCAGCAGTTGCTCTTCTACCATCCAATGCCTCGCCTTGCCTTGCATCCAGTCCGTGCTGACATCTACAGTGGGCTACCCCTTGTGCAGCAGTTGCTCTTCTACCATCCAATGCCTCGCCTTGCCTTGCATCCAGTCCGTGCTGACATCTACAGTGGGCTACCCTTTGTGCAGCAGTTGCTCTTCTACCATCCAATGCCTCGCCTTGCCTTGCATCCAATCCGTGCTGACCTCTACAGTGGGCTACCCCTTGTGCAGGAGTTGCTCTTCTGCCATTCAATGCCTCGCCTTGCCTTGCATCCAATCCGTGTTGACATCTACAGTGGGCTACCCCTTGTGCAGGAGTTGCTCTTCTACCATTCAATGCCTCGCCTTGCCTTGCATCCAATCCGTGTTGACCTCTACAGTGGGCTACCCCTTGTGCAGCAGTTGCTCTTCTACCATCCAATGCCTCGCCTTGCCTTGCATCCAGTCCGTGCTGACATCTACAGTGGGCTACCCTTTGTGCAGCAGTTGCTCTTCTACCATCCAATGCCTCGCCTTGCCTTGCATCCAGTCCGTGCTGACATCTACAGTGGGCTACCCTTTGTGCAGCAGTTGCTCTTCTACCATCCAATGCCTCGCCTTGCCTTGCATCCAGTCCGTGCTGACATCTACAGTGGGCTACCCCTTGTGCAGGAGTTGCTCTTCTACCATTCAATGCCTCGCCTTGCCTTGCATCCAATCCGTGTTGACCTCTACAGTGGGCTACCCTTTGTGCAGCAGTTGCTCTTCTACCATTCAATGCCTCGCCTTGCCTTGCATCCAATCCGTGTTGACCTCTACAGTGGGCTACCCTTTGTGCAGCAGTTGCTCTTCTACCATCCAATGCCTCGCCTTGCCTTGCATCCAGTCCGTGCTGACATCTACAGTGGGCTACCCCTTGTGCAGGAGTTGCTCTTCTACCATTCAATGCCTAGCCTTGCCTTGCATCCAATCCGTGTTGACCTCTACAGTGGGCTACCCTTTGTGCAGCAGTTGCTCTTCTACCATTCAATGCCTCGCCTTGCCTTGCATCCAATCCGTGTTGACCTCTACAGTGGGCTACCCTTTGTGCAGCAGTTGCTCTTCTACCATCCAATGCCTCGCCTTGCCTTGCATCCAGTCCGTGCTGACATCTACAGTGGGCTACCCCTTGTGCAGGAGTTGCTCTTCTACCATTCAATGCCTAGCCTTGCCTTGCATCCAATCCGTGTTGACCTCTACAGTGGGCTACCCTTTGTGCAGCAGTTGCTCTTCTACCATTCAATGCCTCGCCTTGCCTTGCATCCAATCCGTGTTGACCTCTACAGTGGGCTACCCTTTGTGCAGCAGTTGCTCTTCTACCATCCAATGCCTCGCCTTGCCTTGCATCCAGTCCGTGCTGACATCTACAGTGGGCTACCCCTTGTGCAGCAGTTGCTCTTCTACCATCCAATGCCTCGCCTTGCCTTGCATCCAATCCGTGCTGACCTCTACAGTGGGCTACCCTTTGTGCAGCAGTTGCTCTTCTACCATTCAATGCCTCGCCTTGCCTTGCATCCAATCCGTGTTGACCTCTACAGTGGGCTACCCTTTGTGCAGCAGTTGCTCTTCTACCATTCAATGCCTCGCCTTGCCTTGCATCCAATCCGTGTTGACCTCTACAGTGGGCTACCCTTTGTGCAGCAGTTGCTCTTCTACCATTCAATGCCTCGCCTTGCCTTGCATCCAATCCGTGTTGACCTCTACAGTGGGCTACCCTTTGTGCAGCAGTTGCTCTTCTACCATCCAATGCCTCGCCTTGCCTTGCATCCAATCCGTGCTGACCTCTACAGTGGGCTACCCCTTGTGCAGCAGTTGCTCTTCTACCATTCAATGCCTCGCCTTGCCTTGCATCCAGTCCGTGCTGACATCTACAGTGGGCTACCCCTTGTGCAGCAGTTGCTCTTCTACCATCCAATGCCTCGCCTTGCCTTGCATCCAATCCGTGCTGACCTCTACAGTGGGCTACCCCTTGTGCAGCAGTTGCTCTTCTACCATCCAATGCCTCGCCTTGCCTTGCATCCAATCCGTGCTGACCTCTACAGTGGGCTACCCTTTGTGCAGCAGTTGCTCTTCTACCATCCAATGCCTCGCCTTGCCTTGCATCCAGTCCGTGCTGACATCTACAGTGGGCTACCCCTTGTGCAGCAGTTGCTCTTCTACCATCCAATGCCTCGCCTTGCCTTGCATCCAGTCGGCGCTGACATCTACAATGAGCAACCCCTTGTGAAAATCAGATAGGCGCCCGCAGCATGCACGAGGGCGTGCACTTTGTGGACAACATGTTCAACATGTTTGCTCCACGTATTCTTTGGGTTGTTTCATCAAAAGACATAGAATGTCCTCGGAGGCATAGAATGTTCATGTTTGAAGATGATTCATGTTGAATGCGTATCAATGTGTTTGAAGCAAAGCAGAGTCATACAATCTACTTGCAGTGCCATCCTGTCTTAAAAGCACAATTTACGATAAGGATGCTTACTGAGTTCTCTTTTCAGGAATACCCAGTGGCCTCAATGGGGTCCCAAAACTCAATAGCTTGGGCGTTGTGGGACCCCGCTACGGGATCGTCCGGATGCCTGGCTTCTCAACCGATGATGTGGCAGACGAGTGTCCAGGCGATACTTATGGCAATATTCGCGCCAAAGCCCACACATTGAGCACGCATTCAGCCGAACAGTGATGACGCGATGTTTTCTCCTTTTCTATTATTCTCTTTTGAACGTTTTGCAGCTTCGAACCTTGTTCTAATTTTCTACCACGAAAGTTGAAAATGTGGGCCATTTCAGCTGTTACTAGGCTTTTTTGCTAACTTGTGCTTATTAGGGAACGAATTTTGAAGGATATTTGCTTACTGTAGTCAGCTATTCGCACCACGACCCACACGTAAGCAATGACACGCATTGTATAGCTCATCCAAACGCCCTATTCCTCTTCATTTTCCCGGTCTAACTCTCCAGCCCCCCCCCCTTCTTAACGATTTTGTTTTTTTCACTCTGGAACACCGATTCACACCCTTCCGTCTTGTTTACCGCACCTTTTCGCACTGTTTCCCACCTTTTCTTCCTTTTTTCGCCATAATCGGTATTACAGAAGATTATCGTGAGCTGTGCCTTCAAATAATTGCATACCAGCGTCAATAAAGAGGTGAAATAAGGCGCATACTTTTCAACATTACTAGAACTAATGTTAGAAAAGCTGGAAAAGCTCCTGTCAGAACTGTGCCGTGCCATTTTCGACGGTAGCCGGGAGCGAATTTGCGTCGCAGCCCTGCAGAGCGAGAACACCACAGCACACACGTCTTCGAACTTCGTCAGCTCATCACTTACTCGCAGAACCCATTTAGCAACTTCAATTTCCAAATTCTTGAGCAGAATTTCACACTCATCGATGTATTATGGCCTTCTCCCATTCGAAATTCCATGGCAAGTGAACTACCGTTGCCTAGTCAGAACTGGGTTGCCGATGGGTGCTGATAACTTTTCGGCACTTCACCGTTATTATGACTTGATACTGATCAAACTAGCAGCCTTTCACCGTTTTTAGACACTGTAAAATATGAATCAGAAACCTAATTACGAGGTTTTCATCAGAATGGTTTGCATAAGAAGATATTAAAGGGTTATATGAGCTTCTTTAATATCAAATGGTGCAGGAAATTCATAACTTCGATTCCCGTAAACCTAGAGAATTCTAACTTAGTAGGAGCATGGAGTACTTATTGTGGGCGGCAGGATCGGGCTCCGCGGGGCTTGCTCAAAGAATGTCAAATTGAACCTAGAGCGCTAAAAATTTATCTGAATACAGGAGGCAAGATGGGAACTTTGATGGTAGGTGACAGGACTAGACCCCGTCCACAAGGGACGTGACGTGAGCAAATGTATTCAATTCGGAGCAGTTGAACCTTCAATGGGTCATTATTTTTAAGACGAATAGCAAATGATTGACACTTCTAATTGCAGGCATAAGCATCGACACTTCTAATTGCAGGCATAAGCATCGACACATACTTCGTACTACTTGCATGCCCTGTCAGTCTTCTGCCATGTTTCGTGTTCCGCAAAGAATCATTCTATAACAACTCTACTATAAGAAGGAGAGGAGCCCGACGTTAGCCGAGCGAATCGACTGGTATACATGCAAATCGACAAGTCGACAAAACTACAAGCCGGCGTCCGCGGTCAGACACTGACCCCTCTCATACATAATGAGATGCTGGGTGGGTTTGCTGATTGACCAGATATGTATACAATTTTCTTTGATGAATATGTATTCATACTCCGACATACTTCGTGAGCGGTTCAGCGATTAGGTAACACGGTCATTCACCACCTATCCTGATTTGAATTCGTATTTTCACTGAAACTGTGCTCACTCAACACACGTACTGTTCTCCCTCCATTTGTCTCCTCCACCGCTCGTGGGTGGAATCCAGCTCAATCATTTCCTACTACTTATCATCACATCGTGCCCTCCCCATTCTGCGCCCCGTATCACTTGTCGTATCACCTGTCGTATCGTTAATCATCGACATCCTCGAGCGGACGCCAGTAACATCTCCCTCTCACGAGCCAGGGTGGTTCAGTGAATCGTCCTCGCTTCAGGGACCCGAGGTCCAACATTCCCTTCGTTCAGGGCATTCGAGAGCTCTGACCATCTGTTGGCGGCCGTCTTAGAATTCGTTTGATGTCCTGAGGAACCCAGTCAGTAACCTCCCTTGTCCAATGTAATTACTATATCGCATGTGTCCTGTATACCTGATCGTCTATTTCTTGACGTGATCAACGGCATCCCTGATCTTCGTGATGACGGAGCTCGGGAACTCTGGAATCCCCTCTACACTTGCGTGTATTGAGAAATTCCGATCATCATCCTTTCCGTTTAGTAACGCAGACGGCATGCTTATCCTGCTTTCGAGTTCGAGCTTGGAGTCCAAGTCATCGAGGCGTACGTGAAAGCAGGAAGGATAGCAGTGTCGAAAAGGTGAGCGCAGAGCCGGATGTTTTTTGTCTTCTTTACCCCCTCGATATAGGTGAGTGCTCCCCACGCGGCGCGTTAACTTCTGCACAGCACCGGAGCTGGGTCGTTCATCATGTTGACTTCCTGACCTAGATACACATAGCTAGAGCATCCGGACATATTCGTTCTGTTTAGCGTTGAGGGAGCATCGGGTACCAATCCGTTGTTCATGAACATCGTCTTCGTTAAGTTAAGTCTCAAGCAGATCTTTCCACAAGCATTGTCAAACTCGTCCAGCATTCGTTCCGCCTGCTTGATGTTCGGCGTTATAAGCGAACTTGTTGCCTGCAAAGCGGAGGTGATGTAGGTAGCGGCCGCCGACCTTCTCTCCCAAGTATTCCTATTCCAAATGATGCATGATATTCTCGAGAGCGGCACTGAAAAGTTTAGACGAAATTATGCCGGACACCACTTTTCACGCCGATAATGACTTCCTTGAAGAATGGTGAAATCCTGAATGTCGTGAAATTGTAGTAGAACTCATGAAGCATCCTTATATACTGAGTAGGAATACCCTGGTTGCAAGAGCTTCAAATGCTGCTTCTGTATCGACGGTATCAAAGGCTTCCTTCAGTGAACGTAAGACATAACGGCATTTTGTACTCCCGCGATACTTTAATGAGTCTTGTAACGGTGTGGATATGATCGATTACGCTGACTCCTCTCCGAAACCCTGCTTGCTCGCATGAGTGTCCTTCATCTAATATTCTGCCAATCGTGTTAAGGATGACTCATGTGAAGAGTTTATAGATTACAGACAGGAGGCAGTTTGGGCGATAATTGCCAATGTCGTCTGAAGCTCCCTTTTTATACAGCAATACAGTCTTGCAAGTTTTCCACGGAGTGGGCACTTTGCACTCCGACAGGTACCGCGTAAAAAGCAGGGCCAGGGTTTTGACAATGACTGGCGGAAGGCTTTTTATACGTTCTGCTTTGATCCTGTCTTGGCCGTACCATTCATCATCGACGTGATGGCATGTCGCATTTCGGAAGGGAGAACCGGAGGAGCGATATATTCGTCTTGCCTAAGATGGTGAGTAGGCAGGTAGACGTGGCTGTCGAAGAGATCCGAGTAGAAGTCGTAGATGACCTTCTCCATTGCCCTCCGGGATGCAGTAACGGTTCCGTCCGGACGACGAAGGGAGGTCATCTTGGTCTTGTAATTGACGAAGCTCCGGCGGGCTTTGCGAATGCTCTTTCCGGCCTCGGCGGCTTCGTCCATTACTGTTGCTCTTCTCTCTTTCAGATCTTCTTTCATAACTTTTCGCTTGGCTTTGTAAGTTTGGACGTTTGTTGATGATTGCCTGTAGCTCGCGCGATTCCACGCTGGCGTATCAGCTCGAGAGTCTTCGAAGAGAGTCGTCTCTTGGCTACTTGTGGACTCTCAGCTTTTCTAGCGCTGAAGCTGTTCGACGAGCCGGTTGTACTCATCATCGATGTTGTCGATAACGGAATCTTCCCATTTACTCGCAAGGGAAGCGAAGTGGTCCCAGTTGATAATGGTCTTGGGGCTGCGCTTCCTGAACTTCATAGCTTTCTCTCCACACACTGTGAAGCGGAATCTAGTGCGGAGGAGACAATGGTCCGATCCCATGTAGAACTTCAGAACAACAGCGACATCAGTCAGGCAAAGCCTCCGATTAGAGATGATGTGGTCTGTTTCATTGTGGAACTGCCCACCAGCACGCCTATGTCCATCGCAAATGAGAGGGCTTCTGGAACTGTGAGTTACCATGGATGGTGTGGGTCGACATGATAAACTCGCACAACCTGTTGCCCTGCTCATTCCATTGGCTGCTTTCATAGTCCGCAGGCAGGCGCGCTGGCGCGCAGGCAGGCGCGCTGGCGCGCTGGCGCGCAGGCAGGCGCGCTGGCGCGCTGGCGCGCAGGCAGGCAGGCGCGCTGGCGCGCAGGCAGGCAGGCGCGCAGGCAGTGCTAGGGGGGAGGAGGGAGGCAGACAGTGTAAGGCAAACAGTTCACGCCCCTTCGAGGGGTTGAAAACAAACAACCTTCGAAGGGGCGTGGACTGTTTGCCTTACACTGTCTGCCTCCCTCCTCCCCCCTAGCACTGCCTGCGCGCCTGCCTGCCTGCGCGCCAGCGCGCCAGCGCGCCTGCCTGCCTGCGCGCCAGCGCGCCAGCGCGCCTGCCTGCGCGCCAGCGCGCCTGCCTGCGGACTATGAAAGCAGCCATTGAGTTCCGATGTGTAGCTCTTCAGCCGTTTTTCTACGGCTAATCTCGGCTTGAAAATCACCGACGATGACCTTGAAGAAAATGCAATCTCTTCTGTAGAGCCTCTCCAGATCCATATAGAACGCTCCCAACTTCTGTTCTTCGTAGCTCGATGTTGGTGCGTAGGCAAAGAAGATGGTTACAGCTGAGGTTGTTGATCGCAAACGTCCGATTTGGGTTGCTAAGCTTTGATCGATGTTCATCGATCGATGTTCATGGCCAAGTGCGTATTGACGAGGACACCTACGCCAACGACGCCTCTTCTGTTGCATGATCCAAGAAAAAGTTCTTCTCCTGCCGTAAATACAGCGTGCAGCGATGCCTTCTCGTCTCGGTTAGTCCGATGACGTCGTAGTTGATCTTCCTAACTTGCATCATCAGGTCTCCTACACACGCTTCCGATGCCACCGTCCGTGCGTTGAAAGTACAGATCGCCATCTTAGTCCTTCTCCTTTTGGGCAGCCTGTTTTGGCCTTGAGATTTTGGCAGCCTCTTCCGATAGGTCCTACCCAACGCTGCCGTACTGGGGGCTCCCTTAGGTTCTGAGGAGTGAGACCTATCTGTGCCACTGTTTTTAGCGAGTGGATACCCAACGTGTAGCTTGCCAGGCTCTGACGTGGGGGCTATTGACTTCGGGGGCTTGCCAGGCTATCCCGAAGTGGACAAGGGGCTCCGACGTGGAGGCTGGGTTGACTCCGAGAGCTATTCAGGCTATAGCGGAGCTTGGACTTTGTTTTAGGAAGCCGGCCCGAATCGCTTCCCACATACTTTCCTGTCACTCGAATGCAGGCTTTTGGCTGAGTCAGTGGGCAGGATACCAACCGCACCCACAGACTCCCCACACACATATGCGTGGATACGCCTGAGAGAAACAGAAGGTATATCGACCAGCACAGCAGAATCAGGGAGTCCATACCCTGCATCCATCTGCGTCTCTGGGCAAGTACCGGCGACTTCTGGTCGGCGATTGATTCCCCTGTCCGCCACTTGGGGACGCCATACGTAGCCTCGTCGCTTACCTGCTGCGGTCCATCAGTGAGAGAGAATTCTCAGTGATGGAGATCCGTAGCCTGCCCTTGTACTCTTACTAAATATGAACCTTCCTGGTCCAAATCAGCTATTTGCGCACAAGCTCCGACTCTGTGGACAGAGTCTAGTCCTGCTACCTGTCATAAGTGTTCCCATCCTGACGCTTGTACTCCAACCAAATTTGAAGTTTCTATGTCCATGGGAAACGGAGTGATGAATTCTCGCTCAACCATTCACGTCAGCAAACCCCGCCCCTGTGAGCGGAGCCCAGTCTTGCGACTCCCGTAGCTGTCCCCATCCTTTCTCGTGAACTCCTAACAAGTTTAAACGCTCTAGGTCCGATTTTAATTTTTTGTTATTGCCGGCCCCTGTGGACGGAGTCTAGGCGTGCCAATGCTTCTGCGTTTCAATGCTGTACTCCTACCAAATTCGAACTCTCCAGGTCCACGGAAATAGGATTTGCAACTTCTCAGCCACACACAAACCGCTTAGCGCATTGCACATAGTAACATATCTGCTTCGCAAGCTTCGCATAACTGTTACAAAATAAAGTGATAGGGAAAACCGCAATCAATGGTGGTAATATTAGCCATAAGGAAGGTTGGTGTAGTGATATTGATAGCGCTAATGGGTTGAGAATCACGAATTGTGTTGTGAACGAACACTGGCTGCTTTCATAGTCCACAATCGGTCGAGGAGGCAGCGCTAGCCATGGGCGACTGGTCGCTCAGTCGCTCGCTCGATGGGTCCGCTACTGGTCGCGCGATCGGTCGCTCGCCAAATCGTGGACTATGAAAGCAGCCACTGGCACCTTTACTCCTGCACCATGAAGGGGATCGACAAGATTACGAAATTCCTGAGAGCCTTTTGCCGTACTTGCGGTATTGTGAGCTACGAATTAAGAGCATTATTACGCGATTCTGCTTATATCATGAGCTTGATGTGAAATTCGACGGTCATATTTGCAACTGATCCCTTTTTCGCAAAGGACATTCGGCGTCCGTGGTAGACTGGTTCAATGTGTAGTCTTCACTTATCTCCCTGACTATTCAGACCTTCGGCGATGAATTAACGACTGTAGTGGCACAAAAACAAGCCCTGTGAGAGAAATTCACATTTTAGCAGAGTGTCAACTTCGTTCCAAGGTCCCTGTCCTTGGTGCCAATCATCAAAGACGTGCTAGGAGCAAGTCTCACGATGAAACTGTATTCATCTTGACATTGAGTGAACTTGCACAAAATTAATGTCGTTCAGCCTCTAACCTCTATCGATAAGTCTAGTTAGATGACGGAAAGGAGCTGCGTGTACTGAGCGTAGGTCGCCTTTATCCCGAATCAGTTGGTCGAGGTATTCCTGATCAGGCACGGCTGCATCGCCGGAAATAGGATGAGAGCCGACATCGCACCCGCTCGAAAAACATATCTTCTTCACGACTTCTTCGCTTGAAAGACTCTAAAGGTAACACCTTGAATGAGCAGGTGATGAGTGTAAGGTCAAGATCATCTGTACCTCATTCCTGCGAGCTTCGGATGCAGGACCTCTGGCTGAGTCGTTTTTCGGCATGTCCTCTCCTTGGTCAGATCCCTTAGTTGGCACCTGTGATTCATATCAGATATGTGGAATTCGACTTAGAGGAGAGCGTAAATAGGTGAAATACTTGCCATAGTTGCAAAAAGACGAGCAGTGAGAGATACAAGCGAGAGTGTTAGATACAGCTAATGTATCTGAAAAAAGAATGTTGAGGGAAGGATCTGGCAAAGAACGATGCGGTACCCACCAGCTGAGGACGTCTACCGGTGAAACCACGAAAGCACAACACCACGTCGCTCTTGATTTTGGCTTTTATAGTGACTTTGATAACCACGTGTCAGTTGGGAGCTCCGAACGCGTCTTTCCCCGACCAGCGGTAGCACCAAACTTCTTCGACTAACATGTTTAAACCAACTATTAGCTACTGAAGATGACCTCTAATTTGGCCCCCGAGCTTCTACAGCGAACTCCCACAACGAGGTTTCAAAACGAGGAACGAGGGCAGTGATGTGTATGCACTTTCGACCAGGAGGTGCCAGGGTTGCTGAGGATGACATACCTACCGATGAAGGTGAGGATGAGTACTGATTGAATTTGCAATGAACCACACCGTTACTCAAAATGGTGCAAAAACTGTTTGTAAACTAGATTCTTTTATCAAGATCGTACTTTCTGATACCTCACTCTCTGAACTCCCGAGATATCTTGATTTGTTTTTAATAATCAGAAAAACGGAAATGGCGATCCATCGAGGGGTTCGGTGAACTTTCCAAGTAAAAGAAAATTTGTAATTCTGAACAGTTCATACACAAGCGGACTATTTCATTCAGTAATGAAATTGAAATGTTTATAAACCGTGTTTTAATTACTACGCCGCTGCAGCTTTCTTCGGTGGGTAGGCAACTCCTACGATGGGTAAAGTGAAACGCAGTCTCTAAGCAGAAATTGAAGAGGATCTGGCTTTTCTCTTGTTCGATTTCATATGAATTCGACTGAGTACTTATTACGTAGCTAATTTTCATTTGTGACTCCTACATAAAGGACTAATTCATGCGAAGAAAACCTTACAGATTTCGGAGCAATGCTATATACCGTAAAGGGTATTGGTAGACTGACACCGGAACTCAATTCCATTAGAATCTAAAGAAAATAAAATGAAAAATGCGACTCAACGCAAGACTGAAGGCCACAGAATGCTCCCTTCCTTCCGTTGAATTAAACCGAAGCCTCGCTACTTCATTGGGTGATGTAGGGTGTGACGCGAGGAAGTTCCTCCAAGATACCATCATTTGAACCCCACCCCCGTGAAACGTGTACTACATCCTTAGGGTCGCTAGCTACGTGCCAGACCTTGCGTTTGCTCCAACGCTTCTAGATAAATAAGAACATGAAAAGAACCTGGGCAGTTCATACGGCTCGCATATAAGGGTGCAGGGTGCACCGTATGTACATCAACCAACGCAGACCTCGTCAGCTGGCATACCTTTAGGCGTGAACTCTTTGATAATTGAGACGCTTTGTTATTCGAATTGAATCCATCCCGCCTAAGTAGAACACTTATTCTTATTTTGACTAAATTTTGCTATTAGAAGAGGAACCTTCTTGCATAGATTGTGAAAAACTTCGATGGAAATGTCTTTATTAAATCGACTGATTTCGCCCGTTATGATGTACAAAAAAAGCACTCGTCCATAATAGTCATTAACATAGAATTGCAATTAAAAGAAATGAAATTCCGGGATCCCGGATAACAACGAATGGTGAAGATGATGCATGTGTTACAACAAACACGCACGACCGCCAGACAAAGCGTGTCGAACTCTAAGTGACCACTGTCATAGGAGGTCTCATTTATGCAGCCAGCGATCAAATTGTTGCAAATGAAGAAGATTACATGAGGTTAGTTATAGTTAAAAGCGTAGTGTAAGCGAACAGAATGAAAACTACCTCTATTGAGTGCAAAGTAAAAAAAAATCGTGCATTAGTTTTCTATGAAGCATACACCACCCCACAGCTATGATAGGTTTATAAGGATAATCGATATTGGATGGTCCTTGATATTTTTACAATGATGACTGAGATGGCTCTGTATGGCTGAGAGGAGTGAGCAGATATGTGAACGTGAAGCTTCCAGGTCAGCTACACTGAAGGCACAGAACGGGGAGCAAGAAAAACGTTCCGATTTAACACGAGGGAATAGTCACTCAGTAGTTACCTGGTGCAATGCTAGCTCAAGACATAAATCACCAACTACCATGCACTCAAGGAGAGGTCGATCGCTGTCCTAACATAGCACTACAATGTTTACAGAGGATAAGTTCAGCAGAAGAGTGGAACAAATGAAGAAAACGTTAGAACAAGACTGAGCACGGCTAGCCAAATTCAACAGATGTTCCTTGGCCTCTGTTGCCTTCTTGATGGGTTTTCAGTAGATGTTGTGGTCGTCGTACCAATGACGCCGCTGGTCTGTCAGTCCTGGAGTGTAACTGTATCGATTTAGGGCAGTAGACGCATCACGGGTTGACGACCCTGTAAAAGAGCTCTAGAAAACAGTGCTCTTCAGCCTTCCAATATGAGCCTACCTTCATCTAGAATTAGTAATCAATAGTCATCAATAATCGATTCAACTACGATGAATTATTTCCTGTTACTTCCCCCAACTTTTGGTAATTAATGTACACCATGAGAAGTTCAAGTCGTCGCTGAAATTCCTACAGAAGACACCACAGCATGCCTTGCTTACTAACCGCAAATGAGCGAACAGACTCGTAACTCTCCTGATTATTTATTGGGTCTCTTTACCTCATTCAAAACTCTGCATGCTGGGTAAATTAGGCGTCTTTTGAACCTGTGAACCTTGGGGCCTGTGTTGGGAGGCCGGGCGGTTAAGATTTGGGCTTTCAGGGGATTCTCCCCTACATGAAGGCCTCATTGCAGCAAGAAATCTTGCATGAAACTGGATCATTCGCTCACCTGGATACTTCCTGTATTGAGGAGTGTAAGCCTCTCTGGCCGCAGCCACATTGGTCGTGGTATATGCACCATAGACCTTATCACCTGCGATTCCTCCGGAGTAGCTGAAATTTTTATATCAGGAGCACAGTGTTTCGAAATATACATATATGACTAGAACGAACCGTCCCGCATAGTAGTCGTTGCTGGGCATTGCGGCGGCGGTGGTCGAGTTGTCATTTTTGCGGAAAAGTGATTTAATTTTTTCTATGGGCGAGCTCGGCCGTTTGTAGCGAGAATTGTCATCGTATCTGAATTTCGAAGGCATCGCTAACAAGTACTTAATGGTAATTCTTAGTTCAGACTCACCCATTGGTGACGAGTTTTCCATCTGTACCCATGCGCACCTCACTAGTCCTCCTTCTGTTGAACGATAGTATAGAACGCTTCTTCTTTGGGTCTGAAACAAAGTAGCTAAGAATGTGGAAAGAACAGAGAGAAACATGACCCACTTTCTTCAGCCTGGCGTTCCCGTGTCTCCCAGGATGTCGGGTTAAGTGCTGCTGCCCGTGTTCCACCCAAGTTTGTCTGCTGAGGGGCTGCCTGTGAAGAATAGAGCTCTTTCTAGGCCGAAAAAATTGAGATTGTTAAGTGCAGGAAAAATGGCCTTTGGAAGGGATATTCCACTACGGTGTGATATCGACAATGAGATTCCAGAATGAGCATTGCGAACGAAAAGACCAGGCAGTGATAGTCGATTGGTTAGTAAAGTAGGCCCACGTCTTTACACAGAAAAGCTTTTGGTTAGATTCCTGACGAGACAAAAAACCATGCCTTGCGAAAGCTACAGAAAATGCGTTAGTAGCAGAGTGAGGCTCAGACTGATAGGCTGGCTGATGAAAAACTTAGTCACGATAAATTTCATGAAATCAGAAAAGGATCCAGTCATGATGTCCTTAACCACCCGGAAGCGGAGCGTAGAATATCACCCCGAGTATAGAAAGTGTGCGACTGCAACCGAGTGAACGATTTCGGCTAAAAAAGCTCGACGTTGGGTCGTTCACTGGAGATTTCCGAGAGATTGCTGATCTGAATGAAGCGCAGTAACATCCATGTTCTACTCTATGGAGACACGCAGGGAAGGAGCAAAGCCCCGGAGAACTTGAATGTGTTGTCAAGATCTTCTTCAGCGGAGAAAGAATAAACGAAATGGCGGGGAGACAGTAGCGCCGGAGCTTCTTAGGAGCTCTGCCACCAGGTCCCTTCTGGCTGACATAGCCATCGAGCTACACAGTACGGGTGGTTGAGTTGTGCACCGAGCGAAGAATGAAGACTGGAATATTGGAAGCTACTCGTCCAGATCCCTAATGATCGATCAAGCAGGCTTGAAGACTACTGTTTGCAAGTGAACTGCAGGGGAGACCGAAGTTAATACAGATGAAACGAGGCAGCAGGGTTCTGGAATAAAGAAGTCCAGCGTGTGGTAAATAACAAAATGGATTCAACAAGCGCCGGCAAAAGAAGCGATTGCCCAGAACACACACGTATCCACAGAAAAATGTAAGAAGGTCGCCAACGTTACTATAGCAAAGGAAAAGAATATGGAATTAGACGGCCCGTATCATCAGCTCGGCAGCCAAAAAGGAGGGAGCCTTGTATTATGGAGCATTGATGACATCGGGACACCCAGATTAGTGAAGAATGGGGTCGGTGTCATCCTGTAGGAGCCTGTTGAGGTCAGGTGTAGATACTACCGTGACGACTTACATCAATGACTAGCGAGGCTCCACCGTTAGTACTCTCTTGGAATGGACTTACTGGTTTTTGCATTTTTACTCCGATTATGAACCCTTACCGATTGCTCATCACCAACGATCCGGCACATCTTTATCGCCCCGAGATGCAAAGTTTATCAATGCGGATGGCGCTGAAGCTCGAAAGCTCTTATTTTTTAGGACGAATGTCAAACGTAACCTCAGTTGTCAATCGCTAGCAGTTAATGTCACTGGAAGTCTATTATGTTTCTACAGCCTACAACACCTACTAAAGGGACGTACACATACACACATATACTACGCTCACATCGACAGGTACATAGCGAAATATCTGAAGGAGGACTTCAAAATGGTGTGCCCACCTGTCTCGGTGGAGATGTACTCTTTTCCAGAGATAGATGGCGTCTCAAGCGATCAATAACCTAAATAAGATCCAAATCTCTTTTCCAACTTGAAAATCTAGATAGAAACTTAGAGGTTAAGCTGACATGAAGACGACAATTTCTGAGGAAGTTAGGAAACAACTTCCACACCAACGGTGATTAGATAGGAACGAGGCCCAAGAAAAGCTCAGAGGATAAGCCAAGGGGAATAGTATGCATATTCTCAAAGGCAGTATTCTCGGAAATGAATGAATTGTTAAGTTCGAACAATTGCAGCCATTTCTTGTCGTTGCATTCCACATATTTCATGATGAGAACTATCTTGGAAAGACGAGGAGATTGCCACTGATTGAGATCAATAGGACCTTTCATACTAAATGGAACGGGGAGGCAAGTAGTTCTAGCATCTACGCAACTAAGGCCTTCGAGATGATCCAGATTTTTGCTCCAAATCATCGGAAAAATCGACGAGCTCTTTAAAATGACCGAGATTTGTGAACGATGACATGACACCATGACCTAAGCTATGAGGCACGCCAAGAGATGTGACTGACTGCACCCCCTATTCTCATAAAGAATCCGTTCGCAAATCTGAGCTGCAACACTGCCTTTAAGACAGAAACAGGCAAGGGGTAGGCAAGTAGCAGAAGGATAGCAGCACAGCACACGAACCGAGCGCACCGGCCCGACGTTAGGTCCGCCCTCGCCTCGACTGCTGGTTCCATCGCCTCCACTTCGCTGTTCGACATCAACACTCTGAACTCATTCTACATAATGACACTCTCAAAATGTTAGTTCGCACCATAGCTAAACAGAACTTCTGTTTTCCACGACTCGGAGGTGTACAACACATCGTTGAAAATACCTGTTTGTTCTTCAGAATGCTTCTCGGTAGCCCCTTATCGTCCCTGGCGACACCCCCCCTGCCATTGGAAGTATCATGGTAGTTTACGTAGGCGTAATCAGCAACCGGTTCAGGCGTTGTGTGTCGATTTCTCAGTTGAGCTGTAAAACAGAGGTTCAACTCGTTTCAATTTTTTCCTTGATAGTACTGTGCAGATCTGAGGGAAAAAAAACTGGAACCTGACCATGACAGAAAAAAATTTTTAGGTTTCAGTATGTTCTGAAGACTTGCAGAAGTGTTTGTTATGGTGCACTCTTCTGAAACCCTTCGGAATCACTGCGACTCAAGTAACCTACATTTTCGGGGTAATAGAGACGCTGTTTGCTGGTTGTTCAAGACAAGCGTCCTCTTCTCCTATATACATCCAGCCTAATATGACAGCAAATTTGTGTACTATGAAAGATAACTGCTAAACGTTAGGCCGAGAGTGATTATCAGAGATTGGAGTGACAGTTTTTAACTTTGCAAAAAGCTAAAGAGCACACCATGTATTGCAAGCAGTGAGCCTATCCCCCTCATCCAACGCCAACGCCTGTTTCCAGTTATTCAGAATGCAAATGGAGTCAGGTCATGCAGGGGAGCTCGCGGTAAGCCGTGCGAGCCTGTTCTATTAGGTTGTAAGGAAAGTTCTGGCCGTTCCGTCAGCTATTTTTCAAAACGTTATAACTCATCTTAAAGTCAACATTTTTATTCATAGTAAGCTCCAATCGATTCTACACATGTTTGCCAACGTGAAACGAGTTTGTCTATTCCATCCTTTCAAAAGTCCGGAGATCTGGATTCCAAAAACTCGGGAAGGGCAGCTTCCACGTCGCCTTGATTTTTGCATGCTCGTTCCTTTAAGAAGCTGTCCATATGTTTGAATATATGGTAGTCAGTTGGTGACAGGTTTGGTGAGTAGGGCGGATGAGGGAGAGCTTCGATTCGCAGCTCGTTCAACTTCTGGAAGACGATTCGAGACACATGTGGTTGTGCATTGTCGTGCAAGGGCAGTAGACCGTGGTGGCTGACTAGTGCTGGCTGCATTTGCCCCAGTTTTGTGTACTTCTTGTGATTTTGATCACAATATGACTGTGTGGTGATGGTTCGACTTAGAGGAAGAAACGCGGAGTGGATTAATCCATGGTTGTACTACCAAACTGTGATCATTGTCTTCGTGACGAGTAAACGTGGTTTTGGAAATTTTTTGGAGGCTCATTCACACCCACCCACTGAGCAGAACGCTCCCTGTTATCATACAGGATCCATTTCTCATAACACATTACAATACGATGGAGAAAAGGCTCAGCATCATTTCTTATCAACAGCGAACTTGAAACCTCGAAGCGCTTCAGTTGTTGCTGCTTCAATCGTGTGGCACCCCTTGTCAAGCTTCTTCACTATTCCAAGCAGCTCGAGGTGGGCAGCGACGACTGTGTGGGAGACACACATCTTCTTGGCATTCTTTCTCAAAGGTTGACTTCGATCTTCTTCCATTGCTCTTAGCAAAACATCGTGATCAACTAAAGATGGTCGACCAATTTGCTCTTCGTCTTCCATTGACCCCTCTCCACTTCTGAACTTCTGAAACCAGCGACGAACCGTTCGCTCTGATGCAGTGCCTTCTCCCCATACAACGTTAATGTTTGTGGCTGTATCCTTCGTAGTTCGACCAAGTTTGAACTCGTGAAGTAAAACCATTCAAAAAGCAGTCTTATCCATCCTGCCAAAAAAACCTAAGGATTCCAAAACTTTACAGAATTTGGGGAAAGCGCTATGACAGAAAGAGCAACTCGTGACTTACCTAAGGAAGACAATATGTCGATTAATCTGAATGGACAGCCGCCGAAATTTGAATTCATATAGCGCTGGCGTGGAAACGGCCAGAACTTTCCTTACAACCTAATATATAAGTGAGAAATCTAACTTGGTAGAGGTCTATAGATGTGATTCGAAGATATTTGCCATAGATTTGAAAATTCACAGAACAGTCTCAATCTTAAGTGTTGCGAATGTTATTTAAATTCGAATTAGATATCGTGACAATCAAACAATGGGGGTGTTGCCGCCAAAAGCGAAATTCTCTGTTTTCCGTAGGGCGAAAGGAATTTGTCTTTATTTGTTAACAGCTGATAGATATTTTTTCAAGTTTGTCTGTTTTTATGTCTGTCTATTCTGCATGTCTACTTTCGCGATAATCTATTCCATCCGATTAAGAGTCGGGACCACTGTCAAAGATTATGGACGCTATTCTGAATGATGAGGCTACAATGGTTGAGGCAAACAGAGGCTGTTTATCGTCTCCAAATCGGACGCCGTGATATAACAAATCACACCCTCCGAAAGCGGGCATGGGATGTGTCCTCGGAGGACACATGGCGACACTGAGAGGTCTGCTTAGACACAAAAGTGGAGTGCTACAGAGCGGAAGGCATCAAGGAGCGTCTTCCGTTGCCTGCGTACAGCTGCGTGGCGCTTTTAGTTATGTTTTTTATTTCTCTAGCATTGTAGTGCAGCATAGTTTACACCATTTTCAAGAATGCATCATAGGACCCCTTGGCTATCCCTTCACCTGCTCCGCGTCCTTGCCTAGAGCCTCTTTTCCGTGCGTCGTATATGTGGTGGGAGAGAATTTGTGCATTCAGATAAAGTTATGCCTCGAAAGGAAATGCGCGTCCACAGAAATTTTGCAGGATTCGGAAGATGCTCTTTGATGCTTTCCGTTCTGTACTGTGACTCGACACAAACTGCTCCTATATTTGACTATCCTCTGACTTTCACAAGTCGGTGCAGGTCGACAAGTATTTGTATACATGGGCCTAGTTGAGAGGCCCTAGGTTCGCATTGAAATAAAGAGGCACCTATGACGGCCTACTTGGAACGACTGCGGCCGGTTGAGTTGCCCATGCTGACTTTGCGCACTACTATACTACACACTACAGCGTTTTGTTGAAAGGTAGATGCACGGCACACACCCTATTCAGTCGTTGAATATTCACGGGTGGTTAATGGTTTCGTGCAGGTCGGGCTTTCTATAATAGATTTTGACGACTCGTCATCCTCAGCTTGTTGCCTTCTATTTAGGGAAATGCTGTCCCCTGATCGCTGGATCTTGACAGTAATGTGTTAAATTTCATTTCGGTTTTTCATTTTGTTCATTTTCGGTATAATTTGACTATTGTTCTACATAGTCGTTTCTTCCCTCATCTTATGCTGACTAAAACAATTTCTGATTCGGTTTGGCGCAAAAGCAGTGCAGTTTTAATAAACGCAAACAGCACCCAATGCATCAAACGCAACTTCTTTCCATCAATCGAATAAATGCTTTCCTTCCGAAAACCCCAGTTTGGGAGTTCTCGTGCTTGTTATTCCAAGACATAGGATTGAAATCTGTGGACAAAGGATACCTTGGTTGCTGTATTATGGGATAATCCGTTGGTGGAAAACGAAAAGACGAGGTTGCCGCGTTCAGGAGTATACTCTTCAGGCTTTAAAGGCACACCTCACGATAATCCTCTGTTGCTGGCTCGCGGGGCTTTTCCGCTTCTCGGTCGATGTCACGTCAGACGAGTGTCGAGATGATACAGATTGCAATTGTTCGTTCTAGACCCACACACAATCACCTGATCGCCGAGTAATGAGGCAATGTTTTTCTGCTATTCCTTTATTCTCTGTTATTCTTTCTGCTACTGCGTTTCTTATTCAGTTTTCACCACAAGTTGCTAAAAAAGTGAGCTATTTCTGCTGTTACTAGGGTGTTTTGTTAACTCATGCTTAAGAGTGAATGATATTTTTCTTACCGTAGTCAGCTATTCGCACCTGTACCCACACTTATGCAATGAGCCACATTGTGCTGATCGTCTGAACGCTCCCCACCCTTTTTCATTTTTCTGGTCTCGTTCTCGCCCAGCCCCCTTTATCTTCCATTTTTTGTCGTAATCTGCATTACCCAAAATTATCGTGAACTGTGCCTTTAAGGCAAAAGCCAAAAGCAAGAAGCCATGGACAAGACATAACCACCTAGTACGTTGAGTGGAGTTTTTCTTTTCAGCTTCTCATAGTGACTTCTCTTAAAGGCTCAATGAGTATATCTTAATGCTTCATGATTCATAAGGAGACTTTTCCATCGTTACATTCATGGTCTCCCGAGTACCCTGTGGAAATTATCAAAAAAAATCATAGTCCACAATGTGATACACACATACAGTAAGTGATCATATTCCCCTCCCTCAAGAAACCGAGAAACTCAAGAAAGAAAGACTAGGTCTGTGGGTTCCATAATAAATGGGGAAGTCGAGAGGAATCAGAAAAATAGTGCCTCTGGAAGATGCACGTCTGTCCCCGAGCTTTCTTTACCTGCATAGTCGTAGTCTTCCCCAAATCCTTGCTTGCGGTCCATCGAGCGAGTGCGAATGTACGCCGGCCTGTCACCATCGTTCTTGAAAATCCGCCGAGCTGTTGGGCGAAATCTTGAGAGAATAACTTTTTGAATGCTATAGTTATGTTATGAAGAACTTGAACGTTAATGTACCATCAACGTGGAAGATGTTAAAATGCTCAAGGCCTGTCATCGTCTGTTTCGACGATCCCATATTACTATATCGGCGTATCACTGTCTTAGACCACTCCCTGACTCAACCCACGCCCCTAAATGGTGCGGGGTAGGCGGAACCACCAAAATGCGTGCTACGTCAAGGGCAAGACGTAGGTTTCGTATTGTGGTGAAAACTTATTATTATTATTATACTATTACTTTGTGTTCTCATTGCGGCAACGTCCGCACTAACATTTTGATCGCCGAATTTTTGCTTCCTTCCTACGGTAGTCATAAATACCAACTAAACTACCCGCAAATTCTTGTGGATGTTCCACATATATGATGTTGAAGTGATGGGATTTTGAGCAGCATAAGAAGCCCCTCCTGTTACATGAGTCGACTTTCAAAAGTGAAGAGCGATTCTCTCTTGTAAAATCACGCTCCGCATCAATTCCATCGTGAATGCTTACAAACCTATTTGGAATGGGCGCGTTTGCTTCCTGGGCCACCATAGCCGATGACGGGGCATGGTACTCCGTTCCCGAAATTGCTGGAAAGTATCTAATCTTTTCCAAAGTTAATGACCACGCGGAAATTGCTGGCCTTCAGAATGAATACCTCCTTTCTCGTGCTCATATGGTGTTCTCCTGAAAGGGAAGTTCTCTTCAAAACGGTTTCTGTACGTTTCACCCGAGCGGTAGGCGTCAGTACTGAACGAGTCTTCCGGCTGAAAATCATCTTCGACTGCCATGATTTTGCAATTGCCACCACTCAACATCTAGCTTTGTTCCAGTTAAGAAATATCAACGGGCTCTTATTATCCCAAATATACCTTTCTTAATGCGAATGTGGATAGTGGGCGATCGCTTGCGGTAGAATAGTACGACGCCGGGCGGTAAGAAGGAGCTCCGCTTCTGAACAAAAGTCGTTAACGTCTCTGTTTGAATCTGCCTCAATAAAAGATAAGGAGGGAATGAAAAGATGTTTACGTACGGTGCGTAGGTATTCCTCTCGGCATCTCGCTCGGCTCTAGTCTTGTACACTTCGAAACGTCGTGGCTCAGACGCCCACGACTGATTCTGTAAAATGAACTAACTCCCCTAAATTTTCAGAGAAACGATAATCCACCAACTGCACAACCACTTTGTTCACTATATAGTACCTACCCGCTGCTAGAGCTTGGTCTGACGAAGACCACAAACCTTCTGAACTTTTCAGAATTTGAGTCAAAATGGCTAGTGAAAAAATGCAACGGTACCTCGTCGAATTTCTTCGAGTGACTGGAACTGGCGTTAGACGTGTAGTAATTGGTTGCATCACTTGTGCCATACGGTGCAGTTCTGAAGTAATTGAATTACTTCACAAACATTTGTGGAGCACTCCGGCCAGCCTCTACTTGTCACCCCACTTCACTACTACGTATAGAATTCGCACAGCGTCTCTGTTGACGTCAATGTGATGGTTTGTTTGTTTGCGTGTGTATGTGTGTCGGTATGTGTTTGACGGTGGATTCTCAATTCTCACTCCTCAAGATATAGAGCATCATATTAGGATTGGAAGCAGGATAGGAGCACTGTTAGTGGGCGAATGGAAGTGACAATAAACAATAGACCCTGAAAAATAAGAGCCACAAGAGCGGTTGCGCATTTCGCCCTAACAATGAAGCCTTGACAGTTTGATATAGGTTCTGGGGATGGTCGACAACGGTTGACAGTACTTGACAATAGCTGATCAAGGGCCCATATCAAAAGTTATGTACTCCCGGTCGATTACAGACATCGACACACGCATACACAAAACGAGTGCAACGACACCCCAATACACTAAAGAAAACAGATAAATTAATCCATGTAGCCTTGTACAATGTACAAAAATGGTAAATAACGTTTTCGGCATCGAAGAACCCCGTCTTAGGATGGGCATGCGCGTTCAATTTCCATTCATATTTGTGGCGTCATTTTGAATGCGTATTTAGCCTAAGCTTACTACATACAGTACATATGAAAACATAAATATGAGTTGCGGTGGTCAGCCTATGAGCGAGCAAGAGCTTCCATACTCCCAACGAGTGCGACTCCAGTGATCCGACCTTAGAGGGATGCGTGGCTCGGGAGGACTAGGCAAATGTCGGTTCGAGATTCCATCTTCGGGCCATGGGTGCGTGAGACGAGAGGCGTTGGCACTTAGCCATGAACATCACTTCGTACAAAAGCTTGACAACCTGAACAGCACCTTTGCGATTGAGAAGATGTGGCTCAAGCTAACGATCTTCGTCGTTCACACACCAACATCGAGCTACGAATAACAAGAGTGGGAAGCGCTTTGTATGGATCTGGAGATGTTTAACCGAGGAGACCATACTTTCTTCATGGTCGGTGATTTCAACGCAAGATTGGACCCACAATAATGGCTGAAGAGCTCCACATTGGGATACAGGAACGTAATGGAATAAGCAGGGTGAAAGGCTGTTCGAGTTTATCATGTTGATCTTCACCATACATGGTAGCTCGCAGTTCCAGAAACCCTCTTATTCACGATGGAGTCACATGGCGCACAGTTCCATAATGAATTAGATAACACCATCTCACACATAAAGTTTTGCTGAACGGTGTCGCTGTTGTTTCAAAATCGGATCAGACCATCGTCTTCTTCATGCTAGACTGTGCCTTTCAGTGCGTAGAGAGAAGGCTGCAAAGTTTGAAAAACGAAGCCCCAAGACTGTTTTCGACTGGAACCACTTTCCTTCACTTGCGAGTTTGTGATAAGATTCCGTTAGCGAAACATTTTCACGATAGTGCCAAAAAACCGATTTTCTCGAAGATGCCAGAAGAAATCTCTTTTCAAAGGATCCATTTCCCGAGATTCTCTATCGCAATTTCGAACGTTCGCTGATTATTCGAATCAGCGACCATTCAATAACCAGCGAACGTTCAAAATTGCGATAGAGAAGTTCGGGAAATGAGAAGAGCAGCAGCTTCGGCCGGATCTGCCGAGGCCATGGACGACATTAGCAGAGCCCGCCAGAGCTTCGGTAATTATAAGACCAAGACGACTTCCTTTCATCGTCCCTACGAAACAATCACCGAATGCGCGACTTCTTTGTCCCTTCGACAGTCACGTCTAGCTGCCTACCTAACATCTTAGACAGGACGGATATGCCGTTCCTTCAGTTCTCTATTCCAAAATTCGAAATGCCATCCCGGATGAAAAATTGATAGCGCCCGGTCCCGACAGAATTGAACTAGGACATCTAAAGAGCTTCCGCCGGCCATTGTCATAACTTTGGCTTAGCTCTTTATGTTAGAATGTAGACTGCTCACTTCAAGAAATACTAACACGGGAGATCCAGACTATATTGGCAATGATCGCAAAATTTACCTGCTGTCTGTAGTCTACAAACTATTTACACGCCCCATACTCAACAGGATTGGCAAAATATGAATGAAGAACAGCCATGCGAGCAAGCAAGTTTTCCGAGAGGTTCAGTACAATAGATCACATCTACACGGTTGCAAAACTCATTTAAGTATCGCAAGAATACAAAATGTCGTCATGTCATACATACGTTCATCGACTTGAAGAAGGCCCTCGATACCGTAGAGACAGAAGCGGTAATTTAAGCCTCAGGCAGCCAGGGTGATCTTTCGCAATATATAAGAATGCTTCATGAGCTCTACAACAACTTCACCACCAGGATCTCGCCATTTTATGAAGAATTCATCACCAAAGCAAAGAGACGGATTCGACAGGGCAATACCATCTCGCCCAAACCTTTCAGTGCCGCTCTCGAGAACATAATACGTCATATAGAGTGTGAAGGCAAGGACAACTCAGCAGACGCTGAGCGGAAGGAAACTCGCAGCGTGTGGAGCATTTGAGAACATCGCGGGAACGGTGAAGAAGTCAAAAAACATTCAGCTCAAAACTCCCCTTCGGTCCTTCCTGCTTTAACATACGCCTCTGCAACTTGGACTCTACGAAAGCAACATGAGCATGTAGTCAGCGTCAAACAATGCGCTGCCGAAAGGGCGATGCTCGGAACTTCTCCAAATGCAGAGTAAAATCCGGAAAATCGAAAATGGGTGGACCGATAACGTCAAGCGATCGAGTGGTGACCGCTGAACTGGAGAATACTGTCTGGATCCTTTAGGACGTCAAACGAACGTTAGGGCTGCTTTCATAGTCCGCCGGCCGGCCGGCCAGCGTGCACGAGGCAGTGCTGGGGGGGGGGGAGGAGGAGGGCGGCAGACGGTCGGTCGAGAGGTTGAAAAAAAGAAGAACAAGACCAAAAACCAAACAACCAGGGGATCGACCGTCTGCCGCCCTCTTCCCCAATAGCACTGCCTCGTGCACGCCGGCCGGCCGGCGGACTATGAAAGCAGCCTAGGACAGCAGCCAGCGCGATGGTTAGGTTTCTTCACGAAAGCTCTGAACGAAAGGACCGCGCTGCCTCGTGTCCTTCGCGCAAGGACGGGTGGCGGAACTTCCCTCCAACTTCTCACCTTCGCTTTGCTGCAAGCGGTCTACCTTTTTCAGTTGTGTCGCAGCTCCAAACTGCAATTACCATACTCAGCCAGCTTTCGGCCAATCGATAAGACACCATATTTTTCGTTGACTGCCTTTTTTTTGTTCGCTTTCGATTGCTTCTGTTTTTTTTTTGTTTTCATGTTTATTAGAATGACTCCTCTATTATCGACGACCGAGACCGCATATTGAAGGAAGTGACCAGCAAATTATAATACTTAAAGGACTCCCTAACTCACAGATTGCACGCTCTAATCTTCCATCGCTTTTCTGCGATACGAGGCGGGTGCGGCATGCGCGACCTAGTGTTCGGGGAAAAGATACCAGAGCCACGAATACGAGCCATAAGACTACTCTGATTCGCGAAAGGAATGAATGGAGACGTTACTGACAACCGCTCGAGGAAATCGATAGTCAACGGGACAACAGGTGACACAGGTGTACATATATGTGTTGCGTATAAGTGTGCACGTGAATGTGTGTAGAAGTGTGTATATGTATATGTGTATGTGTGTGCATGCGGAATTGTGTAGGAGCCCGCGCTTATATCATACAGATATGCATAGCTCCTATTACATGGACGTAGAAATTCGGAAAGCATACAGACGCCATTAAAACGCTGTCGGTATATGTTGGGGGAAAAACTTGGGGATGATAAGGAGCTTCGAAGGACATGAGTCTTGGGATCCGCCACGGTGTTCGTATTAACAGTAGGACCCCGGTACTTATTTGGGTCATGTGGCGTGTAGAGCTAATCGGATATGGTTATTACGAGGTCTGACAGTAAGCGATGAGGGCTGAGAAGAGGCGGTGGATGACGAGAGACTCTTGAAGGGCCCTCTCTAAACTGTTCTGCACCCAACAACTCATGTATCTTCTTTATTACGGCCATAGTTTCGTTTCAAAGCATACACCTCCAAAATCGTTCTCACTCCTAATTGTTTTTCCAAACATTTTGAAATGTGCGATCGAGGATTGAGGAAAGGTTTTTTGAGTGATATGCTTCCCGGGGCTCGCAAAACAGAAATCGCTTCAAGAAAATAGATAGGCTCCTTACCTGAAGTCGTGCTGCTCCGGTAAGTGATCATAAGCACGAAGCTCTTCGCGTGCCGCGGCGACGCTCTGAAAATGTGATTCTGATGTTACTGATTAACTGTCACAGGTACTTAATGAGGGGACAATTCGATTCCTCGTTCAACTAAGAGAGGCGCACGCTCAGGCGTGAGTGTGGTTTTACCCATCCAAAGCCTGTGTTTGAAGTGATTCCTCATTCTTCACTTTACGAGTGCTTCTTAAAGGCACCATTTTCGATAAATTTAGGAAACCCTTTTTTGACGGGAATTGATAGAACTACTCTAAAATAAAGCGATGACAACGAAAAAAGCGCAAAAAACGATGAACAAAAAGAAATAGAAAGGGTCAAAAAAGAGCTGGGAAGGAGGGTTGGACGAGTTTCTCATTGGGAGAGCGGCGGTTAAGGGAGTGTTCGGGCGAGTGCACGATGGCGACGCAATGTCTGCAATAGCAGACAACACACCCAAACAGCTGATTTAGACTACAGTCTTGAACCTGGCAATTTGCCAACCAGCTTATCGATTTTTCACCAACTTCGCTCCAATGCAAAAGTGGTGAACGGCAATTAGATTTCGTAGTCAGCCTAGCGAGGGGCGACCGTGGCTCACTCTCCGGCCCCTTATTGTGCCCCATCCAGACCATTTCCGACCTCATTCCTGCACAAATGGTATCAGAGGGGGTGTCGAATTTATACCATGTGCAAATCTCCGAGACCACTTTTTAGTAAACTGTGCCTTTAAAAAGCTCCTCCTCAGTGAGGCCAGAAATCTTCTTCTAAAAGTGTCGGTTAATATCACCGAGGTATTTGCAGGAGAGCCGAACATCAGTTTCAAGAAAAAGAAAGGGAAGTTCACTTGAGTAATTGACGTTGTGCCCTTGCGACATTTTCAAAATCACCATTTGCGCTTCGCCGAGGGTTTTCAAAGTGCAAAAAGTTGGAGGAACATCGCGAATTGTTTCCTTCTCGAACAACTAATCTGAGACTTTTTAGGGTCGGACGGGGCGGCAACTTACGTAGCGATTGGGAGGAGAGTGCGTCCGTTCATCCCGTCTTCTGTAACTGTCGTCGTGATATCTCGGGCGAACATAATTGAAAAGCGAAGAACTTGGCACAGCTGAAAGCTACACATTTGAATTTGGTTCGTTCATACAACTAGTATTTAAAAATAATATTTTTCTACAGACTTGGAACGAGGAGAACAGCAATTAAGCTCAGGTTTGAGACATCAAATAAAAGAGAAAAGCTCGAGGCTTGGCTTTTACCCCGTTGCTTTTATAAAAAAATGGATGGTTCAAATTCGTTTTCAGCTGCTTCAGTGAGGTGGTAAAATTTCCAAAACCTTAATAACAGGGTTTTGTCTGAACCTATTCTATCCCAGGCGGTAAGTTGAACCTAAAGGTATAGTATCTGTGAATCCTAGTTAATAATAAGTGCACAAGTACGTATACAGTAACTAAAATCATGAAATATAATAGTACCAGCATGGTGAGAGTAAAAAGGATCCGGTCCCATGGGGGAGTAACGGCCTTGTGATGTGGGAGAAAGCGGTGGCTCTGAAACTGAAGTCAGTTAGCACATAAGCTATAATTAGGAAGGTTTAAGTTTTCGAAAAGTTTTTCAAAGTAGTCGTTAGGTTCACTTCAGTTCAACAGTCAATGAATAAGAGGTTCCAAGAAGACAACCGTAGGAACTCGAGGAGGAGCGATTCTTCATGTTTCCTGAGTGTTTTCTTTTGTGATTTACGATTCTAACGAGAAAATGAGGGAGTAGGAGGGGGGAGGGGGGAACGGCGCATCGATCCTGTGTAGCAATAGTGTACGGTGGTTTGCTTATGGGCTCATGTAGTGGACCCAAGATAGCACAAAAGGTTACATCTTCAATGCCTGTGCTCGTTGGCGTTATTCCATTACGTTTGCTGAATTTCTATTAAATTCTGTTATTATTTACATGTTTATGGATATCAGTTTGTCACACATTACTCGTTGGTTGCCTGCCTGTTACTAGAATACGCTTATCCGACCACCGATAATCTAGGAATAGAAAAAGGCCATTGACAACGACCATTATAATGGTCGCCATCAGAACAACGTCAATGAATATCTCGAAAGACTTAGGTCGAATAATCAAATGTAGAAATTCGCCGTGTCAACAGAGCCGAAAAATGAAATTATCAGTGGATGAGGAGTAAAAAGATAAAATCGGCAAAATCGTGCAATTTGTCTGATACCAAGCAATTCGATGGGTTGCAGCGAAAACTGATTGTGTACCCACGTAGCAAGTGATTTTGCAGAATGGTAGTTCCCAACAAAGAAGAATGGATTCATTATTTTTTTCAAATCTGTCTATTGCCTTGCGATAGGATCTCCATAAAAAAAGTTGTATAGCAATTTGTGAATACCCGACCAAACGCCTCAACAATATTACTGATTATTCGTAGACAACATTACGTGCCTCTACCAAAACTTGCTCGATGTCAGATCTGATTCCCATCCATAGAGGAGGTGCTCCTAACAGTATTGTGCTGTTTCCAGGCTTTTTAGAACAAAATAAAATTATGCACGGAAGAAGAAGAGGGCTGAGAGGTCAGACTGATGGATGGTTTTTGGACGCTGCATATAGTTTTGTTAGCAGGACTGGTGCCTGTTGCATCTATCTGAAAGTTTCGATGAATGGACTGCCCCGTTACTGTGAACATGCGGCCATGATGTCGATGAACGAATAGGGAGATGAAGAGGAATGCCGTTAAGAGAATGTGTGACCACTGTCACTCTCTATTGGGATTGACATTACTGCAGTTACACTTTTCTATTCTGTTTTTTGATGTGAACTTGATGTCTTTGTCAAGAAAAAACTGTAATGAAAGTGCACTCACCATCGTAGAGACCTTCTGTGACCCTGTCGAGATCTCTGAAATGGATTCAGTCAGTGCAACATCGACCGCGATGCGTTCAACTACGATTTCTGCTCATAAAAGGTGTTACAAAACATAAGCCGAATGTCACTCTGAAGCAGTTAGCCACCGTAGTGCCTCGTCGGCTAGTGATCCGATGGTGCGGTTGCGAATGCGTCGGTCACGATTCTTGCGGCGAATGTAGGCAGCTGCCGACTCCCAGCTCTCTTTGCCACGAGTACTGGAAGCCACAAAGCGTTACAACAAGCCCTTACCTCATCAGCAGTGATATACACATGGTCTACGTCTGATGCGCCAATTGTAGTCGTAAGACTGGACACACAACACTAACTTAATTTGGTTAGCAACCACGATACGTAAAAACACACGACTGGCCCACTAAAACCCGGGTTACCGCCGTACAGGTTAGCTGACCCTGAATCGGCGGTTCGCGCGGGCGGCTACGAACTAATTTATCGAAGCACACATCTTATTCAACTGACGTGGTGATATGTGAGAGCCATGCACGCTTGGCATTGCTAGGACGATAGAGCAGATTTGTGTAGTAGAGTCTAAACTGGGCACGATTATCAGCAGTTACATCGCCATTCCCCTTACACGTTCTATTTCATTCTGCTGTAGTAATACGGAAATGCCGAAGGATTTTAACTTTGACGCTGACAAGAGGCTTCTTTTCCACATGCAATTCAAAGAGACTGCTCAGGTTGGTCGCTTCTCGAGAAAAATATGCCAAAACCTCCGCAAGGGTATTATTCTTCCTTTATGTTCACTAGAACTGACTTTCTCCTATTTTATTTATCACCCTCTAAAAAGGTACAGAAAAAATTCTGACTTAGCAGTAACAAAATTGGGATCTTTTTGCACAGTTTGAGACCACGAAGAAACAGTGATCGGACTTCAGACAAACCGATAGCTCATCCGACTTAAAAACAACTGACCTTGAATCTTCCAGCGCACCAGTCGTCTGATTCTCTCCAGCTTTCATCTCCTGGGCTTTCTTAGTTGTTGAGTTGGGTTCAATTGCCACCTAGAAACGAGACTAGGACTTCTTCAAAGATGAGGAATATTACAAGATCTTCCGTTTTCCATTGTTACTGAATGACCAAAGAGTAACCATAGATGTACCCTTCTGAGTTTCGTCGGGAGAATTAACGGTAGTTATGGTTTTAGTGTTGCGCGTTCACTGAAGCGAGATTGCTAGCTACATGTATTCGATAAGAGTAAAACGTAGTTCTAGCACCAAGTATTAACCCACTGACGACCGCGTGGCCCGCCGGCGGGCCACACCATAGCGTGCCCCTGTAGCATTTATATTATTTATCGAGAGTTCTTATAATTTTTTTTTCATGTTTTCAAGTATCAGCTTGGGTCACAACCTCCTAGAGAATCTTCACGCATCGCGTTCCAGGAATTATTCACTTCCAACTACAGTTATAAGTGAAATTAAATGTTAATGTAAAAGGACAATGTAAAAGGCGCGGTCGCCGATGGGTAAATCATTAGCAGAAATCGTTTCGGGGAATTTGCACGAGCTTTGCATTTGGAAATGCTAATGGCGACCGTCCGTTCAAAATACCTCGTTTTTTGAAGTTGTTCAACGAATGAAAAAATCACCAAGGTAAGTACTCCTTTGGAAAAAAAACACCTTTACATCTGTAAAATTAGATGATTTCCTAGGATCACGCCGTATGTAGTTTCATTTAGGCCTGATGTAATGTTTTGAGAAGAAGAATTGAAAGAAAGTAGAAATTTAGATGAATAAAACAAAAAATACAACTGCAGTTCACATGTGGACTGCATGGTCGTCAATGGGTTATGGAATACCTCATCGGAGAAGAGTTCTGACTTCTTGCAGTTTTGAATTTTGAATGGAAACCTAGATTAATCGGTAGAGGTCGGAGTGCTGTTTGTGAATGTAGAGCTAGAATGCCAGGAGATTCTCAAAAAATGAGAATTTTCAAAGTTCGAATGCTCAAACTTTGAAGAAATGTTCGAAATACGCAGTTGATGCAGGCATAGTAAGCGTCGACGTGGCGCAGTTTGTGAACGCTCCCACGTCAGGAAAGAGTGGTTTGCTCCCCACCGTCTCAACAGTTTCGCGCAGCCCCCGCACATACAGAGGAACAGCTCTTTTTCTGCCATGTAGCAAGTGAGACTACAGTGGGGCACTCTCATAAGGAGATTGACATCTGGGGCATAGTAGCGGAAGTAGGCCAAAGCTTCTAACAATCAATCAAAATAATATTGTAGACACTAAAGCTACAAACCTGAGTGCTGATCATATTCGAGCCATTCACTCGCGAGTAGGGCTTCGACTCCATGGCTTTGCTCTGATCGGCCACCGTCATGAAGTAGCTGGGAGGCACTGTGGGAGTCTTTGGCTCTGTAAAGAAAATTTCGTTACCGAACAGTCGAATATTCTCTCTTAAACTTGGGATTTGTTCCCCTTCGCTTCACTCTTATGCAACTTCCCACGTTGTCTTTCTGTTCAAATGAAGGTGTGTCACATGGTTTTGTCACAGAAAATCTACGGTCACTTCTAACCTCTTATCAATTACGTGGTGCCTAGGTTCCATTGCTTATGTCTCTTTACCAGCCCTTTCTCTTGTCGGGCCGTATGCGTAATGCCCAATGGAGGGGATCGGAGGAATACCCTAAGGAAAAGTTCGCTAAAGACGCGAATGGCCATTTTCTAATGCTCTGTGTCAGAATAGAGACGGTATAGGGAAGTTTTTCCCATGAGCATGTGAAAAATCGGAACGTCTCGACAGTCATGTAACGTTGGCCAATGCGACCTTACCGTAGCGAGAGATCAGGGAAGAGCGATCCTATTCATCTCCCACTCGGGAAAGAGAGCATTATTCCACTACGAGGGCGGAGCCAGTTCGGTGGTATCTCACATGCACGGACAAGGGTTCGGATCCTGGATCGATATCCACCCAAGCCAACCAAGCCTTCCATCCCTCCGGAGTCAGTCAATGGCTTTCTCGTTTGGGAGGATGAAAGATTGACTTGTACACCGCCTAGCCACTGTATATCATTGTATAGGTCAGATACGAATTGAATACGCCACTACTATTTTGAATGGAAATCGAATACGTGGGCTTATCCCTCAGACGGGATTGATTAACGCTCCAAGACTTTATTCTATGTCCTATATTCCTCTGATTATTCCCCAAATTGCTGCTGTCGAATTGGACAAGTACATATTGCTCCACTTTTTTTTACTGTTGCAAAAAGCTCTAATTTATATATGTTGGGGTCGACGCTGTTAAAAACAGCTGAAACAGTGAATGAGAGAGTTCTTTCTTCTACATTCACACGAATTATCGTGAGCAGGTTGCATCATAATCCTGGTGTGATTGAAGCAAAAACGAGAATTATTTCTCTCAGCAACTATTGAGAATTTGTTTTGACTTGATGTTTTGTTAACTGCTGTTATTTCGCCGCAGTACGCGAACCGAAAGTCTCACAAGGTTGGCGATTTGTGGACAAAACTTCAGCCTCGGACGGGACTTGAACCCGTACTTGTCCTTTCCGGGGACCGTGCTCTTATCCCTTACACTACCGAGGCCCCGCTTGCCCTCGCCTTCTTAATGGCGTATATGCCATAGCTTATCAGCACTCACACGTACAACGTGTTGAGCCGGCCGGCCAATATCAGCACAGAACCGTTAAGCTGTAAGCTTTACATGTTAGTACTTGTTTTGACTTGATGTTTTGTTAACTGCTGTTATTTCGCCGCAGTACACGATCCGAAAGTCTCACAAGGTTGGCGATTTATGGACAAAACTTCAGCCTCGGACGGGACTTGAACCCGTACTTTTCCTTTCCGGGGACCGTGCTATAAGCCATTAAGAAGGCGAGGGCAAGCGGGGCCTCGGTAGTGTAAGGGATAAGAGTATGGTCCCCGGAAAGGACAAGTACGGGTTCAAGTCCCGTCCGAGGCTGAAGTTTTGTCCACAAATCGCCAACCTCGTGAGACTATTGAGAATTTTTTGACTGATTCGTATATTATTTCATATCCTACTACATCTTATTCTTTGTACATCTGGCTATTCCAGACGTGGTAGGAGGTGACGACATGATGCTATGTTGTGCTGCAGTCTTTTCTTATTGTTGAATTTGTTCCTAACTATCAAAATTGGCCCTAACCATACGTTGAGAGCGTAAAGTGTTGCAGTTGTAATGTGAACCTTATACGCGCTTTGCTCTTTATTTTTCTAGACGGACCCTGCTTTCAAAAAAAGGCGCGAGAACATTTGCACGAAAGAGTCACTTTTGAAACTCACTGCCCATAATGCCGTTTGCATGTTTCATAAGCGAGTGAAAGGTGAATAGTTGAAGATGTATGAGTAGCGTCAGCCAGAATTTCCAGCGTTAACCCTATATATCTACCAAATTTACATCAGGCGCTAAGAAGAGAAGTAAATTTTGATGATAGGAAGACATGAAAGCTGCAATGCTGGGCACACGTCAGGGAGGGAGGTTGCGTACATATATGCAGGACTCTTGAGGTATGAGGTTCCTGTAAACAGCGCAGAAGCGTAAAGGTTAAAGCACAGAGGAACTGGTTCGATTAAGTACTCCTAATGCGTTGGTGCACGTATAGTTCTTGCGTCCTCTCCATTTCGTGCTGAATTAAGCCCCAAGTCTTTGCAAAAAGTGTGAAACAGTCCCACTCTCCCGTCTAATGGTTGCTGATGACTTGTTAACAACTAGTTACCACAATATCAACTACTTATCTGATATCTGTATGGAAATTTGATACTTGGAAATCATTGTTTTCCCAAACGCTTCGCTTGCTTACTGCCATCTTCATTTATCTACTTTCTACAAAATTAACCATGATATGGAAGCAGTATGATGATAATTCAGTTTTCGTGTTTAATTAATAGCGCTTTGTACTGAGGAGCTGGGTGTTCGCTCCTCGATTTCCGCACATCTCCAAGCGCATTTGTATAACAAGGTAATCATTTGCTACTTATTGAGACTTGAATTGATTTTTTTTCGAATTTAAATTTAAACTTTAAACCAACTACAGTGGCTCATTTTCAAATATTAATACTTGACGAATCCGACAGCAGAGATTTGGGTCATACTCAGAGGAATAAAGGATGAATGGTAAAGTCTTGGGGCGTCAAGAAATCCCGTATGGGAAATGCGCCCTCGCATTCCTTTTCCATTCAGAATCATAGTTGTGTATTGAATGTGTATATGGCCCATACAATGATTTGCAGTGGCCACGCGATGTACGAGGTTTGCCTTTTATATTTCGGGATTAAGCAGCTCTAGTGTTGCGATCTGGCAACTGACAGGTCTATCGTAAAGTTTGACTCTTTTGAGGTTATACTACTTACTCAGAACGTTTTGACATATAAGCGCTCCTTGTAATAATTACACTAACTTAAACAATTTACTCAGGCCCTCGGCGCCTCACCCCCCACTTAGGCCAAACCTCCTTCCCCCTTCACTTCCCCCTCTCCATTTGGCGATGACGCTCATCAAGGGCCAGGGCTTATCGACGGTATGGTGAATTCACTCCAAGACGAATTTCGTGGAGATTTACAAAATCAGTTGTTGTTTTGATGCTGTGCGCAAACTAACATCATAAGACGTCATATGATCTGTCGTGAGATTGGGACAACCTTAGGCATTAAAGGGACCAGCATACATTCAATATTGCATGAACATTTGACTGTAAAAAATTTGTTCCTACAAACATTGTCAATCCCTCAAAAAAAAAAGGCTCGTGTGGATTGGTCGAAAAATAAAAAATAATCGCAGTGCTTCGAAACACGTCTATGACATCGAGACAGATGATGGATCACGGGTCTACGCATATGAGCGCGAAAGTAAGCAGCAGTCGACCGTATGGGTATTTCAAAAAAAGTCAAATGCAACAAAAGCTGTCCGCGCACAAAGCACTCCCAAGCAAGTGGTCCCCTGTCTTTTTGGCAACATGTCGCAACCGTACCACTAGAACAAGCAGAACAGTCAATTCTGAGTGGTATACATCATTTGTTTGCCAGTTGCCCTTCAAAAAATCAGGAAAACCAACTACGGGTCACTCTTCGCTACGACAATGCGAGCACCCACACATCGGCTCGAACAACTGCATTTTTGAGCATTCAAAACAACGATTTGATGAGCCATCAGCCATATAATCCCCGAGTGATTTCTTCTTATTACGTACGTGGAAAATAAAATTAGAGGTCAATGTTTTTGGACACCTGAAAAAACCGTTGATGCGTTCATAATGCATGTTTTAGAGTTACCTCAATCAGAGTGACAAAAGTGTTTCAAAAATTGGTTCGAGTGCATGCAAAAGTGTATAGATCCTAATGAGGAATATTTTTTAAGGCAGTAAAGCGATTTTCAATGAATGACATTTATTTTTGTTTTCTAATTCGAAATATAAAAGGCATCCTACGTACAAGGCAGTGCTTTTATCTTACCAGACGAGACTGGTACCATTTAACCGACCCCGGAGGCATGAAAGACTTGGTTAACCTAGGCGGATACCGATCCGGGAATCGAACTCGTGTTCGTGCTGTGAGATAGTGCCTCCTTGCCATTACACCACCTCCGCCCCAGGACTCTCCCATAAAAAAATAAAAACAAAGAATTCAAGAGCCATGACAGCATGCTACGTGACTTGTAGAGATTGCTCATCAGTGATAAATGATAGAGCCTAATTAGGGCTGGTCTGAAGATTTGCTGAACTTTTATTGGGGAACACCACTTTTCTGAGTAACTTGCGTTTGCAAGCGCAGATATTGATTGAAGTGAATTGAAGTTGGATTGACCCAGAGATAAACTAGAAATTGGATTCTAATCTTAGAAGAAAAGCCCCCTTGCTAAACAGGGCTATTCAAGAGCTAGAAAAAGGGTCTATAGTGACGGGAAATCGGAATCCTGAAGTATAGAGTGGAGATCCACCCGCAAGTAAGACTCCATTAAACAAGGTAACGTAAGAACACTAAGAAATCAAGTTCTATAGCTGTTATCTATCGATGCCACACCAACAGACGTTTCGCACTTAAACGCTAGAACCTGAGAATAATCCAAAATAGGTCCAGTTTCACGAAACGACTGAATCACAAACAACTTATTCCGAGCCTGAATAATACTCATCTGATCCAGGCTCGAAATAAGTGTACTAAGAAAACTCAGCAACAAAGGAAAACAAATTGTCATGGAGTTCCAACTCTACTAGCAGTGAGACGAGGAGTGTGACGAGTTTCGAATGAATACCTGGCGACGGCGAAGTATGAATACTGGCTGGTGCACTTTGCATGTAGGACAGCTTCCTTGCGACCAAGTCAAGCGCTTTCGGCTCAATCTTATCTAAATGTTAGACACACGTGACGTATTATTCATAATTCATTCCGTGAAAAAGTGAGGCTACAATAAAAAACAGAAAACACTAATGATACTCAAAAACGTTATGGTAACTGAAATGCGAACTGGCGACAACTAAGGCAAAATTATTTGGTGAAAGGATTCATAACCAGAGGACGCCCCACAATTGAAATCTATTCACTTCAAGCTCAGCAGGGAATGGATTTAAAGTCCCTAAAACTCTCAACTGAGACCATTTGCATGAAAAAGTTTGCAATGCTGGCAAGAATGTAAGAATTGAAATTTCTACTGGGTTCCCAGAAAAGTAATTCGAGCTCATGGTTTAGAGTGAGTGTCAGCTTGAGTTGCGCAGTTGGTAGAGACAGCAAGCGTCGCTGTGCTGTGACAGCGATGGCCTCGCTTTTCAGCCAAGAAAGTGGGATTGCTCAGTGTCGCATCCAAATTTCGCTCAGCGTACATTCTTTTAATGAGAGCTCCTATCGAACTACCCTATATTCACTCAAGTAGACGTTTCATTTCCGCTGGCATTCACATTTATTCATGTAGACAGCCCGTATCTGAATTCTATCAGGACGTCGTGGCTTCCACCCGACTTGTTAAAGGGCCACGCCTGGTAAGGCGCGCGGGGGTCCCGGCGCGAACAGCGTATTGGCGTCTGCGCGTCGGCAATGCAAGACGCGTGCTCTGACCCAACACCATCCGGCAGCGTGTCTACGTGTGGTCGTCGTATCCGGCTGCCACTGCCCGTCGTCCTGCCGTCCAACTTGCCCGAGGATGAAGCCAGATGCAATCCGAACGAATACGTGGTGATCGACTGGGGCATGGGAGCCCGAAGGCGCCGAACGCTCCCAAGTCACGTCACCCTCGTGACACTTAAGGCACGGACTGGATTCGAGCCTCCTGATACGTAGGGTTACTGGTCATCCTCGTAGCTTTCAATTGGTAAAGTTTTTAATGTTTTCCTTTTGTATATATGATGTGTTTTCTACCATTCCATCCTTTTGATTATTGTTGGCGCACCAATGAAGCACTGAGGAGACACGGCGATAGCAAGCGTCTTTTTTCTCTAAAACATGTGCTCCTACAACATATTTCTGCGGCAACTTTTTTTTGCTTAGCAGAGACTAACCGTTGGAAAGTAAGAGGGCTTACGGTTCTCGCCAATAAATCTCATCAGCTGATCATACATCTAATGCTCAAAAAAGAGCTGTTACAACCTCAAAAGCGTCAGAACGAATTGCATAATGAGCGGACAAAGGAACGTTCGCAGCTGCTGATGAAACACATTTCGATATAACCCTATAATGTTAGAGTACCGAAGATTCTACTAGAGCATTTTGAACGTCGAAATAGGTTTTTAGGCTTCTAACAAAACACAAAAGTAGGCCTGAAAAGGCGATATAATCGCTACTTGAATGGGAAGCAATTGATCCCTCTTCTTCGTATTTGATAATAGCCAACTATTGTATTACAAGATCTTCAACTAAGAAACTGAGCGCATGCTGTCCATGAAATCACCTCAAACTAACACATTGATTTCTGAGCAGAGGGGTTAACGATGTAAGAGGGCATCAAATTAAGGAGGCAAAGGGCTAGGCGCATCGTGATATCTAGGTAAGTACTGCCACGCGCTGCGAGATTTGGTATTAGAAAATAAATTGGGTGCTACTACTCCTACTCTGTAGCACTTCCGTGTTGGACGCAAAAGCATCGGAGGTCAAAGGGAACCTCTTTCAGGGCCTATATACCGGAAAAGGAGCGGCAAAAAATGACAAGTGTATACCTCCGTCTCGTCTGACCTCTCCAATCAGTGAACCGCGAGGTTGTCGGTACTGGATTTCCGTGTCAGATTCCTCCTCAGACGACCCTTTTTCAGAACTCGCTCCGCTTCCCTGCAAAAAAGCTACAAATCGTCAAAAACAATTTCATGAATTATAGCATTTTTGCGTAGTAGCCAAAAAGGTGTTCGCTTATGAAAATGATTTCAAATCAGCTAAAAATTGAAAGGCTGTATTCTGTTACTCTCGAGTGTTTTTCAAGCATGACTCCATCAGGGGAACTTGCACTTGCAGCTTGTAACAGGAACGGTGGAAGGTAGTTGTTGATGGTTCTACATATTATTAAGTGGTTTCCTTGAACTGTGCACAAGAAGTGTATATAAGCTTTATTATTATTCTAACTGTTACGGCGAAATCGCCTTCTGTAGGGCTTAAAAGGATCGTAACAATTTGCCACTAGCCGACTGGACGTCTCAACTGTCCCACTAAAGTTCGAGACACCAGAGCACGTAGGTGATTGAAAGGAGAACCACTCACCGATGGTTCTAACCCACCGGTTCCAGCTGCGGTGGGACTTTATTAACGTCTGCGGAAAGGTCAACTTCATATAAGGCAGCAGTTATGCGAGCCATTCTTCCCTACGATTCATTTTTGGATCAGTGACCTGTATCCAAAATGTTTCGAATGTTGTACGCGTATAATTGCGACTTCTGTGCCACGACCTCCACGGCGACTTCCAAAACGCCTCCGCTCTGCTTTCAGATTCGGTGACTCCCTAAAGCACCAGGCTCTTCAATCGCTTCATACCATCTGTAAGCTCTTAATCCTCACGTGGTGTGATCTTGTCGTTTCGCCGGTATACTCATCACCACCATCACGGCAGGTAAGCTTGTAGACCACCCCTACCATGGTACAACCACCCTCCTTGCCAGCTGGGCAGACCACAAGTTCGAAGTTGCACGTAGGCAATCGTTTAGCCTGCTTCGAACCGGGCGCCTCTTCGGAATGAAGGGCAGTACGTTTACAATGGCAACTGAATCTTCCAGACCTTCTTGAGGCAATTTCTGATGGTGGCGCTGACTTCATCAGAGGTGAGTGGTAGTACGAAAGGAATCTTCATCAGTAGAGTTACTATCATGTCTGAGAATCATGCCGCCAGGAGAAGCTGTTCTCGTAGTCGAAACGTCAGTTGCTGTAGCCATTCATCTGAGCAACATCGCATGTTACTTCAGTTGATTCTTCCCGTTCATCCTCCTCAGTGCGAATCTTCTTAAAAGTGCTGAACATATTCCAAAGCACCGCCCGTTTTATGTAAAAAGGATGAGCTGAGTGATAATAGACAATGATATATTGCTTGACTTCCTGCATCACTTCGTAAGCATATCGCTCCGTGACCACACCCGCGCGTTCAAAATTAAGGAAATAATTTCCGGTCGTTTTCCGGTTTTGACTCGTTGCACTCTTATTGTGAGTTCAGTAGGTCAAAACACATTTATTTCTCCCTGTATCGCACAAACTAAGGAGCAATAATCGATATATGTACCTCCAGTAGAGGGAGAGCAGGTATTCCACTGCAGGCGCCTCTATGTATATTGGCCATAAATGCCACAGCCAAACAGGTGCCAATCGTAGCCCTATAAGCCTGCAGCCTGTACGAAACACCTTCCCCCATCACTTGAAAATGTGACAGCTGAGGTACTCCTTCACAAGTGTCATCGTTTGGAATGTAGACAGCCCTCGTATATTGATATTGCTTTGGTGCTGGCTAAAAAGCTTGCATACAGCTTCCTGGCAGAACCGTTGCTGACATTCTTGTGGAGAGCTTCTACACTGAGGGATTAGATGATGCACGATCCGGTAGGGTGCAGAGCACCAAGGCGATGCAAGCTCATTTGGATTCTTTTAGAGTGTGAAGGGAGGGTATGTATTTGAGAAGCTAGCAATTTGAGCAGTAGGATCGCCAACGAGGCTTACGGTGGGACGGACTTTCACAGAAGTGAGGTTGGTCGAATCTAGATTATCTGTATCCAAAAACTTGTGCGTCTTCATGAGTAGATACAAGACTAGATAAGAACCGACTCAAGTCCGAGGCGTGTTGCTGATGGTAAGTTGAACTGGTTCTGCTGAAACTGCGTGTAAGTGAAACGCCGTCCCTTTCAGTCTACGAAGCTACATTTGGAATTATTTAGCAGAAGTTGGGCAGTGGAGAGAGGTGCCTCCCAGACTTTCACAGTCAAGTTGTCTCGGAACCACAACCAACTCTCCTCCTTTCTCCCTGACAGACGAACTTATTGCTTGAGGCTTTGTTAGGTTTCGTCCACAAAGAAGGTTAATCTAGGCATGACGCGCCTAAGTTTGGTAGGTGTATGCAACAGGATTACGACACTGATGACAGGTGAGAAAAAATGACTAAACTGAGTCCTGGGGTGTAGAAGGACGTAGATAGTGGAGCGTGGGTGAAATGCGCGTAACCTGAGTAAGTTTGCACCATCAAGGTCAAAGAAAAAGAAATAAACCAAGTTACTAGTTACACACACAGGAGTAGGACTTCGCTTATGACGGACGAAGTGCAGAAGTGCAAGAAGTATTGTGAGCGTGTTTGACCGGAAAACTATACCTCTAACCTCCTGTACGAGGGCGTTCAAACTGAAAGGGAACGTGTGTGACGGAGCAACTTCACATGAAAAGGATGAGAGCCTGGCATTAGCCAGGTGACCCGACTAGTTCGCTGTGATAACTGGATTACCTACTGACTTTGCCAACACTACAATAATGTTCTCTGCACGTACCCCTTGTAAATACCTATTTCCATGTTGACAAAGGGATGACAAAAGCCTTATACCTCTTCCTCTCCGCTATGTGTTGCTTGCTCGTCGTGTTCGTCTCCCATTGGTGGTGGCGTTCGTGGGGGTAGTGAGCCAACGCAGCTGAAACAGTACAGAATTTCTTCGATCTGCTATCATACAATAAACTGCAGTTCCGCAACTTTTAGCTGATTTTTGGCTATTTTCGCGCTATGAAATTCCGCTCATATTATTTGAGACCCGAACGCTTCGTCTGTTTCATGGCGGAACACAAACAAGCAATTGCTTGCCAAAAGCGCCTACCTTGGTGTGGGTGTGATACTGTTATCACTGCCACCACCTTGCTGGTCAGGATCCTGTGTCTTCAACCAATCCTTCCTGCACAAGAGCAGACATTTTATGCATTTCTTCAAGAAGCATTGTAACCTACTTTTTCTTCACTAGTCCATCTTCTAGTTCGGATAGATCTGGACGTCCAGGATACTGCATGATGATCTTTTTCGCCTGAAATATATCAGAATATACCTAGAAAGAAGATTCACAGAAGTCATGCTTTTCAGACATTTTGTACTGTGAAACAGACAGAGAACACGAGTTTGTGAAGCTAGGAAAATGTTAGCGAGGAGGAAGCTATTGATGCGAAGAAAAAGTTAAATGAATTAATCGTGCCGGGCGTACTTTGTCAAAGAGGAAAGGTGATTGCTCGGTTGTGGGCTGCGGTCCCCCGAGGGGTTTCCGGGGGAGTGTGGGCGACTCGCATTCCATCGACACGCCACGACCGTACATATCAACGCGGCTGTGCTAAAATGAAGAATAACCTTCTTCTGACAAGTGTCCCTAATGTCCTTATGAAATTTTTGTTTACAATGTCTGCGGTGGCCGAATTTCGCGCTTTATCGCAAAGATGTTCGTGTGGCTTTCGCAAGCTCGAAAACTAGCAGGATTGGCAAATTGACAGAAAGTAGAGCACAGCTATGAACAGCTATGTTATTTCAGTTTACATGCAGACGCACAGAAAAGTCAAAGAAAAAGGTGAAAGAAGAAATTAACATGCTTCAGCTGGGGTCTTCATCTTCCTTTGATGCAGTCGCTGCTGGGCTCGCTTATGCTTAAAAATGAGATTCTGATTTGGAAAAATATGATTTCTTTCTTGCGTATATGACTCTCTGGTCAAGACCCATGTCTTGAGACCAACTGCATACAAGTCGTATTCGTCCCACGGAAAACTCACTAATTATTCGTACCATTGGAGCGATCCTGCTTTCCTATCCCGTGAACGAGAACCATTTTCTCATTGAAGAACCCACCAAACGAAATAAGTGTCTCTACTTTTGAAAAAAAAAACCAAAAAAGTTTACTTCAACGTTTAGAAAATTTTCAGCACCGCAAATATCCCGCTCGCGCATTTTTCAGCGTTCGATTGTATGGGAATTGCTGCAGTTCACCACAACTCTCTTTACGTCTTGGCTATGCGCTGTTTAAGGGTTACAGGCCTGATTTCTAGTTCCACTAAATGACATGTCTCACCTCCTATCGTCACCCCTTCGGCTGTCAGTTCGAAGCACTCAGGCTCAATATCACGCTTATGAGTGGAAGTATTATAATAGTGAATAGAAGAATGATTAAAACGGTTCCGACGAAAAGTGCTTGTCATTTCATAAGTCAGCTGCCTCTTGATTGAATTTGCGTTCATCCCCAAGACTATTTGGATAGAGCGAGTGATTTAAAAAAGTCAAGGCAAGGTCCTTGCAAAAGCCTTCATTACGATTTGCGTCGACTACCAACGGCGCAATGCATCGTCAGCATTGAGACATGTACGTTACGTATTGCACTCTGCATGTACGTTCAAGACTAGAATGAGCTTCCGTCCACGACTGCACAAGAAGGGAGCGCAGTTTAAGCGATCCATTGAAGGCACAGTTCACGATAAGAACGGCCTACGGCTTCCTCCTAGAATTACCCAGTGGCTCCCAAGGATAACACAAAGGACGCTGTCGGGACGAGAAGCTCAATAGAAAGGGCATGATAGCCCCGTTACCGCATTCGTCGACCGCCCATGCCCATCGACCGATGATGTGTTAGTCGAGTGTTGAGGCGATACAGTATGCGCTATACGCACCAGGACCCGTCATGCAATCAACTGATCGCCGGGTGGTGAGGTGATGTTTTACTCCTAATCTGTTCTTTTCTGTTGTTCTTTTTGCTGCTGCGGTCCTTCATATAGTTTTCTAGCTAAAAAGGATGAGAAAAGTGGGTTATTTCGCTGTTACAGTGTTTTCGTTAAGTTATGCTTATTAGTGAATGAATTTCAAAGAACATTTTGCTTACTGCGTCAGCTATTCGCACCAAGACCAACACGTACGCAATGGTACACAATAACCCGTTCGAACATCCTTTCTACTTTATTTTTCTGGCCTTACTCTCATCCAGCCCCTTTCATAACGACTTTTCCGAAGCCTTTTCTCACTTTGGAAACACCTATTCGCGTGCTTTCTTCGCCTCCATCACAATATTCTCCTACTCCTTCTTTCTTTGCCATAAGCTGGATGGCCAAAAACCAAAAATCATCGTGAACTGTGCCTTTAACCTGAACCAACCGCTCTTTTTTTTGCAGGGTAATTGGACTGCAACTCGCATTCAACCTGCATTTCTCGGGAAACTTTTCAGACGGCACATAGGAAAGAAGTAGCGAACATTCAGCACTGCATGCATGAGAAATTCCTCTTTGGTTTAACAAATTCAGACCAAATATAAAAATATAATGAAGATAAAGGCTATTTTGTGCATGTTTATGTATACCTGGTATTTTCCTTTGCTCTGTCGTTTCACGAGGCCACGGTCAAATGCATCAAGGTACTGTGGCTGTGCAACCACCGGATCGGGTGGAGGCAGATTGTCCGACTGCTCCACAACTATTTTCTGTTCGACCTGTACAGAAGGCATTTGCACCGCAGAGATTATGAATAATCTTCAACGCTCTCTTTACCTCTTCTGCCAATTCTTCCATCTCACTATCGGTATAATCCTCTTCATCTTCTGAATCGGCTTCGTCCTCCTCCTTCAGTGTCTCTGCTAAGACTGGTGTCTTCGGAGGTTGTGGTGGTTCTGCCTGATCGTCACTATCTTCAAATGATGTAGTCTGTAAAGGATTTGTTTTAGGTTCCAGCATCCCGTTCTTGTCGACTTTATTGTTTTGTTGTGCTGGGACACTCACCTGAACTGTAACATCGGTAGCAGCACTTGCAATGGACATCTGATGGCTAGCCTCTAGTTCTGATTCTTCGTCTGGATCGAAGCCAACCTATAATTCATAAGCTCATCACAACCATTTTATGGTATTTCCCAGCAGAAGCTCAAGCTGCCATCTGGTAACGGAAGGAACGTGGGTGGAATTAGCCTTGTTCCTGCACAGTGTACCAAAGAAGTACTCGTGGACGTAGAACTCAACTCTACTTTCTAAATTTGTAAAGCTGTAAGCTGGACGAGATTACATCTGTGTCTTTCCCACACACATTCATCACCCACCCGTTATGTAACATGTATGACGGAGACAATAGTAACTCCTCTCGTCGATTTGTTATGCAACTTGCTGACCCAAGACTAACGTTTACCAAATGACCTTCTTGCCCCTATACGTTCCCGTACTGGTGCGGTTTGTCTAAAGTATTGCTTAGGGGCGAGCAATCTGATTGAAAAAGATTTTCATTGCAATTTGGTAGATAGTTAAAGATCATTCCAAGCTCGACAGTTCGGTAGTGTTATGGAGCAACCTCAGGCTCTTAGTGGGTTGGTGTTAAGGGCACAGACATGGATTTACCTCGACGCTGTGCCACGGTCGTTCTCCATATCCTGATCGGCTAAGTTTATCTGACTTTCTAGAAGCGTTGCTTGCTTTTGATGCATCGAATGCCGCTCTTTGCTGATTTTTTCTAGCAACTTCCTTAAAGAATAGTGGGACTGAGAAGTCATGCAGATTGTGTTAGATGAAAAGCAAAAGCTCGCAGTTATCAGTCTGTTTTGATCTGCTCTGATCCCACCTGACTCCTTTGTTGGACGAGTTTGCTCGTCTCCCTCTGCACATTTTCAGGCTGTGCTGCTGAAATCGAACCGTTCAACGATTCTGCAGGCTGATCAGCTGATGACGAACCTATGATACTCTCCAACAGCTCTTTCACCATAGGCCGAGCGTCGTACATGGGATGTGCTTTAATTCTAGCAACGAGATTCAGGCTGACTGGCCCTTTCTCCATTTGTTCAAGAACCTAGGTAAGAACCTCTTTGTTAAAAGTCCTAAATGGGATGCTACAATCTACTTGGTTCATCAGCATGTTGAGTGAATCAATCTCGAGTCGATACATAGCAGCAGACATCGGCGTCCGAGGAGCTGGTGCGAGCTGCCTAGAACTATTAACTCATCATTGACCAGTGAAAAGTGCAACCACAGACTCATAATAAAGAGCTAAACTCACTTTGTAGGAGTGACTACTGTTTCAGGTTCGTTCGTTACGGGCACGAACGAAGGAGCACGAGAAGCTGCCCCTTGCCTAGCCGGTACGCGAACAGGGGGTCTGAAAAGAAATATTGAAGATGGATGACAATCGTGGGGTGATTTGTCTAAGATCTCACTCATTTCGAGCTGGTTTCGGATCTTCTGGTTGCTCGGGGGACATTTGGCGCTTTTGCTCCACTACCTGAGAAGCCCCAGCCGCCTTTGTTGGAAGCGATCCATCTTGAGCTGCTGATTTGAACTGCTCCGAGTTCTCATTTTCGGTGGAAGCCTGAAAAACGAGACAAATCTGTTTGAGTCGAGTGAGTGACAGTTCCTACAAGTCTGTAGAGTGTTAAGAATATTTGTATTTTGCTGGGAAGTTAAAGCGACGGCAATATTGCTGAAAAGGAAGCTATTAGATTACACAATCAGCATATCAAGTGAGTAGGAAGTTTTAAATATCATCAGAAGCCGTGTTCACATGTCCATGAAAATAGATTTTAACCTTGAAATATTACACGAGTTGATCCCAAATTGAAAACTTATTCTCCTCAAGGTCCTGGTGTTTAGGAGCATATAAAATCCGCCGATGGTTTCAAAGTCTTCAGTAAACTAGGTAATTTCTCGCTACGAAACAGAATTCTTATGAAGTCTACTACTCGTGCTTACCCTTCTGTCAGAAACAGCACAGCGACTGGTCTTCAACGAAGTCACTGTTGAGTAACAAGATGGAGAGGATTTCACTAGGGCTCTATCATCACGCTCATATTTTTAGTGACATTCTCGAGAAGATCGTGCGTCTTTCGGAGCAGAAGCTTATGGGAGTGAAGACCGGCCCTTATAGCACATAACGCCGATCGAAAGGAGCAAAGCTGCCTTATTTCGACAACATTCGAAGAAAAATCTGCTGAAGAGGTCTGGACCTTGTAAAGACGATGTTTAAAGGCACGGTTCACGAAAAAATGGTTTCGGAGTTTTGCACATGGTTGAACTCGACGCCCCCTCTGATACCATTTGTGCAGGAATGAGGTCGGAAAACGGTCTGGATAGGGCACAATAAGGGGCCGGAGAGTGAGCCACGGTCGCCCTCCGCCCCTCGCTAGGCTGACTGCGAAATCTAATTGCCGTTCACCACTTTCGCACTGGAGCGAAGTTGGAGAAAAATCGATAAGCTGGTTGGCAAATTGCCAGGTTCAAGACTGTAGTCTGAATATGCTGTTTGTGTGTGTTGAATGCTATTGCAGACATTGCGGCGCTTTCGCGCACTCGCCCGAACACTCCCTTAACCGCCGTCTTTCCAATGTGAAACTCGTCCAACCCCCTTCTCAGCTCTTTTTCGACCCTTTCTATTTCTTTTTGTTCATCGTTTTTTGCGCTTTTTTCGATGTTATCGCTTTATTCTAGAGTAGTTCTATCAATTCCCGTCAAAAAAGGGTGTCCTAAATTTACCGTAAACGGTGCCTTTAAGCCTGCGTCACAGAGAATTCGCATGTACACAAGAAGGGCAAGCATTCAATCAGCGTCATTCAAACAACTATTGAAAGTATAATGCCTGGATTTTCTGTATACTCGCAAGCGCAGAAGGGAATCCGGTGTTCCGAGCTTTGTCGGCGATCGAATATCAGAGCGCCGTTGTTTACGAGCGCGAGATTCAAAGATCAGGTGAGTCAAACACGCCATGCGACTCTGTGGTGACCGTTGGACCGAGTCGATTATTGGCTGGACATTAAAGACACTGTTACGATAATTTCGAGGTACCCATTTCAAGTTGGAAAGAGGCAGTGTTGATAAGGAGTGGTGGTTGTACGAGTTGCCATGGCGGAAATGACATGGAAGGGGTATTCGGATGAAATTTCAGTTGTTGTAATTGCGTGAAGAGCTACATCAGTCTAAGTTCTGAATAGATTAGTCGAAATTGTCCAAAACTGCCTTCCACTGTCGCAATGGTTCATAACAAGTTGTTTGGACTTCCAACTAGTGATGTCACTGGAATACTGCATCCTCTACAAACTTGAAACTCGCCCGCAATGGGTGTGGCATTCACACGATACAATGTCTGGCCCCTTATTGTGCCCCATTCAGGACGTTTCTTGACCTGACATCAGCACATTTGGTATCAGGAGAGGCCGTAATTCATCTTATGGAGAAATTCCAGAAACCTTTTTTTTCGTAAACTGTGCCTTTAACGAGCATCACGCTTTTTTGTTTTCGGTACACCCATATAGACCTGCTTTGTAGGATAACTAGTTTTTGTAGCATTGCGTCGAACTAGTCATCATAGAGAGCATCTGTACATGACCGAAAGCCCCGAAGTGAGAAATTAATGCAATCCTACGCTAAGTTGTTTGGGGACTAGTTTAACCCTTTAACGATAGTGCGATTTCGACGTGACGCGCCCAAAGGACCTCGCTCCCCTCCTTTCGCGCGCGACTGGCACCCACCGGTGGGTGGCACTGTCCCAGGGGATAATTTTTTCACTAGCCTATTGAATTTAGTAACTGGTAAGAAACGGGAAAAAGTGGTGGCACCGAAAATTGGGTGCTATGTCCCACGCGCCAGTCATAGTGGCACCCACCGGAGGGTTAACAAGCTGCGCAAAGCCATTTCGATCAAACCACTACGACCCAAACATTGCAGTTCGAGTTCGAGGACGATTAATTTTTTCTCTTATCAAATTCTACATTGAAACCAAACAGCAGAAATCTTGTCTGAGCCTTAATTAATTTTTATTACTTCTCAAAATAATATTTCTTAATAGAAGATTTTCTATTATAATAACTTCTCGGATACGCTTTTCACTCGCTTCCCATCAACGAATTATGGACAAAACTTTGGTCTTAGACGAGAATCCAACCCGATTCCTGCTGTACGGGCACCTGGCTCATCACACCGGATTTCTCAGATCCACTTGAAAACTTTCTGGTTCAAAATATCCGGTAACACTTTCATTTTTCCCTGAATTCTACCCAGTGGTGGCACCCCGCATTCAGCCATGCCCATTAGTCTCGGATAAACTGGCTAATCTGGGCCAGTTCGCCATAGTCAGTCATCCGACGGAACACTGCCCTTATTTGTTGGTTATGGTTTATTCTTCTTCGGTCTTCGTTCATTCTTTAGCTAGTATTTTGTTCTATGTATATGGGGAGTGATGTAAGTAGTCTGATTTGTCTTGGTCAGGTTCGATCTTACTTTGGATGTAGTATTAGGCCACCCTGATATAGGTCAAGATTGTCGAACAGTCGGACCGGTATTGGGTTTATTCTTAGAAGTACATAACCCACATACCGACCATTGAACTGAGCCTACGCCGTGCCGACATCTATGCTTTATAAGTTGTCGAGATTGTGGTTGTTCAGTATATGTCAACACTCCATCACTGCTGTATCATTTCCACCTTGGTCGGGATAAAGCTAACTGCCACCTTTGCCATCTAGACAACTAGCTCTAAGACATGCATGTGCGTCAGCTAGCTATCCGGGGCTTTATTTCATGAAGCACTTGGTTCGAATGTAGGTGCACCAGAATTTCATAGGGAGCCCTTTATTAAAAGCACAGTTTACCATGAAAATGGTTTTTAAGATTTCCCCATAGGACGAGTTTGAGGCCCCTGCATACACCATACCTGGCACTGTTAGGTCGGAAAAAGGCCTGTTTAGGGAATTATAAAGGTTCGAAGATTGACCCGTGTGTATCCTCGGATGAGTTTCACCAGCATTGTAGAGGCTGCACCGATCACAAGAGAACCCACGTAGGAAGTTCAAACAACTAGTCATGACCCATAGCGCAGTGAAAGACAGTTCTGTACAGTTCTGGCTTGATGTAGTCAGCTCTTTGCGCAGTTGCAATAGCTGTAGATCGCCCAAATGCCCCTTCCATGTTATTCCCATCACGGTAATCTCGTCCAACCTCTATTTTCCCTACTTTTAGGAGCCGTATTTTCTTCGGAATTGGCGAATGTTCTCGCTTTCTTCACCACCATTGAACTATTCCTAACCTATGCTTCTGCTTTATGAACGAAAAGGGGTACCCAAAACTACCGTGAACTGTGCCTTTAAAAGCAAGTTAATCTGTTCATATAATATTTTTCCTCTAAAAAGCAGCAAATACCCAGATAAGATAGATACATACTCTTCTCAAGAACAGGACTAACTGATCTTCCTGCAATCTCAGTGCATTACCAGCTGCGAGTAAAGGGGCCTATTCTGGTGTTGACTCTCATGTTTCCCCTACTCGGAAAATTTGGTGAGGCCGCTCGGCATTGATGCGATAGAAAGATATGAACTTTGATGGGGTTGTTACCAAGTGATTTCCCTTTTGTATGCTTTCCTAATAGCTTCTCTTGCTTATCTCGAAAGTGATTCACAAATATGAGGAAAATCGACGCCGATAGAAAGAATGAGCATATTTGCGAAGTTTTTCACCTCGTAATACCTTCATTTAAAAATTGCTTTGCAGCCGAGACTTTCGACAAATACAGATTCCACTTCAGACTCCGGAAGAAGCTGCATGAATTTCCACATCATTGAGGTGTTCTGGATGGTTACTACTCTTATGATCGCTTTGGAAGCAAGTCCGAACCCTCTGGTAAGCAATGCGTAACTAACACTAAGCAATTTTACTAGGTTGGTGGGGGAGGAGTAGTGCCATTGAAACAGTTTCTTCAATTGTGAAAAGCAGATTAATAGAAGTTGAAATCCGACTGAATTGCAGGACAATGCCGGTCATCCCAGCCATCCAGAACACAAATCCTGTGCAGAACAGTGCGCTGAGCACTTCGTCAGAATGGTCGTCGACCATCCCGACTACTCGAGTTACCAGCAAAAAGACGAGTCGCTAAAATGCATTCAGCAGTGCCGTGGTCTCAAGGAAGATGGCCATGCGAACAAGGGTAACTAACGAGTCTGTCGCTCGAAATTGTTCACCTTCCTTGAGACTTTGTGTGACACTTTAACTTGGAAGTAATAAAGCAAATTCGAATTACCGTCTGCGGTGCGTTACCGGGACCACTCTTCTTCCTCTGCTGCCCGAGGCGATTTTCAATCTGCCGCAGGCGCTCCAAAGGATCGTCGGTCTCTTTTTCCTTAACCTATGAACATTTGAAAGCAGTAACTGAACCCTCGTAGTAACTGACCTTGTTCAGCTCCTTTACCCCTCTCAAACTCTTATCTTCGCTTTTCATTTCAGCCGCTTGTTCACCATCCTTTCGAGCCGTCTGCAAACATATCCATGCTTACCAAGTGAAATACGCATTGTAAACTCATCATCCAAAATGCCAGATACCTTGGGTGGCTTGACAGGGGAGTTTTCGTTGTACTCCTCTGCTTGCTTTCGACGTCGTCGGAATTCTTCAATCTTCTTTCGTGTTTCATTGCTGAGATGGCCGAACTCCATAAAGACGTCCGTTTCATCGGCCAAATCCTAAAGCAAAGTAGTTAAGGATTAGTTTGGACTGCAGGCCTTTTCAGAAAAAAAGTAAAATTAGTGATTGGAAAATGAGACAATGAAAAATGAAAATGTGAATGAAACAATGAAAATGTCGGCTGAGCTTCGATGCGCGCGTCCGTCGCAATTAGGCCACGCCTCAGTGGTCGCATGCGGCGGGTGAGCCCGCGATACTTAACGGACGTCGCAGTTGTCAGTGGAGCATACGATTTGCGCTTGGTCCACGGCAGTCAGTTCAAAGAAAAGATAACACGGACAAATGCAAATCGTCCGCTCCACTAACACTTGGTGGTACTGTAACGTCACCTCGAGACCTCAGTGGGTGCGTCGCGCGCGAGGTGGGCGGGTGACCTACTTCAACGGACGCGCGCAACGGACGTTCCCCGAAAATGCCAAGAAATTTGAATGAATAACGACTGAGGCTAATGCTTGTAATTCTTTGTTTATAAACGCGGTCACACAAACCTGCACAACCATTGTCTCGGCTCTTTCCGTAAGTGGGGTGTAGTCCGTGATCTGAATCACATTCATTAAACATATCATCTAGCTATAGATTTCAAGTATGCATCTAATGCCATGAAATTTGAAAAGCACCTGGTTTTCTGGTAATTCTTGAATGACAGGCATGTTCTCCTCGAGGTTCAACCACCAGTGACTGGCGATTTCAAAGATGTCCGCACGGCGTTCCGGGTTCACCCGAAGCATATTGCGAATAAGCATCGATGCCGCTGAAATAGCCAGATTCTAGCACCTTGTGAATGAAGTTAGAACTCAGTAAACCTATTTGTATCCAAATTGACAATGGAGGAATCACAGCATTAGAATTGTGCTGTTCTCTTACCTATGACCTTGATCAGATTTTTAAAAGTCCGTCAGAAGGGTGCATTATGTAATGTTTAAATGTAACTTCTCTTTATATACCCAAGTAGGCCACATTACTAGAAAGTTTTCGGAAGCGTCAAATTATCTCCCTGAAAATTATGAGAGCTCACGAAGTTAGAACGTACTTGACGGTGTATCCGGCTCGTAGTAAGCACCGCGTTTGATTTGTCGAACCATACGATTGAAGTCACGACCATCGAATGGCATTGAACCGTAAACTAATGTGTAGAGAAGGATACCGAGTGACCAACAATCGACCTCAAGTCATACATTCAAAACAAATATTGATTGCGTTCGAAATTATGGCAAAGGCTGAATACCTCAGGGCCTTTATAAGGTGTGCCATTGATGATCTCGGGGGAAGCGTACAGTGGACTGCCGCAAAAAGTGGTAAGAAGGGACTGAAAAATGAAAGATCACATTGGAAATGGAAAAAGGAGTGTTATCTGATGAGGTGACTCAATAAAGTTCGCCTGGTAAATGTTGTACATTTGTGAGATTGGATTAATTGTGAAGTTTTTCGTGTCCTTCCCCGTAAGGGAGAAATGCTCGTTTTGTTTTTATCTTACACATTACGATCCTCGGTGTGCGTCGGTGTGATACCTTCTCTACATATATTCCAAGACGAAACCAGTATTAGGTAAAGTATTCCGTTCGAACATTCTCGGTGCATTGCATTAAAACGCATTAAAACACGGGCATAGTATACGGTAGCGCTCGAAAGTCTTTGGTGAAATGGTTCTTTAGTCATACTTTTCAGTCGTAACTCCTTTCCCTTTCCTAATCATGCGAAAATTCGATATGTGTAGCATGGGTGTATTGTGAATATTTACCACTATCAACCTGCAATCTGATCATGTTCCAGATATCCCGAAGAGCTTGCGCTCAAAATCAACTGGAAATACGGACATTGGTTTTCTTTCCATTTTGGAATGTACAAAGTGTACGAGCGCTAACCGAACACAGTGGAGAGCAAAAACGCACATGAGATGCGAATAACTGCAGACGTCACTAACTTGGCTTTAAGCGAAATCTGCTGCCGCATAAACATCTTATTCTAATTATGTGGATATTGCTGCTTTGCAATCAAATAGTGTTGGATAGTGTGAAATATGCCGAAGTTAAACATAGCAAAATTTCACGCGATTCGTTCCATTAAGAAAAAAGTTATGAACGATAAAGCGTGAAAGCGTTTGACCGATCACTTTTGAGCGCTACTGTATAATCCCCTAAAAACGTTCTGGAATAAAGGTACAGCATCCACTTCACCACTGCTCTGGAATACCACCGGAGGATTGGTGCACTTTATGGTAACCTAATGCGCTCCCTCATTACACACGCCCACTCAGGGGATAGACTTCCGTATCGGTACCTCCTACACCAATGGAGCTGCTCATCCTTCCAGGGTCGGATAACTAACGCCAGACCCGTCTGGGAGGCAAATTACACTGATTTGGACATTGGTTGGCAAGTCATTGCAAAGCATCGCCTATCACATATGCATTCAACTCCTCTATGATTTTGAGCAGAACGATTCAAGCGAGAGGGTGTCCCTCATCCTTTCATAACATGCGCGGGCTCAGGTAAGCCCGGCAGCCTCGATCTCCATCAGTACCTTAAGAAAACTACAGAAGCAGGTTTTGTGTCAGGAAACTGCAGATTGTTCGTTCTCACAGCTCTTCAATTCCTTTCTCTGGGTTCTCCTTGTCCCAGGCTAGTTATTGAATCATCAACCACTCATTTTTTAAATCTATCAAGCAGGTTAACGTAAGAAATGAAGATGAATGGGCTTATTTATATAAGCCAAATGTTGAAATTGTACATCAACTATGTACATAATTACACCTAAATTCCAGGTCATTGTTCACAACATCAACAATGAGCCAGAACATGAGATGAAACAAACCTTTGTCCCGAAATAGTTGGAGAGACCGAAATCGGCGATTTTTGCGTTATTATCCTGGTCGAGCAGGATGTTTTCCAGTTTGAGATCCCTATGAGCCACTTGATGCTAAAAAATTTTTTCTAGAAGTGGTACTTAGGTCAGATCGGTTTGAGTAAATCCGTTGGATGCCCGCTTCCTAAGAAAGAATGGTGCCATCTTACCTTATGACAGTAGAGTACTGCTGATGTAATTTGCCTAAAAATACGCCTGGCTTCGCTTTCCGGCAACGAACCGAAACGGGAGACATAATCGTAGAGTTCGCCGCCACTTGCGTATTCCATCACCAGGATAATCTTTTCTCGATTCTCGAACACTGGAATATTGCGTCTTATCCTCAATGCACGAGTACGTCCAACCCTTATGCTGTCGATCAGCAAAACGTACCCTCAAATATTTGAATGATGTTGGGATGATGAAGGGCTGACATGATTCGGATCTCACGACGTATTCGAACTAGGTCCGCTTTGTTTTCGATGGCACTCTTCTTGATGAGTTTCACTGCCACCTGTGCTACAGTTGATTGTGGGAAGAATTTTTTTCCAGAAGAAAAACCAAAAGGACAAAAATGGTGGAGGTTTCAATTTTTTGATAAATCTCTCAATAATTCTGAAGAAAATGAACAGTGACAGGGAATGAAAATTTTTCTCAAGCGTCAGAAACTAGTTTATAGGTAGTCACTAAGAAGAGGAGGAAAATGTCGCCAAACACATTTGACAGTCAGTGAGCAAGCCAGTTAGGCACCTATCAAAAGGTTTTGATAGGTTTGAGAATACGTCAGCCGACTATAAGAAATCTCGACTTCATGCAAAAAACGGAAACTCGATTTTCTCCTTCTTTGATTTCTGATTTCTGCAAAAAGTTGGACCATAGCTTAGTTCACCGCAAAAAAAAGATATTTCCTAAAGCAAGAAGCACCTCCCTTTCACCTCTACCATACCACGTCTAATAGTGGCTTTTTAGGGGCTGCACTATTCACATTGGAGCCCAGTGCAGAAAATTCAAAAAGCAAATCCCTTTATGCATTTGCTCACGACTGTGATCTCATGCAAACACCTTCTCCATTTCCGTTGTTACAAACTCATACATAACTGGTTTCAGGAATCCACATATTTTCGTGGGAGTTCGTGACGATTTGTACGACTCTGACGCCAATTTTCGGGGCACAAAATCGAAGTAGAGTAGTTTAGTAGGTTCAGATGATTCTTCTGATCTACTCTACTTCAAATTCGGGCCCCAAAGTAGTTCAAATCGTCACGATCTTCGCCGCGCACATCCTCGGACGCATGTAAGTCCAAATACCCGCGCGCACCGGCTGAGGTGACGTAGTGGCAAAAGGCGCACTATCACACACGTATGGTCTGTGGCTCGGATCCCGAGTCGGCACAAGCCTAGACCTACTAGGCCTTTTGACACTTCGGTTCCCTTACTAGGTACTAGATAGTTTTGTAGGATAAAAGCATTGACTCGTACATCGGCTAGCCATCGCAAGTCACGGTACAGGCCACAAACGAATTCAAACTACCACCACGACGATCCTGGATCGGAGTCAGCCGCATCCCAAGAGGATTGACTAATGCAAGAGCCTTCATCCTCTTTTTACACTGTACTTGCACTTTTGATATCCATCAAATAAAGTGTAGTCATTTCAATTTGCTCGGGTGGCCGACATGACTACACAAAAGTCAGTTCTCAGAGGAATCCTTATCATTTAAGTGCTTTGCCAAACTGTCTATTGGTTTCCTATGTTTTCGGATTCTTGAAAAAAAAACATTTGAATAATTTGGTCACACGGAAGTTAATGATTTTCATTAATGTTGTGAAATACCTTCCTCCACTTTCTCACCAATTCCTAGATGAGATTGACCTTATAGGTGCCCGTTCCCTCTCGTTTCATAGAAATACGTGTATCGATGTGTAGTAATCGTAAACGAGCTGCTGATCCCCTCAATCCCTCCTGTCCCCTCCTCCTCCACTTCCTCGCTGATCAATAAATCCATCGCAGCCGCCCTTCGCAAACTCGGCCGTTGTAACAGAAAGATCGACGGTTTTTCGTTTGCCACCACCTACTCCAACGAGGGCTTGCAGTAGAGCTATATAGCCTTCCGATTTCGAAAGAACGGCATTTGTGAAGTCGTTCCTAACGGGTAAAAGCCAACACTTTTGGTCGTTATAGTGAAAATGTAGTTCGGGGGAGGAGCATCGTTCTTTTCCAACACTAAGCGCTCGGGCGTAGAGGAGCGGCAGCTAGCTCTGCGGGCTTGTAATGCTCTCTCAGCAGGACTAGTATGCTAGCACTCGACTGCTTACATCTTGATAATAAATGAATCAGTGGTCAACAGGGTTCACTTCTTCCAACACCTCAGCTTTTTACCGAGTTAATCATTTCACCCAACCCGCTGCTCCTCTTTTATTGTTAGTTGAAAAGGTACATACCCTTTCTGAGAAACGTTCCCAAGCACCCTTACATGCTGTAATTGTAGTGCCACCGGCTACAGAGCCGGGTGGCACTACAATTTCTGTTTCTGTACACCCCACCCCCACCCCACCCCTACCCTCGTTCACTATTTAGCGTACCATCTGTATCAATTAGCTTACCGTCTTAAATTTCCCCAAGATACCCGTTTTGTTTCTAATTTATCTTTCCAGAGAGAATGCTCCTAAATAGGGAAGAGGATGGGATACTAATATCCCTAACCCTTCTTCCAATAATGGTACTTTCCTTCTACCCGCTGCTCACCTCCGCTATATAGATCGGTCAATAATTACAGACTTTCTAGAAAGGTTCATCGGAGTATCGTACAGAAAAACAATAGAAAACACTTCTCGTGCCAAGACAAACTATTGTTGTGGCATTTGTTTCTTTTCGTTTATACCCATTGACGCCTAATGACACACGCTCTGATTACCAAGTAGAATATACTTCTCTAGGAAGTCTGTAATTATTGAACGACCTGATATACGTATGTAGTAGAGTTTAGCAACAGATGGAAGCACGGAAAGTATCATAATTAGGCGTTCACGTAGAAGTCATAAGGACTGTCAATCCCCCTTCGAACTCTGTTCAACAGCTTGAAACTGGTTGCTTAGGATGAGTTGTTTATACTGGACGAAGTGATCGTCGCCAACCGCTTGATACTTTTTCTTCTATAAACTTGCTAGTGGAAATATCCGTTTTCGAAACCGAGAAAATTTTTTGAAACTATAGTGGACGCCTCTTTTCTTGGCTCCCTTCTTGCATTCCAGTACTTTCCTAAATAACGGTTCCCAATCTCCATAGCCATCCGAATATTCCAGAACACCTCGGCCGGAAGAAGATGACAACATGGTATAAGGTTCCGCCCTAACCATCTCGGGGCGATGTACATAGTCAATATGGAGATGAATCTTCATCAGGCTTTAGAATCACAGCTCAGACGGCTGCCCAAGTAGAGTCTTGGAGATAGTTGGCAAACGTGCCCATTTGAATTTTACGGACGACTGCTCTCCAGGAAAAGTCAACAACTATCCTCAATCACTTATCAATAGCCGAGGGAGCACAAGTTCGATAATTATGAGAAGTGAAAATGCTAAAAACTCGCAACACTGAAAGAATCATAAAGATCAGCGTTCGTAGTATTGAGATACGATAGCACTTGTTATGCGCTTGTCACTGTCAAAGAAAAGCCACTTTGGTCTCCCATACGTGTGCAGAACCTCTGTTTTTTTATAATAAATCGAATTTGAAAAGCAACAATAACTGTAGAAGCGGAAGAAGTTGATTATAGGAGTGGAGAATAAGAGCTTCAGGAGCTAAGGAATGGAGTGGAAGAAAGGTAGGAAATATGTAGCGATCATCAGAATAAGCGGATCAGAAGACCCGGATCCAATTACCCTGGAGAACATATACGAAGAAAAAACCGAAAAGAGACAAGTGGAAAAAGTGAAAAGCTGACGGATCGGGTTCAATGCTGATAATAGCAAACTGTGCATGTTTACTCACCTCACGATCGAATTTGTGATCGAACGCCAAAGAAACTTTCCCATAGGTACCAGACCCGAGCTTCTTTGTGATTTCGAAACGATGTTTAACATCTTTTTTAGTAGGGCTCGCTGGATCTGGTCCAGAAAGCGGATGACCACCTGAAACTCAAAATTTGTATCACCTCCAAATGAAGATCCAAGGCAGCGAAAGAAATGTAGCATTGTTGCCTTTTTCCAAAATCTACTTTGTAGAGTTCACATTCATTAGGGATTTTATTCACTATAGATTGAGATTTATACACTGAGACTTTTTCAATCGAGGCAAACTCCCTCGAGGCAATCTCTGCAAGGGCTAGCTATGACAAGTGGCCCATGTCGTGGTGTAGCTGGCTATTACCACAAATGCTCATTTGACTCAAGGATACATACAGACATCATGGACTTGGGTAACCTGGATGACCATTGATACCCTGTGGTTGAAATGTATTTTTTGATTCAGCCCTTCAGGATGCAGGTATAAACAGTAAAATGTCCCTGTCCGTAAAGCTTTTTGGGACGTCATTCCAAAAAACTCCCGAGCCATAAAGCTATTACAACTGCTCCGGCTGGATTCCCTCAGGGCTCTTATGAAAATCTACGGACATAAATATGGAACTGATTTATCTAGGAGGTATACAACCTGCCAGTGACAACCCACTGTTCAAGGGAACAATCTTCTTCCACGTCCTAATCGGAGAACTGAGGAACGCTCGGGTTCTTTCAGCCCCTTAGCTTCAGTTTCTGGCTTCCCGCACTGGAATGAATTCTCGAAGTGATGGCTATATTGAGGGGTTCTCCTAATCCCTATGCATTTTCTTGAGCTGAAAAAGTTTATAAAAGATAACTGGATCAACTGCAACATAAAGTGAGGCCGTACTCAAGTCAAGCACTGCCAAAGTAGGAGCTTGAACCTCTCCTGTACACTACACACACCCATGCACTCCAGACCAAGCGACCCCATACCTGATCGTAATATTCGTCGTACGAGCTTAGTAATGTAGCCACTGGAACAAATAAAAGACATGGGTACCCGGCAGGCCGATAAGCGATGATACGAAGTCGAGAAGTCGAAACATCAATTGATGGCGACGACGACGACTACGCCTCTGGTAGTGATGTGACATCGAAGGGACCGCCGATGGCTGCCCATTCCGTTCGTTGGCGGGAGTGGGTGGAGAGATATTTAAAAAGTGCCAGAAAATGGATCTGTATTTTCGGGACGTATGACTCCGTTAGATGACACTTGGCGGTCCTCTCTGGGGACAGCTTTGAGGCGACGCGAAAAACCGGCGGAGGGGTAATGAAGGCGGAAAATGCGAGATCTATAGGGCAAAACGGCAATAGAAGAGGTTGGAACGGAAATGCTGGACAACTATTGCTTCGGGAACGGTTGCTTATGAAGGGAAGCCTTTTGCAATCGTGTCAGCATTTCTGGGAGTGGGAACATAGAGCATGGTCGAGTTGTGTAGGGTGTTCAAAAAAAGAACGGGCATATTTACGTCGTCAACAATGGCACTTCTTCAGCGACACAGCACTGTCAACAACTAAGGGCATGGTATGTGAACGGCTTTGAGTAACTTCTATTTGAAAAGCCAAACAATATCAGCTCTTCAGTCTCGAGGCATTTCTTCGCCACAGTCACGGTATGAATAGCGGCAATGTTCTCATTCATTAGTTAGAGATAATATGGGAACTGCCGAGGGTGGCCCTTTGTTAAAGTGGTTTTGCATTGCAAAAATGTTGATCTTTGCTTTCTAGATGGGCACAGCTTTGTGATTGGAAATAGAGAGCACGTTCTTCACTGAGCCATTCGCGCTACTCTCGAAAACCGAGCGATTCGGATCTATCGAAAGTAGGTTGAACGTGATTTGTTTAGAAGGAGAAAAGCGCAGCTTTAGACAACGATCAGTCTCATTATCCAGTTTTGAACCTGAGCTATTCCGAGTGAAGACGATGCGGGATCCGTACTGCACGGAGGGGCAGTCCAGGGGCAATGACAATGACTAGCGCCTAGGAGCCGGTGTGAAAAGTAGTATTTTATCCTTCCAGAGAAGTCTGCTAGAAAGTAAGTGATTCAGCGGGAATAGAAGATTTTAAGCATGGGAAAGATATCGTCCCGGGATCCGGTCCCCGGACAGGGTGCATGCGTGATAGTGCGCCACTTGCCGCTACACCGACTCCGCAACGAGAAGTCGGGTTCATAGCTCGTAAAAGCACACTTAAGCACTATTTACTGGATAGCATGTAAAAAATTTGAAGTAGAATATGTAGTGATAGTTAGAATGAAATAAAGGCTACCCTGTAACCCGACCTCGTCGCCAAGATGCGCGTTACTTTGCTCTATGAAGCATTAGCATGAGGTGGCTGCTTCAGTGTTTTGACGCTGGCAGCTGGATTCAGGTTTATCAGCAGAATTTTCACTCATGAATTGTCACGGCTGTCGACAATTGTCCGAGGTCAACGGCGTTCCCCGAAAAACCTAACCAAAAAGTGTATTTCCGCTGAACGCTGTTCCGGCAGACCTTTTCCTGAAGACTACACTCCACCACATCTTAGAAGTACACACAATACGAAATATGCATATTGACAGCGCACATTCAGCTCAATCTACTATTTCGGCATCTCTTAAACTACCTTTTTGTAGTGGCTTCTGAAACTCTAACAGCTATTCTTGAATGACAGCTCTGCAAATCGGTGCAAAGGAGCCTCTTCTACTCAGTGCCACTTTTTACGTTTCGGCGACAAGTGGATCGGTATGTGTTCCTCTGTTGCAGAATCCCTGATGGAGCTGGCCGTACTGCTTCACTTGAAGAGGAGATATCCATGTTACAGGAGGCCTTAGAAGATCGTGTATGCCGACCTTTACCATTCCAGGCCTCCTGCAACACGGGAATCTACAGAATTTCTCAATAATTTCTCGTGTTCCAGTTGCATTTACGATGGAGTTTCCAATATTGCCGCTATTTACCGTCTTTTACTTGAACTCCTTCTATGTCAGGTAAAGCCACTTGTTAGCATTTAGGTGTCTCGCCTATTTTGGGACCCAGTCTTCTAGATATTGAAGCTCTTTTCAGAATATGTGGCACCTTACGAATTTCTTTTACTCTTCACTCCCTTGTGACAACATTCGATGAGAAGCCTAGCTATAGTTTTGCAAAAACGATTTTTCTGCTTGATACGCGAAGAGGAGTAGTTGCCTACCTGGTCCGTATCCTCCACCGGCAGTTCCTGAGCCAAACGGTCGTATATTACTTTGACTGATCCGGGCCAGTCGCCCGGAGCGTGAGGATCCGCTTCCGACCGGCATACGTGCTCCGCCTGGAATAAGAAAAGTTAGCGATCTGCGCCATTGTTGCGAATTCCATTCCAAATGACTGAAGTAAAGTTATCATCCGCTGGCGAGATAGTAAGTGTTGAAGCTGAACACATGGAATGAGCGTCGTAACAAACACTGCACGAGAGTTGTCTCAATAGCAAAGATTCGGTTTCATGCTGAGCGCAGTACTTTTCACTTTTTCGCCTATACCACTGTTATTAATTTTCAAATTATACAAGAGTATATGGAAAAAAAGCGAGGGCAGAGCAGGCCCCTGCATATTCCAATTATCAGTAAAGATATAAGTTTGATAAATGGCAGCCTATATGATTCAAATGAGATAGCGATCTTTGATAAATGTGGAAAGGGGTGAATGAATATTCTGCCTAACCCTGTTACACTCCAATATAACAGCGTGACGACGTTGTTCCACCAACGTAACTAACCTAGGAAGCCCCCCCCCCCTCATACAAGATCATTTCACACAATTTTGAACAGGAATTTGAGTTCTCAGAGGCACTTGATCAATGAACTAAGGCTGGGAAGAAATAGAGCGAAGTATGAAGAAGTCGGTCGGAAGCCACTCACGGAAGAAAACAAACAGCAAGCAAAGCATCTTTGCAGATGTCGATTGAGTCAGTCAATGTGTATTGGTTGGTTAGGAACAATGTGATTTAGCAGCAATTCAATAATATTCTCTACTAAAAATGATGTGGAGGAGAATTCTCTTAAAAGAAAGGCAATGGCTCAAATAATTGGGCCAGTAGTGTGGCATGCTTCTTACAAAGTGGAAACTTTATGAATTGAGTTCTGCCTCCACTTATCCTTAGCTTTGAATGAGAAATGTTCGACTATGAGAGTGAAAAATGACGTATTTAGTGATTGGAAGCTTATTTGCAAAGAAAGGCTCAGTAAATGACTTGGAGGAAGCAGATTCCCATATCACCTCGAGTACAGGGTCTCAACTTGAGAACCCCCATGTGAAGCAGAATTGCAGCATACTATATCATAAAGAGATTTCTGAACACAAAAGTCTCAACCCTGGTCAATGAAGCCATTCGGAGGGGTGGAAGGAGCTTCGCCTTCCAGGAACACATGTTCCATTACATTTGGAAGTGCGAACAATCATGTGTGCATCTTGAGAAAGCTTAATCTCCAAGGCTGGATCGAGTTACTGGAGAAGGGCAGTGCTCACCACGACGACTTTTCTTCGCGAGCAAGACAGGGACCATATTTATTTCATCTTGGTAAAACGGTACTATAGAGCTACCTACATACGCCGCGCAATCGCCCGCTCTTCTCAAGCTTTCTACCGTAAAATTTGGCCAAGAAATCCCGAGCTTATTTTCCAAAGTCCCAGTCAAAGTGCCTAGGGGGTGATATCTCACTCAATATTCTGCAATCTTCCCCAGTTTCGCCATGCTGTTGTTGTTTAAATGCTCGCACTTGTCCTTCTCGATGACTCAGTCTTTGTTGATGACTCACGCGCACATTTCCTTCCCCTTGGGCCCACTGTTTGGTCCTACATATTTGATACATTCTTAATAGTCTTTATCCAGAACTAAGGGATCGCGTCCCAACACTAGAACGTTCAAGAGGGACGCAGCTCGGATCTGTTTGCTTTATCTACGCGAAACCACGTCAGTTTTTTACATAGGCTGTTGGCGAGTCGGTGGTTTGTGGGTTTTGGGATAGACAGAGTTCTCCACGGTTATGCGGTGGATTGTAGTTATTCCTAATCGTTGGTTTTGTCGAAGTGTCACAAGAACTGCATATCATAATTCATTTGTTGACAAATAGAGAGAGATAAATAGAGACTGTTTGTTTGTTGACTTTTCCCCAGTTTTCGAAGATGCCGTGGATCTGTTTCTCATAGAAATAGAGGAAAAGGTTGCGAGGCCAATTTTATGCAAACCTAGATGGCATAACTATGGGTTCCCGTCCGATTCCAAGCTACTTTGCCCGTTTCTCATCATTCTTCAATCCTTCGCCTCTTGAACTGCTATGGAAAATAGCCGTTGGAAAGAATTGGTCAATCATATTAGGGTCAAAAGCTCGCGTACAAAACCCACCGAATAGATATGCCGGCGGATTGGAAGGCTTAATTTGCGTAAATCACACAGTGATGGGCCAAATATGTCGCCAGTGCTTTCTCTTTCTCTCCCTTTTCACTCACAGATTTCCTTCATTCTTTTAGCCTGCTTGTAGGACTTGTCAGATATCGGCAAAAGGTGTTCAAAAGTATTAAAGGTCGATTTTCTCACTGCGATTGCTCTTCGCTTCTCGTCCTTTTGCCACATTAATCGAGTTTTTGAAGTTGTTGGAAGGAAACGAAAGGAGTAGGTATGAAATCATGTGTGAGCGGAGTTCTTGCATAAATTTCAGAAAAATTGAACAGCAGTTTTCAGAACAGCAGTAAAAGAGAATATTTCACATTTATGAAATTCATATGATTCATAGGATTATGGACGAGGAACATCGATAACGGGGAAGATGTGGAGCATTTTGTGATGCAGCATTGTGGTCATAGTGATGAAGGAGGATAGTGTACAGTCGAGAGAAGGAAGAAGAGGAACTGAGTCAGGCGGGATGCAGGCGTAATAAGCGAGGGCGCTCAGAGCCATTGCAATGTTTCGAGCTCGAGCTCGAGTTGACGCAGCTTATCGCTGCTGAGGAGATCCAGACTTCATCAAAAATCTATCCAAATCAGTAGATTTTTGCGAGTGTTCATAGTGTTCCATCAAACAACCCCAACCGTTCTCTCAAAAACCACAGATAGGATCTCTGATTTTTCAGATAAATCAGTGGCTGTCACCACATCAAAGTAAGAAAGTGTGAACTCGATCGGCAATAAAACATTTTTTATAATTGCCCTTCATGAAGGTGATGAATTCGAGGAGCATAGGACCTAAAGACTGGCGTGACTAGAAAAGCTCATTATTTATCGAAAAAGAATGGGGTCAAAGGGAAAAACCATGCACAGAGATAAAGTAGCCGATAACGCGAAATGCTTTGCCTGAAGTGGTTGGATGGTTGGGCGAATCTGACGAGATCATAGGACACGGTGGTGCGTGAAGCGAGGGGAGAGGCGGAGGCGAACAACTGCTTTCGATGAGGCAAATTGATCAGTGTGTCGAAGAGACAACGACGAGGGATATAGGGAACAAGTATGTGGGCCGAGCGCACAAGCTGGGAACACATCAGATGGTGGCATTGGAGCAAAGCCTAGAAGGGCCCAAGAAATCTTTGTAGTCAAAGCAGAACGCGCTTTTGATTGCTCCACGCGAGAGAAAAAGATAAAAACCATTATGTTGGGGGCCAGCATGTAAGGGAGAAAAGAGAGGGGCTTCCTAGAGCAAAAGCTTTCCCACTATTATTTCATTTCATAGAATCATTCGGGAAATATAAATACGAGCGGCTGGCTTGCGGAATTCATGTAGGTCAACAGCAAGCAGGGCCAATTTTAAAGTTACGGGGCATTTGAGCATTTCCGTGAGATGGACGAACAGCTGCTGCCCGAGTTTGCGGCCACAATCAGGTGACGGACAGTGAGTACGTAATGTAACACTAAGTACTGCGCGGGGAAGAATCATAATTTGCTTAACTTGATCTTTCACTTCAGCATTTCCAAAATGTTAAAGCGCTTGCCAAATGGCTCTACTTTACGCCCTACATACTATCGCACTGAAGTAGATGTACCGTATCTTGTTGCTCCTTTTAGGTTCTAAATAAGCCTACAATGGTAAGCAGATAAGGAGAAATCATGCTTCAGAGGCCGAGAAATAACTAGCGCATCTAAATGGCGTCATTTATTTATTAAACAAAATCAGAGAAGAGCCGAATTAGAAAAAATACGTACCACTACACGACGATACTTTCAGACATAGCCAAAAAATAGGAACGATTGTGAGAAATCAGTCTTTTTCCAAAAAAAGGTGGTCCGGCACTTCATAATAATAACTTTCAAAGGGTCCCTCTATTGAAAGCGGCAGTATGGATCCTCCTAGAGTACGAAGAAAAACTGAATGAAGGGGAAAGAAAGTAGAGTTAGTGGAAGTTGGGAAGGAAGGGTAGCAATGAGGTTCAGAGGTTCATAATGAAGTATAGTACCTACTTGTGGTACTGAACGCCTTCCTACAAATGCTACCATTTCGGAAGAATTACAGGAGTTAAAGCACAGTTCACGTTGAGGATGGTTTTTGGGGTTTTCCCATAGTATGAATTCGAAGCCTTGCCTTATACTATACCCGCCGTTATAAGGTCGAAAAACATTCTGGATAGGGCACAATAAGCGGCCAGAGATTGTATCGTGTGAATGCTACACCCATAGTGGACGAGTTTCAACGGCGTTGTAGAGGCTGCACTATCCAAGAGACTCTCATGTAGGAAGTTCAAAAAATTTGTCATAATCCATGGCGACAATGAAAGACAGTTCCAGACAATTTCGGCCTGATGTACACAGTTAGCTCTTTGCGTAGTTTGAGCAAGTGCAATCTCGTCCAAACGACCCTTACATGTCCTTTAGGTCATAGTGATTTCGTACAACTTCTATTTCCACTACTTTAGAAAGGCCCAGATTTTTCTCGAAGTAGAAGGGTTTTCTTTTTTTCGCCATCGATGTTCTGCTCTACCTCAATGCTATTCAACTCAGAAAGGGTACCTTGGAATTATCGTGAACTGTGCCTTTAGGAGTTCCAACAAATACAGAGCAGATCTCCTGCAAACCTACCCCTATCGTCATTATGAAAGGGCACGTGGCAAGTGCAAAGTGAGATCCTCAGAGAGGGTCTTGACAGTAGATATGTACTTAACTTTCCGATCTGTTCATTTGATATCATGGCACTCTTTCTAAACAACAACACCTCTCACGAGAACAGGGCCTTTCTCAGTGGCCGTTACCAAACAACAATGACCACATGAATTTCCTCAGTTAACAGAAAAAACATGGAGCAAAGGGGAAAGAAATAAACATGGCTGAAAGAATTTTGTGTAGGAATAACTCAAAGGTTTATGATACTGATAGTACTTACTTGTAGTCCCAGACTTCCTTCCAGATGATGACATTTGACCTTTGGACTTTTTACCTCGAAGCTGAGAATTATCTCCACTTGCGTAAACATTCTTTGGTGTTGGTACTTCTACTCTGAAGTTAGAATGGTCACGGCATAAGATTGGTTGGAAGGAGTCTGTTCAGGAGTGTGTCTGTGTACATGTGTGTATGTACAAGGGTGTGTTTGCGTTTGTGTGTGTTTGTGTTTGTATGTGTGAGTGTGTATGTGGTAGTGTGTGGGTGTGTATGTTGGTGTGGGTAGGAGCGCATGTGTGTGTGGGTGGGTGGATGTATGTGTCTGTGTGTGCGTAAAACCCTCAAATATTTTCAACAATGACATCAGAGATCCCAGAATATCAATATAATTAACAAGTTTGACGGCTAAAACAAATAGGAACCAACTTTGCATTGACATGGGGATCTTCTATGGTATACACATGGGATGGATGCGAGTCGTGCCCTCGAGTTTCGGCGTTAGGTGAGCAGTACCTGAGGCAGATCACATTCACTGGAAGACCTAGCTGTGGAACTTCGATTTCCTCACTGACCTATTAACGAGCCTTCTGATTTCATCAGGTTCAGCACCGTCTGCATATAGCGCTGACGGCGGCGGCGGGGTCATGTCGTTGTTCAAAGATTCTTTTGATTTATTTAGATATCGATCCATCAGCTCCTGTATTGATGTTTTCCCGTCGTCGGCAGCGAGCGGTACTGAAAACTGTTTATTATCGTAAGAAAGCATTGTCAGGGTTTCCTTAAAAACAAAGTCTGCTGAGGTGGTCCCCGATCTCATCTTCACCGTCCGACAGAGAGAGTGACTCACTAAAATTGGTACCGAACAAAACAGTTTGTTGCGAAAAGTAGAGCCACTCTTCCACGGGGAACGTCCGTTGCGCGCGTCTGTCGAAAGTAGGTCACCCGCCCACTTCGCGCGCGGCGCACCCAACTGAGATCTCGACATTACAGTACCACCAGTAGTCAGTGGATGAATGATTTGCATTTATCCGTGTTATCTTCTCTTTGGCGATTGCCATGGACCAAGCGCAAATCGTATGCTTCACTGACAACTGCGACATCCGTCAAGTATCGCGGGCTGACCGGCCGCGTGCGACGGCTGCGGCATGACCTAGTTTTGACGGGGGCGCGCAACGAAGCGCATCCCTCGTTTACACTTCTAGAGGCAGGCTTACATTTTGGGACTCTCGCCTCACCCAAACCCTTCGTTGCCGTAGGAAGCGGAGAAAAATGACGAGCCCTTTTCCAGAACCTAGAAGGGAGCAACGACAACACTATCGAAACAGCATTGCTTCTCAATAACAGTATGTAGCGGAAATTCTGCTATCCACATAGTCTTTCTTTGATTCCACACCAAGAACTATGCTCGCCCTTCTCGTCCCTTACTTGTAAGCCGCTACACGAACCGGCTGGGAATGTAGCACAGTGTTTATCAGATTGCTGGTAATCACAAAGAGGCCTACATAATAATTTCTGAGGAAGCAGTTAGATAATTAAGGACGACCTTCGGAACTAAACAAAACTGTTGACCGTTGACATAACACACATAACCGTTGACTTGAATAAAACTTTCGTTACAAAAACAGACAAAAACAAAAGGAATCGGATACTTCTCTGGCAGCTACAAACACTTGAGCACCACATTTCAGGGCCTCAGAATAATTTTGCCATCAATTTGTATCCACTCAACCATTTCGACTGAATGCCCAATAGTAGACTTTGATAACAAAGTGCCTCATGAAGGTCACCACAATACTCAAGCCCAGTCCGTTCCACACCTTTGATATCTCCGTGTGTTTACACTTCGCCTGTGATGCAGGGAACCCCATCTTTACAAAGTTATTGGGCTTCAAACAAATGCAGACTAACCATGAACTGCTCGCAGACGCTCGTTGATCATCCGCTGTCTCATGCGAGCTTCAATCCGTCGACTTGGAGATTCTTGTGGGATAACCGACGGTACAGCTACGGCAGCGGGTGCGACAGGAGCGACGTGAAGCCTTAAGCATGTGTTGAGAAGTTTTGGCGACAACGTCAGAATTCTACAAATTCTCAAGTATGGGCGCAGAGAGGTCGATCGAAGGATCATTGCTAAGGCAATGGATAGTTGTCTCAATTATTTGTCACGGTAAAAGTCTGACTTTTCGCCTTTAGATGAGGTGAATGAGATTGTGAAATGAAGGTCTCTCGAGGAGGAAAGGCTACCACCGCGTCAAAACATTACGTTGCTCGTTGAGAGCTTGCGCTTCTCTAAACCGATGTGTAATTCGTAAGCAATAACTTGCTGGCATTTTATTTTTAAATTACAGTCCTACTTTTCTACTCACATCTGATTTCTGTTCGAAAGGAATCTCCTCTCTCTGTTTTAGATTTCATTTCTGCTTTTTTCCCTGCTTTACCGCTTTCCCTGATGATCTATGTATACGCCAGCAATTCACTTCAGACACATACATAACTCTTGCCTCTTGTATTCATTTGAAGCGCACATTTTTGTGTACTGAAGTAATCAAATAAATAATTGATGCAATGAATCCTTGCTAGCAAGTTACGATGATTATTTTCCTTTTATAGTCTTTATAAGAAGGCCTTTTGTTTTTTAGCCACTAATAATAGTTATGATTGGTGGCTAAGAAATAGAAGGGCCGCCCATAAACAACTCGCCCCGTGAGTTCTCAGTTCACAAAGATGGTTTCTGATATATCTCACGGGAATGGGTCTGTGGCATCCAAGAATGCCAGGCGTAGCGCTGTTAGACGGAAAAACGGCGTAGGTAAGCCACAATAAGAGCTCACAGATTGTGTCGGCTGCATGCCACACCCACAAGCGGACGAGTTCGAATAGTATTGTAGAGGCTAAACCATTCATAAGAGACACCCAGGTTGAAAATTCATACAACTAGTATAGTATAGTACTACTTATGGCGGCTGTGGAGGGCAGTTCTGCGCACTTTTAACCTAATGTGGTCGGCTCCTTACGCAGTGCAACAACTGAAATCTCGTCCGAATACAGATTCCATGCCATTTCCGTCATTTGGTTTCGTACAAGGGTACCCTAGGTACCCCGAATTCATCGTGAACTGTGCTTTTTAAAAGGTCTGGCATGGCACACAAATAAATTCAACAGGGGCACTGAGTTGGAAATTGATAGTAGTTTCCTCGTTATTCAGCGAAATAAGATTTCTCACTGTTACTGGTCTTATCCTAAGTTGAGAGCCATGACTTACTCGGTGTCATACCGAATAAAAGTAGTCTTCTACCACAGCACGAGGAGGGAAGCATCACCAGGATGGGCTAGTTATTCGAAAGTTCCATTAACATTTCATCCTTTCGCCCTAGGAAATCATCCAATCACCATGGTGCTCCTCCCCTCCTGGGGTTCTGTGAAAAAAAACTATATCCTCATGGCTCAATCAGCATGGGGACAAGGCTGACTTTCAAGTCGCGTGAACGTGTAATACGGTGATATCCCAACCGTACCACCGGGAGACGGGCAGTTGAATCGATTCTGTGTAATCGATCGCACGCGGCAGTCGCGAACCAGTTGCCTCATTATTTCTGTTCTAGTGTTCTTCATACAGCTCGATCGATAAGCGTTCATTGTTTACCTCTTTTGTTCCTTTCATACACTTCTAGAACGGCTTCACAAAGTCTAACACAGATCCCGTCTCTTACTAATGCCATTACATTTACAGCCTAGTCATCTTCTATTCTATTGCTCTATTTTATACTCGCCGAGCTCCCCCCGTTTCAAATAGCTTCATTCCTCCGCGCGCGACATCGCTTTCGCCGCAAGGCGACTATTTCGATCCAACTGTACCACATCCACACCACCCACCATGCTGGCCTCATCCAAGGTACTTTTTTTGTTGTATAGTATATGTGACGGGTGGACGGGTGTTTGAAGGCGCTTGAGTGTGCCTTCGGGTTACTGTACAATACATTCACGGGACTTTGAAATCCGTCTTATGCACGAGAGGGCATGGATGGTCGGTGCCCATCCACCTCCCCGTCTCTGACACACTGTTATTATAGCACGGAATAACAACAAGTAACACCTGTTTGTTGCTTGTTATACTCTGTTATGTGTTCCCCCGTTCCCATCTCCATTCCCAGAAGATGCCTACGACCGTAAATGCATGGGTACCTGCAGGAAGATGTGCTGCATTATGCTTTTTGTAGCCGTCCCGGAACTCGTTTAATAATTCCACTGGGTTCTCCTAGTTGCCCTTGGGCAGCTGACGCCCATGCATCTCCTGCAGCGTTCCGCGAGCACATGCGGCGGGCCGTGCCCACTGTATTCCTTAACGCGTGCCGTCTCATGTGTGTGGGAGTAGCCCTTGTGACACGTTCCCACTTTCGTTCTTCGATCCCTTATTTGGCGAAAATGTTTCTACCTGTTTCCCCTAAGCCTAGAGGTGGAGTTGTTCTGTAAGTAACAAAGGGGAGGTAGTGTGGAAAAATTGGGATGATTACAGTTCTGCAAGCATTATCCCTGTTGAACATACCACTTCTGAGCGCAACACCAAGTTAGTGACTATCAAGGTGTGAGCATCAAATACATTCACTGACATATGTCCTGTTCTCCAATTTTCTAAAGAAGTTCCCACTTAATATGGAGAAAAATGACACGTTCTACGATGCAATCAATTTGCCTGTGAAACAACTGATGATTTCACTCAGGCCATTGTATCACAGCGCCCTATGATTGATCAATTGCTTGAGAGCACTTTTGTTGAAACACCCATCATTCAGTCAAGTGATCCATTGATTCGAAGATGCTCATTGCCCTCTTACCCTATCAGCGAATCGAACGTGTTCACAGGAGGTTTCTATATACTAATAATATCTAACCTCCCGCCCCACATCACATAGCTAATGCTGGAGGCAGGAGCTGGGCTGGGTAAGTGCTGAATAAGAACATCAGAGAAAGCGTTCGGATGATTTTCCAAGTGACCCGTTTAGGTAATGTTTGTAAGGGGTCCTAACATCTACAAAAACCGTCATTGAGTACGTCCTAGAAAAGGAACACGATCTTTCGCTAACGATTTCGTACACTATCGTGAACTGAAGACTGTTTTTCCTTTCCGTCTGGTCGCTTCGCAAATGCAATTACTCCACAAATTCTACCACCCAGACAATCGGGCACAAAACAGTTTAGGTGCCCTAAAGACACGATCAGATGGCTCATTTGCATTAGAGACCGATTTCCCCTCCCATGGAGACCGTGCATTCTCGCAGCAGCAAAGGATTCCGTTAGTCGCCTCCGTACCTCATAAAAACACACAGGAAAATGTAAAAGTTAGCCTATTTTAATGAAAACCCTCAGTTCATCTGAGTCCCCAGTTAGTTATTTTACCTTACTTTACCTTACCTTACCTAGCTACAGTACCTTCGGACTAAAAATTCCTTCGAAAGACTCACTTATTCTAAAAAAGCAAGACCATTTCAGTGGAACAGTCTGTCACTCGAAACGTTTGCCAATTATGGCCATGTCACTTGCGTTTCGCCCACACGAGTTCTCCGCAGAAGAAGTTTTTCCTACGACATTTGGTCCACAATTACACTTAGGTATTGATTATATGAATGCAGTTCCAGTCCTCACTTGTGGCCTACAGCTATAAATAAGACTGGCTAGAAGCATTGCTTAAAACCTACTGATCTTTCATGAATGACCTTTGTGAACCCTACCACAAAGACCTACCCATCGACCAAGTGCTACCCTCAAATATAGGCGCTATTTGTAAATTTGAAAGCAAAGTGCGATTGTAGGGAATACCTTTGGTTCCATGGCATATCAGTTGGTCTAGGCCAGTCTACACCGGGTGTGAGAACGGGAGCCGGTAAGGTGACAGCCCGTCCATAGGTGCCGTACCGGCGTCGCGTAGCCATTCTGAAAAGAAAAAAACGGAACAGTTTCTAACTGAGTCGCTTCATTCATCATCATCGCTTTTACATCTAAGACTGCAGTTCCATCAAAAACATAAGACGCAACACCTGCCACCACAAAGGCACAACAAACTGAAACTCTGACTGGCACCACATGAAAGCTGCATCGATTATCAGAAATCTTTTTAAATTTTGCACATCCAATTTGAGTATGACTACCTCGCCTGATGAAGGATTCCGTTTAATAAATAGTATGGTTAGCTTGAAAAACTGAGCAGTTTTTAGAAATTTGAGTTGTAAATGATGCTTTTGAAAGACAATCGGGAGTGAGCTGTCGGCAAAAGCTGATTCAGCCCGGAAGCAGGCAGTCTGACATAAAAGAAGTCTCGAACTTCTTACTTTTCGATGCAGTAAAAGAATTTAGTGATGCTGTCGACAATTCGAATAGTTCATCAAGTAGGACGAAGATTCCCTGATGACATAGTAACGTGGAAGTAAGTGTGGCAGAAGACAGCTGGAGGGGGCCAGCCAGGCGGAGGACAAGCCGCAGGCGCGCGCAATAAGTGTGGTGCTTGAGGTGTGCGAGTGTGTTTATTGACTCTACCCGAAGCTCTCTCGACTACTGCATCCATCTCCTATCAAAATACACGAAATCAGTATATGAGAAACAGAGCGCTGTAATCGATCGACACTAACGATCACTAGGGAGGTGTCTTGAAACATTTCCGAAGAATTTCCTATCGGATGGTTGGTTTAGCGTGTAGCAATGAGACGCCAGTTATGGCCATAGCCAGTGACCCGAATCGAAAGCACCCGGTCTCTACCCAGAAATCTGAAAACATGAAACAAATACATACAAGAAACACACAAGAATCGTCAATGAACGAAGTGAGTCATCCTGAAAAGTCCGGAAAGCACGGAGAGGCGAGCAATAACTGAACACACACCCACCACATATACTAAGCGATCGACCAACACCTCAACGTTCATATTTTCGTTGCCGACCGACCGGAGGCAGGCAGTGGTTTAAAACATTAACCAGATGGCGAATGACTCCCCCGTGTGCTGACAGTGAGAAACACTCACTCAGCATAAAGATGTCCGTGTGAATGGTTACTATTGTCTCGAGAATGGTCATTTCAACAGACCAGCACCTGGTTTTCAATGGCAGTTTGAGGTGCCTCTACGATCCGAAAAGTGGCTCTACTATGGCTTCGACAACTCATAGCATTGGCACGCTCGGAATAAGAATTCGCCACCAAGATTGTTTAGCTGTTGTATGTTATTTATCAGTTGAGCGAGTTGTGACAGAGGACGTCCGAAATGGCGTTCCGATCGGAACCTCTGTGTAACGCGGGACGGGACGAGCTTTTTTTCGCTTATACTTAGCAACAGCCAACAGCTGAAGTTGAAGATATGGCTGTTGGATGCGGAAACGCCCTCTATGAAAGCATCCTTCACTAATAGCCTGAGCATATCTGCCGAGCACTGGCAAGAATTACATCGGGCGACAAGACGACATCGGCCACCAATACAGCAACTATGACAAGAATTGACTTCAATTTTTTGTGGTTTTCTGAGCAAAACGAGCAGTCATGAATGAAGAAAGCCGCAAAGGACCTTATAAACATGAGGTTGGCGCATAAGTCTTTGTACTTTTTGGTTTCCATGTTGTGAAATCTTTGGGACTTGCTTTGACATCTTCATTGCGAAACATGTGTTAGTACAGGTCAATGCGCCCATCACACTATATCTGCCGTAGCATTCCGCAACGGTCATGGCTGAAACAATCGCTCTCGACGCAAAGAAGTTAGACTGCTTTTCTTTCTGGATTCAGAAGAAACGTCAGTCGCCATGCGACAAGGAACATATTTGATGCGATAGGACCCTCCACTGTCTCCAACAACACGGCGAAAAATTGGTACCACAAGTTTAAAAATGGTCACTTTGACCTAACCAAAGAATCACGGTCAGGGAGACCAGTTGAGCTGGATGACGACCTCCTTCTGAAGCTGGTTGAAGGAGATTTCAGACGTAGTACCCGGGAGCTGGCACAGGAGCTTAATAACCATCACAAGACAGTAGCTGCCCACTTGCATCACCTCGGAAAGACATAGAGATACGGAGTATGGTTACCTCAACAGCTGAGTGGATGAGTGGAAAATGTACAAAGACTTATGCGGCAATCTAATAGTTTTTGGAACTTTGCATTATTTGAGGGCTTTTACAACAATTTTCTAGCATAGTAGTGAAGAGTCGGTTACAGTGCGAGCGGCTGCACTACAGTACGAGCGGCTGCACAAAAACTGAACAGGGGAGAGCATCAGAGAGCAGTTGTAGCAGAGTGTGCCGTGAAGTCGACGAATGATGAGTCTCCAAAAAAAGTTGCGGAAAAAAATTCGTGCTAACCCTGTCTGTTGAGGCTTGTGCTCGCCTTTTTTTGAGCCTGTGTATTACCAAGTGGAGTCAAAACAAATGAAGAATTTTAGGGAGGAATTGGTTAAGAGGCATCTGAAGCTGGTTAGGAGGCATCTGAATGCTGGTTAACTGAGGTGAGCAGCCCCCCGGCAAGAAGCTAAAGTTCGTTTCATATGACTCACCAACAAAAAGTACAATGTGTACGTACATTTCCTGACTAAAACCTGAGCAACCTGGGCCTCTAGCAAGATCTTCTCAGGCACGTTTTTGAGATTAATCATCCTAGAATGTTTTGAAGCAAGCCCCACCAATTCGAGCGCTGACGTCTACTCTGAAGACCGTTTTATACCCTGTGGTCGTGAGTTGGGCTACATTAGCATCAAGTTAAAGGCACCGTTAACATGATTTTGGGTAATCCAGATTATGATGAAAAACGAAAGACAAGATCGAAACTAGTGCGACTGAGGTGAAGAAACTGCTTGCATCGGTGTTTTCATAGTGAAAAAAGGCCTCGAAAAAACGTTAAAAAGGGGGCTGGACGTGAATGAAACCAGAAAAATGAAGAAGGTGGGGCGCCTGGACGAGCTAAAGAGTGCGTTTCACTGCGCGCGTATGGGTCCTGGTGCGAAGAACAGACAATGGTAATCCACAATTCATTCACTTATAAGCATAAATAAACAAAAAAACCTTAGTAACAGCAAAAGTAGCTCACCTTTTCCAGCCTGTAGGAGTAGGAAATCAAATAAGGGATCGCGGCAGCAAAAAGAAAAACAGAGGAAAGAAGAATGGGAGAAAAACATCGCCTCATCAGTCGGCGGTTAGCTTTTTGTGCGTGGGTCCTAGAACGAATAATAGCAATCTGTTTTGTCTCGACACTCGTCTAACGTGACAGCGATGAAGGGGCGGAGGGCGACCGTGGATACCTCTCCGGCCCCTTATTATGCCCTATCCAGCCGTTTTCCGACCTCATTCCTGTACGAATGGTACCAGAGGGGGCTTCGAATTCAAACCATGCGCAAATCTCCGAAACCTCTACTTGTGAACAGTGCCTTTAAGCGGTACCACTCCCAAAGATTCACATAGGTTTTGCTTTCCGGAAAGATTCACATTGGTGTTGCTTACGCATGATCGGATGCATGGCGCTGGCCTCAATTTTGTTGTTTTACCGTTCGTTGCAGCAACGGCACTCATGCATGCGCTTGTTGCATGGGGGAATTCCGAAAGTGATGGACCTGAGAGGGTGTTGATTTCGAGGTTTCCTTCGCCCTCTATGAGGAGTCCTGTAAACACTTGTTTTCATCTGATATCATCTATAACAAGATAACAAGGTATAAGAGACCTGAGGAACGTCGTCCCGTGCAATTTGTGAGTGGGAGATGGAGAAGGCACTGATGTGTGAACAAGTCAACCGCTCAATTTTAGTCGATACCTATTGACTTTGTAATGGAACACCTAAGTTCCATGTTCGGTCTTCTTGAAACCTGGGCATATTGTATAATGTTTTTCCCTGTTTTGCCGTACAGGTTTGTTCAGGCAGAAACCGCTTTATTTATCGACGTTTCGACAAATCGTCGTTTTACAGATCAGGAGCTCCGAACTGCTTTCAGGTCCTGAAGATGACGATTTGTCGAAACGTCGACCAATAAAGCGGTTTCTGCCTTAACAAACCTGTACGGCAAAACAGGGAGGAACACATAAGGTTTTTTCAGCACAATATTTACTCAACTCATTAAATGCTTCAGAGTAATATTGCAGGCTACTTATTTATTCATTTGTTTATTCAGATACACCTCAAGGGTATTTGAATAAATAATTAAATAGTAGTCGCCCATTAATATTCACAAGAAGATGATTTTTTACAGGAACGTGTTCTTTGCTCTTATCGTAATTGATTCTTATGAACTTTCAGATGTCAAAATAGATTGTGAAGTTTAAATCGCCACAATTTTTGACATTTTCTTCTTTTTTCTTGAACCTCTCTGTTTCATTTCGTTTGGAGAGAAATGGTTTCTTCTATGAAAGAACATTCAGTTACTGGAGTTTCCGTCCTTATGCGATAGTGCTTGGCTGGGGACCCGAGAACTCGAAGGAGTTCAGGCGTGTACTGGAATGAATTCTGTTCTGGGCTGGTTTCTTCCTGTTGGCTAGGCTACAGATGAAATGTTGATCACAAAGTAATTCGACGAATTTTAGACCTCCTGAAGGAGGACACTATGAGCTATAGGAGCTTTCCCACAACACAGATGAACCTGCTGAATGGGGTAAAAAGTAATAGTATTCTGCATTGGAAATAACGAGCCGATCTTCGCTGCCGGTGCCTCAGAACACGTAACGTCCCATGTTTTCCACATCAAATTCTGCCAAATGTGCTTTCCGATGTCCTGTTTCTCACGGTTGTGACGTTATTATTGGACCTTCGACAAGACATAAGTCGATGGCAGAGTAGAGCAGTGCTCATAAACAACTGTGAAAGGGAGGCATGAGTGGTCATCAACTACATTCAAATTAACTTGTCTGCTCTGCAATGAACTTAAGGCACAGTTCGCGATAATTTTGAGGTACCCTTTTTAAGTGGAAAGCGGAAGTGTTTATGTAGAGGAGTACATGGCTGGCGAAGAAAGCAAGAAAATCTGCCTACTTCAAGCCTTTTAAAAGTAGTGGAAGTGGAGGTTGTACGAGACCACTGTGACAGGATGGCATGTAAGGGGTTTCGGAAAAGGTTTAACATGCTCCCATACCTCGAAGAAATGATTACATCAAGCCATAGCTGTCAGTTGCCTTTCACTGCCACTATAGGTCACAAAAAGTTGTTTGAACTGCTAACATTGGTTCCCTTGAGAATGTTGCAGCCCCTGCAAAGCCGTTGAAACTCGTCAACTAGAGGTGTGGCATTCACATTATACAATCTCTGGTCCCTTATTGCGCCCTATCCTGATCGTTTTTCGTCCTTATAACGACAGGTATGGTATATGGGGGAGCCTCGAATTCACACTATAGGAAAATTTCGGAAATCATTTTTATCGTGAATTTTATTGTGAACTGTGCCTTTAACTTACCTGTTCTAAGGTAGAACTCTAAATAGCTAGCTGGCTGCACTTCACATTCTGAATTTTCGTTCAGTAATTCGTTACGGAAGGATAGATATGAGGCGGGTCAGCTTTTTTTCCAAACCCGCTGCACGAAAACTGTCCTGACGTACCCAAGCTTATTGCTTAATGCGCACAGCGTACTGTGATCTCACTCTTATATTCCTGAAGCCGGGATGGAGGGTCGGGAAATATGTAAATCCCAATTCCTGGCTCCAGCTCTGCCCTGCTGTTCTTGTCGAAGGGTGATATCTCTAGCACTAGTCACTCCACGTTTTTTATCCGCATACTCCTGTCCTGTCAGTCACGTTATTTAATAATCAAAGATCTCGAACCGGCTACTAAACAGACGTGCTGGTCCCTCTGTCCTTTTACTACTTTGTTTTTGATTGATTACTGCGGATTCATAGCCACAAGATTCCGGTGTCTCCTGTGTAATATTTTATTCTGCAACTTCTGGTCTAAAATATCAGGAAGCGGCACAGACAGCAGAGAAAGGGCAGATTCCACTGTCTAATGGCGACTTCGAAATGACTGGCGAATTAGAGGTCCAAGTTCGACGGTTCCCGATGATTTTTTTTCACTGCAACATATTCGCATTTTCACATCTACTTTTTATCGCCACGATTACTCATTTCAAGCGCAGCCAGACTTTACCGCCTTCCTCCTCAGGATGTATGGCTTCAGGTACACAGTCAGTTGTGACTGTTGGTGAAGCTCCCCCCTCTTAACCTTAGGGATATTTTTCTATGATAATATAAAACAACTTTTTTATTGTTATTTACATTTTTACTTATATTTCACTGTATAACTGAAAATGTCAATGATGGAAAAGAAATAGGAAGATGCTTTTTTCTCCCAAAATAATTATAGTTAGTTTATAGCCGGCCGGGAGACTGTTATGAGTCCCAAAGAACAGCTCGCATAGGAACCGCCTGAAGTTTCCGCCGGGAGTGCTAGTTTCGAGGAGACCGCGTGGGCGCGCCCAGACCAGTACCCGAGGGGAGGCTTGCGACTCTGTCGCCGAAAAAAAAAACAAAGTCACCCTACCCTGCACAGGTGGCATGCAACGCATTGTGCGGTACGAGTGAAGCCAAGTTTCGATGTGGGAATTCGTAATAAACGAGCGCAGTTTGTCTTGATTACAATTGCAGATGCATCGGAAAACAAAGAACAGTATTCAAGATTCGAAACGCAGGAAATGTGTCAAGATTTGAAGTTTCAGAAGAGAGGCCAAGTTTCCTTATTGGCTCTGGCATAGGGTAGTTCCATGCTCGAGAAAATAGGTGTAAATCTCAACCAAATGGGTCACCCACTTGATTGACCATTGTGTTTATCATCTCGGCGATAAAATCACAAACATGTGTACATGAGTAGCTGACAAGAAGATGTGGGATTAAACACGAGTAGCCATTTCTCTAGTCAGTAGCTACAACTGTAAATTAAGCTGTAAACATGTTGACAAAATCTTTTATCTTCTACCTCACCCTCTTACCTTTGGGTTATGCTGTAGCGGAACCAACGCATTCACGTGTATCCTGTTGATTATCTATTTGCTCCAGCGGGATCGAATAACCTCCGCATCCATCCCAGCCGCGAGCTCGTACGGTTCAGTGGACGATCCTCGCTCGAGAGCGCGAAGCAAACGTCCGTTTGTGAAGGTTTCGTGAACAAGCCTAACCGTAGTGTTGGCGAGCTTTTTTGTGCTCTTGTGACGGCTTGAGAATGCGGAATCCAGTCAGTAAGCGCCCTAGTCCAACGGTCACCACAAAATCACATGACGTGTCCAAACCACCTTTCTTCTACTCCTTGGAGCGATCATGTGACTCGTCTTCAAAGAGAACTTGTCAAAATTGAGAAAAAGGCTTGATTAGGAATTATGTTTGGTCAACTGCTGTTATTATATTTCGCCGCAGTTAAGCAGGCGAGGGCCAGCGGGTCTCGGTCGTGTAATGGATAAAGTAATGTGTCCAAAAAGCACAAGTACGGGTTCGAGTCCCGTCCGACTTTGAAGTTTTTTCATCGCCAACATCGTAAGGCCTGAATTAGAGTTGAGTGGGTTGTGGCATTCTACCGTCGTGTATCGAGCATTTAATGTTGCGATGGCAAAAATCGGTACTTCTTCCGTTCCGAAAATATTACTAGTAAATTTTAGAAGGCATGGCTGATTAGGAGACAAATTAGTGTGATTGCAGAAGGGCTGGTACAGGCTCTTCATTGGTTCAAGCCTGCTCTATGGCACATTGCATGAAAAGCACATAAACATCAGCAGAAGCGTCTCACTCCCATGCAGTAACAGAAGTCATCCTGCCGATCTGTCAGCTTCGATAGCGAAAATCGAACGGCAACAAAAAAAAGTGAAAACAAAGTGAACACTGCAGCTTAACAGGTTTCTAAGATGAGTAGACCTTGGCAGTTGTGAGCCTTTTCCAATTTTTTTTTTGATTGCCTGACACAAAAACAGAATACATTATGGGGCCGTCCATTTTCGAGGCTTATGCTTACAGCAAAATTGGAATGGATTTTGTTCCGTAGGGGAAAAAAGCTGCACTTTTTTGTTGCTCTTGGCAACCGAGTTCATTGTTTGCTTGAAATCCCCATGAAATTTGAAAATATGCTTCATTAGGCTGACGTTCAGGCAGAACCACCTTCTTCAGAGCCTGCCTGTTAGGATAAAATCGAAATCCTTTCAGGCTCTGAAAAAGGCGTCCGCCAAAACGACAGCTTAATAGAGCATATTTGCAAACCTCCTGAAGAGTTTAAGAAAACAACAAACCCAGTAATACAATTATGCCGAGGGTCATAGAAAGCCGCACATGGCTCTTGACAAAGTTCCTGAACGAGGCATGGAGTTCAGTTCAATTCCTGCACTTTTCACTTCAGATTAACTGTTCGGGCTGTAACTTCAGAAACACAATGGCTCCATGCAGATAAAACAGCCAACACACATAACAATATCTTTATTGTATTGAACATTCAGTAATATTGGCCCGACTCAGTTCTCGTCCTTCAGAAGGACGGTTCGCGATGAGGAGATAACACTAAGTGGAATTATGGAGGAAATGAGATAGCACCGGCAGTGAGTTGATATCAGTACAACTTTATAATTTGCTCCACAGGCTTTCGCTTCAGGTCAGGAACCAATGCATCCGCTGCAGCATAGCCCAAAGGTAGGAGCAACAGTACCTGAAAATTCCAACATGATTCGATGACAAGTTCGTCGTTACCATCACAGCGAATGTTGTGACAAAACGTGTGATAAATGCATTACATTCACCTACATCCACGTTGATCATATGTTTGCTCAAGTAGGTTTCAAAAACCTAACATTCATCGTTTCGCCAAAACGCGCGAAAGAAACCTCGTTGTGGGGAAGATTCTGAGAGTCATTGCCGTAGTGTTGGCGGGCTTCTTTATGTTCCTGTGACGTCCATGGAATGTGGAGTCCAGTCAGGTAAGCCTCGTAGTCGAACGGTTATGACAAAATCACATGACGTGCCGAGTCCACCTGATCCTCCATTCCTTGGGGTGGGCGACGAGATCCCTGATCTCCGTTCGTTGGTGGTTTGAACTCGAAATTCCATCTGCTCTCGCCTGTGTCAGGAAATCCAGACACTGCCCTTTCCTTTCCAAATCTTGTTCAATGGCGATGAGTGCATGGCCATCTTGTCTATGCAGAGTGAGAGTCTCTGAGTTACCGAGGCGTTCTGATGCATTAAATACTGATGGTCAAGGAGCGGTTAACAATGCCGTGGTGGCACAGGGTCCGACAACCGTTCTTGCATCAGCAATGTCCACGTCCCCTTCTCAACTTATGAACGCGAAGCTCAACAGCATGCTCTGTTTTCTCGACACTTTTAAATACCACCAGAACCTTGATCCTCCCGTAACTCTCTTTCAACCGGAACTCTGAAGTTCCTGTCAATCTGCCGTTCCTTAAGTATGGCGCTTGTGAAATGTTTGAAGACAACAGACAGATTGGATGATAGTGGTCATATCGTGCCCCTCTTATTAGTATGCAACGCAGTCTTCCTGGATCCAGACGAAGTGGGTTTCTTACAACCCGACAAGTACGCATTTTCGTAAGTGAGAAGCGGAAGAGCGTATTCTCCATTATGCCTTAAATGGTAGTTATGTACGCAGACATTGACTAATGAAAAGCCTAGAGTATAGGTCGTGGGTGGCATTCTCCTTTGTCATTCCGGACGTCGAACTCATGTCATCCTGGTCCTGTTACACAGCTCTGGCCTATTCGCTCGACAAATGACGTGCCCTGATGTCCAGAGATTCCTCCACTTTTCGACTTCTCGGACAACTCCACTGTCGTGAACGCGTTCAAAGAGTCGTTTGTACTTCTCGATGCTGTTACCTATATCGGATTTTTCGATAAAATCACAAGGGAGTCCGGAGTAATTGCGATCTTAGGATTTTGTTTGTTGTATTTAGCGGATCTCCCTATAAGCACTGAAAAACAGTCTTCAACGCGGAGAAGAAGAAGGTTCCCAGAAGGACTCCTGACCAAAAACGACATCAGACAGAATTTTCGATTGAAGATGATGTGATCTACTTCATTATGAAGCTGCCCGCAACTGATTTACAAGGGGTAAATCGACATGGTATGCACACCGAACAGCCTTTTACCATGTTCATTCATTTTTTTTCTGTGAGACCCTATTTACACTCTTCAATCACTCTTCTGGCGTTGAAGAGGCCGATGATGATCTTGGAAAAAGGTTGATCTTCTCTATAAAGCTGTTCCTGGTTCGTACAAAACCTTTTAGTCTTGAAGCCGAACGTTGTCGCAGCGTACACTGGAGCTTGTTGGAACTGATGTAGAGAACCATCTTCCTGAGCAGGGCCGCCTGATTCAGAATGACAGGCTTCAGTACGAATCAGTATTCATGGTCAGCTGCCCGTTGACGAGAACTTCTGCACCTCCGACAACTTTACTGTTCGAGGGAACTGTTCTTCTTAAGTGTCAAAATCATGGTGCATCCCTCGTGGAGTTTCCTGTGCACCAAGCCATGTTCCAGGGTCCCGTCGTCTAATGACGTCGGACTTCGACTTACTTGCTGACGTCATCAGATTTTCAATGAACTCTTCCGATGCAAAGCTTTCGTGCATTGAAAGTATAGATCGCCGCCATCTTAGTAGTTCTGCTTTTGAGGCAGCCTGTCATGGTCCTGAGAGCAGCCACTTTCAGGTAATCTCAAAGTTTCGCTTTTTAGAAGTCCATTAGTGATACCGTTTTTGGAATATGGGTACCTTCGACTAGCTCGTTAAGCGCAGATGGGAGCTGAGCTCATACTATCTAATTAGGCAGGCTACTCCAGGGTTACCTGGGAAATTTTTGATGGAGACGAACCCGCACAGCCTCCCAAGCACTTCCCATCAATTCATTATACATGGAAGCTTTTGGATTCGCCGACACGTAGTATATCAACCTTACTAGCAAATTTTCCATATTTCCGTGGATTTGAAAGGTATAAAGTTCAGCACAGCAAAGAGACGATGTTCATCACTGAACTAATCTTTGGAGAAATACCGGCTACTTTTGGCATGCAGTCTAACTAACGTCTGCCACATGGAGTTGCCGCTAAGTAGCACACAAGCTAGCTAGAGATTTTGCAGCGAAAATTCGTGGATCTTTTACTTAACATTGCAAACACTATGAATTATTTGATAGCGGATCACTCACACATTCGTTAGGTGGGCGGCGTAGAAGCCGCGAAATCTGTGCTCCAGCGTTCAGAGGAGATGTAACGACTGTGCTGAGACCGACGTACTAAAAAAATCTGTACTGCTTATCAAGGCTGTAGAGTAGCGGGAGCAACATCGCTTACCTGTATCGAGGACAACATCATGCCGACAGCGATGGAGGTGCTGATCTGATTGTACTGCATGAATCGTACTTGCGTATTTCCCATTGTTTTGAAGATCTAAACGTCTGGAAGGGTACTGGTTTTCGCAATTTCGAGTGAGTACTTATGTAAAGGTTTAGGGGCAAATGAATAAAAAAGACAGAAAAATTTGACATACAACCAACTTCACATAAAGATATACACACTTAGCTGGTGTTTGCCTGGTAAAACAAAAAACAGTCCAGCAAGTCACAATGAGCTGTTAGGCTCACCTACAACCGGAAGATCAAAGCCTCTTGCCTGGAAAATCATAAATACATCCACACGAATTGCTTCACCCTTTCTCCTGTTTGCCTTCCATTTCAAATCTCTTCATACTTTCACAATATAACTGTGCTATATCCTCCTTTTTGTGATGTTCTTGCACTTTCCCAGACTTAGTTGTCCTGATTTCTTCTCTCCTGCTTCAGCCTCTTCCACCCTGTCCATCATTCATTGTCATATGTCCATTTCACACCACCGTTGCTTTGCTATCGCTATCTGTTCCCTTCGTACTACTCCCTGCAGTCTTCCTACCGCCTTCGCTGCTTCTTCTGCCTCATTCTTTCTCAATTTGTCCTGCACCTCAAATTTGGCAAGTCATCTTCAAATAATTGTGTGAAAAACTTCACTTGCTTTGTATTTTATATGTAGAATAGAATAGAATCCTTCCTGGGCTTATTCGCATATCTCGTGTGCCGTAATTAACGACATTGCTTCCGTGTGACGTCAATTTCATCAACTCAACGTCAGTCGATTGAGCAGCTCCAATAAGTTGAAGAAAGTGGAATCCAAAGCGAAAGACCATTGCTTCGCATTCTCATGGCATACGTTGCGCCGTTTTCTTAGAGTTATTTCCTAAGCATTCGGCTCCCCCTTCCTCTTTACTGATTCGGTCATTATAGGGCCGGCGAAGACAGTTTGGTCATTATAGGGCTGGTTTATCCAACCCTATAATGACCAAACTGTCTTCTCACACTGAACAGGTCGTTCTTCACGGAATACAATTGGGCTACTGCTGCTATAGCCCACTGAAACTTGTGTCGAGTTTTTTGCTTCAAAGGCCTGTCAAGAGTTTTCGTCCACACTTGTAAAGCTGGAGGTGAGAAGGTAGATTGGCCCACCATCTGTTACTAACTACAGTAATATCATGAAAATTTCGGATAAGTTACGCGTCTGCCACGGCTAAGGAAATCGGAAAAAGTGATGCCAAGCCCTTCCGGTCGCTCGCACTGAGCTAGGTGAGACAAAGACTGAAATTGTGATAAGCAGTCCTATACATCCCGTCCAGCAGTTTTCTGCAGAAGTAATCGTAGAGGAGACTGAAACAGCTCTGAGGAAGATGAGGAACGGAAGGGCAATAGTTCTGATCTCTTGGCAGCGCCCAGGAATCACGGTGCTGGGATCCAGCAGCTCAATTGGGCAATTTCTTCAACAAGGTCGTTGCAAGAAAGGAGGTGCCTCAGATCTGGCAACGTTGTAACACCATTAGGAAAAAAGTGCAACTCCGCAACTGCACGACCTACTGCTTAATGAGACTGCCCTCGCACGAGATTAAGGCTACTGAAAGAATTGTGCTGATTCGGAAACTCGTTCGTCCAGCCCTCCGATAGCCTGTTTTGTCAACGCTTGTAACACCACCGGTTCAGTACATGCGGCACGCCTCTCGCTAGAGTAACATCGCGATGAACGAAAAGCAGTTCATCTCGTTTTTTTTGGATTTGGAGAAGTCTTCGATCGCGAGGCATCACATGGTCCACGCTGCGAGAACAGGTGGTTTCTGGAGAGCTTACTGAGTGGGTTCACACACTCACCCCTTATCTGACGAGTCCGCTGCAAAAAGCAGCAGTTTACCGTTCACCTTTTTGCAATCACCATCTACCTGTGTTTCTCACGCTTTATTGTTGTCTAGATGCCATCACGGGGTATCTAGAAGCCAGCTTCATGGATGGTTCTTGATGCCAACGACTTAACGCTCGCTTATAGATACAAGAATGTACTTGAGCGACGGAGAATAGATTTAAAGGCACTGTTCACGAAAAAATGGATTCGGAGATTTGCACATGGTTTGAATTCGAAGCCCCCTCTGATACCATTTATGCAGGAATGAGGTCGGAAAACGGCTGGATAGGGCACGACAAGGGCAGGAACAGTGGGGGACGGGAGGCCTCCGCCCCTCGCTAGGTTGACTACGAGTTTAAATTGTCCTTCACCACATTCGCACTGGAGCGAAGTTGGTGAAAAATCGATACGCTGATTGGCAAATTGCTAGAGTCTGCCAGTCAGATTGTCAGGCAAATTGGATGTGTTGTCTGTATTGCAGACATTGCGTCGCCTTCGTGAATTCTCGCCCGAACACTCCCTAACCGCCGTTATTTCAATGTGAACTCGCCCAACCCCCCTTTCCAGCTCTTTTTTTGACCCTTTGTAATTCTTTTTGTTCGTCGTTCTTTGCGCTTTTTTCGTTGTTATCGCTTTATTCTAGAGTAGTTCTATCAATTTCCGTCAAAAAAGGGTACCCTAACTTTTTTGTGAACGGTGCCTTTAAGCTTGGTCCGACTTTTGGCTAGGTTTGGACTCCTGGTAGAAGCCCTTTCTTTTTATGAATTGAAAAATATATAAAGCGCGGAGAGGGTGAAAGTATGCTTCCGTGTCACTCTCTGCAACTCCAAAACAACAGGGACTTGAGCAGACAAAACCTTTGATTGATGCTAAAGTGTTCTACGAATATTTCGTCATCAATTGCCCGTTATGTATCTCCCGTACCCATTGGAGATTCCCCCATAATCCTATAACTGACATTTTTTTGGTTGGCGATAGTCGTCCAATAGCGCTCCATCAGTTCTCCTGCAATAACCGATTGGTTGCCTTACCTCGGGCATGGCAATTCTCTGGTGCCACTTATGACAGTACGAGCAACAACTTATACTCCCATGAGACAATGATTCTTTTCAAACAGTTTCCATCTCAGTTTTTAACTTGTCTTCACTAAAACACTGCTGGGTTCACGAACATGGAATGTGGCTCTGTCCATCTCAGGTTGCACCATGGGCCAGCTTCAGTAATATCCTTACATATATAAAGCGCTCTGACGGTCTGTCTATTAGGTTGAGTAAAAAGTTTTGATCGACCTTCGTCCCTATTTTCGTAGGACCGCTCGGAAGGACTTCGCAATGGGTTATGGTAGACCGATCCCTAACCTGCATTTTTAAAAGGATATATAAGCATCCCCTTGGAAGTGCTTCGCAAAAATGACTTCAACCTTCAACTGGCGTCCGAAGCTGTCTGAGAGCTATCGTCTATCACGAATTATTGTAAGGGCATAATCCACCGACGGCTGTCGCAAATATCTATGGTGCATCCAGAAGGGTCATCGTATCTCAGCCCACGGGTGCCTCATGACGAAGCACCTCCAAGACTAACAGAGAAGTAGGCTATGTCCGAGGAAGGTTTTACTGTGTCGTCGGTGGACATTCTCAGGGAATGCTCTACATCGGATAACTTACTGAGGGCTCCACCGTGACCGCGGAGATTTACGCTTCTCAGCTACAGAGTTTGGTCGACGTTGTTCGAAGGAAGCGTCCGCAGCGTGAAAATGTTTGCCTTTTTCACGACAGCCCTCAACCGCATGCTGCGAAATTATTTTGTCAGTAAATTGCTGAACTTAGATGGGCAGTGCTAACCCATTCTACTTGATCGCGAGGTCTCGCTCCGTCTGATTACTATTTGTTTCTTGCTCTGAAACATCACCTTCTACCACCCTTCTAGGCTTCAGGAGTCAAGAAACTGGCGGTTCGTTGGACGTATGTTTAGGACAACGATGGAGACTATATTACTGATTGAGATCCTCTTTCAATGGAAATAAGACTTTTTAAAGTGAAGATTGAAAAGCCGATCAAAACTTTTTACTCAACCTAATATTTGTTTGTTGGTTTGTTTGGAAGGGAACTCGATATAACCTGAAGAAACATCCGGAGAGGTCGGGTCCAAGTTTGGAATGAGCATAGGGTAAGTGCAACAGAGCACATGTGAGCCTAGCGGAGCTCCGACTAAAAAGGGGCGGGGCATGGCATGCGTCGGAATTGGGCGGGTTAATTGGCGAATTCTTCTGATTCGGCCTCAAATAAGGAAATAAAAAAAAATTTACAAAAATTTACCGGGGGGGGGGGGGGGGGGGGGGGGGGGGTGGAGCGATTTCGCAGTGGCTGCCTTCACAGTCCGCCGGCCGAGGTAGTGCTAGGGAAGGAGAGGGAGGAAGGGGGCAAATGTGATCTTGTTTTTCTTTGTTTTCAGCCCTTCGAAGGGGCTTGGGCGCGACGACCGGTCCAGTCAAAACAATTTGCATTTGCCCGTCTGCCTCCCTCTTCCTCCCTAGCAGTATCTCGGCCGGCATGCCGGCACGCCAGCCGGCGGACTATGCAAGTAGCCAGTGGGCGTGGGCGGTATTTTCCACAGAGATTCATAACTCGATTCAATGAATTCGTCGAGACCAGGGAAAAATCGAGAAAGTGAGCAAGGCCTTATGAGTGCTAGGCATACGTAAGCTTAGCGAAGCCCCCCCCCCCCCTCCCCCACACGATGGGCGAGACGTGCGTTGATATGAAAGCTACTTTTCGAAGATGAATGTAACTTCGTTTGGAAACGTTCCGGAATGCGCGAAAAAAGCAGTAAAAGGTGATGGAACAAATGTGGCCAAACCCTCGTAGTGGGCGGAGTTGGCACCGGGAAGCGGGGCTGAGCCAAAAAGTCATCTCTTCGAAAACTTTCCAGAATTCGGGAAAAATGCTTAAGATCAGTGAAAGAAGAGCGGTCAAGCTTTTATAGTGGAAGGGGTTTGCACTGAGGTGGACGGAGCTGTGATCAATTACTAACAATTCTATCTTATTCTCATAACCCAACATTCCGCTGAATGACTCCATCGTAGATAAGCGGTTGTCGACATATAATGTACGCGTTAGCGTCCGTAACCCAACTGGTTATACAGGGTGTCCCGAAATTATTTGCGCCAAAGTTTAGTAATTTTTAAGGTAGAAATAATCTATCAAATTCACATCACCTGCTATTAATTAGTTGCATAAGAAGGTTCCCTTGCAATATACATGGTTACTGATGTGGAACTCCCATTATCTTTCAGATAGAGGAGGCTCATTCAATGCCACTTGCAATTATTGACGCGCGAGAAGTGGAAGGGCGTTATGAAATTCTTTGGGATTTTTCTTATAACCGTATAGGAAGCTATTAAACGACATAGAAAAGAAGACTGAATCAGAGACAAACCAGGAAAGATAGAAAGGTACAATGTTTCTGGAGATAGGACTATTAAAATGGTCCGTATGCCAATCGGTCGGGATCCTGGGTGACCCATCAAAAGGAAGTCAAAGGGCACGGCCTACAGGAGTTATCGCGATGGAAGAATGTCATCCAGAAGCCTCACTACCATTCCTATCGTATACTCCAATCCCGATCTCAATAGATTCTGCAGGGCCAAAAAACTGCATAAAGTCGCAGACCCACTTGAGTGATGACACGCAACCCTTCGTCGTTTTCTCTGATCAAAAAATTTTTTACGATAAAACCATCCCTCAACACCAAAACGTTCGCGTTCTGGAAAGAAATACCAGCGTGTAATATCTCACAAAAAGGTTGCTATCAGAACAGTAAAATGATGTTTTTCGAGGAAATCACTGGCAAGGGTAAGCCGCTCGTCGTTTCTTCGGTGCAGGCGTGAAAATTGACCAAAACCAGTACTCGAACAGCGTACTGATGGAAGTACTGAAGCACTGATCAGGCTACGTTTTCTGAAACATCTCGTAGTCCTTCCAGCAGGACGCTACTCTAGCCTACAGAGCCAAGCATGCCCACGAGTGGTGCCGACGACAGCTGCCCGACTTCATTGGTGAAGAGGAATGGTCATCCTATTTTCCAGAACTTGACTCACTCGAACCCCACGAATGGTCCCTGATTAGAAGAGGACCTGTCGAGTTTGCAGTCCCAGTTTGGAGTCCTAGAATGCAAAAGCTGGAGGACGGCTGGGAAGAAAAGGAGAAGGATACCTGCGTGCCACATGCGATCAAGTCGAAAGCTAACTTTGACTTCTATTCGCGCTCACGGGGGATATTTTGAAATGCGACTTTGACATGTTGCAGCACATAGTGTTAGCTAGCGTGCATAGAAATTCCATCGTCTTTCGCAGTTGAGAAGTTTCAAATATATTGCTATAAATCGGCGCAAATAATTTTGGGACACCCTGTACTTAGATGTGGAAGAAAACGGCAAGCATCGAGGTGAGCCGTGGGAACGGGTAGGTGATTTTTGAGATTTTCTTTATAATCGTTGGAAATATGATTCCTATCTAGAAACATCTCATGATACTTGAGGCTCGCAACGGATATCTTTTCCATGAGGGGTACACTTCTGAACCACTGCGATGATAAGAGTTAGTAACATTTGCGAGTGAGCCAATGCTATTGCCAAGACAGAATGTGTCGGCATGACGTTGACAAAAAAAGGGTGCCATGCTCAGACCATCCCTCCACCTTCCCAATGCTCGTTTATCAATCTTTATCATTTGTCATAGTCGAGAAAAGGCTGATTAATTCTGTTTGCTAGACTCTTACCTCATGGCAAACAACTAGTAGAACAGGTGCGTCAGTAAGGTATGGCCGTTTCCATGTTTCTTGCAATTGCGACACTCTCATAACCCATTCGGTTCCTTCGCCCATTCTTGAAAATCACAACTTAGAAAAAAGAAATCGGAGATGAAGGCAAAATGGAACAACTAAAACAGCAAAAATCTTTTTGATGTCCGGGGAAAATTGCATTGCGAAGGTACGGTTCCCGAAATCACTCTTTTTGAACTCTTCCAAACCCGACCATGGAACCGCTTGGAAACCTACATTGACTCGCGAGAGGAACGAGAGGTCAATGACGCTCATTTATTCAAGGGACAACAGGTGGCAGGTAACAGAGGTGAAGAAGAGTCGCGAGCAGATTAGATTAGGCAATGAGTTGCATGGGAACAAAAATATTTCCATCTGTCAGCAACTAGCTTGCTGTTATGCAGAGGAGCTATGATAAAGAGGAAAGTAATTCGAACGTACCGGCGTACGTAGTTCTCCCTAGCGTCAGCTTCGACAAGAGCACGAATATCGGCTTTTCGTTCATCGCTGACCACTACACAAAATTTCCAAGGTTGAGCATTAGCGACGCTTGGCGAGCAACCTAAAAATTCACAACTAAACGAAGTTGTTAAATGTACGTCAAAATTCATCATACGACCTGCTGTCTTTATGATGTTCTGCACGATTTTCAAAGGCACGGCTCTGGTGCTGAAACTTCGCACGCTTCGACGAAGTCTCATTTGTTCATAGAAATATTGAGATGCCCGAAGCATTTCCCGTTCATGCATGTAGGGCATATGGTAGAGGATCTGAAACCGCTCCTTTCGATTTGTAGGGTCCCATAAAACAAAGAAACGTGGTCAAACCTCTTTTTCTGTGAAAAGGTAGTCGTGAAGATCAGCAAAACAAGAGTCTTCACCACAAGCCTTGTCCCTTTGGAGATTTCGCTGGACAACCTCGGCTACAACTGCACCTTCGCGGCCTTCGTTCTTCGACGAACGTACAGTCAGAGTCATGGCTTGGTATGCAATGAAGGCTATCACCTGAGAATGTCGACGTCGTAGATCATTATGACTCTCATCTCTCTTAGAATTGGAATCTCAATATTTCTACAAGCTTACAAAAATAGAAACTGTGAGGTTGAGAAGCGCTTCCGACGATTGGCTATCCAGAAACATTGGCAACTTCTTCATCAAATCGTTAATCATCTTGGGATCGATGATACGTAATGGTTCGCTGTGATTGGAATGTTGAAAGAGAAATGGGAACATCTGAAAATCAGCATAATATTCAAGCAAGATCTGGAAATTATCAAAGATTTTTCCGAAAAGGTGAACGAACGAAAAGTCTTCATTCCCCATTAAATCCTCTCAGGTTGCTTTTGAAGCTATCATCATGTCTGCACTTAGAGGTCGATGATTACTTTGGAAGCTCTCTAATTTCTGAATTGGTCGAGTCGTTGCAGAACTGCAAGACTATGTGTAGTTCAGAAAGCTCATGATAACGGGTTTCAAATAAAGGAAAGAGTGGAAAGTTGGTTTGTCGCCCGGACATTTGAAGGCTATTGATCCATACAACATGTGCTCGTTGATCAGAGGTATAGGTTTATTACGTGTGCAAAAGGCACAAGTGCGAAAACTATATCTATGAAATACCGAAAACTCAAACACAACTTCATTCAAAATAAACCAATCGAATTCCCTGAAGTCTGACAGTAATACACGGAGAAATTCTATAGTTTAACAGTCGGTCTCAGGAAACGCTAGTGCTCTGTATCACATCTTAAAAGCATTTTAGCAACCCGATGTCTAAAATAATCCAGGGGTATTTTTGATGGTATCTTTTTTAGGAGCATCAAATACTGATTCCTAACTCTGAACGAGAAACTTTTGGTTCGCAAGGTACCCTTAGATTGGCTGAGAAAAATCCTACTGGATCCTCCTCTAGTTCTCGAGAGCATTATGTTGAAAACGTTATTCAATGAATCAATTAGTTCATTGTGAAATCATTGATTTGCTCGATCGAGCTCTAATGTTATCTCGCGAGCAAATGCAATTCATCTTCGCTCGAAGACCACGATGTGGCATCTATTCCGTTCAGAATTTTTTGAAAAAGGCCGACTCTCGTGTTAGCCACCTTGCTGGTGCTCGCTTAACATCCAGAGAGTTCCAGTCAATAACAGCTCTGGTACAACGCTCATCCTAAGATCGCAAGACATATGTAGCCCACTTTGTCTTTAAGTAAACAGCGGCGTCCCTGATTTTTATTCTTTTACGGAGCCACAACCATAGACTTTACTATGTACAAGTTCCGAGCAGCTTTTATGCGTAGCCTGGGTTGTTTATCGAAATAACTTCTCGACCATGGCACGTAATCGGAGCATTCAAAGACATTCGTTTCGCTGAGCGTAAGGGGCTGTTAGGTACAAATCTTCTCTTCATGAACATCGTCTTCGTCGCTCCACTATAAATGAAAAGATCTTTGAACTAAATGTGTCCGGCATTCGTTCGGCATTCGTTCCGCCCGCTCGATATTCGCTGTTATAAGCACGATGTCCTCTCGTGAGCGGGGGTAATGTGAATGAGGCTGTCAACTTTTACTTCCATGTTTCCCTACTCCAAACGACGCATGATGTTTTTGAGAGCAGCATTGATAAGTCTTCATAAGTTCGGGCGATATGGTAACGTCCTGAGTCTTGTAACACCGTAGATGTGATGTGATCGATTGAATCAAAACATTCACGAAACTTTACGTGCTGCATATTTCATGATCCATCATCAAGTACTTTGCAGACGCTGTTAATGTTGAGCCGTGAAAGAAAATTATAGATTACAGACAGCAGGTTGCCACATGTAGAGAAAGTGGCCAAAAAATTGACACCCGATGTAAGCCAGATGTTCGACCTTCAAGCAGCTCTATCATGCAAATGCGTTGTAAGGTCAATAGCCGGAAAATCGTCTTTTTCCTCACAAAAAGTTTTAAACATCTCAAGAGTTGCATAAAAGTGTGGTAAATCAACTCAATTTTTAAAAGAATTCCTCATGCAATATTCCAGAGTTGAACCCCATATCCTGATAAATAGAGGAGGTACTTCAGGTTTTGTGATATAGGCGATAGGCTACCGTTGAACTTTTTTTTCTATGAGCACCTCAATGATGCACAAAAAAGATTATAAGAATGAAGCTATAGATTCAAGGGAGGGCTCTCGAGACATGACCAAAAACGTTTTGGCAGACTGTCGGAGCCAGTATTCATCTATCAATGTTTTTGTGGCAGATGTGGCATGTGTCCAAAAAACGATGGGACATGAGGTAAGAACGTGGAAGTAGCCCACAGACCATGAGCTTATACTAGGGGCCGGTTCAAAGAAAGGGAAAATTGATGGAGTTAAATTCATTGAAGCGCCACACTCAACTCAAATAATTGCATACTGTGAAGTCTTTTGAAAGAATAGCCATGCTAATATTTTAGTTAAGTAAAACGATCACAACGAAAGTCGATGACGTCTAACGATGTCTCTGTCATCGAACGATGTAAACGATGTCTATGAGCCTACTAGCGCTCATGATGATGACGAAGTGAAATTCTTCTACGACGCGCTCGAAAAAAAACTATGACACTTACGGCTGGGACTATGCTAAACAAGGCCACATGTCACCGAGTCAAATCCGATTATCGGAGATATCTGGCTCCTGAATATTCAAGGAAAGCTCTAATGTTGAAAGCCGGAAAGATAAGGTGCGATATCATGCGAAGATAACAGTGACGCATATGAGAAGAAAAAGTGGCTAGACTCCAGTAAGATATGTTGCAAGCCATCCTACAGACAAAAAGCGGTAGAGGGTCTGGTCCAGATTGAATTCGAGCAGGACATTCTGAATGCTTACAGGTATTCCTAACATTGGCAATTATATCCATAGAAATAGTATCTTCAAAAACTATTTCGAGAGTTTGACTGGGATCGAATACTATTCTGATTCCCAAGAAAGAACCCCGCAAAGCCTTGGCTAACTATCGCCCAATCGTGCCTCTATCGATAGTACTCAAGGTATTGCACTTAATCGCATGACTCTCAATTTCAAGACCCGCAGGAAGCGAACTGGGTTCCGGATTCTCTCCTCATCGATCACATCCAAGTGATTTCGCACCTCATCGAAATGTCGAGAATAACAAATCTCGTTATTGACCTTTTCATAGAGTTCAGTGGAGCTTTTGTCAAGGTTGTACACAATGCGGTTCTATCCCTGAATCCATGGGAATCTTTCCAGGATATGCCGAAATAATACGACAGTGCACTGGGAACTGCTACGCCGATAGCAAATTACTCACGAACCCGCCCTGTGCTAAAATTTAACGCGCTGAACAAGGTGGAGGATTTTCTTCGAAGCTGCTTTGCGGCCCTATATCTTACCCCTTTGAAGACAATGCCGATTTCGACGTGACGCCCCCATGGAACCACGCCCCCTTCCTGTCGTGCGCGACTGGCGCCCACCTGTGAGTGCCATGGTTCCAGGAGGAACTTCTTTCTCTGTCCTAATGAATTTACCACTACTTCGCTCGAAATGGAGCTATTACGATCTTATTTCGTCCATTAAAGGCACAGTTCACGATTATTTTGATAGATCGGGAATAGTTCATCGGTAGTGAGAAAGCGAGAGAGTTCGGCGATTTCGAGAAAAATATGGAATTTTAAAAGTAGGAAAAATAGAGGTTTGACGAGATTGCCATGACGGAATTAACACGGAAGAGACATTCGGACGAGATTTCAGTTATTGCAATTGCATAAAGAGCTGACTAAATCAAGCAAGAATCGTACAGAACTATCTTTCACTGTCTCTATGGGGCATGACAAGTTGTTTGAACTTCCTACATTGGTCCCCCTTTGATCGGTGCAGCCTCTACAATGCGGTGAAACTCGTCCGAAGTAACATAGTATAATCTTTGAGCCTTTATAACGCCCTAACTAGGTCGTTTCCCTCCTGATAGCGCCAGATATGGTATGCGAATTGACCCTGAATTCTCCTATGGGGAAACTTAGAAACCATTTTTATCGTAAACTGTGCCTTTAAGTGAGGCCTGAAAATGGAGGTTGGGCTTGCAAGCAATGTAGGACAAAATTTTGGAAATAATGTTTGCAGTGGAAATTCGTACTATATTCACGGCCCTTTGGTATCAAATTAGGTTCTACAACTGCCATGTTGAGACTGACCTAACGGTCACATTACTGCAGATCGATCCGAACAGGCCGTTGAAAAGTATGTATAACCCGTGCCTCATTCGACATTGTGACTCTAAAAGGCTGAAGAATTCAATAAGTGACCATTCCTGAACATCATGATGGACAGTTTCGCTGGCGAGTCGCAGAGCTCTATGTCTCCTCAGATAAATCGGCTAGTTTTGGCGAGGAAGATGAGACTTTTATAAATGGTGACTCCGTACAAGCCTTGGTCGCACCAGTTCAGTATGATTCATCCAATGATGACGAGCATGAAGATGATTGAACAAATTGACGAACAATCTTGGGATGAAGACGCTATTCCCTATGACCGATTCGTTTTCACTGAATAATATGGACCAGAATACGCTGCTCAGAACTGTACGAAGCCTATCGAGTACTACAAGCTCTTCCTAAATATTGAATTGTTAGAACTCATGGTTACAAGGAGGAACAGATATGATTACTGATTATTTGTCTGCGAAGCCTAGTTTCGGATGTTCTTTGGCGAATGAAATCGTGGCCACAGAAATTAGTATCGAAGCCCTGCTATCATGCTCACACTTCGCTCATGGGAAAAACACAAGTCAGTTGAAAAATCAGAGGCACACTCCAAGTCGAGAAGGAAGTGTAAAAGTTGTTACAGCAAAATGGTAAATAATTTCCAGTCGCCAATATGCTGGAGCGCATGCTAAGAAAGTGAAAACTCAATGCAGCAATTGTCATTCTTCTACTGTCTGCAACGTTCCCAGGATGTAAACAATCTTACGAAGTACCTACCTGGTGTGCAAAACTTAGGGACGAGATGGATAATGTAACATAAAACATTGAGGGCTGGGTGGAAATAAATGAAAGTGTGGGATTATATTGCTAGACCTATGGTGGTTATGCACAGGAAGTTGGACATCTCTTGGTGGAGGAATAGTTCGAATAAAGCGACAAATATGGCTACCCGCACAAATCGAGGCAGCTGATAGGTACGAAAAAAGTTTTCTTGTCAATCAGCCAGTAGCTACCAAGTACTGTGGTGTTATCCTTCTATACATCATATACCGCGGACATCTTCTGGATGGCCTGGCACAAAGAAGGCTCATCGAGAAACTCGAAAAAGGTCGAACCATGCTCAGGAACCTTATATCGCTCACAGCGTTGTTTCACGTGCACGGGGAGCATTCCGAACCTCTTACACTGTTGCACGAGGGAGAGGAGGTGGTCGACCACGAACAACTACTCTAAGGTAAGACCACTACATTGCGCAGTAGGCAAGAAGAGACCCAAGTCAGCCAGCTTCTTTGATTGCAACGTCATTTAACAGGATTTCAAAGCAAGCCATCCCACGCACTACAGTGGCACGACGACTGCACGGTGGCGGTCTCTTCGCCCGACGACCACTACGTAGGATTCCTTTGACCCTCGCGAAGTGGCGAGACGGTTTAGGGTGGGTGCCAGGAGCACAATTAACGGACCGATGAGAAGTGAGGCCGTTTGCTTTTTCGGATGGGAGCAGATTCAGCCTGAGCAGTGAATCTGGACCCACCCTCATGGCCAGAGCTGAGGACACGCACTTCTCTCAGAATCGTTGTGGAACTTAATCGTTCTGGTGATCGAGGTGTTATGGTATGGGGAGGCATCATGCTTCGCAACCGTACTAACCTTCGGATTTTTGAGCGTGGCACCCTTAACAGTCGCGTTACTGTGAAAAGGAACCCCTCCTTAATGTGTATCTTTTCAGCACTGCAGTGAGCCCTGAATTCATTTTTATGGATAACAATGCGCGACCGCATCGAACATCTCAGGTTGTAGAGTTCTTTACACAGGAGGTTATCCAGCGAATTTAGTGACGTGTCCGTTCCCTCGACCTGAATTCCATGAAGCACGTGTAGGATGCGTTGGGTAGAGGCATTACAGCGCGTCCAAATGCACCACTGACCATACAGCAATTGTCAATTGCGCTGATAGAGGAATGGGATGCCCTACCACAATAACTCACTTCCAACCTCATGAGAAGTATGGAATCGCGTTGCAGAGCATTTACTGCTGACCGTGGTGATCACATACCCTATTCGGAACCGCGTCGCTTTTTTTGAAGTACTAAGATAAGTTGTGAGGAACTATGTGCAATCGGTACCTTTCGATAAAAATGCCTTATTTGCTAGTCCTATTTCGATTTTCTGCCGGTTACTTCCTGACAATACCGTAACGGCCCTCCCTTTATATGGTATAGATTCCATCGAGCACTGTCGTCTGGCAGAGGTTCAGTGATCAAAAGTTGCTTTCGTCCCTAAGTTTTGCACACCAGGTAGGTTTCTTCATCAGTGGTATCTCATTGTATATACATACATGTGTGTTTGCAGTAAATAAGCCCTGATAAAACAACAATGTGGACCATGTTGAATATAAATACCATGAAGTTTGTTGATAAATATGGCAATAGAGTGCGTTTCATAATTATAAGGTCACTCTCGATATTTGCGATTCTGGAAAAAGCAGCCACAATGGAATTTTTTGGCAAATAGTGGCAGATTCCTGATCACAATGTACCTCCGTATTCAAATTTTGAACGCATCACCCTTCACCTCAACTCTTTCATGAACTTTTTTAAAGATAGCGTCGGTTTTTGACCGTTCATAACTACATATAAGGTCACCCTGTGGAAGTGAATAATTTATTATTGTTAATGGCATATGTACAGCAGTTAATAATCTATAGCTACTCCTCGTTTAAGAGCAATATCAAAGAAGCTGCGTGGCATTCTAGAAACTAGGATTCGAAGACGCTCCTCATCGATTGCTCTCAATGCTTCGTTAATCGCCCACATCAGCTCTTCTGTGCTCTGGAACTGACGGTTATTCGCATAAACCTGTCTGACTATTATGCTTCAGATATTTCCCATCGGACTGAGATCGGGACTGCAGGCTGGCCATGGCAGAATGCTCATATTTTGGCATTGCAGCCACTCACTCGTTACACGGTTCACGTGGATGGAGGCGTTGTCTTGTCGAAAGACGTAGTTGAGGTGACTTCGATGGCTTACAAAGGGTACTAGGTGATGCTCCATGACGTCCTGGTCATCCTTGGAAACCACTCTGCAGCACGCGAAGGCTAGATCCAACGCGGCATCATTGCAGAATGCATCCCACACCATAGGACTTCCTCCACCGATATTGCTACGGATGAAGGCTGGTTCCTTCCGCCAGTTGTACTTGTTTTCGTCTGGGCCGTCTAAGTTCAATTTCCTTTTATCCAAAAAGACAACTTGAGTGGAAATTATTCAGCTGTAGGTGAGATTTTGATGCAGACTGGCTGATGTTACATCTAAGGACATCAGGGCTCTCCGGAAATTTTTGGATAGAGCAGAGGGACCTCCCAATTTGCCTGGAGATGGCTCGCTCACTGAGTCCAACTCCATGGAGACCCGAATTGAGCCTTCTCAACAGAGGAAAGCAGACTACCAACAGACATGTTGACAGTCAGGTTTAGAGATGCATCTGCTACACATGCTTACCCTTATAAGTATCTTGAAAGACGGAATTCCCTCTCCTCCTTTAATAATTGTTCACTTTCTCAAGGTGACCTTATAATTATGAAACGGTACAAAAACTGATGAGCTGTTCTAAAAAAGTTCAGAAAAATGCAGCTGCTACTAGAAAACGGGTACCTAGGTTATTCGTGATGGGGGGTCCGCTCATGATGCTAGAAATAATCCTGATTGATTGATTCTTCTCAGAACGCAAATTTTGAGGGTGACCTTATAATTATGAAACGCACTGTATTAAATAAGATTAAAATGAGCAAATAAAGGAAAAAGCATTTTGGCACCCAACACTGGGTGCCATGGTCCCATGCGCCAGTCATAGTGCCGGCGGATGCCATGGTCGTCAAAGGGTTATAACGCGTAACGTTCAGCTTGCGGTATTTCGCTCTTGAGAACGCTCGAATATTTTGAGCAGTGACTCTCACTCCTTCAACTGGTAACTCATCCTAGAAAACTGAATGGATGATGAACATGTTCACAAGAGATTGATTCATCTCATGTGAGGTTCTTAACAAGAACAGAACGTGTGCTCTGGGCAAGCAATCACAATGAGTAATCTCACAACCGAAACTGACTCAAAGGAAGGCAGGTTGGGTCGTTTTCAATATGTATCGTGAATTTACCACCAATAAACGGATTGAAGCGGAGGTCAGAGTTCGAGTGTTGTATACCCATGTTTAGTGTATGGGAGTAAGAGGGAAGAATAGCTGAAAATCCCTGTGAGATTCGAAAGCGAGGTGGTATCATTGAAACAACGTATGCGTCGAGGAAATGATGGGCTGGGCATATCGTTTGTCTTAGTGCAACAGATGGGCATCTCGAGTGCAAGACTGCACAAGGTATGTGCCCAGCTGACGACGTCGGCGTACGAGTTTTGTACAATGCATTCCTTAAGATCCAAAGCTCTTGAAGCTTGATCTATTTGTTTGCGTGGTGATTTGTACAAAAGCTTCTCCAGCCTTTTGGAATCCTCGTAGATGTCAAAAATTGAATGGAAAACGTGTTTCCGAACCAAACCGCATTGTACTGGGTGATGGCGTTGTCTGCTCTACCGTGGGAATACCTGGGGGCCCACCGCTATAGCGGGCTGAGCTGAACGCGCACACTCGGATGCAGGTTACGGACAGGCCTCCGTGTCAGACCTACCTACGAACACCTCTCTAGTCTCAATTATTCCTTAGTCTAATGATTTAGGCTTACATGCTATGACGTCCGAGGGAGCCAACGACTTCTAAAGCCCCTCGGGTGTGAAAATTATGCGTGGGTCTCCGATGGTAAGACAGGACAGGAATGTTCGAATGTTGAGAAGCTGCTCTGCGTTCCTGCTGTTAGTCTAGGAATATGAATTCGAAGTCTTTTTTTGCGACAGCCCTAGAACTACAAAGGTAGCTCTGGAGCCGAGTTGCCGGCATTTGGTTTTCCGAAAGTGCTTCATCTGATGAAGATTGTTGTTGGTCCTGAATGCCATCACAGAGTATTTTCTCTGCTCATGCTTCACAGAGTATTGAATAAGAGGGCTCAAACCTTCGTTCAATAAAAAGAAACTGAAGTATAACCACAAGAAAGCTTTTTGTCGCAGGTGACCTAAATGGGAATGTTACCAGCACGAAGCATGGCTGCAGTGTACTGGGTTTGCATTTGGGTTACGTAACGCCGATAACCAGTGAACCTCAATAGAAGCATCACTGTCGTGAGCAGAATAGTTCGAAACGTAACCTCAATTAATCGCCTTCAACGGCGGTAAAAATGACAAACAAATAGCTTTTCTTATTTTCAGGCACCACGACTAGGTGCACATGATGGATCTGAAAGCTGTGCAGTATAAGATGGCCTCCACGCAACATCGTCCAATGGTTTGCAAACTTGAGATCGCTCCACCGAAATGGGTGCAGGTTGAACAAAAAGTCTGCGAAAAATAGATGGTGGCGACCGAAGGAAAAGGAGGCTAATGTGATTTCTCGGATATAGCTACCGCCTGCCAATGCCAACGCCTGCCGAGGAAACTTGAAAAGGTGCTACTGAAGAAGTTACCTCGGCTGCTCGCTCAGAACTAGGCGAGGCAAATCTGGAAGGCGGAAAATTGATAGGCAAGCGTAGTCGTCGATAACAGATGGACTCGCCCGGTCTCCCGACCTATGTGAGCTAAAGTTGCCGTCAGCCTCAAGTCGGATATCAGATCATCCGGAGCCTACCAACTGCAAAAATAATGAAATAAGCAGTATGGTGGTTCACAGGTGATCTTTTCTATGTATATCCAAGGTGGATTCCCACTTGTAAAATACGATACCTCTCTAGATTCTTATAGATTATACTTGAGCTAGGTTAGATTCTGAAATGGTGTTCGACAAGGAAGATTAGCAAATATTTTTGGCCTCCAGGCTCTGACGAAGGCAATTGGTCGAAAAGTTAGCCAATCAGTTATACCATATTGTCGAATTCTTTGAAAGGCACTCATACAAAAGATTCACATAGTGCCAAGCCTCATAAAGAGTCCATCATGGTCGATTTACAGTTCAGTATAGCAACACCGTTCCGAAGAAAAAAGGGCGGCTCTCCAAGATCACGACTTACCGACGCACCATCGACGCAATACATGCCGCTCGACTTTTGCTGGAGCAAATCGTGAAGTATGAAATGCAGTGCATCTCGTTTTCCTAATTCAGAGAAGGCCGTCGATCACGTGCCGCGAAAAGTCACATTGTCACATGATATACCTTGCGAGAGCAATAGGTCCCTGAATGGCATCTTTCATAGTCCACGACCGGTCGCGCGACCAGTCGCGCGATCGATCGCGCGACTGATCGCGCGACTGGTCGCCAGTCGCTAGCGACTGGTCGCACGACTGGTCACTTGACTGATCGCGCGGGACCGTCCACGGCGGCACCCATAACTAGCGCGGCCTCCTCGACCGATCGAGCGACCAGTGGCGCGATCAGTCAAGTGACCAGTCGAGCGACCAGTCGCTAGCGACTGGCGACCAGTCGCGCGATCGGTCGCGCGACCGATCGCGCGACCGGTCGCCGGTGGGTCGCGACCAGTCGCGCGACCGATCGCGCGACTGGTCGCCAGTCGCTAGCGACCGATCGCGCGATCGATCGTGCGACTGGTCGCGCGACCGGTCGTGGACTATGAAAGATGCCAATGCTTATCGAGCGGTGTGCGCATATCCTATATGAGTCTGACGGATCGCTAGCAGGAACCTTCTCGTAACTTTCGATACTCGTCGGGGGTGCTTGAAAACTCTGCATTTACTGCACAACTATTCTTTATCGTGATGGATGCCACTGCACGAGATATTCGAAATCCAGCTCAGGGGCGCTTCTGTGGGACGACGTCGTGGTGCCTGCGTATGGAGATGAAAATAACTTGAGAATAACGGACGCTGGCTTGGTGCGACCGTGTAACGTTCGGGCTTTGGGTGAGCGACAAAAAAAACTGAGTACATGACCACGGAGACTAATGAGTAAGGCTCTATTGAGATAGACCTATTTTCGATTTTTTCTTCGTTTCATGAGTATGAGGTCACCCTGACGGCATGAAGGTTTCGAAATCGAGTGCCGCAGAATTTGCGCTCGAAGGGATCTGTCTATGAGAGAATGTGTCGCAAATATGTTCAAAAGCAGTATGCACTTTGCCTCGCGGAGGTCATCTTTCTTTAGAAGAAAAAACACAAATCGGTATCTTCGTAGTGCATGGTTCAGCATGAGAGCTATTAGGAGGCAAATCGTGACAGTCTCCACACACTCTTCAGCTCCGCACAAGAACATCTGAAGACTACACAACTCCCAGGCGGAGAGGACGTTCGTGCAAGCTAATCGCGCACGACGATAGGAGAATGCTAAGAGCTATTTCGAATAGAACTTGTCGTTGAACCAAGTTCGATCGTAGTTGGGTCTCTCGGTGTCGAGAACTCTTAGATGGAGAGCCAAGAAAAGACTGTCAAGGCAGCAATGAAGAGGGTTCTAAGGCTTGAAGATCGCCACAAAAAAGCACGACTTGGATTTGCGAAGTGGAATTTCAATAGAAGAGATTGGACAAAGTTAAGCATGTATTACCGATAATCCATACAGTTGAACACTCTTGTCGAGGTCGTATTTTCCGACGAAAAAAGTTTAATTTGGGCGGCCCCGATGGTTACAACAAATATTAGCATGAATTACGAAAAGAGCCGAAAAACTGTAGCCGACGCAATTAAGGAGCAGCAAGTGTCATGGTACGGGGTGGCTCGTGTAATGATGTCGTGCTGGAGCTTGCTTACATGACTTCCGAAATGGACTCCAGGAAGTCCCTCAATGGCACCTGGTGCCATTTCTGAGCCGGCGACGGGGTCTCAACTATGTTTTCAACAGGATGATGTTCGATAAACGTTAGTCACTCCACGAAAGACTGATTCCATTCTCAGAACATCGAATTTCTGTCATGGCCAGCCTGTAGCCCCGATCTGAAACCGATGGAGAATTTGTGGAGCATCATTGTAAGAAGGATTTATGCTAACAGTCGTCAATACCAGCTACAGAGAACTTCAAGCAGGCAATAATTGAATCCTGGAATGAACTCCAGTGAAGTACTTCGAAACCCTGTTTGTAGGCTATTCGATGTTGGGCCGTAGAAGACCCGTTCACTACTAATCGTTTCTTTTTCTCATTAAAAATGACAAATTTTGCAAATTCCCAAAGTGATCTTATACTTATGAAATGGCGCAAAAACCAAAATACTTATAAAAATGTTATGGTAGAAATTGATTCATAAAATGTCCGTGAGCGGAGGTTATTCAAGCTTGCAAATCTGATAGTGGTGCTTAAAACTTATCCGCATGACTGCTTATCCTATTAACACCAAATTTGAGGGTGATCTTGTACTTATGAAATGCACGTATTGTGAGCAACGGTTGGGCGAAGTGTCAAGTGGTTCCCGGATTTGAGAGCCTATGAAATGTACGAAAATGTTCAGCTTAACAGTCGGATGAAAGACTAAAACAGTATGACAAGCTCAAAGATGGGGAAGCAGGTGGCTAACAAGACCATGTGAAATTCATAGCAAACGGTACAGCCTTCAAAAAATTCCTGACGAATATTCGAGCCAAATAAACAAGGGTAAGCAATGGGGCGTTTTTGAACTCTGATCAATAGCGATACTATAGAACGACAAAACAAGGGTCACAGTAGAATTAGATAGGTGGTTTCATTCGTGGAAGTGATCTGGCTACGAGAAGAGCAAGTAATTTGGGCTGTCGAGCACACCACTTCGTATTAGGGCCTATGCCGGGCACGGGGAACTTGTTCAAATACAACAAAATGTAAAAAATTTAAGGAATCGTCAGTGTGTGTGAAAGAATTTCGTCAGTATGTGTGAAAGAAAAGAAAAGAGAGATTTTGTGAAATTAACTCTTCCCTCTGCGTTATATCAATAATGTCAGTACTACATGAAGTATGTGATAAAAGAGTCAAGGGAAATCAGGCTGTGAATGTTTGTTCCCAGTCTGAGAGCAGAAGCCTATCAAAAACATGGTGAGCTTTGCCGTAAACAACAGAAACTATTAATATTGAATATCAAGATGCACTCAGTGACGAAAATCTAGTGTAAAAGCACGTGCGAAGATTATTTGAACCAGCTGTCACGCGAAAACGCTTACATTACATAATCAGAGCGTTCTCTTACTTTCGATAGTCGTCAGAGGTTAACAATAACGTGACTGTTATGAGAGCGTCTGAAAACGAGGAAACAAGAACACTAGGAGTAGTGCTGGTTATAACAGATACATAGAAATTTGAGCTTTCGAATGGTTGCATCCCATGTGTTTTGCGCTTTTCACTCCCTCGCAATTCGAACAGCTGCCGAGCGTTAAAGATGCCTGAAAATGATTGAGGCACCTGATCCTGTTGGCTCAAACAAGATCACCTCATCTTTCAAGATTTCGGCTTTGTACGCATGAGGAAGACGCGTATGTTTGGCTTTGAGCTTTTATGCCAATTGATATACTGCAATAATTAATGTAACATTTAAAGGCACAGTTCGCCATAATTTTGAAGTACCCGTTTTTATTCGAAAAGCGAAAGTATAGATTGGGAATAGTTCATCGGTACTGATTAAAGCGGGCGAATTCGCTGATTTCGAGAAAAATATGGTTCCTCAAAAGTAGGGAAAATAGAGGTTGGACGAGATTGCCAAAACGGAAATAACATGGAAGAGGTATTCGGACGAGACTTCACTTATTGCAATTGCACAAAGAGCTGACTACATCAAGCCAGAACTGTACAGAACTGTCTTCCACTGTTGCTATGGGTCATGAAGTTGTTTGAACTTACTACGTGGGTACTCTTGTGGTCGGTACAGCCTATACAATGCCGGTGAAACTCGTATGAGGATACACACGGGCCAATCTTTGAGCCTTTATAGCTCTTTAACTGAACCGTTTTCCGACCTAATAGTGCCAGATAGGGTATACGCGGGGACCTCAAATTCATCCTGTGGGGGAGTGTCAGAAACCATTTTTATCGTTAACTGTGCCTTTAACAATAATGCGAGTAAATGTTTACAGTGAAGAAAGCGCTTACAACAAAATGGGGCAAGTCACTGCCAAAAACCAAGTTTCTGCTGTTGATCCTAGAGTATGTGCGAAAATATGCGAATGCATGGTTTTCTAGATGCCTTCTTCCTTACCGATGCCCTATCATTTCCAAAATAACTATAGTTCCACCTAGCAACACATGTAGAGACAGTTTTTGCTGTAGAGGTGTTGTTGTTCCCTGTTTTTAAAAGCCTCGAGAGCCGACGACAAGTCGACTTTGCTACGGCCCCCTGTGCTGGCTTCCTGCTTTCAAGCTATGAACCTTTACTAACTTCACTGTTGTTTATAACCTATGTTCGCGTAGATGAGCTCGATACCACGGTGAGCTTTCCCACCCAAAGACTTTTTCATGTGCAGTAATACTGTACGTGGAAATTCTTGTGTGGTCTGATCGCTGTCTTTCGCTCCTCCATTACCAAAATAATTTCTACAGCTTTACTGCCCCTTCACAGAACTTGGGCCTGATGGTATTACTCCTCATGTAACTTCTGCGGATATCTTTGGCTCTGAATTTCATTCTTTTGTGTTGCTCTGGTTGTGAATGCTGTGTTCAAACATGGAAGCGAAAATGTGTTGCTCAAACTTGTACACCAATCTGTCCCACACAAATTGCTACGACTTCCGGAACAAACCGATATTCCCACCTACACCATCACACCATCGATTCTATTGTCTGTCTGCAGAAAATACGCATCTTTCACTTTCCTGTGTAAAACGAGGCTCAGGGGACATTTTAATGAACTGAGAGCACAAAAAGATTCATTTCAACTTCGAAGCCAATTCCACTTCCATCCCTCTGGGGTCGGTTATTGGCACAAGACTCGTCCGGAAGAACGCAAACACAGACTTGTACAGAGGCTGGCTACCGAAAGTCATTGTATCGGCCACATACGCACTCATTACGCCACTACGATTCTGAATGGAAGTCGAATGCGGGACGCATCAATTAGACGGGATTGAATTAACGCTCGGATGAAGTTCGGACGCTAGTTAGTAATCGTGAATTTCTGATTCCACACTAATGTATCGCCCGTTAGCTCTTCAATATAGACGTGTCTTGAGTTTCAATCTTTTCTAGCACTTTCGTGAGGTGATGCACAAATCCCCTTGAACTGTTTTCGATTTCAATCCGTATCGCAGTCCGTCTTCTGTTCTGAAGCTCTTTAGCCGTTTTATGCTGAAGCTCTTTAGCCGTTTTATGCCACCCTTAGCGTTGATAACATCACCTCAGGGAAGGGTTCCTTGAAAATTAGTGGATTATCATAAGTGCATATACAAATATGAATCAACTGATATTCCTTAATATTTCTTTAGGTCAGGTGACTTGTACCAGCGCTTCATAAGTGTGAGCATTATTCCTCAAATGTGAGGATCGCTCGAAGAAAGCTCTCCTCAGATGAGTCATTCGACTGCTCTCCACCTTATAAGCAAGGAGCTGGTGGATATACAACTCATCTTGAAAGACCACCGCGACCAGGCATCCTTCCCTTGTTGGTCCTCTTGCAGGTGTGCCATACATGCGTAACTTATTTGAGGGTGCTGTGGGATCTTGGCTCGACGGTTCAGCCAAAAGCTTGCATTAGAAGGACTGAGGAGCAAACAATTTAAGGTATCATTCATAAAAATTTTCCATCTGTTCATTCTGGGATCACAATGCTAAGTTAGCTTCAAGTCAGGTGAACGGGCCAGCTACTCGTGAGTAGTACAGGGTGTCCCAAAATTGTTGGCGCCGATTTATAGCAATATATTTCAAACTTCTCAGCTGCGAAAAACGATGGAATCTTTATGCACATTAGCCAACACTATGTGCTACAACATGCTACAGTCGCCTTCAAAACTATCCCCCATGAGCGCGGATAGAAGTCAAAGTTTGCTCTCGACTTGATCGCATGTGGCACGCAGGTATACTCCTCCATTTCTTCCCAGCCATTCTTCAGCCTTTGCATTCTAGGAATACAAACTGGGACTGCAAAGTCGACAGGTCCTCTCCTAACCAGGGACCAGTCCCTTGACCGTGGGTTCAAGTGAGTCATGTTCTGGAAAATAGGATGACCATTCCTCTACTCCAATGAAGTCGGGCAGCTGTCGTCGACACCACTCGCGGGCAAGCTTGGCTCTGTGGGCCGGAGTAGCGTCCTGTCAGTGTTCCATTTACTTCCATCAGTACGCCGTTTGAGTACTGGTCTTGGTCAATTTTCATGACTGCACCGAAGAAACCATGAGCGGTTTACCCTTGCCAGTGATTCCCTCGGAAAACTTGATTTTACTATTCTGATAGCGACCATTTTGAAAGATATTACCCGCTAGGCGTTTCCTTCCAGAACGCGAACGTTTTGGTTGTTATGGAATGGCTTTGTCTTAAAAAATTTCTTGATCAGAGAAAACGGCGAAGGGTTGCGTGTCATCACTTTCGACCTTCTGCATTTTTGGCCCGGCAGTATCTGTTTAGATCAGAATTGAAGCGAAATTTCTGCATACGATAGGAGTGGTAATGAGGCTTCTGCATGACAATCATCCATCGCGCTAACTCCAGTAAGCCGTGCCCGTTGACTTCCTTTTGATGGGTCACCCAGGATCCCGACCGATTGGCATACGGACCATTTTAATAGTCCTATCTCCACAAACATTGTACCTTTCTATCTTTCCTGGTTTGTCTCTGGTTCAATCTTCTTTTCTATACCGTTTAATAGCCTCCTATACGGTTATAAGAAAAATCCCAAGGAATTTCATAACGCCCTTCCACTTCTCGCGCGTCAATGATTGCAAGTGGCATTGAATGAGCCTCCTCCATCTGAAAGATACTGGGAGTTTCACATCAGTAGCCATGCATATTGCAAGGAGACCTTCTTATGCAAGTAATTAATAACAGGTTATGTGAATTTGATATATTATTTCTACCTTAAAAATTACTGAACTTTGGCGCAAATAATTTTGGGACACCCTGTATATGTCGGAAACAGTAGTTTCAGTGGTCCTCATACTCGTGGACTATGAGGTAGTACCTAGTACAAGAGCGATAGGTATGATCGCATTGCCGCATCATTAAAATAACAAACCTGACAACCCGTACTGGGCAATCACCAACGTCACACAGTATTGAGAGAAGCACCAGTAAAAATGTGGGTTGAAGTACGCAGAACTCGAATTCGCGGAACAAAACGCTTCTATTTTATTAATTTTTTGCCAAAACTACCAGTCTATGAAAGGATTGTCTTTAAACAGCACTATATAATAGGTCATCTCATTCAAAAGTTCGCAGACATCCAGACGGATGGCGGGATTATGAAGGAGGCTGTCACCATCCACAATGTTTTGATCAGAAGCGAGGACCGTCAGCTACGACACTGCCCGATTTCGACATCATGGCTGCAGCAGAAGATATTGAGAATTTGAAAAGAAGTATTACCGAACAGGATCAACGCGAAATCATCAAATGGGGCGCTATACAAGGAGAATGCGAAGCTCAAATTCATCGTGAGCACAATCAACAAATGGATGGGACGGAGTTCTTCAAGCGTAATGTGCAGAAATGGGTGAGAATGTTCAAAGAAGGAAGAACGGAGACAAGTGAAGGCCGAGGTGGTGCTCACAATGTTCACTCCGCACACGAAGAACGAGTAGCTGGAATCAAGCGTCGAATGGCTGAGCGCAGAGACTGCACCATTGCCGAACTTGCCCGCGAGACCGGCATTCCTGCTATTACCGTTGGCCGAGTTGTGTCCAAAGAATTGAAGATGGTCAAGAAGATGTGTGTATGGGTACCTCATTTACTTACAGAAGCACAGGTCCGAAACCGAATTGATGCCTGTAAAAACAATCTTCTCCGCCACCGACGTCACCCACGACTCACGAAACGAAGTTGGCTATAGATGAAGCATGGGTGGGTTTTACACTGAGCCCGAAAGTCACAAGCGTCGGGTTTGGATGGACGCCGATGAGGAACCGCCCGAATCGGTTCATAAAGAGTCACGTGGTTCCAAGTGGATGCTCATCATGGCAATGGATTTTTGAGGCGTGGCGTTCTGGCGACTTTGTCCTGAAAAAATGACCGTCACTTCTGAAGTGTATTGCCAGTTTCTCGACGACAATACCGACAATTGGATGGCAGCACACAACTTCAAGAGGGCAATTATCGCTCATGACAATGCCAAGCCCCACCCATCTCGAATTGTGCAGCAGTTTTTTGAAGAAAAGAATATTGAAACCTAGATTCAACCGCCCTATTCTCCCGAGCTCCAGCCGTGCGACTTCAACCGGTTCGGTCAAATGAAGGTACGTCGCAGTGGCAAACGCTTTGACAACTAGTCGATCGCCGAAATGGGGGTCAACAGAATTTTATCTGCACATGTTGGAGGAAAGAAGCTACTTGGTGTTCAGGTGCTATCTGGACGCTGGGAGAGGGTCGTCAACAATGATGGAGTCTACCCGACAGAACACTAGAATATTAGCTTTTTATCTTGTTTGCTGTTCATTTTATTCGAATAAAAGCTTGCGAACTTTTGAATGAGATGACCTAATACTTTTGACTGTCGATGTCGCAGTACCTTTTCACTCAGTCACACCTAACTTCTTATCTAACTTTGGTACAATTCTGGAAAATCACCTGTTCTTATGATATCGCTCACACTTAGAGCTTAGAACTGCTAGCAATAACGAGCTAAAGTCCGTTGTATTAATGGCCATCATTTAACAGAAAAGGACTCTTCCACAGATATTCTATGGAAAAGTGAATTTTACATAAGGTAAGGTGCCTTGTTTTGTTTCTCTTGTTTCAGCAAGATGTCCCATGAAGCTGTCTTTAACAACAGATTGGCTACGAACTCAAACCAGCGATGACGAGCTCTTTCATACCCGAGAAAAAGTGCATTTAAATACTGTCACTAGCATGCATAACTAATACTTTGAAGCACTCGTAACAATATGTTATTCGTCTTCCGTAGTTAATGGATAGTAAGCTTGAGGAGTGCATGTAAGGTATTAAGCAGTTCCGGACGCCTTATTGATAATCAGTCTCACTCTATCAGGGAGCGACTTCGACACAAATATGTAACCCGCGCGGTCCACCGCCAGTCCGATCCAAAAACGTTCGGATCCTTCCATAACTGTGAGGCGATGCCCTGGACTACAAGGACGGCTAGTACCTTCGGTTCTCCTATGATGTCCTTTTCTCATAACCTCCTTCTACATGTAGATGTGCTTCATCATTAGCTGTGTCGTTTTGGCTGTTTAGGGTTCATCACCTCTTTCAACAATAAACTAATGTAGTTTTAGGTTCATAGTGATATCCGTGCGATCGCACCTCCCATTGCGTGCGCTCGCTTATAGAACAAGAGTGAAGCGATCTTAAAAATGTTTTCGATAACCAAGAAGAAGTAGACGATGATCTGACAGAAACCAAGTGAAGTGAAATCTGAAGGCGATTCTGAGGACGGTTTCTTGGAATCAGATTTTCAATGAAACGATGACAGCTCTTATCAAAATTTTTCAGAATCTATATTCGCACACAGTAGTTGCTTTAGCTTAATGTACTTGCTGAGCGCAGAAAACGGGAGGCATCCCTTATTCGACGAATTTGAGGAAGAATTCTGAAGTACTGCACAACAAAGCGAAATACGTTCAGGGCGCACTAGCCCACCATTGCAATGTAGCACTACTGTTCGCTGTCGACTCTGATCGAAACGCTCTCTGTGACAGTATTACGTCGCTGACTTTACTTCAGAAGAATTAATTCTCAAACGTTTATGCACAGTCAGACAAGTTACTCGTTCATACAGGCAGGCAGTCGATGCTGAGAAGAAGAGCTTCTGAGTCACCTTATCTTTAACTATTCCATGAAAAGTAGTTTACCCACATATATAGAATAAACAAAATGAACTGGCAGTATGGAGTTGATAAAATTGGCAAGAAGGTCCGGAAAAATGAGAAAATCCTCATTCAAGGCGAACAATAAAATTACTGATTCCCATTAGAAGAAAAACTCAAATGATACAGAAGGCAAAATATATTACAAAGAGGTGGTAACGCCTCTTCACAATTTCTCTCTATAGCCAATTCTATCCCGATAGGTCGATCCCCTATTCATTTACCTGCGTCAGATAGAATCAATAGAACAGAAAAGTTGTTCAGGAAAGAAGTACAAATCCACAGGTCAAGCGAAGTTTAAATTGATGAGAAATGCAACGAAAACAACATTCATCGCTCAAATTATTACAGCCTACTCTTGAAACGATAAAAATAACCAAAAGCCGTAGATTTATGCTGATGTTGGGCTTATTTTTTCATTTCTCAATTCTATAACAGGTAAGGAAGACCAGACCTGGTTCCCATCGAGAAGGATCTCAGGAGCCTGTGAAGCGCCAATAAATATTACAGAAAAACTCTGCTAATGTTAAATTTTAACTTACGAGATGTTCAAGGTCAGCCACTTTTGCCTCCCTGAGACTCCACTCTCTGAGGAAAAAGTCCTTGTCATTGTCTCCAACTAAGCGTGTATCACATACACTAAAATAATTGTGGTAAAACCTAAGTCTAAGCCAAAACGACTAATATACGAGGGTTGTCTTTTATATTTCTGGATTTGAAAACACTAGTGTAGCAATCTAGCAACTGACACAACTATCGTAAATTTTGACTATTTTGAGGTTACATTGCGGAATTCGAGCGCGATTTGTGTTGTTTACCCTAAGTTATAAGATTTTGTTTAGGCGAAGTTATGGGGTTGGATCGTGAGCATTTTCGCGCGATTATTTTCTACAACTTTTGACGTGGACTAACTCAACAGCAATGCATGGATTAACTTAGTCCAATTTTTGGTGATGAAGCTCCATCCAGGGCCAGTGTTTATCGATGGTACAGTGGGTTCACCCGAGGTCGCAGTTCACTCGAAGAAGAATTTCGTGGAGGTCATCCAAAATCAGTTGTCGTTCCGGAAACGGTTCATGCTGTGCACAAACTAATACTGCAAGATCGTCATGTGATCTGTCTTGAGACTGAGGCAATCTTAGGCATTAGGGGGACTAGGTTACATTCAATTTTGCATGAGCATTTGACTGTAAAAAACAGTTCTTGAAAAATTCGGCCCCACAAAAAAGGGACCCGTGTCGATTTGTCGAAAGAAATGCTCAAAAAATACGATCGCGCTGCTTCGAAACACGTCTATGACGTCGAGACAGGTGATGGATCATGGGTTTATGCGTGTGAGCCTGAAAGGAAACAACAGTCAACCGTATGGGTATTTCAAGATGAGCCAAACCCAACAAAAGCTATCCGCGCACCAAGCAATTCCGAGCAATTGATCTCCTGTTTTTTTTTCTGAAAAACTGGACATGTCGCAACCGTACCACTGGAACAAGCAGAACAGTCAATTCTGAGTGGTATACCACTATTCATTTGCCAGTTGCCTTCCAAAAAATCAGGAAAGCCAACTGCCGAAGACGGATCACTCTTCACCACGACAATGCGAGCTCCCACACATCGGCTCAAACAACTGCATTTTTGTGCACTCAAAACGATTGGACAGGTCATCAACCATGTAGTCCCCGGGTGACTTCTGCTCATCCCGTACGAAAAAAATAAAATGAGAGGTCAACGTTTTTCGGCACCTGAAGAAGCCGTTGATGCGTTCAGAATCCATGTTTCAGAGTTACCTTAATCAGAGAGGCAAAAGTGCTTCGAAAATTGGTACGAGCCCATGCAAAAGTGTATAGATCTTAATGTGGAGAATTATGAAAAGCAGTCAAGCGATTTCCAATAAATAGTATTTGTTCCTGTTCTCCAATCCCGAAATATAAAAGGCAACCTATGTAGCAAGCAAAAAGACGAAAAACTTTGTTAAACGAGAGCAGAACCTCCTTTATTTTTACGATTTTGATTCACGCCTGCCACCTGCACCGCTTCCAAAGTTGGATGCTGGATCCAACAAAACAAAGAGCATGAATATCTCCCAAACACAACCGATACATGAGCCGAGTCCTGCTCAGGTTATTGGAATTATATTCCGTTCGTTTATCAATGATACCGCCACCTATGAATTTCACCAAAGCTCAGGTTTCAGAAGACTTCACGAAAAGGCTCAATATTTTATATGGCCAAAAGTGTACTGTATTCGGACTGCAACTTGCACATCAACAGCAAAAGGAGAACATGGACAATTTCGCCCTTAATTTTTTTCGGAAAACGTCACTTTGCACACTTTTCGAAATGATACAGCCACCTTATAATATCCCGTCGCGTTCCATTTCCACTTTACACAATTGGTTCATTTGTGTAACGTTTTCCATTTCTAGGTATTGGGTAGAGAAACGTCGCTATCCGATATCGAGAAAGGTGAACTTTCCGCGAATAAAGGAACAGAAACTGTCAAATCGTAGATTCGCTCGAGATTTGGGCCGATCCCACGCGGTTGCCGGCAATTTCGTCAAGAATCCTGCAGGGTGTCGGACCAAAAGAAATACGGGACGTCCTTTATACTTTCGGAAAGAGACCTGCGATAGAGAGAAGCGTCGAATACGACTAAATCATGTACGAAAATCAAGTCCTCTGTGGAGCGCGATGTCTCGAGGATTGCTGTTTGAAACGTGATGAATAAGTCTGTTTCCAAAATGTCGCATCCGAACCGATCGCAGTAAAAAGCCTCCCATGCCGTGTTTTTTTCCTATTCCATCTCTTGATGTTTCTTTCTCCAGGATGTTTCCGATGAAAAAACTTTAACTGTGATGGTCCAGAGGGCACCGGTTCCACTAGCACGATCCGAGAAAGGATAAGCTTAAATTTCCCAGACGAAACTCTAAGGGAGGGACAGCCATGGTATGGACGGCAATTTCATCTTCTTCACGACCTCGTGTTCATGGATGGTAATGCCCCGATTCATGCCAGGCTTAGCATCCAGACCTATTTCAGTCGGTACCAAATCGACCATTTGCCCGACTAACAGTCCCGACTTGAATCCAACGGAAAACGTATGGGAAGATGTGCTATGTAAGTTTTATGAAGGAATCAAGCAGCTTGGAGGCATCAGTGAGCTGAAAAAAACAGTCGTCGATGCTTGGCACCAAGATGGCCACGAACTCATGGATCGCTTGTACTTTGACTTAGACAATCGCATTTACGAAGTTTGAAGGAATAGGGGCCCAACTGATTATTTATCACGCGACTTCCTCTCTATGTTATCATTTAGCTGCGGAAGGAGTTGATTTAGTTAAAGGCTGTATCGTTTTGAAACAAAGGCGACGTGACCATTTCTGAAGGGGTGAAGGGAATTATCGACTATCGAGGTGAAACTTGCTGCTGATGTGCGAGTTGAGGCCTTGTCTCAGTAAGCTTATTCCTACCACCTACCGTCACTGTTCCCCGACTGTCGCCTGTACTCGTACCAAATTTGAACGCTTTAGGTACAAAATGACTATTTATTCGCATTGTTAAGACTTCTACAACTGAATCTGAGAAGGTAGAAGTTCTCCATATTCAAGTGGTAAGGAATGAAATGCCATGCATAGAAACATACCGAACAAGCACTCTGTCAATTCGAAGATAAAATCGCATCAAGGCGAAGAAGAAACCCGGCATGACACGAAGCCTCACAGATAGCTGAAATATCTAAGTTATGCAGGACTGACGATGGAACAGCATTGAGAGCAAGTTTTCTCGAACAATTAAGCAGAAATCATGAAAAAAACATTAGTATCTCCTTGATATATCAATAGCGAGAACCACCACTATTCAATATCCTCCTTCCTATTCATTCCTCTTTCCAATAACTGTTCCGTAAGATACTCCTTTCACCTGCTCCCTATGCCCTCTTTCTTCCGTTCCTATTGATGCAATTAGATAGATGCGAGATACAGAACGTGTTCCAATGATAAAATGTACTCAACACGTTCTATCACATAGTTGTTGCTCTTCATACACCGTTAATAAAAGTCTGCTCACCACGTTGCAGCATCACTGCGCAATCGAGTGAGAAAAATCTCCAACGGTTTCAGTAAAGGCTATATATTACTCTGATTCATTGCAACGCTGTATGGATATGACCTTCCATTGCAGCTCTTCCATTTTCAGACACGTCAGATTTGCTATGACCGAACCGCCTTATGCGGTCGACTTTGCGGACAGATCGTCATCTTCAAAGATCTGAGGGAAATTTGTAGGGTCCTTCACCGGGCGATTAGCGTCCTCGTCCCCCTCAACTGCGGGAACAACAAGAGATCAATTGAACACCTATGACAGTCTCTATATAGGAATTATTTACATCGTGATCTCGGAGCCCAAAAAAGGGATTGAATGGCAGAACTTCGCTTGTTATGGCAATTCGCTCACTTCGTTTGCTCAGCTTCGGGTTTCTCTCGCGGATGTGTAACGCTTCCAATATCTTTCTATCATCGATCTCAACCGCAGAGTCCAAGATTTCACATCCATAATCAAACCCATTGCCCTGTTGTTCTTTTCATCGGTGCCTCCCAAGTGACGTCATAGGCTTACACGCCTTTTACCTGATAGATGTTCCTCTAAAAAGGAAAGGATACCAGGTCACAGTGGCCATTCAAGATGAGATGTATACCGACGTAGGTTGTTTCGAACGGTGATCTCAAATCTTGGTTCCAGATCTGCGAAACGATTCTGGAAGCAAAGTTACGGGCCCCCCTTCCCCACGTGTCATGCCACTTTGTTGCTTTAATACGAGAACCAAGCTGTGCTTAAACGTGAACAAGTGGCGCAGTTGGGAGGACGACGGTCTGGTAACCGTGACACTCAGGTTCGAATCCTTGACGCATGCGATTGTTTTGCTTTTTCATAAAAATGTCCAGAACCCTTGCAAAACCCTTTTACACATCATATACACTACCTACAGCCCTCCCTCATATTTATGGAACACAAGAAATGATAATACAAGTATATTTTTCGTCAGCTCTACGACCGAATAATGAGGGGTGCATATAGAACCCTTCTGCTCCCGGCACTCAAGATGTGCTCAAGAAAAACAACAGCTCCATACAGCACCAGCTCCATATCAAAAGGTTAAAGGCACGGTTCACGATGAAAAAGCTTACTGAGTTCTTCCTTCAGGAATACTCAGCGCCTCCCATGGGTGGTGAAAGGGATCCTCTCGCTCCCACAATCTCGGTGTGTGTGTGTGTGTATATATATATATGTGTATGTGTATGCGTATGTGTATGTGTATGTGTATGTGTGTGTGTGCGTCGCGATCGAGCGACCGGTCGCGCGACTGATCGCGCGATCGGCCGCTCGCCAAATCGTGGACTATGAAAGCAGCCACTCGCGGGGAAATTGGAAACTGACACTTTTACGAAGATCAATTTGGCGACGCCTCACAGTATGGGGAACTATGGTCTAATCTCTGCGGAAGAGCTGATTATTCGAACGCTGAATAAAACGCTAAATGTTGATTCAAAACAGCTTGTTAATACTCTGTTTTGATTGAATAAGGATAAGCCGGATTGTGTTCTGGCATGGACCAGAACCCGCGGCCAACTCCGCTCCTTGAGGTCGAGGCTTATGTACGCTTTGTCTTCTCTGTTTCACCCGCTATTAGGGACTGTTGGTTCTACACCACCCGCAATCAGGGTGTTTTGTCGATATTACGATAAACTATGCTATTATTGAACCATTTACTTCACTCGTTTACTAAAGACCTCAATCTCTCTAAACTTGTAAAAGGCGCCACTCTTCCGCCTAAGTCACCATAGATTGTGGATCGATACGATTAGCGGATTATTCCTTTTGAATTTATCGAGCATTTATTCATTCACTTCGAAATCATGAAATTTCTATTCGTCAACTATTATGCGACAGCCTCATCACATCATGGAATCATAGACCATAGGAGCCTACTTTGATATCGCCCTATCAAGCGTAAACCCGCTAGAATGGCGAGTATGCGTTACGGAGATCTCTTCGTGATGAACCAAAATACACAAGTTTGTGGTGTAACATGAAATCGATTACACTGAAGTACACATTAATCGAAGCGGTGCAGAATTTCATATTTCCCCCTTTGTGCTCTGCGCTAGGGTGGGTCGTATCATCTGGATTTTTTTTAAATCGAACAATAAAACAATGAGCATCGTTTTCGAAAAGCAGAAAAAGCATCACATGACTAACCTGCGATGTACCATGGTCAGCTAATTCATCCTCATATAGTGTTATTTGTGAGTAAAATCCTATAGGTTCTTGTCGTTTCAAACGCTCCATATCAACGGTTAAGTCGGTAGGCTCCACCTAGCAGTATAAGTCACTATAGTAATGGATAGTTCTTTCTGCCGAAAAAAATTGAACCTAAGTATCCTACTTTGCACCCATGAACGGTTCCAGCGTACTTTGAAGTGAAAGTCCAATCAAATGGATGGGCAGTTTTTTCTACGATTCCTTGTCTTGATTCTTGCCATGCTGATGAAGGAGCCACCTTGAACAGAAGATGCAATCCAAGAATAGTTTGAAGCAACAAGTAGCAAGCTTTCAAGAACATGTCATCGCGCCTGACGGAGACAATGGAATTGCTTCATGAGCAGAAACAAGCTGTAGTTCACAGCACATTTTCAAGTCAGTTAATGTACTTGCCTGCACATCCGGAAGAACATCAGGAGATACCATCTTCAAAGCATCGAGAGCATTGAAGTTGATGAAACTTCCTGTGATAGAAACAAATTTTTCAAGAAGAACCCAATCACAAAACAATCTCTAAATATGGAACCGGCCATGGCATTATGCACGATCAAAGAGTAAAGGAAATTAGTTGTCAGTTCTCAATAGTACGACAATGGTTAAGAAAGAAGGGTGGAAAACGCGGTAATCGTGATCAATCCTAGATCTCCTCATTTCATATTCTAAATGCACTGACGAATTAGGGACATATCCTTGTCTTTTTCCCCTGTCTGTGCTGCCCCACAGGGTCAGCTTTAGGTTAGATCAGTTGAGGCTAAAGAGGAATCTTTGAAGGTAATTTGAAATAAATGAGGTAGAATCATATAAGATTATCCAATCATCATCATGCAACTGGAATCAAGCCTTAGCGGCTTCTACTGTATGCAATCACGAACATTTCCCTCTAATAAAGCTTCACAAGTCTACATTGATTACCAATACGGCCCCTCTTCCGTTGGAGAACACAAGCAAAAAATAAATCTTCAGGCTACGTGGCAGGGGCGTCTCGGGTGGCAGTGGGCGTTTTGAACTCGAGTTCTCTCCGAGCAAAAACCGATCGAGTTATAACTAGGATACGTATTCTCTCCTCTGCACCTATCAGAAAATATTGCCCAACAGAATCAATTCAATCGTTCACTACGAGACGAATGCATTCAAAGCCTAAGACCTTGAAGGAAGTCGAATATGCGGACTCATTCATAGAAGAATTGGCTAACGTCAATTAATTCATACTTATGTTTCATGGCCCCTGCATTCAGCTACCATTGTGGTGGCGTTTTGAATGCACACCTAGAAAATAACTGCCGCGGCCAGCCGCTATACAGGTCAGTGTTTTTTCCTTCACACGAGGCTGGTAGCAATTTGCCGACTCCCGAAGGATGGAAAGTATGCTTAGGTAAGAAACAGCTCCGGATTTTATCCCCAGATCATCCTATGATAGTGTGCCTTTTGCCATTACACCGCATCTACCCTTTTCCATGTGATGGTGTTGAACAAATCAAAACATGGCTTAAAGCCTATCTCGGACGTGGAATACCCGGCAATGCGTAGCGCCTGAGTACTGATGCAGAGGGCACCTGAATTTTTTCACAAGCTGAGTGCAATGTACAGGAACGAGTACACTGACAGCGAGTACTGGTACAATGAGTTTATCGAGATATCGAGTTCATCCGAGCAAAACCACTGGTGGTTATACCAGGAACCTATACATAATTCGGGAATACAGAATAACTCCTACAAGTGCACTCTTTAAAAAAAAGAATTTAGACAATGCAACGAACCAGCAAACTTGGTAAACTCGATAGTAAGCCCATTATTGGGAAACACCATTTCAGGAAGTTCTGGCAGGCGTAATGACATTTCGAAACGGCATCTCTGAAACAGTGCTCCAAGATTGAGATCGACAACTCCATAGTTAAAACTTTTTTAACTTGAAAAGCTTCATTAAAACGTACAGAGCATTGCATGTCCCCTGCTCCTTCATGAGCACATTGGGATTCCAAAATGTGATCCGAGACAGCAACGAAATGGAAACCTCCTCTACTGAATTCGTCCTGTATTAGAGATTACAACTTCCAAAGCATACCATTGAAAATTAAAACTCCTACTTGTTTACGCGCGCTTCTTCTAGCATGCGCCAGAATTTCCGAGGCGCTACGACCTTGTCCCCTCATTGATCTGAAAACTATAACATATGAAGCTGTGAAAAACATAGCAATAGAATCAAGGAGAGGTGTTGTCCAGTTGCGAGTGACGTCGCTACTGTGCACATGATCGTCATGCAAACTATGAGGTCGAATTCTACGCACTCCAGTCATCCCAACCCTTTGAGATCAACCATCAGGGTTGTCGGACATCGCACTCAACTACTACGGCAAGCAGCAAATATGTGCGGTGAGCGCGACAAGCCGTTCGGCCACAATGAACTACACCCTTGGGTGATTCCACTTCAGATCGAGATTTGTCCAACTGACTAGGTCTTCAAATACACTAGCACTGGATAACTTCCGTTCATGTCACTCCCAAAGACGTCAAACAGGCTCAGTGGTACGGCTGTGCACAAACACCATTCTTCTATTTCCCATGTTTGAAAAAAGATTTATTAATCTGCTTAAATTCTCGTACAACTATTCAATTTAGCTGAATGCCAATTGAGAAAGAATAATACTTCTCTCAAACTATAAAATTAAAAAACATGGATGTTATCGAGATTAATTAGCTCATCAAACAACGAAGCGTAAAGGACAAACATGGTTTGAAGATAAAGAAAGAAGTTACTATCACAAAAGGGATCCTGGCTGACTTCTATTCAGACCATCTACAACGAATATCGGCACGACAGCGGGAAACAAAGATATGAATGTTATTTATCATCCATAAATCTATTGCCAAGTGAATTGCGACATACACTGAGCGTTTCATCTATCTCTTAAGGTCACTATTTCCTTGAATACCGGCGATTTATGTTAGGATAACGAGATGGATCGTAATCATTGTCTTGGTCAAGACGGCGTTGAATGGCCGAATCCATTAACTCACTGAAAGCGCTCGTAGCAGAGGACGAACTTAGATTCGCCTCAACAGCAGCCTGAATGGACGATTATTAATATCAGCGGCAGCGGTTTCTTTTAGAACGAGCATCGATAGCAAATTGCAGGTAAAGATATGTGCAGACTATCAACCTGAAGAGAAAAATGCACTTACTGGGATATTGCCATGGAAAGCGCTGCCAACGGTCTCTCGCAACGCAGACGACAATACATCCTCTCTCGAAGCGTGCTCCGGTACAACTTGCTGAATTAATTACCTATATATATACTTTTCATACAAAGGCATTCACTTAAAATGGGGAATTTACCCTTCTCGCTTGCTCAGGATGAGCCGTTTGATAGATATCGCTGGGATTACGAGCCCTTCGTGGATTCGTTTGAGCTGACCTTATATCGTCTTGGATTGTTTGAACCCACTCCTGAACAAGTTCACACTAGGTTGGAAAACAGCAACAATATATGAAACAAATGAAGTACAGGAAATAATCGCTGCCAGCTGCCATCATAAGTTCCAAGCTGAGCACGAGATCCTACTTCTTCTCTTCCAACAACTGCTTGAGAACTGTGCGACATAGAAGTGTAACCACGTGAGGTCGAAGGTTCTGTCTGAAAATGTATTTGTCATGATCGTCAATTGAATGAAAGCCCAGGTGAAAAAAACGAAGGATCTTGAAGCAAGTAATAAGCACAGCAGCGACTGAAAAAGAAAACGCTTCACTAACGTGAAGAAATAAGCTGTTTATTATTCAAACAAACACAAAACTAAGGAACTGCACGCTCTTTCACAAAACGATCAATACATTTGAATGCTTGATTGAGAGAAGGAACATGACACAGTTAGAGAGCAAATTTCATGTAGAATAGAAAAATACGATTAGGTGCTATCATAAAAAACTCTAGGACCAGCTTCAAACAGAATCAAACGTGCTCAAGTAAGTCCTCCCGTTGTGAACATGCTTGAAAGATTCTACAGGAAAACAACCCGGAACAACAAACTGGTAGATACAATCGATCCTCTTCCAGTTATTGACGACTAGCAAACCAGCGTCAAAAGAAAAACAGAATAAGTGATTCAAGTTGTGATTATAGGGGCAGAAAAGAAGGAACAGATCAATCTCATATGATTTCCGCAAAAGTACTTTAGATGAGGTGGCTCACGAACCATTGAAAAAGGCTCACAGCATAGTATGATATCATATAACATAATTCATATCCTTCCGCTATAATAGAATCTAAAGGATTTTTTAACAACAACGTATAATATTTCAACTAAGGAGCATTCTGGGAGTCACTCCTTCACGTTTCAGCGTCTTTGTCACCAGAAAGAAATTTTCCATCATCCAACTTCCTCTTCTTGGCAGGAATCGGTCCAGTTGAGGGAGCACCAGATTTTCGAGTCTAGTTAGGGAAACAATGGTCAGAAGCGGTTAGAGTTTGCTATTTGAAGAAAGTTAACTGCACTTATATTGATACTTCATTAGCCAGATCCAAGAGCTACCTTGAAACAGCTTCAAAGGAAGTTTTGCAACCCGCGTTAAAAACGCCGCCACATAAACCGCACCCATATCCTAATATCTGCGAGCATTACTGCTAATAAACAACGTCAATAATCTAATTGCCTGCATTCAAGAAGCCTGTGAAAGCGAATGAGGCTCGGGGGCGGAACAATGGTACGACATTATCCTTGATAAACTTCGAGTGGAAGCTAATAAGGAAAGAATACCTGTCAGTCAAGGTATCATCATGGCAATAAATCTGATCGTCCTCAAATATGCAATAACCGCCGGCATGTGCGAGCTCCCCTTTTTCCTATTAAAAACCGGAATGCTCAGCTAAGCTTCCTTCAAGAAAGAACGATCCATTTCTGACTACAGTTCTAGAAGGCGTTCCCACTTAAAAACGCTGACGGTACGAATACGGCATTGGTATTTTACGTTTATTATTTACGCTTAAAAATCTCTGACCCGTGCCTTTGATCTTAACAAGAACCATCCACGTTATTGGGGTCTGAAAGCGCACCGACTTTCTGCAACTATTAGATTATATATGATCGCATAGGTTCTGTGGCACTGACACCGCAACAAAGAAAATAAGTATCCCTTCGCGAATTGCGAATCTCAAAGAGCAACAAAAAAGAATAAAATTTTGGCGTTAATCAATCCTGTTTGAGGGATACGCTCCACCTCATTCGATTTCTCTCCAAATTCGTAGTGGCCTAATGAATGCGTAAATGGCCTATACAGTGACTTGTGGAGACTAGCTGGTGTATAAGTCAGTGCTTTTATCCATTCAAACCTGTGATGTACCCAGACCCGGAAGGGACGGGAAAGCTTGGTTGATCTAGGCGGATATCGAGCCGGGAATCAAACACGTGATTAGGTGTGATAAAAGTTTTGCAGTTATCCGATAGCATTCTCACGATGTCGCCCGGCTTCGCTGCGATTTTTTCTGTAGGCCATCTTCGCTGGGTCCGGTAAGAACATTGTATAATATCACAAAGGCGATTATTCAGAGGAAAAAAAAAGAACAGATGGGCTAAGGAAGCGTACCTCTGTGAAATTTTCGTGCAATTGGAATACTTTAAACGCCCTATGGCCAAATTGTCAATTTGCGCGCAAACCCCGCCCCTGTGGGCGAGGTCCTTTCATGCCTCGTATATTAAGTGTTCCCTTGCTGTCGCCTGTACTACTATAAAGTTTGAGCGCTCTAGGGCCGAACTGACAATTTCCGCGCAATCCCCCTCCCCCCTCTTAAGTGCAGGGTCTGGTCCTCCCACCTACAGTGGGAGTTCCCACCCTGTTCTCATAACTTCTACCAAATTTGAACGTCCTAGGTCTATGGGAACAGAGGTTATGAATTTTTGCTCAAATCCCGCCCCCCTTTGGGCGGAGTCCGGTCCCGCCACCCACTAAAAAAGTTCGCACTCTACTGACTGTACTCCTACCGAATTTGAACGCTTTCGGTCCACGGAGGGAGGAGTTATGAATTTCCGGTCGGACACACACATACACACACAAACACACCAACAGCCACACTTAGCCGATTATGTAAGTAGGATAAGGAAGTTTTGCTCATGGCATCACCCAATCCTGTGCATTTCCCACCATTGAAGGAGGAGCAAGGTTAGCACTTTGTAGAGGATTAACTTGGATCTGTTCTTATTACTGCACTTCTCATCAAACTACTATATCATCCCGCATGAAACATGCCAAAATGTTAAGGATACATCGTAGATAGCAAAGAGCTCGGAAGCTGGAAACCTGATGTTTACCACGCTATTAGCCTTTATCAGCTGCTATCACTCCCTGTACCCTTTTTCTGCAATTTCGTCACATCTATATTAGACACATGCGTAGCAATGTTCCGCTGCGATGAAGAACGAAGAACTGATGTAATGGCACTCACTAGCCCTTGAAGGTTATAGTCCTTGAAACAAAAATTCATGATAATATCACACTTCACTCTGCTCTTCCACGTGCCAATTTCCCTCTATTTAACTCGAAGGGCGTACCAACCCAGTGCCTTCGACTTCTACGGATTCTTGTAAACCCTTACCAGTTATTATCAGACCTACCATCTTCGACCCTAACACATCTCAGGTACCCACCAAAGCGCCCAGTCTTCACTGTCGACACGAAGCGTTTTGGGGACCCAATAGTTTTTGACTTCATGTCTACTCATCCTCATCAGTTCTTTCTAGTTTTTTTTAACAACCATCTACGGCCCAAGAACACTCTAATCTTCGATTTCATGGGATAGGCCACAGCAGGCATAGTTCGTTGGCGAGGTTCGAAACTCCGGATTTCCTTCTGCACTCATGTGTTTAGGGAAATTCCAGCATCGTCCTTCCCAAAGAGCGCCGAGTGACGCTGACAGCATGTTGATTCTGCTTTCGTTGAGTCTAATTCTACGACACCTGAGTCAAAGCAGGAAGGACAGCAGTGTCGAAAAGGTGAGCATCTAGACAGAGTTCTGTCTTCTTCACTGCTTCCTAATTATTCTTGAAAAAACTCTACACGGCGCGTTTCCTTCTGCTCAGCTCCCCCTTTGCATGATGGCATGTCTAACCTTAGAAAGAACCGAAAGAGCGACACATTCGTCTTGCCTGAGACAGTAGCCTTGGCTGTCGAACAGATCCGAATAAGTTTTAGAACTTCGCCGTTGCCCTTGAGATGCGCTAACTGGTGGGAGTGGGTGAAGGTGGTGTAGTGGTAAGTGGCACAGGTGCGCTTCGTTGCGCGTGTCCTTCAAAACTAGGTAACGCCGCAGCCGTCGCATGCGGCGGGACATCCCGCGATACTTGACGGATGTCGCAGTTGTCAGTGGGGCAAACGACTTGCGCTTAGTCCACGGCAGTCAACAAAAGGAAGGTAACATGGACAAATGTAAATCATTCGTTCCACTGACAATAGGTGGTACTGTAATGTCATCTCGAGATCTTTGTGGGGGTGCGCCGCGCGCGAAGTGGGCGGGGTGACCTACTTTCGACGGACGCGCGCAACGGACGTTTTCCAAGTGGCACACTTTACACGCGCAAGGTCACGGGGTCGAACCACGGATCGATATCCGCCCAGGCCAACCAAGCCTTCTATTCCTTCGCGGTCGGTTTATAAGTAGCAGACTCGTTTGAGAGGATAAAAGCACCTATCTGTACATCGACTGGCCACCGCAGGTCATTGTAGAGGTAACACACGCAATCAATACACCAGTATGATTCTGAATGGAAATCGAATGCGTGCGCGCATCCTTGAGACGGTATTTATTAAAGCTCCAAAACATTATCCTGGGAAACGCATGCATCCTCGTCGCTAACCGAGAGACCCTTCAGCAGGAGAAAACCCTTAGTGAAGAAGATCCGCGGACGGTGGCGGAATATGAACTGAAATTAGCAGTGCTCAAGACAAGTTCTCGGCACCGTAGTTCTCGACGTACCGGAACAAGTCAGAAATATCGAAAAAATTGACAAGTAAGATGAGCAAGTTTGAGGAAAAGTGGTAAAGAATAAATAAGAGAAGCTTGTTCTACCATGGGAGCAGTCAGCCCATGGAGACAGGAAAAAATGAACAAAGAAGAGTAGCGAGTGCATTAAGGAACAGATAAAACTGTGGAAATCCATTCGGCGGTTCCTTCGTATCATTTGAGGAGGAGGGTGGAGTGTTTTCTAGGTGCTGGTCTTTGGTAAGTTATTTCGTGGCTTGGCATCAGTGGTCCAGACACCATGAAAATAGAAGCGGGCAGCGCGGAAGGTATGCTAAGCATAGCCGTTATCAACAGGATTTTGCTTACTGCTACATTCCACAACTGTCTGAAGACTTTGCAGGATTCGGAAGAAGGATAGCAAAGAAAGAGAAATCAAATATCTGCGTAGTATCAGGGCTCAATGCGACGTGAGCACAGTTTAAATTTCAAATCCACATCTCTCTCCAAAAGCGTTCTGAAGTTCAGTAGAAAAAGGGTGTCGTCTCCTACTAAGAGAGGTGGAATAAAGAATGTTCAAGGAGAAAGAGCCAGAATCAAACTTCGCAACAGTTCAAATAAAGCTTTCGAGTCGAGAAATGAATGAATGATTCGCCAAAGTAGTACGATTCGTGGTCAGGGGGTAATCGTGGAGGTAGGTGTGCTAAAATTGGCAATCTGCAACTGTGTTCAAAAATCGCTCTAGCCTCTACCGCAACTTTTTTTTCCATGAACTAAAGCTCGCGCTTCAGAGAATTCACGACAATTTGGCGTTCCATTCAATTACTGCGAGTTCTCGAAGAAAGAAACTCTCCGTTTAAGCCCTCATCACAGGTGGTCAGGTGCTGAAAAAGGTATAGCAAAAAGCTGACCAGGGAAGGCTAGTTTACTCATCATGAACATGAATGGAGTCAAACAGCAAAACGGCTTCCCAAAAAAACTATGACCTACTGAAAATGGCAGGAGGTGGTACTAACTGGAAATGCACAGTAGCCGCTCTATATGCGTAGGATGATGATTTGCTCCCGACTCTAGTAAAATTTTACCTACTGTTCTTCCGCTGGGAAGAACGCCAAGTCAACAAACGACCTGACAGGGCGTTATGATGATTCAACTCGGCTTGGCAGACACACACGAAAGTTGCCATTTTATGACGGTCTTTTTGAGGTTGTACCATTCACAACGAAGGAGCGCCAGGGCACCGAAGAACATTATGTTAATGCGAGAAACATCCAGACGATTACAGACACACGATCTCGTACAAACCCCTTTCTCACTACTTTTTCGAGGCCTCACATTTCTTGAAATCCGTCAATCTTCGCGCATTCCTCTCAACTCCGTACAATTCTGCACCATGGCTTCTACTATTTCACTTAGCTTAATCGGGCCTTCAAAATGACTATCAGTTAGCTTTTCGCGCTTACTTAAGACAGACTAGAAGTACAGGTAAATGCATGACTTTTATGATTGTAGGGTATGTATGATTTGGGTATGTGTACGAACGTGCGTCCGAGGATGCGCGCGGCAAATTGCGCGGCGAAGTTCGTAATGATTTGAAGGACTTTGGCGCCTATCATTGGGGCCCAAATTTGAAATAGAGTGGATTAGGAGGATCACGTGACCATACTAAACTACACTACTTCGAGCTTGTGCCTCGAAAATTGGCGCCGCAGTCGTAGAGATCGTCACGAACTTCGCCGCGCAATTTGCCGCGCGCACCCTCGGACGCACGTTCGTACCGTCCCCCGTATGATTTGGCCGAAGGGTCGTAATTGTGCGTATGTGTGTGTGTGTGTGTTAAAATATTGAGACACCGTCGAAGTTTTTGCGAACGGTTTTTTCGCTCATCTAGAAGACTACAAGCTTTCCTGACTCCTATTCAGGTATGCGCCTTCATCCTTAACGCTTTCAAGCTATCCTGCAGTTCTTGCTTCTTTTTCGTAAACAGCATTCCTTGACTGAAGTCTCGTCTAAGAAGGAAAGGATACTTGTTCGCAGTGGCCATTCAAGATGAGATGTATACCCCGTAGGTGATTTCGATCGCTGATCTCAAATGTGCGTTCCAAATCTGCTAAACGATTCAGGGAACAAAGTTACGAGACCGGTACCGAACGGATCACCGAGCCGAACGGAGTCGTAACTGGGAGCGGCGGCGCAGCTGGTAGGACAGTGGATTGGTAGGCATGACATCAAGGTTCGGTTCCTTGATGCATGTGCTCGTTTTGCTTTCCCATGAAATGCGTCCTAAACGCTTGCACAACGTTTATGGGCTTGACGTTGAGCATCTACGAAGCTCACCTTGATTTAAGAACACTGAAAAGGTATTACAAAGAATTTTTTATTGCTTCTCACCGGCCAGATAAGGGTGAAGCTACAATCAAATTAATGAGGAATTCCATACATTTGCTAAAAATGGGTTGAACGGGCCTCAAGGAGAAAGGTTCCAAATGGTTCATCGGTTCAAACGCTCTTATACATCCCCCTCGAACCTCAAAAGGCAGTTGGTCCGAAACCGCCTCTATGATCGGAGATGCCAAACGCCCTCCTGTGTAATTTGCCCTTCCGGAAAGGAAGGTGATTGTATGATCTCAGGAGTCGTATATCTCATCACATGCCAACTGTGTGGGGAGGAATATGTAGGGGAAACGGGTAGACCACTCTGCATTAGGATAAAAGAGCATTTGGATGGGTTAAAAAAGTCCAGGAAGTCCACTGCTCTCGGTGATCACAGGATACAGCACCATGAGAATGAAGGTGTGACGGTCTCTGTTATGATACTGTCTCGTGAAGATGACATCTCAGCGCGAAAGACTCTGGAGGCACTGTGGATCGCAGCAAAGAATCCGAAAATCAACAGGAAGGACGAGTGCGTGGCGATTACCAGGGAGCTCGCGCCATTCGCAGACTTGTGTGGCTTTGATCTACACAGTCGACACCCCCGCGGGGGCGCCGGGGCAGGGGTGACGGGTGAAAATACCCAGACTCGCTGAAAAATCAATACCAGGGGCGATGCGCGACCATCGGCAGGGACCTGACCTCATGTGACCCTAATTAGTTGTTTACATCTTGGGGGGTCCCCTGGAGCAATCCCTGACCCGACCTCTAAGTCCCAGCACATATAAAAGCGCCGTGAGGAACTTCGGGCTCAGGGTGCAGACAAACAGTTCCAGCCGGTTACAGGTCAGCTCATCGCTTCTGCTTTACTTTCCCTTAGAGTTCTCTTTTTGTAATTTAAAATGGTGGCCTACGAATCACAAATATTGTTTCGACTTACAGGCTCCGACGAAGGCGATACCGCCGAAACGTAAGCCGCCGTGATAAACTGTTGTTTTTTAAAAACCTGGAAGGCTAACACAGTCTACGACGAAGTGTTTCAATATGCCGAGGTTAATTGAAAGTCGGACATGGGATGCTCTTATACATGTTTCCAGCAAATCTTCTGACCCAAGATGGTGTCATCATACTCGATGAAGGACTTTCGTTCTTGCAGTATAACGTGGGCACCACCTGGGAAGAGGCGGTCATGATCAGCTTTCGAATCGTACTTTTCGACGCTGTGAAAACAAGCCCGATATCCTTTGTGAGGGAGTCGAGTCCGTAAAAGGCGATCACGATGATCCCCTGCGGTCGCCTGATGATGACAGCGACGGTGGACCCGAAGTTCGCGAAAGAAACCTCGACCTTCGGATGGATGTAGAAGTTCCGAAGTGAAACGTGGCCTTCAAGTTTGTGATCCCACCCATGAGCTCGACTTCTATGGCGCTGGTAGAAGAGTCTATAGCCCTCTATAGTTCGAGTGTCATAAGAGTGAGAGTGTCGCACTTCCTCGTACATAATAAACACGTTTTGTATCATCACGACAGAGTGCCGTCTACGGAAATTAAGAGGGCATGAGCTTTCGGATTAGCTATTGTTGACAACTCACGATATCCGATGTGGTCGCAACTATCAGGTGCAAAACAAGCAGACTGCACATCTATGTAGATCAGCGGATAAGTTGGAAGGATAGGTTGTTATGAAATTCATATAGGAGTCCCACTACACGAGTAATTTCTTCAGGATACCGCTTTTAATCAACAATGTAGGACCGTAGGGGACAACTTCAAAGCAAGCCGTTGGTGAATTCATAGTTTTGAGTGCAACCGTGGTATTATGCCTCACCGCACCACCCTATTATCTACCTCATGAAAGAATCTCTTGAAAGGGCTTTTACCTCGAGAATAGAATTAGCGGATAATCATACGTGCACACAAAGCGGTAAACTACTGTTCTTCAGTATTTCTTCAACAATGCAGTTAACTGGTACCACCGCTTCGAAAGCACGGACAGTATCCCTAGCATAATTGAACCGTAACCTTTCTAGAAAGGCTGTGGTTGGATGAGCCACTCGACCGTCGTCTACCGTAAGTGAAACAGGTACCTGCCGAAGATATCAAAACACTACCTTGACTGTTCGGGGTAGGGAGGAGTACATGTATATAGTAGGTCAGTAGTGGTAAAAATTGTTTTCATCGAATCACTTTCCCCCGGAATCCTGAATTGTCATGGAGCTCCGCAGATGCCCAATATTAGGCCCAAAAACGTTTTACAAGCGTTCAGGACCCATTTCATGGAAAAGCAAAACGAGCACATGCATCAAGGAATCGAACCTTGATGTCATGCCTACCAATCCACCGTCCTTTCAGCTGCGCCACCGTTACATTACGGCTTTGTTCGGCTCGAAGATCCTTTCGTTACTGTATAACACAGGTAGGCATCGGTCCGTAAATTGTTCACAGATTCGTTTAGCAGATTTGGAACATAGATTTGACATCAGCGTTCAAAACCACAGAGTGAGGTATACAGTGCGTTTCATAATTATAAGGTCACCCCAGATTTTGGCGATTCCAGAGAAAGCAGCCGGAATGGAATTTTTTGGCAAACACTGGTAGATTCCTCGTCACAATGTTCCTCCGTACTCAAATTTTGGTCGCATTATCTTTCACCTCAAATTTTTTACGAATTTTTTAAAGCTGGTGTCGGCTTTTGCACCGTTTCATAATTATAAGGTCACCCTGAGGAAGTAAATGATTTATCAATGTTAATGGCATATGTACAACAGTTAATAATTTATAGCTCCTCCTTGTTCAGGAGCAACATCAAAGAGCCTGTGTGGCATACTAGAAACTAGGGTTCGAAGATGTTCCTCATCGGTTGCTCTCCATGCTTCGATAAGTGTTCGCTTCAGCTCTTCTTTGCCCTGAAACTGATGGTTATTCGCATAAACCTGTCTTAATATTATGTCCCAGATATGTTCCATCCGACTGAGGTCGGGACTGCAGGTTGGCCATGGTAGGACGCTTATTTATTGGCATTGCAGCCACTCATCCGTTGCACGGCTCACATGATTGTAGGCGTTATCTTGTTGAAAGACATAGTTGAGGTGACGGCGATGGCATAGAAAAGGTACTAGATGATGCTCCAAGACTTTCTGGTAATCCTTGAAATCCATACTGCAGCTCACGACAACACGACATCATTGCAGAAAGCACCCCGCACCATAGGCTTCCTCCACCGAAACTGCGACGGCTGAAGTAGACTGGTTCCTTCCTCAAGTCGCGTTATTACCGCTTGTTTCCGTCAGATTGAATTTCTTTTCATCCGAAAAGACGTCCTGAGTAGGAATTATTCAGCTCTAAGGTGAGATTTCGATGCAGATCTACCTTTGCCCAATCTCTCCCTAGGTTCACCTTTGCAAATCCGAGTCGAGCCTCTTTGTGACGATCGGTGATTCGTGGCACCTTCTCCATTGCTTGCCTGGTGATGTTCTCGCATCTTCTCACTGCTCTCCAGACTGTAGTTTTCGACACAGAGAGGTTTAATTCCGATCGGATCTGGTTCAAGGAGGACGTACTGTTGGAAACAGTCCTCAGAATTTTCCGCTCGTCACGGGTAGTAATCTTTCATGGGTGTCCACAGTCGGTGTTATATCTAACGACATGAGGGCTCTCTAGAAATCTCCGAATGGACCAAGGGGATCTCTCTATTTGCCTGGAAATGGCTCGAGTACGGAGCTCACCTTCATGATGAGCCTTCTCATCAGAGGAAAGCAGATGACCACGAGCCATGTTGACAGTCAGATTTAGAAATGCCTTTGCTACACATGCTTACCTTTACAAGTATCTTCAAACACGAAATTTCCTCTCTTTCGTTAATAATTGTTCACTTTCTCAGGGTGACCTTATAATTATGAAACGGTGCCAAAACCGATAAACTGTTCTAAAAAAGTTCAGAAGAATGCAGCAGCGGCTAAGAAACAGATACCTAGGTTATTCGTGCTGGGGAATCTGTTCATGATGCTAGAAAAAACCCTTAATGATTACTTTTTTAGAAAGTGCAAAAATTGAGGGTGACCTTATAATTATGAAACGCACTGTACATCTCATCTTGAATGGCCACTGCGACCAAGTATCCTTCCCTTGTGAATACAGTAAGATCTTTGATTGTAGTCATTACATCTTCAAAGGCACAATTCACGATTGGAATGGTTCCTGAAACTACTGTAACTGTGGAGCACGAAACTGTGACCCTCAAAGATAGCATAAGGGACGCTGTCGGGTTGAAAAAAGCATGGGTAGGGTGTCGTAATAAAGGCTCCCAAACCGGCTTAGCCAACGTACACATCCAAAGACCGACGAGGCTTTGGTTGTGTACTTGTCCTAGAGGTTTAGAAGCTGTATGGTTTGCAACATTCACACCGGAACGCACATTTTTCACGCAGGCAGTTTACTGTAGCCAGCTGCATACATTTGAACAGCTCGTCTGCATACCCCCTCCTTGCAACTTTTGTCGTCACATTGTCGTCGAGCCCCTCATTCGACACAACTTTTTTGGAGCCTTATACTTTTCTGAAAAGCCTGTTTGTGCGTTCACTCGCCACTTTTGCACTATTTTGGACCACCAGTTCCATTACTCGTCCGGAACTGAATACCCCAGAATTATCGTGAACTCTGCCTTTAATCTCTCGATCGGGTAGGGATAGGGTTTTCGACGGTTCGCGAATATGAGATTTCTCCTTTGACGTGCCAGCCTCTACCTCAGTGTAGTGATCGAACAGTGAAGTTGATGACATGAACAGAGTGCGACTTTTGTTAACGGCCCCGTGGCGTCGAATAGCCAGTATTATGTTCGATACAACTACATTGCGCTTTCTAATAGCCTATCAACTCCGCCCTTGATTCCCCTGCGGAAGCAGGGTTTCGCTTTCTGCCTCATCCTTTCCCAACTAACGACGCTCTGACTACTACATATGATCCACTACAGTGCATACGCGTGAGCATCTTGTGTGTTTTGGTTGATAATAATGGATATTTGACTCGAGCTCGGAACAAGTGATTACAACTAAAAGCTTTGACATGCAAAGAAACTAACTTCGAAATGCGTGAAAAATAGTCAACTACTGAAACAGTTAATTCAGAGTACGCAGACAGAAGAATGAAATTGCTCTCGTATATTTAGTGCAACATACCTCATCGGTGCAGGTGCAGTCGTTATTATCATCAACACAGTACTCCACAGTCCCATTGCATGGCCGATAACTTTCAGACGACGTCGGTCTTTCCGTACGAGTTAACTCTTCCTGACGCTGTTCTTCATCCATCAAACTCCACACAAGAAGTCGAGAAGGGATTTCGTCCAGATTAGGAAAACGCCCTACGTAGATTCAACACAACGTTTTCACTAGTATTGAAAATCTGATAAAAAATTACCTTGATCACGTAAAAAAGCAGCAACACGCGGCAAAATGCAATTTCTCAAGTGAAGAAGTCTTGTTATGTTCGCGTCAACATTTCCAATACTCCTATCAGCACGCATCTAAAACATGTACAGAAAAATAACGTCCACACAGGAAAAACATGCTAAGACAAAAGGGTGAGCCGGAATCATGATGACTTAGAAAACACACAGCTAAAAACGAATATCAAGCTAATAAATCAGACCATCTTCAAAATAGTGTTCATCACCGATGTGCCATTACAAAAGTACATTAAACTGAAATTTCTTGTCTTCGGCTTCCACTCAAGCCCGACGATGACGAGGGAAGGTGTCGTGGCACGCAGCTAGGGAGCGGGTTAATCCCAAGCTTTTTGCAATGCCTTCCCAAGTCTATCCGATTCTTGTGTGGTTCGAAGCATGCATCGATTACATTTCCAAGGTTATCACACTGAGCTGCTCATGAGATTTAGGTCAGGGTTCCCCAACCGCCATTTTTTGAAAGAATAAAAGTAGGGGAACTAACGCCAACGAAATTTCTGGGCAATTTCATATTTGTGGTCAAGAGCCCAGTCTTGATGATATGTCCGGTTCCAATCGCTAAAGTGCCCTATTGCGTACGGCAAGATCAAGCAGGCCTACCTATTCACCTTGACACTGAGGTAGGGGTTTCGGCTTCGGCTATGTCCGCAAAGGCCATTAAAAAATGTGTAAGCTTGATCACTTCCTTTCGTTTCAACTTCACACAATGCCTGTGTTCAGCTTATTGAGCACAGCGGACCTATCTTATCGCCATCGAACAGGCTTTTCCTATGACGACCTGTTGACTTTATCTGAAAGCAGCCGTTAAGCTATTCTTTCTCTTCACTTTAGCGATGCTGCGAAGAAAACTTCGACATATATCCATTTCTTCGGCTGACTTGTGCACAGAACGAGCTCACTGCTACAAAGACCTTCGCCCTGTTTATCTATCATACACCCCATGACCTCCTTGTTCTATCCTCCCGATATGCACTTGATGGTTGAGTATGCAAACTGCCTCGTTACATTCAATCGTCTGAAGATGACGTCTGAGTCAAAAGTACTTGTAGTTGCAAAACGATGATTGATTCATGACGTAATTACGCTTCCACTAATTTAAAATGCGTTTGAAGAAACAGCTATAGAGATCGGGTCACGTTTAGGATGGGTGGAGGCTAGGACAAGATCGACAGAGCACATGTTTCCCTTATTCACCCAATGAGGTTGATACGTGCGCGAAGATGGCTTCTTTAAAGCTTGAAGGTTCAAAATCAGAAGAGTAGCAGGATGTGAACACTAATGAAAGACGGCAAGATGGGAGCACTAATGGGAGGTAGCAGGTGTAGACTCCTGGGGACGTGAAGTGAGCGAAAATAGCACTCTTTGAGCTAGAGCGTTCGAATTTCCCGCTCTTTTCATCCTCGAAACCACTCTCCATTTTCCAATGCACATGTGACTACCATCAAGACAGAGCGGTCTTAATTATTAGAAATTGTTACATTGAAATGTGACACCATCCTTTCTCGCACTGCATTGCGCGGCACATTTTGCGGCTAGACCTCAACAATTCGGCGGTAGAATCCTACGTCCTCCAAAACAACGCTGCGGTCTTGTGCCGAACCCTCGATTTTCTAAATCGGTCTGTCGTGTGATTGACCGATCAATCGTAAATTTGCTTCCTTTAGTCGCACATTTTTCCAACTCTAGGAATGTTGAGGAAATGTGGAAATGCGACTTTACGTAGCGATCGATTAGGGCAACCGGTTTTGCCAGTGTTGATTTGTACTACTCAATACGGGCTGATATTAACTACTAATTTTCTCAAGTAGAAAAGGTAGGTTCAATGACAGGCCTCAGTTAGACGTTTCAACTTTGACATCAAAGCTGGAGAACCCAGCTCGACCAGCGATCCGACAGGTCTATTTCATGGCATACAGAAAAACGAATGAAATGCTAAAAACTAAAATTAGTATGAGCGTCAGCGCGCGCTGTCATCATAATTTTGGCCGTCCCTGTACAAAGTATCGTTCTCGGACTTAATTCAGTAAGCATAGAAAGGAGCTCGATTGGGAACATGATTACTACCAGCATTCTCTTATCTTATGACAAGTTATTGAAAACTGGGTGAAAAAACTGCGGTAAGGCTCTGGTCTACTATAGTGGTCAGGTCTACTAGAGTCTATAGTGGTCTACTAGAGCATTAGTGTATAAACACTTGCCTCGACAAAAGCAACTGATTATATGTGTATGAACCGTAGCCTGGAAAACTCTCGTGGTCGGCACGTATGATGAATAAACTGAACTTGCCACACAACTAAAGGTCTAGGCGTCCTCTTTAATATCGCAGCTTGGGGAAAGTATAGTTTCGAAGACATTAATGTACTACGTAAAAATCTGGCGGCGTCTGCGAAATTCACTGTGGGACCGCAATACCGTAGCCGACACCAAGCGCGAAAAGCAGCTGCTATAAACAGACATCCGGATAATGACTTGACCTGAGTCTCGCAAAAATGGGGCAGCATACGTTCAAGCTCCCTGCACTGCTTCCGCTAATTTTGAAGGAAGTGTAGTATTTTGTAGCGGGAGGACATGCCAGGATTCACTTATTGTCGAATGATCAAGCACTACGGCATAGGCGTCAGCGTCCATTTGGAACGGGTCGCATACCCGAATCTGGGAGGGGAGGGTTGAATTCAGGACAGAGCAGGGTTAAGTGTGTTAAGAAAAGTGTTCATAGGGCGCTGTTTCTATAGAAATTTGCATCCTTTTAGTTTGGGGTCATTTTTGAAAATTTGGGAACTTTCCCGTTTCGCCTGACATATTCCCACCCCCTCCCCGTTCAATGGCTCTAAATCTAGAAAAACCCATGACACTTGTTGAGGGAGAAAGTGACAGAATCTTGCGTGCCTCACCCTTGACCCTCCTGCCTCGCAAAATCATGCTCTACCAATTGGGAACTTGGGGCCCGCCCTACCGCCCTACTTGGATGATTTCAAAGCAAAAATCACACACGTCCAGGGGACACTTGCTTATTTTAGGGGAGCGGACAGATAAACATACTCTCGTTTATTAGTATGTAGTTATCGTAAAAGTCGAGACAGTGCTCGTGAATAATCGGCGCGCTCCAGTGACGCAGCCGCGACGCGGCCGCGGTCTCGCAGACGCCGCCAGATTTTTACGTAGCATCGACACTGTGGGCTTGATATCTTACCTCGTGGAACAGCATATATGTATAGTAGGTATATAAACATCTCAATGTGTAAGTTACCGTCTAACTAAAAAATCTAGAAGCTAAATATTGACAGGAGAGATGCAAGAGTCGAGAACTATAACCGAACAACTACAATTTCGTTTTCTTTTTGAAGGATGATATCGCTCCCTTCAGTGTCTCGGGGGAAGCAATTTGAACACACAGTTAAAAACTGTTGATAACGTGCGAACTGTCGATAGTGATCTTACTTCTATTTCCTGTGTCGTAATTAAATATTACTTAATTTCGCAATGGAGCCCGAACGACTAACATTGCTATCAGTTAGTTGAAGGCATCACAGTAATTCACACTCACCAGTACTTCGTACACAATTCTAACGTATGCTGTCTGATCTGCGCTAACGAAGGAATGATTTCCGAGGGCGACAAGATGACGGACATAATCTCGCAAGGAGTTTTGTATACGATGGCTGAACTCGGCGTCCGAGACTATAAAAGAAATGATCACTTATACCATATACATAATGATACATACATTTAAAAAATGAAAAAGAAGCCTCCGGCTAACATATCATGGTTATTTTCTCAAATTTTGCTAGTTGCAAACTATATTACCAATACGTATTTGCACTCAAGCACATAGAGTCTACCTCTGGCCATTGTTTTTTTTTGGTAGTTCAGCTCATAATCACCTTTTCCGCATATTCTTACTAATACCCATTTCATTGAAGATGTGGTGTAATGGCACGTGGAGTACCATCACTCAAACATAGTCCAGGGTTCGAATCTCAAGACCTTAGAAGCCTTCATCATACCGAAGCCCTCAATTGGTATTGGTATTGGTGCCAGGTCATCTGGGAGGATAAAGCACTGACTCGAACTTCGGTTGGCCAGCGCAGGTCACTGTATAAACCACACACGCATTCAAACTACGATTTCGAATGGAAGTCGTATGACAGGGCGTGTACCACATGCTGGATGGATTAACACCAGTCTTTATCCTTTATACTACAAAGCTCACACACGCATATTCAGCCCCAGAGCGGAGTTTCGTCTTGCCGTGTACCATCGGTGTCTGGTATCAATACCAACCCTTTTCTATCGGAGTCCAGAAAGTCTTGGCACACTTGACCTTACAGTTAGACCCGCGTACCTCAGAGAACGCCATGTCCACAGTGGAAATTTGATGACTATTGATTCAAATAAAGCACTGATATAACAGCTTCAGCCGATGCCCAACGCTTCAGCCTTTTCGCCTTGTTAGAACAAGGAAGATACTCCGAAGAAATCCCTCCGAAACAACCTTTCAAATTTAACATTATTCCAGTATAGCGCAAAGACACCTGGACGATTTTAATGATCTCAAATGACCAATCTGTACTGAATTGTATAGTACTGTATCGGTAGCATGTTGCACGGTTAATTTTTGGCTCTAGGGTGAAGTTGGAAGAGGAAACACAGCGAATGTCACCATCACATCGTGATAGTACGCAACCGTTGCAACGATCAACAACAGGCTTCTACACATGAAAAGCCTTGGTCGATCGCACTAAGATGGGCTTTTACTGAATTTTATACTACATATCAGGTTGTAAAGAAAGTTCTGGCCGTTCCCGCGCACGCATTATATGAATCCAAATTTTGGCGGCTGCCCATTCAGACTGATCGACATATTGTGCTTCTTAGGTAAGTCATTAGTTGTTCTTTCTGTCATAACGCTTCCCCGAAGTTCGAGTTCAAACTTGGTCGAACTGCGAAGGAGGCAGCCACAAACATCAATATTGCATGGGGAGAAGGCACTGCATCAGAGCAAACGGTTCGTCGCTGATTTCAGAAGTTTAGAAATGGAGACGAGTCACTAGGAACGAAGAGCGAGATGGTCGACCATAGTTAGTTGATGACGATGTTTTGCTAATAGTAGTCGAAGAAGATCGACTTCAACCTTTGAGAGAGGTTGCCAAGAAGATGGGTGTCTCCCGCACAGTCGTCACACCCACTTCAAGCAGCTTGGATTGGCGAAGAAGCTTGACAAGGGGTGCCACATGAACTCATGGAGCAGCAACAATTAAGCGTTTAAAGGTTTTATGTTCGGTGTTAAGAGGAAATGATGTTGAGCCTTTTCTACATCGTATTGTAACGTGTGATGAGAAAAGAATCCTGTATGATAACAGGAAGCGTTCTGCTCAGTGGGTAGGTGTGGATGAGCCTCCAACAACCTTTCCCAAACCAAGTTTACAGCCTCCAACAACCTTTCCCAAACCAAGTTTACAGGTCAAGAAGACAATGATCACGGTTTGGTGGTCCAGCCATGGATTAATGAACCACGCGTTTCTTCCTCCAGGTCAAACCATCACCGCATAGTCTTAATGGGATCAAATTCACGAAATGTACACGAAACTGGGGCAAACACAGCTAGCACTAGTCACTCGCCACAGTCCACTGCTCTTGCAAGACAATGCGCGACCGCGTGTGTCAAAAATCGCCTTCCATATGTAGAACGTGTTGCGAATCGAAGCGACCCTCATCCACCTGCTCACCACACCAGTCACCAGCTGACTCCCATTTATTCAAACATCTGCACAACTTCTTAATGCATCGACTATTCAAAAATGAAGGCGACGTGGAAGCTGTCCTTCTCGAGTTCTTAGAATCCAGATCTCCGGACTTTCATGAGAATGGGATAGACAGACTTATATCCGTTGGAAAAAATGGGTAGGATCGAATGGGGCTTACTTTGAATGAAAGTGTTCACTATGAGATGAGTTATGATTTTTCGAAAGTTAGCTGACAAAACGGCCAGATCTTTCCTTACAACCTAATATTTTCGAGGGTTAGGTGTCTGAATAATCCCATCCAAGCTACTTGAAGTCTTAACATCCAACGTTTCTCCCTTTATTGAGTCTCTTTCCCATCAACCCACTTATTCCATTGTTCTGCCCGTGGCCAGTGTACCTACATTGTATTTGTGCACACTCTTGACCACAAAAACACAACTAGTTGATTTTGCGCGGTAAAAATGTATCAGTGCATGGCGAAATGCTAATTGGGAAATTAATAGGTTGATGCATAATTATTGCGAATTTTTTCGCGGCTTCCTTTCTCTCCATGCAATTTCAATATCGAAGTCGAGATTTTTATAGAAATAATCTAATCACTTTCCTTAATAGAAATATGCGGAAGTCATCTTCTTACTCGTCACATTATGCTCTATTACTTCGAGAAATGGTGGAAGGTGGCACACTCACTACGCGATCTCATCGAACTTTTTGGCGATGAGATTGTCAGCCAAAGCCAGCTGAGGACTGTGATTTGCTCTTAAATCTCCATATTGACAAACAGAAACCCTATAGGTTGTCAAAACATCCTTTCGTTGAAAGATTGGCTAGCAAACAGGCCTTACGACGAAATGGTTGACTTGTTGGCCGATACCAAGGTGAGGATCGCCTCTAAGGACCGAAACTTCTTTGCCTGTGGAATCTGGCTGCCGAACAAATGGGAAGCAGTGCTCGAAGTAGATGGTGAACACCTTCCGGAATAATTATTTGAACATGTCTTTGTTGAATATTTTCATCTTTCTTTTGAATAAAATTTGCTGAAAAAATCTGCAATAATTATGCATCAACCTAATACAATCAGTAGATATCAATCAGTAGTTGTGGTGCGAAGTGACTTAAACGACTCGATAGTCATACAAAACTTTCTTCATCTTGAATACTTGAGCGTATTTCACCACTTCTACTTCGCTTTCCTGAGACAGGTTGTCTCCATACTTGCAACAAGATCTAGTGAGCTAAGTGAGCTGAATTTTTCTATGACGTAATTTAATGGGAAGGAGTAGCGAAAAGAATATGAAATTCATTCGAAATGCATTAAGCTTGAAAACTGCTACTCACTGTTCCTATCCAGTAAAGCTCGGAGCAACTGTTGTATGGTAGCGACTTCAACGTTGTGAATCGTTGCAGAAATATTCATTCTCCGCCCATTCCATTCGCGCTCTAGTTCTCCTCCAGCAGCACATATTACAGAAGAAATCGACGATATAAGAGCTGCAAGACGAACTGACGCCGACAACAAGTCTGAAATAACTTAATGAATTCAAGCATGTGATTACTGTATTCTAAATGTGAGTTGATTAGATACTTCCAGCCGCCGTCAACGCATTCAACTGTTCTGCATTGCGCTCTCACCAATGATTCCATGCAAATTCATCTTTCTTACCCCAGTTCACTTCAAATTACCGTGCTCTGCTAATTGACTCACGGGCTTTAAAGCGCGCATGCAACAATTAACTTTTCCCTTTCTCCCCTTCCTAATATTACTTGTATTCTCATCAAAGCTCAGCACCTAATACGGTAATCATGTGCTAAATATTAACATTTCGTTTGATTAAATCGAGGAAAAAAAAATCGGTTGACTGTTTTCGTATTTTACATTCCCGCCCGACGCTTCGCGAGCAACTGAAACTGAAAACGGCTCACTTTATGCGGAATCTAATACCGCGATACATAATGCCAACCAGTGCGACAAACATGAAAAACCAATGTTTCTCAACTCACCTTCGGCGGAAGGTGTTGAATTGCCGTTCAACTGATTCTCTATAACGTGCGATCGAAAATGTGCACGATGGGATTCCAGGGGAGCCATATTCACGTTAATCACATTAGCCAAGTCACCAAGAGTGGCAAAATTGAGCAAAAGAGCTTCAAGATGAGCCAGAACGCCAGCGCCTGAACTATTCTTCGAAAAATCATGAACGTGAGAAATTATAAACATCCAGATCCAGAAAGATCATACAAAGGGTAGGTTTATATCGATAGGCTGGCTATATGCAATTACCGTTTCCCGGTCGCAACATTGAAGCAGGAGCACGATATGTCTCCAAAATTGTCGTCACTCTGGTGTCTAAGCCAATAGTCATAGAACTTGCCATCTGAAACACTAAGAAATATTGGAAAACGTTGTCATGAAAAGCTATAACCACCCCGTGATTTGACTAAATGATGACAAATCAAACGCTTCTACCGTGTTGGCTCAAAAGTGCTTATCTTCAGGTTAGGATGAAATCGAAGACGGTTGGTAAGTTCAAAAAAAACGACGAAAGGTCCAGAAAATAATTAATCATGCATTGAGTGAGGGAGCCAGGAGGGAATTAGCCTTAACACCATAAGGTCGGATAGTAAAAAAAGTCTATTTCGGGATTACGGAATGTTGCCTGAGGCGGGCCAAAGACAAAAAAAAAGATGCAGAAGCTGTCGGGAGTACAGAATCACCCTAATTTTATATGTAACTTTCTCAATAATGTAAAACTGGCTTAAACGGTCAGCATTAGCATATCGTTCAAGTACTACGAGTGGAGGCTTTTAAAATCATTCAACCAAAAAGAGGAGACTACAAAATGCATCATTCTGAGCGATCAACCTCGATGGCAGAAAAGAAATAGGTGAGGGTGGAAAGAAAAGCCATATAAACCATAGAAGTTAACATATGCTGATTAATGTATGCTTGGCAAATGGGTGAGATGCAGTTATAAATCAGAATAGGAACGAAGAAAATTAATAAAAAAAAGTTCCTTCCAAAATTTCATGTAAATGACATTAACGAATTGTTATGACATTTCTCACCTCTTCAAGGATATTGCGACCTTGTTCGTCGCGTGGAATGAAATCGTACTGCTGGCCATTCGACGCACCTAAAGTTCTCTTGAAAAATGACTTGCAGTGAAAACAAGTTAATGGGTATCAAAAAAATACGACCACTCACCATTTGCTATACTTAATGCCTGGTTTCCGTGAGGTTCATTTCTTACAGTAGTCTCAGAGTGAGCATTGGGATGCTCATCGATCTCTGCATGCACTAGTACAGGAGCAGTGACGGTTGCTTGTACAATTTCACCACCTCCGGGTAACTAAACAGAAACAGAGCTAATAAATATACTGTCCGAGAATTTGTTTCTGAATTTCCATATCCATACTATTTCCATGCTTTTATCAACTACAACGGCTTGCAAATCCACCAAATTCAGTTTCCAATCAATTTCAAAAAGCTTCTTCGCCGTTTCTCACATCTCGTTTACCGACGAGGAACGGGGCAAGAGCGATGGGCGACAAGGTCGGGACTAACCGAGACTACGCATGACGTGAAGGAAAGACCAAACGGCTGTTGCTAGCCTTTTTAATCTTAAGGGACTCGAATATGCGTATTCTGCTCCACCCTATGCACAGTGACTGAATGGCCTTATACATTGAAGTCGTAATTAATAGCATCAGGCAGAAAGGTGGAATATGTATAGTTGAGCATCTCAAAGAGGAGCAACCTTGATTTGCATCACAGAAATTATCCATAGCAGATGCCACTAGGCGCCGATGACCATCCAAGTCCTCTTCATCGCTTATCAACCCTTGAGGTTTAACCAATGCGGATTTGGAGTGCAGTCAATAAGCAGCTTTAGCAACCACAGAACCTTGATCGAATGCCGAAAAATTGGAATTCGAAAAAATGCTGAACTTATTGGGCACCTTATTATTGGGTTGCCAACACCACAAATACAGAAATGTAAGCAAAGAAAGAATACTTCCATCTCGCAAAACTCGTGCATACAGCTCAATATCTCAAGAACGCCAGCTAGAATGCAACAAAACATAAGCAGTAAGAGTAGTAAATGCTCCAATGTTCCTGAGCGTTGAACACCTTACTGCATGGAGTCACAGAGTTATAATTGCTTATTCTCTCACAATTCAATACTCTGTTTAGATACATGGCGCCTTCAAAATATCGAAGGAAAAATCTGTAACGTTCTCAAACTCACTTGCACCGATTGACCAGGGAACATACGACTACCACCGCCTCGTGCATTCTCTGAAAGTAAAGGAAACGGTAACAGCACCATCACCACTCGTGATGCAACAAGATTTCAAACGCCTTTCTTAATGTACTCGTTGAATTGTATTTCATGGGAATGCAGAATCTTCAGCTGCACACAAAGGATGAATCAACAAATCGAAAGAGTGGTTGAAGAAATGCTCCAACTCTGACTAATTGAGAAGAAAGTTTCTTTGTTTATTTAAACAAGGCGGCTAAGCACGCTATTGCGTGCGCTAGGGGCTCTAACCAAGGGACGAAACCACATGAGCTTCTGATTTTCATTACAGAACTTTATCATCTGAGCCTCTTCACTGACACCTCTGTAGCGGCCATCGTTTTTTTGGGAAGTGAGAAGGGGCCATGTGTGGCCATAAAGAGCACTCCGATGAATACAAATCAAATACCTCTGCAGTCCATGTAGTCGAAGAAATGCTGCGTAGTTTGGGCTGTGTGTGGCCATGGACGCTAACTTTAAAAGGGGGCCCCTTTCGGTAGTTGTAGGGATTTACACGTCTCTACAAACATGGACACAAACTTTTAGAAAATTTTTAGCCTAATTTTTCAAAGAGTTTAGGGGTACCCCTAGTTGTACACCTATGTGGTCAGGGTTAGTGTGAAGGACGAATGCATAAATTTTTGATCTTAGCTCCGCCCCTCTCTTTGGAAACTCCACCCACTCTAGACTTCGAACCACATTACTTTTATTACCTAAAGACAACTTCTTCCCTCGTTTTGAAACGCATCTGAAGAGACTTAATAATTTTAATGTAAGCCCACTTTGGTGCCAATCCCGCCCACTTGTGGCATCTGACCACATTTGTTCTTATGCACCTTGATACCTTTTTGCCGCATCCCAGAACGTTTCTGTACAGAGTTGTAAATGTTTGTTTCAGCCCCGCCCACTTTAGTGTCAACTCCGCCCACTTCTAGGATTTGACCACATTTTTTCTTTTGCATCTTAATACCTTTTTGCCGCATCCCAGAACGTTTCTGAAAAGAGTCATAAATTTTTGATCTAAGCTCCGCCCACTTTGGTGCCAGCCCCGCCCACTTGCGGCATCTGACCACATTTGTTCTTTTACACCTTAATACCTTTTTGCCGCATCCCAGAACGTTTCTGAAAGGAGTTATAAATTTTTGATCTAAGCTCCGCCCACTTGTTGCATCTGACCACATTTGTTCTTTTACACCTTAATACCTTTTCGCCACATCCCAGAACGTTTCTGTACAGAGTTATAAATTTTTGTTTTAGCCCCACCCACTTTAGTGTCAACTCCGCCCACCTTAGTGCCGGCCCCGCCCACTTCTGGGATTTGACCACATTTGTTCTTTTGCATCTTAATACCTTTTTGCCGCATCCCAGAACGTTTCTTAAAAGAGTCATAAATTTTTGATCTAAGCTCCGCCCACTTTGGTGCCAGCCCCGCCCACTTGCGGCATCTGGCCACATTTGTTCTTTTACACCTTAATACCTTTTTGCCGCATCCCAGAACGTTTCTGAAAAGAGTCATAAATTTTTGATCTAAGCTCCGCCCACTTTGGTGCCAGCCCCGCCCACTTGCGGCATCTGGCCACATTTGTTTTTTTACACCTTAATACCTTCTTGCCGCATCCCAGAACGTTTCCGAACGAAGTTACACTCATTTTTTGAAAAGTAGCTTTCATCTTAACGCACGCCCCGCCCACAGTGGGCGGGGCTTCGCTAAGCTTACGCATGCCCAGCACGCAGAAGGCCCTGCTCACTCTTTTTATTTTTTTCCTGGCCTCTGCGCCTTAATTGAATCGAGTTATGATTGCGTCTGAAAAGTACCGCCCATTTTGAGTAAGCTCCGCCCACAGTACGTGGGTCTCCTCCGTCAGGTTTAATGACCCAATCCTCACCTTTGCTCATTTTTTCCTGGTGTCTCGACTTTCTCGAGGCCAAAAGAAGGTGTTTAGCTCTTGGCACCGCCCATTCCGGCACTTGCCCCGCCCCCAGTGGGCGGAGCTCCACAGAGCTCGTATGTGCTCTGTTAATCCTGTCTCAGGCCCCACCCATCCCAAACTTGTCCCGACCTCTAAGGGTGTTTTCTCCGGTGAAACCAAGTAGCGTGACACACAGACATACAAACTTACATACATACATACAAACAAACAGACACACCAAACTTGTGGATTATATATAGTAAGGATAGCTATTAATCGGGAATCGACGGTTGAAAAAGGGAAAGAACTAAATCAAACAGCTCCATAGAAAGTAGAAATTGGAACCAGATCAAGTGGATGAACCTAAATGAATAGAAATCCTAAACTGCAGCAAACGGCTCTTTGAGCAGAAGGATATCTGGCAGCAAAAAGGTGAAATAGCAAGCAATGAAATAGCGACGCACGAGTATATGAAGTGATGAAACTTGCTCCTCTCTTTCAGGTATAGCCTTCTAAATGATGCCATATCGCGAAAAGGCGACCAAGAGTCCATGATGAGATGCATTTCCTTATTATCCCTACTTATAAGCCCTACTCCAGTCGATCACAATATGTAATTAGCCATTGCAGGCATTGCACCTGTTTGTGACCTCTAATTTACGAAATGCCCTGGACTGTTGCTTCACTTCTTGACTCGATTGACTTTGTTCGCGGTTTATAGGAGAGACGTACAAGGTGTGCAATCCGCGTTACACATTCTTTGGGCTGTTCCATCAGTGTCAAGTTCCTAACAGATTTCTCTTCGAGAGCCATCTGTGTTGGATGTGTCTCAACGTTTAAAACAGATTAAATTCATACAATTCACGTGCAGTTCCCTTCTTCCTTGAACAATTACGACAAACGTAAGGGACCGCTGAAATAGGATGCCTATTTGAACAGATGTAAGAAAAGGTAATCAAAGCTCCTATCGAAGAGAAAGACCCTGTGCGGAACCTTGTTCACGTCGGGAAACACACTCGATCTCACGCATGCAAAGAGAGCACTACATCTATGCCAATTAGACGCGCGATGTAAAAGCGACGACTGCGCACTCTCATCAAGCACTAAAGTCTGAAGAACAAAGTCTTGGAGCCTTAATCAACTCCGTGTACAACTCAGAACTTTCATCCTGTGGACCCCTATTAACCGACCCGGAAGGAATGGAAGGCATGGTTGGCCTAGGCGTGTGTCGATCTTGGTTCGAATCCACGACCATGCGTGAGAGATAGTGCGCCACTTGCCACTTTACCACCTCCGCCCCCTTCCACGACACTTCCGTGGTGAGTTATCCCAATTCCCATGAACTAGAGAGGGAACTTACGGCGTAGAGAGTAGAGAGACAGAGAGGTATTTTCTTCGAAGAAGAAGTTAAAAAGAAGGCGAAGTGCCGATAAAAAGGCACCCTTTTCAACATAATAGACAACTATAAAGCAAGATTATTTGCAGTTTTTTTTTGAAATTTTTTCTGTAGTTTCTAAAAATGGTTCTAATGAGGCACATACGAGAGTTGCGATCTTGATCTGTATGAACCATTTGACTCAGAGCGGAGCGAATAGCTAGTTGCACGAAGTTCTCAAAATCGCTTTCATTTGCCATTAATACGTGACCCGAAGAATTAAGGGCGAGCTGCAATGAGGATTAGAGTATCTGAAAACAAAGTTACAACAGTGCGCTTACCGTAACCCGCTCGTAAGCATCCACAGGTGTCACGCGGCGGTCAGTAAGCGAACTTGATGATAATGAATCCTTAATAGAACGCTTGGGTCAATTTCTGCACCTTTTAGGATCCAGAAAACAATAAAAAAAACCTACTCCCATCAGTCGACGGTAAGGAGATAATTGGGAAGAAACACTGGGGTGACTGCTTCGTAAAACTCGCTGCACATCTGTGAATCGACTTGCACACGATAAAAATGGATCCACATTAACAATCTGGAATAATCACATTATTAATGACGGTAGGCGCACAATCCTATACAAAAAATACATCTTGCCGCGGAGTTGTGAAATGCATCTCTGGTGGGAAATTCATTCCGCCCATAAGGAATGGAAATCCTGGCGGGCCTGAAATCTTACATGCAAATCGGAAATGGCCGACAAACGCTATATTTACCATCACTATACATCATCTTCTTGGATACAATTTACTACTCAAGAGCGCTGACCACAATAAGTATCGTTTCCGAAATTCTTATGTACGGTGACAACGAGGATCACACAGATGACGTTGTCGGATTCAAAAATTTGGCCGACGTACATACTCAAAGGGGCAAATTCTCACAGCGATGTAAAGGCTGTAGAGGTTGCAACATTGACACAGGGACGAACACGCTGCATGACAGTTTGTGCGAATGCCATATCCGTGTAACCTTTTTCGCCGCATTATCATTCCCCTAGCTTTACACATTTTTTGAAGCCCTACATCTACATAAACACGGAGATTTTCGATTTTCTTCGCCACCTTTACACTATTCTAGAGAACTTATTTAACCCTCTGGCCCTTGTCTAGCGCGCGGTACCCCGGCGTTTCGAACTTTCCGTATCAGCGGCTCAACGTTGAGCCGCACTGTCCCACGGGCCATTCTTTTTTCTGAGATAATCTATTTTCACTTTTCTCAGGGTTTCTTCTCATCATTAAGTTTCAAATAGTTATGAATTAGGAAAGTGCCAGTCTTCTACTCTCATCAATCCTGATTTCATGCATACTATATCTTTAGGAGTCGAAAGTGGATCGGCCCGCCCTAGACGACTGGTTTTGAAAGACTATTAGTCGAGTCTGATGATGACATAGAGGAGACTTCGAGAAACGATTCTTTCCGCAATAACGCCTTAGTATTACCTACGGATAATGTATCTGATACGGAAAGTGAGACGTTATTAGTATCAGACAGCGAGAGTGAAAACGATTGAATTAGGACGCAGAAGTTCATAATGACTCCGTATTCACTCAACAATTTGGTCAGTACGATTGTGTACAAAGTTGCCACGAAGCGGTTGGCTTTTGCGAACTATATTTGAACGGAGAAATGCTTTCAGTCATTGTCGGAGAAACGAATAAACAGGGGAGAGTGGAAGATTCTAATTTTCAAGATCATTGTCCCGCCGAATTCAAAAAATTCATGGGATTATGCATACAAATTGGAGTAGTGCAGATGCCCAAGTTAAGAGATTTTTGGATCTGCGATTGGTGGGCACTGGATTGCGGGGAAGTGATGCCAAGGACCTGATTCGAGCAGTTATTGAATTCTCTTCACTTTGACAACAATCAATTCGATGGCAACAGGCTTTACAAGGTCATTGATTTCCTGGAACTGTTCAACGCAAAGTGCGAGGAAGCCTACAGACCTGAAAAAGAAGTTCGCATTGATGCGTCATTAGTGTCATTCCGAGGCAGGATAGTTTTCACGCAATACGTCCCTTCTAGGGGCACAAATATGGGAATGATCTTCTCGAACTATGTTGTAAAGGTGGTTACACGTGGAGGACCGAGATTCGCCCAAGAAGCCTGTCTTCAAGGAAGGATCCAGTAGCTGTATCTGTGGTGACGGTATTAATGGGCGGTCTTTTGGAACAAGGTAGACATGTCTGTACCGATAACTGGTGTTCGAGCGTAACTTTGGCTAATAGGTTATTGAAACGCAGCACCTGCTCGGGATTGTCAGAAAAAATCGTAAAGGAACACCAACAAAAGTCAAGGACAGGAAGTTAAAAGGGCAAGCATACTATCAGCAAACTCAGAACGGAGTATTAGTTTTGAAGTGGAAGGATAAACGCGATTTGTTCATGATTTCCACGAGATATGACGGGTCCATAACTCCTAACCTCAAACCGCAAGTCGTCGAAGATTACAACAAAATTATGGGATTTGTTTATCAAAGCGATTGCTTATCACAGCGACCAAATGTCCGCTAATACTCCATTTGTGAGGAGAACTACTAAGTGGTATCTCAGGATTTTCTTCCACCTGATGACATAGACAGCATGCATTGGCCAATTCTAATGCTGTCTGTGTAATCAGGTGAAAGAAAATTCTGAGATACCACTTATTAGTTCGAAACTGCACAATGAGGTGGCAGATAAAATAAGAATTAATGATTCAAAAATGAGTGTTATTGAATCTCTTCTGGAAAATGAAAACCTGTGCGCCAGCAACAAGTCACAGTCTGGAAGAATTGCTCGGACGGAAAACAGAAGTTCGTAAAAGATGTTGCGTTTGTTACAAAAGTATCAACAACATGATCTGAGATCACGGGCGCGTTTACGCTTACAGCAACACAAGATGAGTCCATATTCAAGTCACTTTTGCATTGATTGTTTCCAAAAAATGCACAAAAATGTGACTTGTCACAGAGTGATTGAATTTGTCTGAAGTTTGTTGAAATTAGTAATCTGTTGCTTGACTCACTCTACTGTATACTATCATTTGAAGATTGTGAATCCATCAATACAAAAAACTTCTAAAAATGAATAACCAAAAAATAGCCCTTGAGAAGAGAGCGGCTCATCGTTGGGCCGCGCTGGCTCCAAAGGGTTAATTATTTGTCTCAAACTAGAAGCCTCGAAACTATCGTGAGCTAAGCCTTTCACAACTAAAACTGAACATGTGTTGTCAGAATTCGATTACCTTGCTGTCGCTGTCTGCTGTGATTGAAATCATTGGTAACAATCGAAGGCGTTGACGCTGTTACTGGTGGGACATTTGTTGAAGATGTAGGTGCGCTTGATGCGGCATCATTTTGACTCGAGTTTTGCGGAGTATCGTCTTGATCAGGCGTATGACTGAATATGTCGAATTGATGAACTTCGACGTGATATCCAACAGCAGCGGGTTGCCTCCTCAAAGCAGTGATTTTCAAAACGAGTAGCAAGAAAATCGATAAAGCGAGTGCTGCATCCTTAAAACGATGCCCCACTCACCAAGACAAGATTTTAAATTCCTGTGAAAATATGAATGAAGACCTATGCAAAACTCTACTTAACGTATATTATCCCGACAAGCACTTTAGAAATTCAGTTCGACCTCTCAGGTCTTAGAAACGATAGCAGGTTCCATTTTAGCTCTCTTATGGCCGAATTTTCTGTTTATTTCATTCCAATTTGAGTAAAATTTTTCATGGCCATTCTCGGGTGTGGTGCGATTCACGCGTCAATATGATGAGGTCATTTCTTCCTAGTAGGTCTAGTGAAGGGCGGGCTACGGCGGCGCAGTGCCAAGGACGAGACGCGCTATAACATCACTCCAATCATCATAGTGGGAGAAATAGGAACCTATAAAAAATAGGCAAAAAACGACAAAATGTGCACGTTTAAGGAAGGATTGCGTTTACAACGATCGAAAAGTTCTAAAGTAACTCTTATCTTGATAGTTTGACAAGTAAAATGTTGACTTAAGATGTGATCCTTAATCTCGAAGGGTCTTGTTTGCCATCGTGAAGTGATTTAAGTTCGAAGGAGCTTGTTTGCCATAGTGGAGACTTTGCAATACTATTATGAAGCCATGGACTAGTGTACAGCTCACTTCGTCCACTTCAACTGAAAGGTACTGAAGCGATCGCATTGAACACGCATTGAACGCAACGCAATGAATCTGCCGCGTGGCGCGTTTCGTGCTGCGTGCGCGAAGAGCTCTGATGGGGCCACGCGCGAACCGCACGCCCTCGCCATTCTCGATACTTACTATTCCAATAAAACTAGCACTTATGTTCACAACATTTAGCGACAAAGAAATAGTGCTAGATCGTTGAGATCATCGGTATGAGTACACCGCCTCGCATGTTTTCGACTGCTAATCACTGAATGGTTTGCTAATGTCAAATATGCTATTTAAATATGTAGAAGAGTACTCGGGCATCTACACTCTCTCTCTGATGAGATTTTCGCGCTGGGCCAAACGTCGAGCTACACCGCTGGCGTACAATAATAAAGTAGCTTTTACATTTGGCATGTATGAAGATTCGGATTCTTGATCCCAGTAAATCGATAGCATCAGTTTCGAGCAACACGCCATATAAAAGGAACGTTATTCAGTTAATTACTGTCACACTGATGCTCACCAGTTTTTCGATAGGAGTATACGAAAGCTTCAGCGTGGCTCGAAACCAAACCTCTTTTTTCGGAGGTTGGAATGAAACCTAACAATCAACTTCTCCAATTCCAATTCCGTGTATGAACCTCATTCCTACGAATTAGGTGGAAGAGCTTAATCTTTCAAATCCAAGCGCCAATAAAAGTTCTATCACACATGAGAACGGCTGACGACGGGCTTTCTTTAACGGATGTTCCGTACTTCCAATCCCCTACGCTACTGCTGGCTAGACCTAGTCCGGCCAATTCCTGCAACTCAACATCGCTGTCTTGAACTGCCTCCTCCTACCAAATTTGAACGCCTCACGTCCAAATTAACGATTATTGGCAGGCTCTGCCTCTCTTGGACAGAGTCAAGTCCTGCCACCTACCATCAATGCTCCAACCTCGTACCTGAACTCCTACCAAATTAGAACTTTCCAGGTCTTAGTAAACAGGAGTGATGAATTTCCCTTCGAGCGCAAATTTCGCGCAGGTCTGCCTCCATGGTTAGAGTCGAATCCTATTACGTGACGTCATCTGCCACATGTTGTCATCCGAAGTTTGAGCGCTGTATGTCCACGGGAACAGGTGTTATGAATCTCCGGTCGAACACACATACGGACACATCGCGCGTTCTATTATATAAATACGAGGACGCTCCGCCCACTGCCGGTGTGCATCCTTCATTTCATTTGATGACCCATGCCTCACCTTTGCTAATTTTTTTCGCCATCTGGGCTGTTCTGAAACCTAATTCAGACATTTTGCTAAAAACACCGCCCACTGTTACGCACGCCCCGCCCCCTGTGAGCGGAGCTCCGCTGGAACCAAAGGTGCTCTGCTGGTCTTGCCCTATGTCCAACCCATTCCAAACTTTATCGGAATTCTGCAGGTGCTTCTCCAGTTGATATCGAATTACCGTACAAACAGACGGACAGACAGACAGATGCGAGCGATTCATATATAGTGAGGATACCAGACGGTTCGCCCAACTAGCGCCGAGTTTCCTTCCTTCTTTGACTAAGTTGTGGTAATCGGCTGACTTTCCACTACTTCTTTGAAAGAAATAGTAATTTCCTGAGCAAGAAGTTTGACGCAGGACCAACAGGGCAGTGCTAATGGTATTCAGTGAAAAATGGCGCTTACGCCTTTGTGGTGCCGATCTTCTGCTCTCTTTCTTAAAAATAAACACCCATCAAAGATTCAACTATTAGACAACCGTAGTCTTGGGCGGTAGTTACTAATGTTTCGAGCGATGGAGACACTATTATCAGATGTCGTCATCAACGGACCCTTCTCTTAATCATCGATATCATTGGTTTAGAACTCAGAATTACTGGCGATCGATTAAGTTTTCTTGCAAATGATATCGAACAAAGAGGATCCATCCTTAGGTCACAAAACCTGTTGAGTAGCGGTCGTAATCTAATCGCAAGAAACGAACAAAATTCTCATCTGCTATCGGATTGCCGTCCCTATCACTGCACTTAACCCTCATTTTTGTCACCCTACTCCAGCATCCCGTCTTATCGAATGGAACATGCTGAACGGTCAAAGATACATCGTAAATACCGAAGACGTTATTATTCTGATCGGTAGGTGGCTTCCCTTAGGTCCCTTATTTCTCTTATTAGTTACTATCAGTTCATGTCACCGAGCACCTACGATCCCGTCATATGTTCATATCATATAAGTTCATATCCTACATGACTTATCGAGATGCGGAGGTTTCACTGTTAATACGAAAAGTGTAATCCTACCAAGTCTGAACGCTCTAGGGCCAGTAAATAGGAGTTATGAATTTGTGGCCCAAAATTTCTATCGCGTACGTCCCGCCCCCCGTGAAAGGAGTTTGGTCTTGCCGCTCACCGTAAGTGTTCTCATCCCGCTCTCGTACTCCTACCGAGTTTGAACGCTCTAGGTCCATGGGGCGGAGTTATGAATTCCCCCCCGGATATATATGTCCTACTAAATATAATTCGCTAAGTTTGTCTGTTGGTTTGTTGGTGTGTTTGTGTGTGTGCGTGGTTCGTGTGTGTGTCGGTTGTGGGCCCGACCCGAATTTCACAACTCCTGTTCCCATGAACCTAGAGAGCTAAAATTTTGTGGGAGCACAGGACGTAGGATGGAAACACTTATGACAGGTAGCAGGGCCAGACTCCGCCTACAGGAGGTGGAGCGTGCGCGATTGAAATTTGGGACAGCGAGTTCATGACTCCTGTCACCTTGGACCTAAAGAGTTCAAATTTGGAAGGATTACAGCTCTTCATATTAACAATGAAACGTTGGCATTCCAATAGATGATGTAGGATATGACGGGATAGGTACTCGGTGACAGGAACTGATAATAATTGATAAGAGAAGGGGTGTAAGAGAGCAAGTGCCACCTACCGATCGAAGTCCTAACGCTTTCGATATTTACTATACAGCTTGGACTGCTCAGTATGTTTCATTCGATAAGACGGGAGATAATAGAGCAGGGTGACAAAAGTGAGTAGCAAGTGCAGTGATCGGGACCCATTAGCTGCGCTACGATAGGCAGATAAGAATTTTATTCATTTCTTGCTACTGGATTACGACCACTATCCAGCAAGGTTTGTGACTCAATGAAGGAACTTCTTTGATGATATCATTTGTGACAAAACTTAAGCGACCTCCAGTAACCTGGAATTCTCGATTGCTGATATCTCTTAAAAGAGAAAAGTCATTGATAACGACATGATAATATTGTCGTCAACACTCGACACATTTGTGAGTACAGTTCAAAGCTTTGGTACTAACAGTTGAAACTTAAATGAGTATTCACCTTTAAGAACGGGATCGAAAGATCGAGGCGTGAGCACCGACCTATATTGATTACCATCTGCACTGGCCTGCTAGTCCTGTGAAAAACTTCGTGTTAAGGAAAATATTATTTGTTCCAAAGAAGGAGTAGAGAGTTAGCCGATCACTACAATTTTGTAGAAAGGGAGGGAAGCCAGGCGTTAGCCTGGTACCGGAAAAAAGAGATTTGGTAAGGAAAAACCCCCTACTTCCTTTGTAGAATCGGTAAACATGGAATGCTAACAAAATTTGGTTAATAAAAAATAGAGTTGGTATCGCTTGCCTACCCATTAGCATCAGCTATTCCTCCCATAGCCATATTGAGCAGCTGAGGTTGCCCTTGATTCAATCCAGAGTGTGTGTTTGCGTCCTGCAGTTGATCGTAAAGGAAAACTGTGTGTCAACTGCATGATGTGAAAAAATCTTGAACTCAAATTCAAATTTCCTTTGCAAGAACGAAAAAAGAATTTGGCATGAACGCGTAACTTGAAAGTATGAAAGTATCTGATGTGGGAGAGAAAACATACCCCATATTCAACAATAACGTCAACTTGCGGAGGCAGTGAAGTACCGAGGCCGTTATTTCTCATGATGTTTGAGATGACTTCCTAATAGTATAAAAATATGAAAGAAATGTAATAAATGTATAATGAAAACCACACACAGCATGACTCACCGACATGAATGGCATGTCGCCACCAGACTGAGTAATAACCCCTCGCGCAAGTGAACCCAGAGACGGAACTGGTGCACGCTGATAGAATTAAAATCAGCCCTTGTGGACCAATACAAGAAAATCACTGAGTTACCAAACCAACTGGAGTTCTAGTTGATACGTGTTGCGCGGAAGAGCCTTCATTGGTCCCAGTTTCCGTGCGACTGCCGGAACGAGATAAGGCCTTAAGCATGAAACAGAGTGGCACCGAAGAATCAAAAGAAACCTTAGATAAAGATGTAAAAAATACCTGTTGAACAGAAGCGCTGCGAAATACATTGGAGATGTCTACGCTTTCATCGTGTGAGGATTGCAGCAACCTCCTCATAATACGTTCGTAAGGGTTGGACGATTCCAGTGCTGAAGAAAATCAACAACTTTGCTATAATGAGCCTAATGCATTCCTACTTGCACTCTGATCATTACTTGATAGAAAATTGAAGAACAGTACTTTAAATAAAAGGAAACATACATGGCAACCCTCCTTCAAGAGCATTTGTAAGTGCTTCTTCCAGAGATTGAAGGGATGTAGTACTAAAACGAGAACTATAATAAGCAATATTGGAAAAAAAAAACCTGATAACTATTCATCATCTGAAGGACATTACACTGGTTTTCCAAACACACCTATACGAAGGAGCAGCTCTATTCGAACTCCCAGTATGAGATGATTGAGGAACGTCACCTGATCGTAGATTGGATGTGTTGGTTGTTGAGATGGAGTTTGGCTTAAGTTAGAGACTGTTCCAAGATGAAGTAAATTTGGATTTTAGGATATGACTTTACCGTTGCATCGCCGAAACCTGAAGGTGCAGGCGACTCATGAAATGGTTGAACTAGCCCGACACCTATGGTTTTTCGTTTAAAATTAAAAAAGGATGATAAAATCACGAAACAATGTAACACGTTGGCGACAATGCGGTTTGACGCTTTACATTCTTTCTTTGCCACGACGGACAAGGAGGCCCAACGCCAACGGTGCGGTAATTTTATCGCTTCGTTGTTATTGCACATTCAAATAGTGCCCATTTCAGTGTATACTCACAAAGAAGGTCAGAACTATCAGCTAAGTCTACTATACAGTATATAGAAGGAAAAAGCGTGGCACCGAAGGCCCAAGCGAACATGTCTGTTTTAGAATCTTCAACTACCTTGAGTGCTCAATTTGCAAGGGATTAAGCAGGAAAAATGTGTGGCTACAGAGCTATTGAATTAACGTTCATTATCGGGACCAGCTGACTAACACCACTGGTCAACTCATCAAGGACTCGACAGCATGCTGAAAGCTGAGCATCTCGCGATCGAAACCATTAATAGCAGGATCGGTCAGAATATCATTACAGGAGTTACGTTTCTTGGACTGATGAAGGTAAAAAAGTTTGGATGCTGAGTCATTTGGCGCCCATCTTCTTGGAGTTATGACACCCCGGAAAGTTGTTTTTTTGAAGGGTGTGGTCAGTCATCGAGCCGCACCTTTATAGCAAAACATTGCGCACAGCCCAACGTGGAAGACCTCGAAAACCGCATTGTTATCAGTGTGTTAACGAAACGATGAATTGGTAAACCTGAAGATGAATGCCTAGAGTTCCACGGCATAGCGCCGCTTCTGCGGGCAGGCAAGAGACGCCGCGGTGCAATCATTCGAGAATGGCCAGAAGGATTACCGGTCTGTCCAACGGTCGATACAGGGATAGGAACAGCAATGCCCATTTGATGCATCCTCCGAACTGGATGGAAATACATCATGAGATGCCAGATGATACAGAAAGAAATAGGATTAATGTCACAAACTCGTTGGATTCATCCCAATTATCCGAATCTCGTCATTTGACAGCTCTTGAACGTCAACACCTTAATGTAGAATGAATGTTATTGAATGATCTGCCCAAGACAAAATATTTACTAACCAGGTGGTGGAAAGTTCAGGAACCTCCATGATGGTTCATTGGAAGTAACTTCGCTACTAGCAGCTTCTTGTGAAGGATGAAATTCTAGCACTATTTCACCCTAAATGAAAATAGCTCAAGAAATACCGAGAAAAAGTTTATTTATCATCAAACCTCAGTCGGAGGGGCAAGCCGAAACTGCTGGTAACTAGGAAGAAGACGTCTAGGTATGGGTGTATGCAAATAAACACTAAGATCACTAGCAAGGTGCCATGCGTGAGAAAGTCGATGTAGTACTCTTTGTATATGCTCCAAATACACGGTAAAAAAGTTGGCACGATAGTCGGTATCTGTGTGCTGGAATAAATTCATCGAATTTAGTACAACGATCCTTGAAGCAAGTTGAATACAATAGTCACCTCAGCATCGTCTATGTTGTAAAGAATACGCGAGTTCAATATCCGCTCAAAGCGTATTAAATGAGGATGAAGAGCTTCTTCTTCGTTTCTCAACCGTCTTAATATACCCACTAGGTCATCGGTAATGGCATGTCTGCAACAAAAGTGACAACATACTTCTCGACAAAAACGCGTTATAAAGAGCTCAAGAATTGAAACTTCTCGGGTCTCTCGCTTTACTGACCTCATCACAAAGCCGGGGCTAACATCAGTCTCTGCAAAAGTTTGGTAACGAGCCGCATGCTCATCCGTCTCGTCTTCGCCTGCGTCTTCACTTCCATATAAATCTACTGGAAATGCCCTTCGTTAGATACCTACTTTTACAACCCACAAGAAGTTGAAAGGTTCAGGTAGGCTTACTAAGACGTGATCGGCACATTGATTCGTTCTCTAGTGAGAGAGCCACGGCACGAACTTGCTCGTTCATAACAGATGTGTTTTCTTGATCGTAAACATGTGTTCCTTCGAGAAATTCGTCTATTCTATCCACTAATCCATTTTCAGCCTTGAAATTCGTGAATTAAGCGGTGTTTCACAAACTATCAAAAGACTGGTTATTTTGGAGCTTCGAAATGAGCATAGTTAATGACTTCTAGACGTGCTCGCAAATTCAGGCTCACATTAGAAAATAATGCGAGACGAATAATGTTTATATTAATATTTCTGTAATGTTACATAAAACTTGTGAACTAACCTCAACGATGCTGTGAAAATGAGCAATTTGGTCAAGCAATGATAAAATAAGCGACACACGTTCTAGAGCAGGAGAAGCTATGTGCGGGTTCCTAAAACTTTTTCTGCTGCTATTCAAGACAAATTTAGAAAAAAAAACCGACGCTCAAAAACGCACCTCTGCGCGGGAAGAGATATATGAAGAGCCTGATCGTTTTCCCAACGTATTTGAAATCGGTCAACCTGATCGCGCGTCAAAAAGCTTGTGTTGTTTATCGCTGTGCGTACGAGTTCCTGAAAGTTGTTATTAAAGTAGTTCTGGAGAATTTTCCAATTAACTGAGGTCATACTCATGTACATAAAATCACTGTGCAAAAAAACGTGTCACAAGTATATAAAATACCTCAATGCGGGTGTTGTCGATCAGAATACCACTTCTTTCGAACGGGAGCACATACGTGATTCGTTCTCGCTCATTTCTGTGGGTATCAAACATGTTTTGAAAGAAACGACCATGCTGTTGATGATGAACCCGGCTACCAAAATCATTCTGCTCAGTCTGAGAAGGAGGAAATGGCCTGAAATTCTATAGAATAGAACGATAACAAAACTACCAAACTACTATATAGTTAAATAAACGATATCTTGGCGAAGAAGAAAAAGGTTACCACTCCTTTTGTAAGGCATTTCAATTGATTTTCTCCCAAGTTCAATGATACTTAATCCTACGACCTTAAGTACTGGTTCATTTCCAGCCCGCGAGATTGCATAGAAGGTGCCACAATTGAAAGAAGCCGAGAAAAAGTGAAATTCTCATCCAATAACGTGGAGAAAATGGCAGTGCACTAATAGTAATATCACCTACGACGCTTTTTTCCAATCTTCATACCACTTCACTCAAGTCTCCCTTCCCGTGCTTTACCGCGTCCAACTTCTGTCACCCATCCTCGTCCAACCCCTCTTTTTTCCTTTTTGAAGCCTTGTATTTCTCTAACCACGTCGATACGTTTCCTTCGCTACTTTTGCACTGTTCTCGGTTATCACTTCCACTAAAACTAGACACCCCTATTACCGTTAACTGCCTTCAAGGGTTTTCTCAACAACATCAATCGATAAACGTGAAATGCTACCTTAAACTATGTGTGAGTATCTGTACTTGGGAACGATGAAAATATTGATCAAGTTGTTATTTACCTCCAATCAACAACACTCAGACGTAGTAAGGAAGCAAAAATCTTACGATGAAGAAAGACTTAGTTGGAATTATTTGTTAATAATGAATGAACCTTTGCATCCTTGAAGCGAGACCTCGTTTTTTGAGATTTAGTAAGTTTGCCTTTAATCATCGACTGTCATAGAACTTTTTTTTGAGAAAACGACTACTCACGAAACAATACCACAGCAATTTTCGAAACGTAGGGAAAAACAAACACACATGTCAGCCGGCCGCTCCACTAAGTGCACGACATGACCATCCCGTAGACCGCATGCGGATAAGGTGCTATTTTCATTTTTCAAAACGTGACCCTGCGAAATAAACAAACAATGAAAGTACGACAATAGGTTTTGATTTGTTGAAACGCGAAGACAGATAGCAAAAAATATTACCGGGTTTGGAACTCACCGCGAAAATCATACGCTGACGGTCAGGAGGAATATGAAGACGTTCAGCAACTTGAAGACGAAAATCCGAAAGTAGAGTCTGAATAAAAAGTTCTTAAAAAAGGTAATCAAGAGATGTCTAGCCTAATACAACTCGGCTCACGCGCAGGAAGTACCAGATAAGGAGAGCATATCACGGGAAGGCCAACCGAATGGCTTTATTCTCCATTGTACTGAGGAAAGCTCAACAACAACCCAGCCCTCGCTTTCTTACTTTAATAGTTTAGCCATCCAAACCGCCCCAACCTTTATATTCTTCATATAACGAGTTCCCCAGATCGCAAAATTTGTTTTTTTGATTGAACTTCGTCAACTTCGTCCTGTGGTACGAAATTCACACAAGAGTGAAGTGGGAACTGCAGCAGAGTAAAACCGTAAGTCCTTTACAACCTCCTAGACGTGGGATTCACTTTCAAGCCAAACATAAATGAGAAAAATGCTCCTGTTCACTTCATGTGGAAGTTTTACATTGAACGTGTACCTGCAGTTTCGTGGTCTCGCCGTCGCAGGAACACCCTTTCTTACCTTGCCACCTGACTTCTGACTTGGGCAGAAGGGCCCATTACCTCTGTATTTTTCGGTATTAGCTTGATCACTTACAATTAAGTTCTATTAGCAGTTACTACAGAAACTTGGACCCACAATTCCTACCCATTTGTTTAGTTGCACGCTGATGTGATAAGCGTTCATTGGTGTGCATTCTATCCAACAGTTGTTCGGGCCCACAAACGACAGTGTGAAAATGTGTTAAAGCTCGTACGGCTCATGCACACAACCTCGTAACTAAAAGCCTCACTGACCTGATCGTCAACTTCAAACGGATGATCTGTTTGATCCATGATTTTCAGTCTGATATTCATCCGCATTGCACTTAAAAAAAGATTTATCAAACTTGTAAGTTTATCATTAGAAATTGTTATTTCATTATGACCGCTCGAAAACTTCCAAATACAACAAAGACGCCTTCTTTAGGTTTGTCCGATTCTATTTTCCAAGCCAAAGCATAGGAAAACAGTGAAAGAAGAATGTTAAGTCGAAATCCTCAACATGAACTGAGAGAAAGCCTACGTTGTTTCCGACGCGCTTCAAGCTACTTCAAGCTGAGAGCTTTAGCGTTTTCAACTGAAAAAAAATGTTCAGCGATGTAACACCTAGAAAGATCGGAATGATGACAATCTTCAAATACGATATTGGAACGGAACGTAAATGAACACCGGAGCAAAGAAAATTTAAGAAATGAATGAAAACAAGAATTCTTGATGCTGTTAGGAAACGTATCGCTTGCAATACCATGACTAAAGCGCGGCCATTCAAAGGATGCCAGTGGAGCAGTCCAATATTCTGGAAGAATTTAAATGCCACAATGTACTGTGTGACAGCCAGCGGGTGCGGCGCTGTCGTTACCCTGGAGCACGTTACTCCGATCAGAGTGCAGGGTAGGTGTCCCACGCTACGGGTGCTGAACACATTTTTGGTGTTACTCATCTTGTAGTCTGGGTAGCTCCTTCTTCCGTCTCAATATGTGTCACTTTCTTCTATTCTACACGTTGGCCGGTTTTCCTTCACTTGAATTCCTTCGTTGTCCAAACTGAAAGCCAGAAAGGATGAATTCGGTGTGGACCTATCTAGTTTATCGTTATCCGTAGCAATCCAGTTTTTATGAGTTGCTACTTGTGGAACCATGCTATAGCACTCCTTTAGCGCTGTTTACTCCTTTCAATTTATCTACTAGGTTTGCTACATGAGTCCTTTGTATTTTTTCCAACGACTTCCCGTGCGGATTGATAGGTGCTTGGTTTACGGTGGGTAAAAAATGCTGAAGTTAGCGTTCTTCCCAAATTTTGCTACTACACATCAGTTTGATGGTTGCACACCAACGTGGTCAGCAAGTATCATTCCGACCAGACACCTTCTTCAGACCCCCGTTCTTTGTTACACTTATCGGTAAAAGCAAGCAAAGCACCAATCCAGTAAAACATAGGAATAAAGGTATTATTTCGTAAAAAACGTGTGCTTTTTTGGCTTTTGGCCAGTTTCCATTGGCTGATTCAGAGTGTCGATCAAAGTGCATTAACCTCGACAACCTAAAGGAGATGGTGAAAGGGTACCCGTATGCTGCCACTACTGATTTTACGGCCATACTCAGTCTCCACAATTTCTACGTTGGATAGAAAGGATGAAGGATAGATTGGGATGAGGCACAAGAGCAGGCGGATCGGAAAGCCGAACTAGAACCGTACGTTTTCATTGTGTTGGTCAAGGTGGAGGTGGAGTAGCTCAACGGTGAAGTACTCAAAACCTAACCCTATGACGGCCAACTTCATAGCATCAGGGGTTGCGGAGTTCGTTCACGAGAAGAGCAGGCGAAAATCACTTTCCATCATGTCAGCGCCAAACCAGGCTGCAGGCTCCACAATGCTCCTCTTGATAGTGGTTCTTCGGCTACATCCAATAACATATGGAAGCTCAAGACTTGGCCCGATGTCATAACGGCACTTAGAGGGGGAACGAGCTGCCCGAAGGTTGATACGAGTGATGGCTTGGGATGGTACATACCTTCGGGAACGTTTTCAAGAAATTTCCAGAAGTTTGGTTGGTCGTCTCCGCCAGATGACGATTTTTTTTTCCAGACCCCGACGGTAGGCAGAACAAGGGGTCTCACAGGGGGACGGTCGATTAGTGCGAATGTGGGTGCGCGCGGTGGAATTTTTAAATTCGAACGACTCTGACGCCTATTATTGGAGCACATACTTGAAGTAGAGTAGTTTAGTAGGATCAGCTGACCATACCCAATTATTCTACTTTAAGTATTTCAACAGTTGCTGTATGACAATTCTACACCGAGGGTAAGTGACTATGATAACCGCAATCAATTAGCTGAGGGATGTCCACGAAAAACTTCTGGAATAAGTTTTATGAAAATACCAGTCGGGCCGCCCGGCTAACGCCAGGCTTCCCTCCTTCTTATGGGTCCGCCCGGCTACGCCGGGCGCTCCTTCTCACTGTGGGAAATTTGCTATGCGTAAATAACACTTCGGGTTCACCTTTTGCTTTAAAAGCTCTACACCCTCAGTATCAGCTCCGGATTAGGAGCGATTTTTTCTGTAAGCCAGTCTCGCTGTGTCCGAAAGAACATCGTTTAATATCGCAAAGGCGATTATTCAGGGAAAAAAGTATTAAGAGACTTTATCGCGGCTGAGGCTACTATGTTAGCTACCATCAATGTTCCTCAATGCCATCATGAATGGCTCTCCTCTTTCTTGGGGTAAAGGGACTTTGTCCGAAAAATATCGAATTAATGAAATTCCCCCTTTTTAATATGTTATTTCGCTTTTTCGCTGAGCGAGAGTATAGACTATCTATTGCCTTCAAAGATGTACCTCCTTTTCTCTACAGGTACATCATTAAATGTGAATCCAACATTATTGCCGGTCGGATAAATTTTGCTAAGAATGATATCAGAGCAAAGAGAAACCGTGATCTTTCACTTAATCGCAAACTCTGCTGGGTAGCGGTCGTAATCTAATAGCAAGAAGTGAACCAAATTCATTTCCTCATAATCACACAACTTAACCTTCTTGTCGAATTAAACATATCAAAAAGTCAAAGCTAAACCGTAAATAACAAAGGCGCTAGGAGGGGATTGGTGAGTGGATCTTCTTCTCTAAGGCTTCTTCTATTGTCAGTGTTCCCATCGTGCCCCCTTCTATTGATTGCTCTCCAAGTGCACGGGATCAGGATTTCTACTCATTTATTTCGTGAAATCCTGTTCTTTGGGGGCGTAGTCCGGCCTACCACTCACCATAACTGTTCCCATACTGCCTCCTACCAAGTTCGAACGCCCTAGAGACAAACTGAAAGTTTGGCGCAAACTTCGCCTTCTATAAGCGGCGTCCGGTCCTCCCATTTACGATAAGTGATCCCATTCTCGCCTGTACCCCTGCCAAGTTTGAATGCCCTCGGGCCAAATTGACTATTGCGGCGCAATACCCCACCCCCTGAGCATGGATTCCGGTCCTGCCACTTACCAAAGGTGTTCCCATCCTGCCCCCCCCCCCCCCTTACTCCTACCAAATTTAAACGCCCCAGGTCCACGGGGACATGAGTTATGAATTTGCGGCCCAAAGTTTCGAACGCGCACGGTGCGCTCCCTGTGAACGGAATCCGGTCCTGCCACGTACCGTAGGTGTTCCCATCCTGTCCCCCTTACTTCTACCAAATTTAAACGCCCCAGGTCCACGGGGACATGAGTTATGAATTTGCGGTCCAAAATTTCGAACGCGCACGGTGCGCTCCCTGTGAACGGAGTCCGGTCCTGCCACGTACCGTAGGTGTTCCCATCCTGTCCCCCTCACTCCTACCAATTTCGAACGCTCTAGGTCCACGGAGACAGGTGTTATGAATTTCCGGTCAAACACACACACCGACACACACACACACAAACACACACACAAACACACCGACACACCAACAGACACACTTAGCGAATTATATAAAGTAGGAAAACCCACAAAAGGTCTCCTTCACTCGAGCCTCTGACTCGAGTAATGTCCAACATTATTCACGGCAAAGAGGCCGTGCTTTTCATGCATCCTACGCAGAGAAACATTTCCATGTTAGGATTGCCGGGATTTGGAAAAGAAACATTTGAAAACATTTGCAGAATTGTTGACGCTCGAGTTTAGGGAATACATATACTTCTACTTCGGATACATATGGAATTATTCTCACCCACGGATTTACTCAACATTCCAAAAGAAGATCTTTATCTAAATGGTTCATTAGGCGCGCATATTATTCTTGTGCTTCATAAGGATAAAATGGCCCATATTTGCAATACGATGTAGAATTGAAAATCAAACTATGTCAAGGGAATACTGGAACTCGGTCCCACAACGAACATGCCGCAAAGATTAAGCAAATACGATGCAAAATTAGATCGCTATACTGCCCGGCCTTATTTTGTAATGAAATGCGCATTGGACGCAAATTTACGGGTAACACATTTCATTCTACGGCATAACCTCTTTAATTGCTCACATCTCAGCAAAAGCCTGGGGCAGTATAGGGGTGGGGTAGTTACTTGATTGTGTTCCAACTGGCGTCCGAGCTGAACACTGCGGGACTACTACCTTATTCGGGTTTCTGTTCTAAGAATAAGTTCCTTATGAGCAGCACGAGCTGCGAGTTGGTGAAACTTTACAATGTTGCGCAAACCATCACTTTCATAACCTTTCTTCCGAAGATTTGCATCGATTTTGTATGTGTGGAAAGTTGCACAAGGTCATCTTCTACAAAGCTTCTAAGGTTTGTATCAAGGTTGGAAGAGATATTGCTAGTACAATTGAAAAGCCACCATCTTATCTCTTTGTCTGGCTCCGCGTGACCCTCATTCTGAGCTATATTTGAAGAGCAAGCTTATATCTTACGACGACGTATTATGCTTTTGTTTCAAGATCAATTCGTAGGCTAGATGTGTTTGTGCTTCCATATCAGCACCCGCAGGAACTCTGATATGGAGCGTTGTTTTGTAAACATGCAGTTGTGCGCTCGAAACGAGCTTTGCAAAAAAGCTTTAGTGGACGGTCGCACTATATATAACGTGGTAGGTGTGTCTGTCCGTGAGTGTGACCGAAAATTCACAACTCCCGCTCCCGTGGACTTAGAGGATTCAAGTTTGGTAGGAGCACAAGCAGCAGGATAGGAACACTGAACTGTAATGGTAAGTAGCACCACTGGACTCCGCCCACATGTAATATTATATTATCCCATATGCCATTCTGGTTAAGTGAGGTCTATGAATTTCAGAGTGATATAGGAGAACAACTGATTAACGGATGACGGTTAGTAGCTTACGTGCGATAGAAGAGGTTTTATTGAGAAGAACTTAAACAACAAAATCAGACAAACACTACTTGCTGCGGTTGCGTCGCGGCCTTCGCACTGGAGCACGTTATTTTGGTGTGTCTAGGCACTGCGGTAAGGACTTGATGACAGGAGAGTTCCTCTTCACAACTCTGCTGATTGGGCGGTTACGTAGCACGCTCGAACATGTTATTTTAAGTTGGTTACCAGTTGCAAGATGTAATTTTCTATGATCAAGGGGCTGTCAAACCATAGTTTTGTAATGTATGTTTCTTTTCCTGCACGTTTTCTCGTTCATGTTCCTTCCAAGGCCACTGTTGGGTAGTTATCCTCCCCTAGTGACTACTAAACACTGTTTGATTCGGTGTTTCTATTTCTGTTGCATGCTTCCTGGTTTGTGTTCCTTCTGAGACCTTCAGTGATAGAATGTTGACCACTGGTTTGAGGATATGCCAACTTCTGTACACTTGAGTACATTTCGCACTCACGGTGCGAGGCAATCTTAATCAAGTGTGAGGACTACATTTTCACCGTCTGCATATCTTTAGCATGGCGAGTAAAAAATTAAAAACTGAAGAGAATGGCAACAATAAGAAGGTAAAGCATCTTGAGAAAATTTAAGATCTGGAAAAGTTTCAGCAATGCTGGTCAGGAACTTTGTTTTGTGCACAGGTAAAATGTGAAATGCGAAACGAAGCGGAAGTTCTATAGAGCTATGAAACGCGACTTAAGTGTTTTTTTTTTGATTTTTCTCAAAATCAACAAGCTTAGCCAATTATAATGGGAAGTTATCTGCCGATAAACTGCTGAGAAACTTAATTAATTTTGTTGGAGCATTGCTTTTTCATTGCTGTTATTCTCTTCATTCAACAACTTTAACTTGCTGCATATCGATATGCGAGCAGAGCAGTGATCATGGAGTTCCCACAAGTGATTAAGTGCGCCTCGCGCCCTCATGCCTTGCCTTTGTTCCAATCCCAGCTATTTAATAAGTTTTTCTGTTTTCTTTCTGCATAGTCGCTGGCGATTACACACAACAGGTGGATGTTCTTCAAACCCCTCTTTGGCTTTAACATCGTCATCCGTAGCCTCTTTCGATTTGATGAATCAATTGCATAGAAACTGGCATATTCCTAAATCAGGGTTCAGAATTCTATCAATCAAGGTCATTACTCAGCAGTTGTCTCAGAAGAAACACAAACCAAGAAGCATGCGATAGAAATAGAAACACATAACAGTGTTCACTAGTCATTCACTAGGGGTGGGAAACTACCTATCAATGGTCTTGGAAGAAACATGAACGAGGAAACATGCAGGAAAGAGACATACATTACTAAGCTATAGTTTAACAGCCCGTTGATCATAGAAAATTACTTCTTACAACTGGTAATCAACTTAAAATAACGTGTTTGAGCGCGCTACGTAACCGCCAATAAGCAGAGTTACGAAAGAGGAACTCTCCTATCATCAAGACCTTCCCGCAGTGCCTTGACACACCAAAATAACGTGCTCCAGTGCGAAGGCCGCGACGCAACCGCAGCAAGTAGTGCTTGTCTGATTTTGTTGTTTAAGTTCTTCTGTTTTATTGAACGCATCTAGTTGGCATATCAATGAACGTTGACGGTGTCCACCGTACCTCCGATGAAAAATTTTTGGAGGGACTTCATGACTGTCTGCTGGCCTTTGAAGTTCAAATAAGCCACAACCGCATTGATATACTGGTTGGAAACATAGGCTGCTTTCATAGTCCGTGAGCTCGTCAGCGGTATCGACCAAGATTCAGTTGTAAACAAGGGGCCCAATCGCTTGCTCGCGCGCTCGCGGGCCAAATCGCGGACTATGAAAACAGCTGAGCACAACAAGCTTAGCGGTCATGGAAGAAATAGTTAGTGAAACACTTTTCCAATCTCTCTTTGGGCTGGAATTCTGTGAGCGGAGCTACAGCAGTACACTTATCCCTAGCAAACATCGAATTTATTGGTAGGAGGTATTACGGCTAGTGGGCGGCTATCACACCATGCACCGGCGTCCGTTAGTGAGTTTGGAAGTGTAAAAGCACTGACTTGTATATCGGCCACTAAAAATCATTGTATAAGCTCCAAACCCATTCAGAATGCTGCTACGATTCTCAATAAAAGTTGAATCCGGGGGCGTATATTGAAAACTGACGAGTGATTAATTTTCGTCAAAAGGCCATACATTCATTGCAACCTTTGGATTTTTGCATCTTAATCAAGGTCGATTCATACTTAGCTGCAACCCAAAATTTTGGAAAGTCGCCAGTTAAGCGTAATCGAGAAGTTGAACGGGTTTGGACGACTTGCTTAGCGCAGAAATTGCCTTGTATGGTTGGTACCGAAGTGGCAGATTAAGCACATTCGCTCCAATGCAGTCGTCTTTCCTTTTCCTTTTTCCTTAGAAGTATCCGTCTTCTATCTTCAATCGAATCTAGCGTTTTCTCTTTTCCAATGGTTGTATGTGTTTGAAGAAAACGATATCTCTTTCATCAGATGTCACTGGCGGGCTTTCGTTCTCTGGCACGAAAAATCGTATGCGTGGGCAGGAATTATAGAGATCACGCTTTAGAACTCGGCAATCCAGTCCCAACGAAGCCACTACTTTTTGTCAAGGTGAGAGTCGAGTCGATTACATAAGCAGTGACGGTTTTGTGGTTGATTTTCGTGCTTTCTATATGAATAGATCATACGGATCTGACCAGTCTTACTGAGGTGGTTCTTGATCATGTTGTTTTGTTTTGTTTTTTTTATATGTAAGGGAATAAGCATTACAGTCGCCGAACGCTTTCGTACAAGAAGGTCAACCAATCATTACGCCTCCCGGATGCGAGAACCTTCACCAAGAAGTAGAGCTTGCAGTTGTGATCGGTAAAACTGCTAAGGTGCGAAGTATACCATTCAAGAACACCGTCTTTCCTATTACTAAGTTGACCAACTATATTCGCAGAATGTACCGAAAAGTGAAGCGATGGCCTACATTGGTGGTTATGCAGTTGCTCTGGACATGACAGCAAGAGATTTTCAGGTTCTTGTTTTCATTAAAGTCTGTTATTATGCTTTCATTTCCTCAGTCTTCGAGGGCTTATTTCTCTCGACTGTTCATTCTGAAGCTGCCAAAGTTGAAAGCGTGTGGCTGCCCTGCATTTAGTAATTTCGCCAACCCATAGTATTAGGTTGACACCAAAGTTTAGCGTCAAAAATTGGCGATGCTTTTTGCAATGCTCTTGGAAACGTGCGCTATTACAGAGTGAAAGACTTGACAGGTGCTGTTCAACGATCGTTAGGGATTTCGCCGGGCTACAGGGAATTGATGTTGTCTTGGAGAAGGAGCTATGAATTTTCGCTTAATCATTTCACGCAAACCCGGCCCTCCGTGGGCTGAATCCAGTTCTACCCACCTACCCATCCTACCCACCTACCAACTATCTTCAGTTTTACCATTCTCCTGCCTGTACACCTAGCAAATTTGAATGTCCCATGTCCAAATTGCCAGTTTTCACGCACGCACTGCTCACTTTGGGCGGAGTCTAGTCATGTCACCTATCATCAATGATCCTACAATGTCATCTGCACTCCTGCAAAGTTTGAGTGCTCTAATTCCACGGGGATAGGAGATCTGAGTTTTCGCTCAAACATTTATTTCGCGTAAGCCCCGTTCTCTTTGGGCTGGAGCTATTTCTACCCACCTAACTTTTCTATCCACCTACCACCTATCTTCAGTTTTCCCATCCTGCTGCCTGTACTCCTACCATATCTGAACGCTCTAGGTCCACGGAAATGTAATTTATAGTTTTACGTTTGAACCCTTATTGTGCACAAACCACGTCCCTCTGGCCAGAGTCCAGTCATGCTACGCGTTATAAGTGTTCCCTTCCTACCACCTTTACTCGTGCAAAATTTGAACGTTCTAGGTATAGGGGAACGGGAGTTATGAATTTCAGGTGAAACATCTACTTCGCCCAAACCACGCGACTGTGGGCACAGTCCAGTCCTGTGCACACAAACACACAGACATAACACACAAGCTCAACACCAACACCCACACTTAGCGAATTAGATAAGTAGGTTTGGTGTTTCCAGTGGCTCGTCCTCGCTTCAGAGGCACAGGCCAGCATTCCTATTGCTCAGAGGAAGATTGAACTTCGCTTTCGTGAAGTCTGACCATCGCGCTAGCGGTCGTCCTCGTGTTCGTTTAACGTTCCCAGAGATCGAGTCAGTAACCGCTCATTCTTCGAGCTCACCCATTAACCCATAAAAACTTCTGAACTCGAGTCTCGAGACAGTTCGGAGAATAACTTCCACGTACGGCTTTCTATGAACCTCGGCATAATTGTTCTGTTACTGAGTTGTTTTCTTTAACTCTTCACGAGGTTTGTATTCAAGCTTTATTAGGCTGACGTTTCGGCGGAGTCGCCTTCTTCAGAGCCTAGAAAGATCATAACAGTTCGCGTAAAACCCTCGAGGCATTTTGGATACAAGTCACCGATCCAAAAATGAATCGAAGGGAAGAATGCCTCGCAATCACGCGGGAGCTGCGGCTTTATATAAAGTTAGCCTTCCCATAGGGACTCTGAATGAAGACCTACCCCAGCTGAGACTGGTCGATTATTATCATCGATTGCTGGTTGGTTTCGAAGAATCCACCAAGCTACGGTGAGTGATTCCTCTTTAATCACCTGCGTGCCCTGGGGGTCTCGAAGTTCAGTGTGGGCAGTAGAGACGTTTGGTCGGATAGTCATGAACTGTTATGATCTTTCTAGGCTCTGAAGAAGGCGACTCCGCCGAAACGTCAGCCTAATAAAGCTTGAATACAAACCTCGTGAAGATTCAAAGAAAACAACTCAGTAACAGTTTGGAGAATGATCAGATTACGAGCGGCAACGTAGCAAACAACACTGATTGAATGGTTCAGTCGATTGCAAATGGCATTTTCCTCATGAAGGAAACTCACATTATAGCCGTCCACTCATACGTTGTTGAACAGCATCCGAGAAGAGATATCCGATTATGGTAGCTCTGAATATGGCAACTCCTATAACGACCACCTTCATAAGTTTGCGAAGATCGGGAAATGTGGTTTTTAGGTCCCAATGTATTGAGTCACCAACGCCTGCATACCATATGGAATCCTTATTTTCATCTTAGCTTAATCTTATCTAATCTTTCATCTTATCTTCTGGTCGTGCCTTCGACCGTCCATCCAACATGGTTATCGGCAATGTTTAGTGAGTACTTTTCGCCAAGCAGCCCTACAGCGCTCCGCCTCTACGGTTGTAGATTTACGACGGGCAAAGCCAAATTTCATCCGCCGAAGGTTCTTCTGTGTGCTGGTGAAATACAAGAAGAGTTGCTCAGTGGAAACTTCCACCCAACAACGCAACACTCAATGCTTAATCCTGCTGTGCACAAATAGCCTTAGCGGCTAACAAGTTGATAGGACAACAGAACCGAATTTACTTTCCTGATGACAACACTTGACTTTTTTATGCTGAAAAAAAATCAGGAGAACATACTTCCTCAACCATCATATGACGATGACCTTGCGCCGACGGATTACCTCACATTCTGCTCTATGGGTCGCTTCATTAAAAAAAAATCTCACGAACTCAAAATCGTCATCTAATCGTTTTTGACCATAAATTCTTGATTCTATTGATAGTTTTGAAGAGCTTCGTTAGCGTTAGCACTATCTTACAGACTCCTGTTGAATAAATATGTCTAGGAAAGAAAAAAAGTCGAAAACGGAAGTACCCCATACTCTGCAAGGTATATGCCAACCTAATGTACGCATACGTCCATTAAAAATGGTTTGTTCGAAAAACTGTTAGTGAAATGCTTTTATATTTACAGGACGAGGCAAAACAGAATGGAGCTCCGTGGTATCTTGCGAAGTCGTTTGATACATCATGCCCTATTTCCAACTTCATTCCTAAAGAGGAGGTGATTTTTCTGATTAGGATTTTCATCCGCATTAGCTCGATTAGTACGTTTTGATTGTACTGGTTGCACTATTAGAGGTTTCACCGAGCCGTCATTGTTTGTTCCTAACAGTGTCCCTAGTGCGAAAACTGCAACATCAATCAGGTCAAATTGCTCTTCTTTCCTTTTAGACTTGTTGCTGATGGCAGTATTGCAATCACCCCAAAACTCCATCGGGTTTCAGTCGAAAAGTGATTCAGTTGTTACTAAGGCTTTCATATCTTGCGAGGACTCCACGAACACGTGGCGCGATCTTTTAGCCCTTGATCAAACTAGGAGCGGTGACGAAATTATTTTTTCACAGGAAGGAAACATACTTCAGGAGTTACCGCTAGCAAACCCGCAAGGTCGATGCTTAAAGAGTCGAAAGTAGCAGTGCTGCGCCATGGCAGCTTCAACTGCCTACTGCCTATTTTGACGCGTTGACGGCGAGCCAATTTTTTCGTGTCTGGTGCAAGGGACAAGACAGTCTACATGTTGGAGATTTGATCCTTCTCAAAAAATGAGCGATTGCAGTCAAAAACATTTGAAATACATGACATGAGAAAATATTTCGCAAAGCAACCAGCAATATCTGTATTTTCTCCGACATCTATAGCTACTCGAGTCAAATTTGGCGCTGATAAGTTTGAACTTGGGGTGTGCGGGGAATACGACGGTTTTGCTCCGACTGCTATAGCTCGGTCTCTGCGACTCCAGGCACGTCGACCGCAAGGAGGCTACCTAAGACAAAACAGAGTAAATGCAACAAATTTTGTTGCTTAGACTTACATTTCATTTTTTTCTATTGATAACTAAAAATGAAAATGACTTGCTTGTTTCCAGACATTCATTTTCATTTTTGGTTGTTACTAAAAAATAAGTCTTGAAATTTATTTGATAAGTGGTCGATGCCATTTTGATTGGAATAATACAGTGCGTTTCATAATTGTAAGGTCACCCTCGATTTTTGCGATACTGAAGAAAGCAGTCGGAATGGAATTTTTTGGCAAGCACTGGAAGATTCCTCATCACAATGTACCTCCGTATTCAAATTTTGGTCGCAATATCCTTTACCTCAATTTTTTTATGAATTTTTTAAAGATAGTGTCGGCTTTTGCACCGCTTCATAATTATAAGGTCACCCTGAGAAAGTAAATGATTTATTAACGTTGATGGTATGTACAACACTTAATAATCTATAGCTTCTCCTTGTTTAAGAGCAACATCAAAGAGCCTGTGTGGCATACTAGAAACTAAGTTTCGAAGATGTTCCTCATCGATTGCTCTCCGTGCTTCGATAGCTGCCCGCTTCAGCTCTTCTGTGCCCTGGAACTGACGGTTATTCGCATGAACCTGTCTGACTATTGAGCCCCAGATATCTTCCATCGGATTGAGACCGGGACTGCAGGCTGGCCACGGCAGGACGTTTATTTACTGGCATTGCAGCCACTCATCCGTTGCACGGCCCACATGAATGGAGGCGTTGTCTTGTTGGAAGACATAGTTGAGGTGACGGCGAAAGGGTACTAGATGATGCTCCAAGACGTTCTGGTAATCCTTGAAATCTAAACTTCAGCTCACGACAGGTAGATCCAACACGACATCATTACAGAATGCACCCCACACCATAGACCTCCTCCACCGAAATTGCGACGGCTGAAGTAGACTGGTTCCTTCCTCAGTATCGCTTGTTTCCGTCAGGACCGTCCAGATTGAATTTCTTTTCATCCGAAAACCTGAATGGAAATTATTCAGTTCTATGGTGAAATTTTGATGCAGATCTACCTTTGCCCAATCTCCCTAGGTTCATCTTTGCAAATCTGAGTCGAGCCTCTCTGTGGCGACCGGTGATTCGTGGCACCTTCTCCATTGCTTGTCTGGTGATGTTCTCGCATCTTCGCACTGCTCTCTAGACTGTAGTTTTCGACATAGAGAGGTTTAATTGTGATCGGGTCTGGTGGAAGGAGGACGTACTGTTGGAAACAGTCCTCAAAATCTTCCGCTCGTCACGGGCAGTAATCTTTCATGGATGTCCACAGCCGGTGTCATATCTAAGGACATCAGGGCTCTCCAGAAATCTTTGAATGGACCAAGGGGATCTCCCTATTTGCCTAGAGATGGCTCGAGTACTGAGCCCACCTTCATGATGAGCCTTCTCATCAGAGGAAAGCAGATAACCACGAGCCATGCTGACAGTCAGGCTTACAAATGCATTTGCTACACATGCTTACCTTTATAAGTATCTTCAAACACGAAATTTCCTCTCTTCCATGAATAATTGTTCACTTTCTCAGGGTGACCTTATAATTATGAAACGGTGCAAAAACCGATAAACTGTTCTAAAAAAGTTCAGAAAAATGCAGCTGCTTCTAAAAAACGGATACCTAGGTTATTCGTGCTGGGGAATCCGTTCATGATGCTAGAAAAAAATTTAATGATTGCTTTTTTTGAAACTGCAAAATTTGAGGGTGACCTTATGATTATGAAACGCACTGTATACCGCCGCGCAGCAGTAGGCATATTCGCCTTACGAGACAGAATGACTTTTGCACACCATTGATCGACATTGTCGTCAACATATTAGAATGGCACTGCGTTTATGCAAACTTCACTCATAACTTACCACTTAATGAAAAGACAGTATCGCTTTTTGTCTCAATATTCGTAAACAGCAATGGACTAGACTGTGCTCCGAAATAAAGGTTAGCCCCGTTTTTCTTCCCACTACGAGTACTGAAACTACTGAAAAGGGCAATATCGTTTCCCGTAGCTTTTTCACTCTTCCGTGATGGTTTGGACTGTAATCTGCCAACAGACCAATATCGCTTATTTCCTTCGAGTGAGGCATCGAATTGATAAGATCATCCTCATGAGGGAAATTTTTGAGGCGACTTCCTTTGAATCTCGGCATCTTTTTTGCAGATGTAGGTTTTACTTCTGTTGTGCAAAACCAGGTCTCAACGATACTTTATTCGGTTTGAGATTCTGTGCTTTCACCTTCTTCGGAACCAGGAAAAGCAAAGATCATCCCGGGCTGGAACGACTGCGGTTTAAATACGGTGAACTTAGGTGAACTTGTTTCAGGGGCTGATCACTAGATCAGGCCTCACCCGAAGCCGCTCAAGACCGAGCGCGCCACTGACCCCTTCCCATCTCAATCGATTATTGTATGAACCCTCTTACCTCGCCCGCCGAGGGATCAGGGGCTTATACAATAATCCCGGGGGATCGACTACGCTGGTCGAAAGCCGAGCTGCTTAGTGCTGCAAAGGCGCCAGCTCTGTGGTAACCGCCACACACCCTTCCCTTCTGTTAATTTTAGGAGCCTTATGCATGATTTGAAAGGCCTCCAAAGTTCGTCATGTCGCAATGACGGATTCATGTGGTAATAGCATGACGGACACCTGAAAACACGTACTCCTATGACATCGTACCCTATGTTCTTCCAGAGGATAAGCTATTCTCAAGTATTGCATGCCATCCAGGTATTCCTTTATTCTGATGAAGAAGGTCTGCCTTTTTCCCCGAAGTACTCTTTACACACATACACAACACTAGACGTCCTACAAGCTTGAGCATATGACGCGCGAATGCGTTACGCAAAGGGGTCATACAGGCAATTTCGGAGTAGCCGTTGTTTTATTCGTCTGAAATAAAATGCGACACAAAATGCATCTTTTGTGTCCACATCCTTGACGATTCTGTGCCACCATCCTTCGCCTTTGTCGAAATGGAAATTCTGATATTTTGTAGCCGTTTGCCATTGCCATGCGCAGCGAACGTTGTACCGACTTTATTTTCTCTTCGCCTCCCGAGGAAACTCTTGAGGCGGTGTTCGACATATTCCATATGATGACTTTCTTAGTGTTAAATGGATGAACGGGATGGAAATGGACTAGTATGTTTTACTGGCATGCTGGCAATTCCCGTAGTCCTGACGTGCTGAAGTACCCGCAGTTTTTCGATCCTGGTCATTGATGAAAGCGGGCCAATCGTTTTTCGCTTTCTCCCTAGTAAGCTTTGTATACTCGTATTGTTTGTTCTGAAATTCGAAACAGGTGTCCATCTCTGTCTGGGTGGAGCACACAATAGAGGAATCGTCTATGTGCACAGTGCAAAATAGGTCTACGCCCTAAAACAAGTAGTTCAATTGTCGACATGAACGCCACTGCGAGTACTGAAGCAAGCCTTTGCCACATCGCTAGTCGTCTGATCTCATGGTGGTACTCGCCTGATAATTTGATTATGTTACACGAAAGACACTCGGAGGAGTGCCATCACCTGAGATATCGACAGGCCATATACATAGATTAGCAGAGTTTTGATGCTTGCTGAGAATTTCACATATTGCTTGCATAGAACAGTCATTCTCACATTAGTGTACAGGGAAGGCGGTTCACCTGAACTAAAGACATTCCGAAATTGGAGAGGACTGAATTGATTGATGGATTGACAATGTTGCCAGCTTTTGATGATGTTGTTGACAATTTCGTTCAGTATATTGGGATGGGAGTTTGAAAACATAAATGAACCTATGTATCTTAACATTTGAAACGTGAGAAAGTCTCAAAAACCAGAGATTTTTTCTATCCAATTTCGTTCATATTGGTGCAATTAGGTATCGTTGATGAAAGTCGAAGAAAAGTTGTTTAATTGCTGTAGTGAAATTAGGGAAAATTGAAGAAAGAAAAATGGAAGCTCACACTCTTGGAACAAATGTATCTCCATAAAGTGAACAATATATCCATGCCTATATTTGAACTTCCACAGGAGCGAATTTGAGACCCTTCTTTGGTAAGGGGATGCAGCTGCTCCAAATCCAACAATTGTCTAGCCGAAGCCATCCAACTACTAGCCATATGGGAGAGCGCGCCAAACATCAGTATTACAGTGTGATAGACAATAAGTTATGAACATAGAGGCAAGTTTCATGTTTGATGCTTGAGTTACAGAAAACAAATGTAATAAACGAGTCATCCCCATTATTTTGCAAATTGATGGCCATTGTTGCCCAGTCGAAGATGTCAAGCCATATCGGTGGAATAGTTATGCGTTTGAGTAGGTTGCATCAAGGCTAGTTTATCATCGATATGATAGTGGGGAGGTACACTATCTAGCTGAAAATATTCGAATTTCTTTATCATCACTAAAGAATCCTGCAATCTATGTAAGGCTTACCACGCATTCCATGGAAAAGCAAATCGAGCGCATGCCTCAATGATTGTCAGTGATGTCATGCTTATAAGCTCACAATCCCACCAACTGCGCCACCGTTGCACAGCAAGTTCTTAACTCGTTGTCTGCTCTCTACAGTGGTATAACTGAAGGAGAAATCGATTCGATAAATTTGTTCCCAAAATCGTTTAGTAGATTTCGTGCTCTCAACGTTTACATGTACATTCGCAACTCAGTTCTTTGCTTTCTTAACTTACTTTCAGTCCTGTTTTGCCCTTGTAAGACGCCCGCAACTTTTCAGTTTTGAAGATCTCCCTGTTACTCATGACATGCTGAAGATTAGGTGAAGACTCACATGTACAAACATGTGATTCTGGTACGCCTACGCAATTCTGTTTTGAATCTGGTGTGGTGGGAGGTCGTGAGGAGAGGAGCTGTGGCGTGTACTGCGATTGTAGAGTTGCAGCAGGGATATTGTGGCTAGATTGGACGAGCTAGGTAGAAACCGAATAAGTTCTTATATCAAAGGTCGCTGAAGGCGAAAAATCATTATCAATGAAAAATGAAAAAGTCTCGAGTCTACGTGAGAAAAGTGAAACAGGAAGAATTCGCCTGCGCAAAAGGCGATTTGTGATCCCACGATCCTTACCACTGCTCCAAGACATCGCTGAGAACATAGTTACACTATAATTTCTATTTTGATGTTGAGCACTCATCAGAAATGCCGTCTAATGTCGTTCAAAAAATCGTTCGACAAGTTTGAAAGGTTGATTCGAGATCAACATCTCTCCAGCAGTGTGTAGCATGGTAGCCTCGTCGCAGATTAATTACCTTTTTGAGATCCTTTCACTTCCTTAGAAGGCAAATGCAACACCAGCTAAGGGATTACAAAACAAACGAGCGAAGCAAAGCTTCTTTGTATGGTGCGTGAGATTGAGCACCAGAACTTGGAGCCGTATCGATCACCCATCTTTCTCTACTGGTTTGATTTCGTGGGATGTTCACTACTTTAGATCGTTGCAGCATTACATGTGAAAAATGTTTCGATTTAACTGAGGCAAAGCGAAAATCTTTAGAGGAGAAAGAAAGAAAAGAAAAGAAAATAGAAAGTCTTTGCTTTCGTTTGAAAAGTAGATGATTGCTACCGCAGAATGATTGAGGCAACTAGCCGAGCTTCGGGGATCATGTTCATCCACCACTGCTAATGTTTTTCTACAGTCGATTGAGTGTTGTTGTTGTTGATTGTTTTTTAAAATCGACTAGGTGGACGTAGATCCAATTTGTTTTATAAAGACACGTATTAATATCGTTAGTTATAGTGAGTCTTTTTTTTTTTGCAAGCATGGTAGTTTTTGCTGTTATAGTCAGCCCCTTATTGATTTTCTTCTCATCTTGGTTTTAGATTGAGAATCCTCACTCCGAAGAACTGTTCTGTCGCATCAATGGAGTGGAGAAGCAGAGGTGCGGTACGAATATGATGATTTTCGATATACCCACCTTGATGGAGTACACCACACGATTCGTGACCTTAGATGAAGGAGATTTGCTTTTGACAGGAACACCTGCCGGAGTTTGTCGGGTGCTCCCAGGAGACACCATCGAGTTTGGTCTTGAGGGTCGGATTAGCGCTAAATTCGTTGTACAATAAGTGGTAAGCTTACAGTTTAGAACTCTGCCATGTACCGAAATCCTATCACTCTAGTTTTTCGGAATTCCGAAAATATGTATGGAACTTTATCGTGATGCTATAGTTTTGCTCAATTCTGAGAAGTTCACCCTTCGTGAAAGTGTCTGATTAAGATAAAATACTTGCCCTGTGAAGATTTTCCTGCATATCTTTCAGCAGTATGGTATGATTTTCGGGACTGAAGTATTGAAGCTGCAGTTCTTGATCGGCTCTGACTTTAAAAGGCACAGTTCACGATAATTTTGGGAAATCCAGATTATGACGAAAAATGGAAAATAAGGTGGAAACTAGTGAGGTAGTATCGAAGAAATTGCGCGAGTAGGCGTTTCCAAAGTGGTGAAGGGTATTGAAAAGAAGGGGTTGGACGAGGAGGCCAGAAAGAAGAATCGAAGGGTTGTTTGGACGAGCTATATAATGTGTGTAGTTGCGTACGTGTGGGGCCTGGTGCGAATAGCTGACTACAGTAAGCAAGAATGTCCTTTAAAATCCATCCAATAATACGTATAATTTAATTAAAACGCTAGTAACAGCAAAAATAGTCCACCCTTTTCAGGCTCTTCAGTAGAAAATTAAGTGCAGGATCGCAGCAGCAAAAAGAAAAACAGGAATTATAGAAAAGGAGAAAAACATTGCCTCACTACTCGGCGACTAGCTGATTGCGTGCTGAAAGTGTGGGTCCTGGCACGAATATTGTAGTCCGCCTCGCATTGACACTCGTCTGTCAGTCACATCATTGGTCAATGGGCGTGGCATCCGGGCGACACGGTAGTTCACTACAACTATACCCTGGCTGCTGAGTTTTTAGACCCGACAACGTTCTTCCTGTTGCCATTGGGGGTCGCTGGGTATTCCCAGGAAGAAAACTCAGAAATTTTCTATCGTGAACTAGGCCTTTAAATCTCCATTGATCAACCATGTTTACCCAAAACCGGCACTAGGAACGTTATCGGTGTAGTCAGCGCTGAATGAAAGGCGATGACGGTCTTCAGGATGAAACATGGTTGAGTATCTTCTTTTTCTTCATTTTTAACTGCCCGTGGATGATCATGTTTAAAGAGTCGGATCCATCATAAGCCTTGTCATCGTTGTTTTTACTGACCAGTGAATGATAATTTGCTATCTTGTTTACATATTTCTTGTATTGAATAAAGCAACTACTACCTTGATCTGTTGGGTTTGTCGACCCCGTCCACAAATGGATGGTTGTGATAATCGAGTAATGTGTTAAGCCCTGTCAGCTGAGATAATGACTAAAAATAAGGAGAAAACACAAAGCTCGTCTGTGTGATAATGGTGATAGTGCTAAATCAATATAGATCGTAAAATGGATGTATACCTGATAGCAGGTATGTTGATAAATAGAGTGCAGTCACCACTATCGACTTTCCCTTCATCTTGGCGTAACTTTTGGTTAGTATGTATGTTTGCTTCGGCCTTTCAAAAACTTTGAGGCTAACGTCTCGGCAAGTTCGCCGATAGTCGAGAAACCATTTGAGATTGATTTCCTTACAAAGTAAGGCAAACCTGAGACAGTTCTCCAGACTGGAAGACCCTCGGATGCCGTGCTCAAGAGTACTGCAAGGCTTGCCTCGATCTGTGTCTTTGGAACCTTAGATCGACCACCCAGAACTTAACGCCTGGGCACAATGAGCGAGCATGCCTCCTTCGTCAGCTTACTTCCAAAATTTGCAGAGATCGAGAAAAGGCGCGAGATCACTGGTTACGGACCGTCAGGTGCTTTCTGCACACGAAGGGTTGCGTTGTCTAATGGATATCCTCACGGCCCGGGGGGTCACAACGTGGCGGGCATATCCTACCCCGCTGAACTAACGAGCACTCGTCAATAAAGCGGGATTTTGTTTGCCATTCATTTTCGAAGAAATGAGCAGAGCAACTGGAGCAATTTTGACAGTTTTGAGTTTTTGCAGTTGCGCAAAGAGCCGCAAGCTGGCTACATCAGGCCAGAACTCTCTAGAGTTGCCTTCCACTGTCGCTATAGGTCATGACAAGTTGTTTGAACCTCTTACATGGGTTCTATTATGAATGGTGCAGCCCCTAAATTCCGGTGAAACTCATCCACACGCCGTTTTTCGACCTTATAACGCCAAATATGGCATACGAGGGGTCCTCTCTTTCATCTTATAGGGAAACTGAAACAATTTCTATCGTGAACTATGCCCTTAAACTTCAGCAGATAGCAATCATTATTTGACTCAGCAAGGACCAAGGGCTCGAAGCTGTTGAAGAAGTCGCATAAATGATGAGTTCCGGATGTAAGGTAGGGTTTTGACCACGCGATTTGTCTAACTACTGTTCCCAAAATTCTCTCGATCCCAGCCCACGAATGGTTAACTAATCGTAAGGAGAATCCTTACCCTACTTACACCATATAGATACCGAAATTCTATGGTGATGTTTGGTGATGGGAAATTTTTGGGTAAACCTTTGAGCCATGCACACTAAAAACATGGTCGGCTTCATAAGAACAGACACCTCCTTGATGCTGAAACACTGAAGGAGTGGACAAATAGCGGGAAAGAACTCGAATGGTCGAACGACAGTCTCGAAAATGAAAAAATTTACAGTCACTCATAGGGATTGCCTGACATTTTAGTCAAGTCGACCATGGGCCGAAAAAGTGTGAGACAGTAAAACTGGCTTCGACGTCAGGGTCGTGTACTTCAAAGATTGGAGCATGCTATATACTGTATGGTGGCAGTTGCTACACTCCCGGGGGCAGTAGCGATCCTGAAACGTCAGACAGTGCTTGTCTCACGTTTTGGATGACATCTCTTACTCTATCTTTGGAATTTGGTACAGTGCACAAAGCGCGATGGTGTCCGTCGTCATCGGGGATGAGGAAGTCCAAAGCCGTGTCTCGAAACATTGAGCAGTACCAACATTGCTTTCCTTTTCTTCTCAATTCTTCTGGTCTTTACACCATCCCATTGGAGACCCAACACTTTTGGACAGGTTTCTGTGGTCCGGTCTCTTTCTTCTATGACCTTCATCAAGAGCTGATTGTTAGATGAGAATTCACGTAGATTCATGTTCAGCTCCTGGAAAATTTGTTTCGTCTGACGGTAGATATCTTTTGCTTCTTCGGGGTCATCTGTTGTCAGCAGAAGATTGTCCACATACCTGTTTCTTTTGATATCTTGAGTCAGTTTCTTTTCGTTCTGGCAGGTATCGAGGTGGCAATTGATGGCTCCTGCTAGTAGGAATGGAGATGACTTTAACGCGAACGTTACCCTGGAATAACGAAACGTTATTGTGTTATTGATCGACGGAGGTGGCTTGTGGTCACGTAGCCAGAAGCATCTGGTTGCGTCTCTGTCTTGTTCTTGTAGACGAACTAGAAGGAACGCCTTTTCGACGTCCGAAATTATTGCTATCTTTCCAATCCCGAACCGTAGGAGAATCCCGTGTATCAGAGTTAGGATAAGTGGTCCTCTGTATAGTACGTCGTTCAAGGAAGGGCAATTCTTGTAATGTGCTGATGCATCGAAAACGACTCTCAATTTTGTTGTGGTCTTGTGTGGAGTGATTACAGGTTGGTGTGGGATGCAGTGTACTCGGTTCCCCTCAACTACGGTGGCATCCTCTACAGGTTCTATGATATTCCGATGAAACTGATCTCGGAAAACATCATTGTATTGTTCCAAAAGGTCCTTTTCTTTACTCATCGATGACCACACATTGACAAGACGTCTGTAAGCTAGGCTTTTGTTGTCTGGTTGGAAGGTACATTGTTCTATCCATGGGAGACGCACATACTAGCCGTCCGGTCTACGTTGTATTGTGCTGTTGAATTGTTCCCATACACGTTTATCCCTTGCAGCTCCAGCCTCTTTGTCTGCACCAATGAATTCATCCGTTCCTACTGCGTCTAGAGACCAAAACTTGTCCCATTTTTCTTTCTCTTCCTTGGAAGTTTCGCTTTCTGTAAAAGATACTGTGTATTGTTGGATAAGGTCCAAGGATCAGAGCTCCTCCCATTCACTTGCTTCATCTTGAAGCTGTTGAGAGACTTGGAAAACGTTTTTGTTCTCCAGTTTAGGTCGTCCTGAAATCAAGTATCCCATTTTAGGGGGCAAAATGTGCATTCCCGAGGGTAAGCGTATTGATGGTTCGTTGGTTCGCACAAAACTCCATAGTTGATCGCACCCAAGCAGAATAGATGGAGTTATCTTCTTTTTATCATTTCCCATGTTACAGACAAGTTCAGAGAACGAATGAATGCCTTGTCGTTCACAGGAAGCTTTGGTGTTTCAAGTGAACGTGTGAGAACATTGTGTATGGGCAGCTCAAGGTGAGGGTTGCCTTCTGCGTCCCAAACATCCATATGTACTCGGTTGCATTTGATTTTCATTACTTCCCGAGAACCAAAGGTTGCTAGTTGAACTCTTTAACGTCCTGTACTGGTAAGTGCAGTCGGTTGGCCAAACTGCTATCAATGAACGATAGTTCAGCTCCAGTGTCAAGCAAAACATGCACTTTTACTAGGGTCTTTGTATCGGTATCGACAATGGTGAGTTCTCCTACTGGTAGACAAGGATGCGTTCGCGTCGACTTGCTGGTGGTAGCTTGGTATTGAAGGATTGCGGATTCCACCCTTTCATCGTCTGAGGAACCGAGTTTACTGGTTGCTGTCGTAGCGTTTACTTGAAAGTGAGCCTTCTGTACTTTCTTGTAGGCATTTTCGCCACCGTTTCTCCTTTTTGATCTTGTTGTTTATGTCCGAGTAGCACTTCTTGGGCATTGCCGATTTTAGACTTTCCGTTGATATTGATGCTGGCTTTGAAGCAACAGAAGGTATGATGCGCCCCTCCACAACTGAAGCATATTCGCCCTCTGCATTGGGCAGTATTGTGATTTGGGGACGCACATATCAAGCACAGGTTGTGCTTCCTCAGATAAGTTGATCTTTCTTGAGGAGTGGAGTATTGTGTGCAAGCATGCGATGGATGTGTAGCCCTGCAGTACATACAGGTACGTTTAAAATCTTCTTTATTGTTAAGGACTTTATTGGTCTTCATCGTTTGTTTGGGTCTTGTTTCTGCGTACATCAGGACCAATTCCTCTTTACTTATCACTTCGTCAAGCTGTTGGAAGAGCAGGCTCATCGTGAAAGAAGCCGACGGTGCAACTCTCTGTTTCTTTGCAATCACCTTACGCTTTAGTGATTCAGGAAAGTTGCACAAGACTTTCTTGATGAGCCAGGAGTTGTTGACTTCCTCGCCCTTCTCCTCCAATTGGGTCACAATGCCCTGGAGTTGTTCTAGGAGCTGACGCTGATCTTTGATAGACTGTCCCCTCAGGGAGCAGTGTTCCATTCTTTCCACTAAGGCATTAATCAAAACTTCTCTGTTATTGTACTTATTGTGAAGGAACCGTATTGCTTTATTGTAATTGTCTCCTGTGACCTGGAGTACCCTTATGGATTCTTTGGCTTCCCCTTTGAGGGCATTGAGCAGGTAATTGAACTTGATCATATCCGCAATATCTTGTGAGTGAACATTGGTACTGAAAATCTCCCAAAAACTGTCCTATTCTCAAACGTTCCCTCCAAAGGAGGGTATTGGAATGGACGAAAGCTCCAATGGCTTCACTCTTGCATGACGCATTGATGGGAATGAGCTGGATACTGTTGCAGAAGATATTGGTTGAGATACCAGCGATCTAACAGTGCCAAGCCGTTTTTGCAAAAGAATCGAGTAGTCAAATGCAACGCTGAGACTGGTCTCAATTTTGCCGACATACTCTTCCAAACCGTTGGATTCATTACCGGAAAGGTTGATGCTATCAAATGCTGAGGCTAACGCGTCGAGGGAATTTTCCGCCATTGCCATTGCTAGTTCAATGGCTTTGGTACTCTCTTCCAATTTGCGTATGTTTTTGAGATGAACGTCTCGGGTTAAAGTGGGATTTAGAGAAGTGTCCTCAAGTCTGTCCTGCTTGAGGCTATCGAGAATGAGCTCGGGTTTATTGATACTGAACGTCAAGAGACGTTTCTTGGTGCTGAGTAGGGTAGACATCCTTGTTTAGGAAATATTGAATGTCCCTAATGGCACCTGTGACTAACTGGTAAGAGGATTGAGTTCCCTATTGTTTTCCAAGATATTGGAATATTGAATATTCTTCTGTCTCAAGATATTGAAATATTGGATATTGAAGCCGCATTGAGAACGGAACTCAGATGTTGGAAGAGTATTGCAGTTTGAAAGAGGAAAAATGTGGTTGTGGTTTAAATTCCAAGGCAAGTGCTTAGCTTTCCGGTGAAGAAAGAAGTTGACTAACCTGGCTGCGTAGATTGCCGATGTACCATATTGTGGTCGCTAGTGTGGTGAGGTTGCTCGGCCAAAATCTATGAGGTTTGCCACGCGGATACCTCTGAACTGCTCGATTGCACGAGTTGGTGTTAAACTTCATTAATACAACAAAACACTAAAAAGAATTACTTCTTCTCCTGCGTATTGTGGAGTCCGATATTGTGGAAGGGTAGTGTTACGGATACTGTGTATTGAGTCGATTGGATATTGAGTATTGACATTGGATATTGGATATTGGATATTGGATATTGGATACGGTATTGCCGGATTGCAGGCAGACAACCAAGCCCAAGAATGAACCGACTGAGGAGCCCTCCGAAACAGTGTTAGTGTAGAGCTTGTCGCCTTGTAACATGTACTGTATTGTAGCAGTTGCTACAGGAAGTGCGTGACAACCTTGGAAACCAAATCACAAACAGATATTCGATAAGCACAATTCGATGTGTGAACGTCAAAAATTGAGGGACCTCCAAGGTATCCTCGAGTAGCGGACCTTCCTGTAAGGCTTAAGCGCATATGCGACTATCAAAATTCGGACCCAAATACGGGTAAAAAAACGAATACTTGAAAAGGCAGTGGTATCATGTCAATGTGCACAGCGACGCGATTCGTCCATTTAGTGCCAAACCTTCCTAAAGGCACTGGAGAAGCGTATTTTCATGTGTGTCACGAAACATAAACAACATGAAGCACATGGAGAAGCCAGGTCAAGTTTACTACGAATGCGTAGGTCAGATATTTCAAGAAGAGCAGAGTATAGAGACAGGAGTCTGTGCTCAGCAGGACTCCACAAGGGAGGATTATGGGTTGTTAAGAGGGCAAAACTTCATAAATAAAATAACAAGGGTGTGTTTATGTCAAATGTGGTGTATAAGAGTTTGACTGACCACAGTAGGTGGTAGATGAGCAGTGGGAGGAGGTGAGCGAAGAAAACGCACAAGGTAAATGGAGTTTGTGCACTTTAAATAAGTATGCTCGCAGTCAGGGCACCTAACTAGTTAACTTGATAGTCTGTTGGATTCAACGATAAACGTGGGATGAGTCTCTATTCATTCTTTCAAGAATTATTGCCGGTTGTTGGTAATTCCATAAGTATACATATAAGGTATGTATTTGGTAGTTTTCAGTGAGCGAATGCTGAAGTAGCGAACTGAATAGAGAGTGGTTAAAAGTCTAAGGACAAAGGGGTGAATAGGGAAGAGGCGAGAGTGTAAGAGCGTAAGAGGCAGGGTAGCGGCGAAAATTTTATGGGGTTGGGGGGTGATGGTGGAAGGACACACTTAAAAGGAAAGGAACACCCGTATTGCGTCACTTAAAGCTTGTTCCAGTCTATTGAGTCTATTCCATTCTTACTTCCCTTGTTTGAATAAAAAACTTCCCGTTCTGAGCACAAGTTGGGTCGGCTATCCCTCCTCGGTCGCACACTACTAGTGCTCAATGTCGGATAAGAGCGGTTCTCTTCCTCCCTCTTCTCAACTATATTTTGATCCAATTTTTTGCCTGAGAAACCCTGTCTCATACTAGTACTCGAGAAGACGTTTTTTGAAAGGTCGATAAGAAACTTTGGAATTACTTCATGCCATGACTTCTGACTGCTTAAATATTCACTGACAATCGGTGGATGAGTTTCTAGTCGTATTAATGTAACAATGTAACAGAAGTAGTGACTTAGTACTGTTTCCACATACTGACATTTTTTTTGCAACCATGTTTCATGAGATAACGCACCCTGTAGCCAGGTAGAGAAATACGGCTAATCGCAATGGCCACACATGAGCTCTCCGTGCTAGCACTTACTTGAAGACGTAGGTGGACTAAGAGGATGAACTTCCTTCTTATGCTCTATTATAGAGGCACAGTTCACGATAATTTTGAGGTACCCTTTTTTAGTAAAAGTGAGTGTTGTTGTGGAGCGGCACAACAGGGACCAAAAAAGCGAGAAAATCGCGAAGAACAAGGCTCCTTGAAGAAGTGGAAATAGAGTTGTACGAGGTCACCATGGCGGGTATGGCATATAAGGGTCGTTTGTACGAGATTTTATTGAGCTAACTTCATCAAGCCGAATTGCCCGAAACTGGCTTTCACTGTCGCCATGGATTACGAAAAGTTGTTAGAGTCGTGTTAGAAACAAGTTGAGTGTTACATGAGAATCCTTCGAGATAGTGCAGCCTCCAGAAGGCCGTTGAAACTCTTCTGGAAAAGGCATTCACACGATGCAATCCCTAGCCCCTTATTGTGCATCGTTTTTCGATCTTGTGACGGTAGGTGTGACATGCCTCAAAAAGGGGAGCCTCAGACTCATACTTCGGGGAAATCTCTGAAATCATTTTGATCGTAAGCTGTGCCCCTGATTTGTACGTTCTGTCTCTCGGAATTGGGAGACAACTGGGGATCATTCTGATAAATAAGTGTTTTATCCACTTACAAGTCAATAGGATTTTGTTATACGGCAACCGGGGTTATCCTTCGAGCATGTTGTTGCATCAGAGCCCGAGGGGTAAACGATCGTGTCGGGCAGGATTATTTGGCAAAGGCCGCTAAAATCTTACGACCATAACAGATGCCCAAAACGAAGAAGGACTAAAATGGTGATCCATGTTTCCAATACACGAACACTTGCACTGGAAGTGTATATTTGTTGCGCACCTGATGATGCAGGGTGAGCAGACCTAGTATGCTATCAACGAAGTTACCAAGACGGAAAGGCAACACCCAGTACAAGCTTTTTTCAAGAATGGAGGAACTGTTGCTCATAACGTGCGAGACCAGAGGCTTCACTAATGTAGGTGTTCCTATTGACACCACGAGTATTGGCCATGAACATCGATTCCTACGAAAGCTTGACAGCTTGAATCTGTGATTTAGGAGATGTGAGTCAATACCAATTCTGAGAACTTTCCCTAACTACTCTACAACACCAAACTACGAAGAAGAGGAGGTGGAAGCGTTTCAGAGGACTTGGAAAATCTCTACAGAACGGAATGATTGCTGGTCGAGGCAACGTTCGTGGAAAGATTGGCTTGTGACTGATCCCAAAAACGAACATAAAGACCATGAAGGTTCATAAAAGGAATAGTAAATGGAAAGCGACTGGTTCGTGATACTATATTTGACGCCTACCGGTGCGGTATTTCTGGATTTTCTAGCTACATGTGGCTAGGTCGAGAAGACAATGTACAACGATCTAGCCAAGTTTCCAAGCAAAAAGAAAGTTGCAGCGTGGTGATCATTGGAGAACACCGAGAGATTAGACCGCTGCTCCCAGGAGTAGAAGGGAATGCTACACCACTGGTCATTCACTCAGGACCAAACAATCACTAACCTCATCCAGTCGAGGAATAGCGACCGACAAAGGTTTCTGTTCAGTTTTTGCAAGATAGCGCTCAGCTTCACGTCACAAAGGACGCAGTCCAGGTCAAAGGAACTCTGCTCGACCGCTGATCCCTAACCTCTCTATTCTCCTGACATCGCTCCTTTCGGCTACCACTTTTCAAGACACATCAAGCAGTTTCTAGCCGAGAAAGACAATGTCCTAGTCGAAAATGCTGTGGCTAACTTCTTCGACTCACACCCCTCCTCCTCCCAGAAGAAGAGAATAGACGAATCGCTCAATCGTTGAATGAATGCATAACTATTTATTATATTATATACAGGGTGTCCCAAAATTATTTGCGCCGATTTATAGCAATATATTTGAAACTTCTCAACTGCGAAAGACGATGGAATTTCTATGCACGCTAGCTAACACTGTGTGCTACAACATGCTGAAGTCGCATTCCAATATATCCCCCGTGAGCGCGGATAGAAGTCAAAGTTTGCTTTCGACTTGATCGCATGTGGCACGCAAGTTTCCTTCTCCATTTCTTCCCAGCCGTCCTCCAGCTTTTGCATTCTAGGACTCCAAACTGGGTCTGCAAACTCGGCAGGTCCTCTTCTAATCAGGGACCATTCGTGGGATTCAAGTGAGTCAAGTTCTGGAAAATAGGATGACCATTCCTCTTCACCAATGAAGTCGGGCAGCTGTCGTCGGCAGCACTCGCGGGCAAGCTTGGCTCTGTGGGCTAGAGTAGCGTCCTGCTGGAAGGACTACGAGATGTTTTAGAAAACGTAGCATGATCTGTGCTTCAGTACTTCCATCAGTACGCTGTTCGAGTACTGGTCTTGGTCAATTTTCACGCCTGCACCGAAGAAACCACGAGCGGCTTACCCTTTCCAGTGATTTCCTCGAAAAACATCATTTTACTGTTCTGATAGCAACCTTTTTGTGAGTTATTACACGCTGGATGTTTCTTTCAGGAACACGAACGTTTGTTTGTTGAGGGATGGTTTTATCGTAAAAAATTTTTTGATCAGAGAAAACGACGAAGGGTTGCGCGTCATCACTCAAGTGGGTCTGCGACTTTCTGCATTTTTTGGCCCTGCAGAATCTATTGAGATCGGGATTGGAGCATACGATAGGGATGGTAGTGAGGCATCTGCATGACATTCTTTCATCGCGATAACTCCGCAAGCCGTGGCCGTTGACTTCCTTTTGATGGCTCACCCAGGATTGGCAGGCTGGCCATTTTAATAGTTCTATCTTCAGAAACATTCTACCTTTCTATCTTTCCTGGTTTGTCTCTGATTCACTCTTCTTTTCTATATCGTGTAATAGCCTCCTATACGGTTATTAGAAAAATCCCAAAGAATTCCGTAACGCCCTTCCACTTCTCGCGCGTCAATGATTGCAAGTGGCATTGAATGAGCCTCCTCCATCTGAAAGATAATGGGAGTTCCATATCAGTAACCATGCATATTACAAGGAAACCTTCTTATGCAACTAATTAATAGCAGGTAATGTGAATTTGATAGATTATTTCTACCTTAAAAATTACTGAACTTTGGCACAAATAATTTTGGGACACCCTGTATAATCAGGGGGGAGGGTGGCGGATGTGTGGGGCGTGACGAAATGACCGTACTTCGAATGAAAACACGCAGTCAAGTTGGAATAGCAGGGAATGAGACCAACGCACGAAATGTGTTCGCATGTGTGTGTTTCGCTGGAAATCAGTATCCTGTTTTCTTCGAACAGAGATTTCAAACTTGGACGAGTGCAGGAGGGGGATCAACTCTGACACAAGGAGGAGGAGAGCCCGCCATTAGCGGTGCGATTTGACTGGTAGACAGTAGTGGATGCAGGGTTTCAACAGAACTGTAAAGCATTCTAAAACGTACATCTCAGTGTGTAAAGACCTCTGCATCAACCTATCACAATGGCTCACGATAGGAACGAACGGATTACGCAATATTTAGAGAGTTCCTGCCGAACGTGTCTCCTCGTTTGCCTTTATCCGACAGACAGTGCATAAGTTCAACGCGGTATTCCCTTCCCCTCACCAATGCCACACCGCCTTTCCTAGTTAAAGCGACCACCCATGCCTTGATTGGTGACCGACGATTCATATCATTCATACATAAGTGCTGTACAGAGCGCATACAGCACTAATAGAGGCGTTTTCAAATTTTTGTGGAACTTAAAAAAACCCCAAATGTTGGATAGTGTTGAATGCTGCTCGCAAGCATGGAAATAAGGGTCGTTGTTGAATTTTATAATGCGATAATGAATTTTCACATTGCGCTTCATATTCTTGCAAAAGACTGAAAATATTTCAAGGCTTTGATTCCAGCCGTCATCAGAGGAACAGTTCGTCACGTAAATGGGAATTGTTTTCGGTCTACGCTGGATTTAAGAATTATTGTGACCCCTCACGAGTTGTTTGATATAAGTATTTAGGTAGCAAATTCGGTCCCCATCCTTGTGAACAGCATTCCTGAGCATTCCTGTTCCCGTGCCTCTCTCTGCAAATGGCACTGAACCGTGAGCACGATAAAAAATTCAGCGTGATACTTACCTTCTTACGTTGCTGCTGAACAACACACGAACAGTAGCTCCTCCCAATACTCACGAAGAACACAGTCCTCAATTAGTGAGGTGTTTACAATTCTTTTCATCAGTTGGAATGCAGTGAACCTTGCAGATGAACGGTTATATAAGAAACAACCATGTGTATTCTCAGAATGGTATCTATCAGAGCGACCCTCCTGTTTACGACTATTACAATCCTGTCGCTTTGCATCTCCAGTACAAGCGATATGTTGGAGATTGCGAATGTCAAATGTAAGCCATAAAAAAGTCTGAAACATGCAATTTCGTAATGAATAGTTATGAGAGTTATGAGTTATGAGAGTGATGGCGAATGATGAAAATGATGAGAAAGTGAAATTTGGAGAAAATTAGTTTTTGATGTAAAATTTTCATCGTTTTTGGTTTAAAAAGTCAAAGCTCATGCAGGATGAAAGATGGATATGACATCTTTGTGCAAAACCCCTCAATTTGGATGCGATTCGCTCCTCTCTGATTAATTTCGTCGAATCTGAGAATTGTAGATGAGTTACATCCAACCGAAACGACGGTTGTGGTGCGGGTTCCACCTGCATTGGTGGTTGCGTCGGTGCAGCAGTAGCTGTGCTGGTTCTCGAACTTGGCCACGCGGGACATAGATAATAGGCGATCCACAAAATCGAACACGATCGATAGTTCACGGGTTAACCGCAGCACAGAAGACTCCTCAAACTTGGGTAATTAAACTTCTATCAACATTCGAACATCGTGGTTACACGAAACGAAAAACAATCATAGTTCATAATACGAGGCGAGAATGAGCGTCTTCTTCTCAAATAGAAGTCTGACAATAACCTGATTTGGGCAAAGTGAAGAATGAGTGTCTTCTTCTCTAATAGAGGTCTGACAACCAACTGATTTGGGCAAAGTGAGCAAGATAGAAATGAGATTGCTATGGCCTTTGGTAAGGACAAGTAGATGAGCTCGAATTCATTTCTTCGTCTGTGTGGATACGGTCCGATAAGAATGAATTTCAGCGAGATGGCAAAATTGCCAGGCAACAATTATAACTTCAAACGATGAGCATGAGAAAATAAGTGACCTTAATGGAGTGAAATCTCACCAAACATATTACATGAATAACAATGTGCAACAACGTGCATAACATCAAGGAAATCCTAAACCTGTGGGTCGGCATGAATCTCATGACTTGTGGGTCAGCGTGTCGAAGTGGCGCCTTGACGGACTTGGCACTCGAGGGGCTCCAGAAGACGTGGGGTTTTGGGGCAAGACGAGGGGGTTCTGATGAGCATGGTTTTTCTAGGCCATGGGAACGACAAGATTAAAGGATGGAGTCAGGGTGCGCGTCGACTGTAGATCAAAAAGAGGTGCTCGATTCGAGCACAGTAGCATAGTAAATAGTTGAGGTGCGGATCGAAGCTGAAAGGTACCCCGTGAAATCTCGGAAGCAGTAGAATGTGTCCTCAGAATAGTATTGTAGTGAGGATGCTTCTCTTCTATAGTCAATAGTTGCATATAAAACACTTATCCACCAGGTCAAATAGTAGCTGATGACCTCTCTCCAATCTAATAAATTTAGCCTGAAGTATTGTAATGTTCCGTAGTTGAGTGAAAGGGTCTAACTGGTCATCAGCCTGTGGGCGTTCAGTGACTTTTCAAAGACGATATGCCCCAATGTCAAACAACTACTCCGCTCCTCTAAACGTTATTTGATATCAGATAAGTGAAAATCCGAAAAAGACCAAAGAATGTTCTCTACATCTTACACAAATTTCACTTTGGGTCTGCCAAATTCTCTGTTCTACATGTTCATAAACTCCTGAAACCGCAGATGTTGAAAATGTTCCTGTCCACAACCCTATTTTTCTACTGAAATTTCACTTCTGCCATCATTATCATAACTTAAATGAGGTTAGATACGATCGGGGGGAGCGCGTAATTTAGATAAGATCAGGTACGATGGAGGTCTCTCCGTACCTAAGTGCAAATTGATCTCAGTCGTACGGGAGACGGGCGTTAGGAACGATTTTGGGTAATCGATTCGCCGCACGCGGCTGTCGCGGACCACTCATTCGCCGTTATTACAGCTCTAGAGTTCTTCATACAGCTCAATCGATATGCGATCATTATTCTATGCATAATCCTACTATTACTACTTTTGTTCTTGTGTTTCTCACCTACTGCTGCATCCTGCTACAGCGACGCGTCCTTGCTTCCTTCGCGCGCGACGCCCCTCTCACCGCGACGCGACCATTTCGTTCCTAACGCACCACACCCCAGTCGTACCTAAATTTATCTCAGTCATAACTAAGTTAGCACATCCCTATTTTATACCAAATGTCAAACCACCTCCTAACACAAAACACATACTATGGTCTCACCGAGTCACAGGAACGGAAACCTTGAAGACAGCCCTAAATCGAATCCCTACCCAGCAAAATTGGTGGTATAGTTCATTGAAGCACAGTTCACACTGAAAATGATTTTTTATGAGATTTCTCCCTTTATTGAGGCTAGGGGACTTGAAACACTTCTCCGAGGGACGCCACTGAAAGCTATATATCTCAGAAAAGCTGTGGCCCACCTTGACTGTCAAAATTCGATTATTTAAGTATTATTCGAACCTAGGAGACGCTAGGGTCAGAAAGTGGCCAAGATACGACGTAATGAGCTCTCCAAAACCGGCTTAGCCGACGTATACACCCGAGGCGGACGAGTTCTTAAGCGTTGTAAAGGCGTAGAGGTTGCACCGTTTGCACCGAGACCTACACCCTGCACGTAAGCAGCTCACTGCGTCCAGCTGTATGCGATGGCGCGCGTGTTCCAACAGCTCGTCCTTCCATAAATTTCTTTCGTCGCATTCTCGTCTTACCCCTGAATTTACTTCATTATTCACCCCACTATATTTCCCTGTATTCGTCGATTTCCGCGTCTTCTTCGTCAATTTGCCTTATATACTGGGCTATAGCTTTCATTATTCGTTAAAAACTAGATGCTCCAAAAATGTCGTGAACTGTGCCTTTAAGTTGCTTTTGCCAATGGGAAAACTTCCGTAATATCACCTTATAATCCTGAAATTCGGACAGTTTTAGCTTTGTTTTGAATAAATTCTCACAACAGACTCAGTGGCATCATCTTCATATAGGGGGTGAACACTCCTGTTACTTACTCCTTATGCTTTTAATCATACTAGTGAATTTTTTCAGAAATTTATGGTCTCAACAATTTCACACGACTGTTTCCATCACACTTATTGCCATAATACTCGGGACGCTTGCAATATCTTATTATTGGGCGGGAGCAATATTCCAGAGAAGAAGTGAGGATAAAATGAATGCAAAGTGATCTACATCTAGGTTAGTTGATTTTTTCATTGCGCTTATTTACTTGTTTATCAGAAAAACATCTGTGTATAAGCATAGGAAATCTCTTGGTGCTAAGAAAATGACTGAAATACCGCAGTGCGAAAGTCGATACTAAATGAAACTTTACAAGTATTCAAGGAAGCCACTGCTGTCTTTCACGCCCTAGTATTGTGAAAGCTGGTGGTAGAGGGACTATCAGAAAACGAGCACCTGTCAACACGGTGGCATGACGAAGGCGAAAACCCGAAACGTTAGACCTATAAAAATAAAATCCTATGGAAGGCTGAAGCAAACATACACACTACATATAATAAGCTGATTGTGTGACTCTGTGTGTACGTACAGTAGCGCTCAAAAGTCTTCGGTCAAATGCTTCTTCAATCGTACTTTTCAGGCGTAACTCCTTCCCTACTGGATCTAATCATGCGAAATTTCAATATGTGTAACACGGGTGTATATTGAATATTTACCACTGATCTGACCTGCGGTCTGATCATGTTCCAGATATTGCAAAGGGCTCGAACTCAAAATCAGTTGGAAGTACAATTTGGATTTCTGGAAGATTTATTTTCTGGAATTTCTTTCCTTTTTGCCATGTCTAAAGTGTACGACCGCTAGTGCCGAACACAGAAGAGAAGAAAAATGCACATATGGTGCGAATAACTGCAGATGTTACTAACTTTGCTTTTAGCGAATTCTGCTACCACAAAAAACACCTTCCATTATTGCTGCTTTGCTGTCAAATAGTGTTAGGTATTGGGAAATATGCTTCAGTTGAACATCAAAATTTCGCGCGATTTGCTCCACTAAGAAAAAAGTTATGAACGAAAAAGCGTAAAAGCGTTTGGCCGAAGACTTTTGAGCGCTACTGTATGTGCGTGTGTGTTCACCCGAAAGTTCATAACTCCCGCTCCCCCGAACCTAGAGCGTTCAAATAAGGAATGTAAGGGCAGTAGAAGCACTGATAGCAGGTGGTAAGAAGTGTTACCAACCGGTAGAACTGACAAGGAGTCTTATGGTTAGAAGGAAAGAGCCGCAAAGTTCGTTACACACTCCGTGCCGACGGTGAAGATTTGAGAGTGCAGTAGGTGATGTGGGACGTATAGGGGCAGTAGATGTCTAATGCCGAAGCTCTCTTTTCCGCCTCAAGCCGCAGAGTGATGAGAATAGATCACATTACTTTTTTACTTCAGATCGACCACGATCGACCACGAATCTATCTTGCCTCGAATATTGTATTTGCAATAAATATATCTGTAGAATTTTTGTCAAGCAAATGTAAAGTTTTTCAGCAATAAATGACTGATTCCCAGGCATCGTCGCATTGGAAGGCATTCGAAATTACTTCTTCCTGTTGCAATAAAGTCTGTCGAACTACTAGCTTGAGCACTTTGTGCACGGACTTTCTTATGTTTGCAGAGCTCTACAATTCGTTCATGTGAAAAAGTAGACGTCAATTTTATTCCGTTGCGTTCGGAGGTACTGTTGTCAAATAGGAAGTGATTGTGAGATCAGAAACGAATGGAATTGTCTAGTGTCTAAAACCCCAGTTTACGGATTTTCCAAAACTTCCTTACTATATATAAAGCGCTCTGTCTGTCTGTCTGTCTGTCTGTCTGTCTGTCTGTCTGTCTGTCTGTCTGTCTGTCTGTCTGTCTGTCTGTCTGTCTGTCTGTCTGTCTGTCTGTCTGTCTGTCTGTCTGTCTGTCTGTCTGTCTGTCTGTCTGTCTGTCTGTCTGTCTGTCTGTCTGTCTGTCTGTCTGTCTGTCTGTCTGTCTGTCTGTCTGTCTGTCTGTCTGTCTGTCTGTCTGTCTGTCTGTCTGTCTGTCTGTCTGTCTGTCTGTCTGTCTGTCTGTCTGTCTGTCTGTCTGTCTGTCTGTCTGTCTGTCTGTCTGTCTGTCTGTCTGTCTGTCTGTCTGTCTGTCTGTCTGTCTGTCTGTCTGTCTGTCTGTCTGTCTGTCTGTCTGTCTGTCTGTCTGTCTGTCTGTCTGTCTGTCTGTCTGTCTGTCTGTCTGTCTGTCTGTCTGTCTGTCTGTCTGTCTGTCTGTCTGTCTGTCTGTCTGTCTGTCTGTCTGTCTGTCTGTCTGTCTGTCTGTCTGTCTGTCTGTCTGTCTGTCTGTCTGTCTGTCTGTCTGTCTGTCTGTTTGTCTGTTTGTTTGTCTGTCTGTCTGTCTGTCTGTCTGTCTCTCTGTCTGTCTGTCTGTCTGTCTGTCTGTCTGTCTGTCTGTTTGTTTGTTTGTTTGTTTGTTTGTTTGTTTGTTTGTTTGTACGTAAATTCGATATAACATGAAGAAACACCTGGAGAAGTCGGGTCAAGTTCGGAATGAGTTGAGCATAGGGTGAGTGCAACAGAGTACACGTGAGCCTAGCGGAGCCCCGCCCCCAAGGGGCGGGGCATGCGCCGGAATTGGGTGGGGTCATGGGCGAATTCTTCTATTTCGGTCTCATAACATTCCAGACACCACAAAAAAATGTGCAAAGGTGAGGGATGGGTCAACAATCAAAATAAAGGAAACTTACCGGCGGTGGGCGGAGCGTTCTCGCAGTGGGCGGTACTTTCCACAGAGATTCATAACTCGATTTAACGGAGGCGTCGAGGCCAGGAAAAAAATAGAAAGAGAGGCCAGGCCTTATGCGTGCTGAGCATGCATGAGTATAGCAAAGCCCCGCCCATGAGGGGCGGGGTGTGCGTTGAGGTGAAAGCTACTTTTCAAAAATGAGTGTAACTTCGTTCGGAAAAGTTATAGAATGCGGAAAAAAGTGGTTAGAGGTAATGGGACAAATGTGGTCAAATCCCGGCAGTGGGCGGGGCTGGCTCCAAAGTGGGCGGGGCTTAGATCAAAAATTTATAACTCTATTCAGAAACGTTCTGGGATGCGGCAAAAAGGTATCAAGGTGTAGGGCGGGGCTGGCACCAAAGTGGGCGGGGCTTAGATCAAAAATTTATAACTCTATTCAGAAACGTTCTGGGATGCGGCAAAAAGGTATCAAGGTGTAAAAGAACAAATGTGGTCAAATCCCGAAAGTGGGCGGGGCTGGCGCCAAAGTGGGTGGGGCTTAGATCAAAAATTTATAACTCTATTCAGAAACATTCTGGGATGCGGGAAAAAAGTGGTTAGAGGTAATGGAACAAGTGTGGCCGAATCTTCGAAGTGGGCGTGGCTGGCACCAAAGTAGGCGGGGCTGGCACCAAAGTGGCCGGGGTTGGCACCAAAGTGGGCGGGGCTTAGATCAAAACTTCATAACTCTGTTTAGAAATGTTCAAGAACGCGGGAAAAAGTGGTGAGAGGAATCGGAACAAATGTAGTTAACTCCTCGAAGGAGGCGGAGCTGGCACATGGAAGCACATAGAACCAAAAATTTATCTCTTTAAAAACTTTCTGGAATGCGGAAAAAATGGTTTGGAGCAGTCAAGCGAAGGGTGGTCAAGTTTATTGTGGAAGGGGTTTGCACTAAGGTGGACGGAGCTATGATCAACCACTAATAACTATGCTCAAATATATCGATCGTGATGCTATCAGCAGTTCAGCGTTCGAATCTAGAGAAAACTATCTTATTCTGATTATCGAACACTTCGCTGAATGTCTCCATCGTGGATAAGTGGCCGTCGACATATACTGCGCGCGTTAGCGTGCATAGCCAAACTGGTATTATATAAATCATTGAAAGCCTCGTGGGTCCACACACATATAGACAAACAAATGCTCCGAAAGATCGAGAAACGAGTCGCAACGCTAAGTTACTGAGAAGGATGAAAGGGACGCAGGAGTTCTGATGAAGTACAGGTAACTTATAACATTTGATCACTTCTCATAGGCGACTGAAGTCACTGAAACCTTTCGTGTTCACAGTGGACTTCACACCTCTGCATAGATCTTGAGAGTGGAAGGGTCGTAGACGGCTTGTAACAGAACTGATCCCAACTGATAACGGCTACTGAGCACTCAAAGAATGCAAAAGTCAATGAGTTGGAAACGACCTCGTGAGTAGCTGCGGAACCTTGGCCCCTTGATGAGCAATGTTTGAAGACGATTACTTACAGAAACATATCAAATGGGAGTGGCTAATGAGAGGTCAAAGAAGGCAGGGATCACTTGGTCTATGACGACTTTCAAGTTCCTAGTGGAAGCTCTTCATTTTGATATAGGTTGTGGAGTGTAAACGGATCGTAGAGTGTTCGTGGTAAAACTTTTCATAAGTGATAACAGGTGATATCTGGGCATGGTTTCTGATTCCTGACGCTCTTCTCGTTAGTCGTGTAACCTTGGCACTTGGTAGGAGGTGTCGGGTGTAAAGGGAGGGTAGGTGGCTGGTGAGCGAAACGGGTAGGAGCTGATGACGGCTGAAATGGTAGAAGGAGACAAGAGTTGTGGAGTACGTGATGCCTTGTTAGTGGTACCAGTCAGATACGGTAAATTCACATTCCAAATTTCCTACCGACGTGGTTTTAAAAGAAGAAAAGTCAATGATTGAGTGATGCTCTTATTGTTTAACACACACACCTTGCCTTTCTCATATGAAGTTAGAGATTTGAAGGAATCGTTTACAGTTTAGTAGAACAGAAAATGCAAAGGCCAAAAGGTTTGCCAAGTAGCTATAGCTCCTGAGCAGTAAACCTCGGCACTGCAGTAGGAAGTGTGGGAAGAAAGTTATACGGTTGATTCTGTTGACTTTAGGTTGAGATGGAGTGCTACTGAAGAATTCATCAGGTAGACGATGAAGGGGAATTCTCCAGGTATTCGAGGTGAAATTCGAACTTGTACGCACAGTGTATCACGACACTATCTGTCACAATAACTTCCAAGTTCCGTTATCTTCAAGGTTGCATTGGCTGAGTGCACTTGGGTGTTGACCACCTGCAGACAGGGGAAGAGCTTCGAACTCACTTCTCGTCATTCACGACAACGACTTGCTCGAAATATCAACATCCTCGTGAAGTTATGTGGTAATACTTAATGACACCACCGGGTTTTTGAAGGATTTATTTATTTATTCATTTATACGTCCATGAGGACGTGCTAGCTAATCAGTACGCGAACTCAAGACAATTGTTGTCAGTAAATAGAAAAGAAAAGGAAAAAGGCTGGACCAAGGGACTAGCAGACCCAACGAATGAGAAGAGGATTCTGGAGTGAATGCATTTTAGGCAAGTATGTCGGTGGAGAATGACGATCTAGGAACGAGAGGGCGTATTTCGTACTGAGGCAGCAATGGTAAGTTATCAGGCGAACACCTGCTCTAGTCAGCCATGGTGTCCATAGTGGCAGAGTGGAGTCACTGGCACTTGCCGGAGCTTCGGCACGCGAGTATCCCGACCACCCTCGTGGACCCGGCAAGCTAGGAATACGCCCAGATATTCAACCATGCATTCCCAGTAGAGGTGTGGATTTCAATCAGAAGAAAAGGCGAAATCAACAGAATTTAAACTAGTCCCACACACTCATGATCCAGATCTCTTCCATTATTACTAAAAGAGGGCTGTTACGAATCGTCTGACTTCACTCAGAGGTACCACTGAATCCCTTGGCCAGTCGACAAAATGAAAACACCCATATCAAAAAAGAGACATCAAATCAAAACTATTATAACAACTGCGGCAGCAGAACACAACGCATACAGAAAAGAGGCATGCTCAAATGAAAGGAGTATGAACTAAGTCATGGATTAAAATTGAGAACTCGAGTGGATCAGGTGACATCTTCAACAGCATTGGCTTGGAATATATCGATCTTTATTAGGCCCCTCTTGAAGCTTTCATAGGTTTTGCTCGCTAATACGGACTGTGGAAGTTTGCATAGCCATCTACCGGTCCTACAAAAGAAGTTATGCTGATTGGACGTGAGCTTGCAAACCATTTTCGTTACAAAATGCAAAAAACCACCAGTGCTTCCACTCGTGGGACGAAATGTCCAATACTTAGGTGATCGAAGCCGCAGCTCACTTCCCAAAATCTTGAACGCTAAAACCAAGTTCGCCTGAATTCTGTAGTAATAAAGAGACTTCTCTTTGAGTTCCTTCAAACGATCTCTGTATGACGGCAGACTCTTAGGATAATTAGAATTTGGAAACATTCGGTAATGAAGGATTCCTGTAGAGCTCTTCTGTACCCTCTCATTTTGCAGATCTCATTCTTCAGAAAGGGACTCCCACTACACTACAATGCTCAACCAAGGAGAGAGCAAACATATTGAAAAGTTTAATCCATACAAAAATGTCAGAGCAGTGAGTGCTCTTGATAGACTGTGACCACTCTAATACTTTATTATGGACGTTATCGATGTGCAATTTCCACTTGAGACCTCGTGAAATTATAAACCCAGGTCTCCGACAAGATCACAAGGTGGCCATATTCTGGGCAATGATCTTGGAGTGAGTCTCCGGTTAAGGAAAGTAGATAGTTCTTGGAGAAACTGACATTCAGGTTCCACTCTCTGGTCCACTCTATCATCTTACAAACCGACTCGTTCAATGCTGTTTGGACTATCTCTTTATCTTGGGAGGTGTAGGAGCAGAAACTTTGATATCATCAGCGAATGCCGCCACTCTGACAGAGGGGTGAGTTTCAGCCGCACTAGCAGATCGTTTGTGTAGACTAAGAGAAGAGGTGATGATAGGATTCACCTTGGGGCACCCATGAACTGCAGTCTCTGGGGCGAGAGTGGCCTCCAGAATAGATGCGTAATACCCTAGATAGGAACTAAACCATTCCAAGAGCTTCCCTCTCACCCCGATGGCATCCAATTTGGTCAACAGGCTCGCGTGCACGCTGTGAGGCCTTGGATAAGTCAAAGTATACTATGTCCATATCGTGACCGGTATTAACAGAACACACCCAGTCATGTGAGCAGTCAACCAGCTGAGTGCATGTCCTGGTACAAACCCATGTTGTTCCAAAGGTATGCAACTTTGGAATACCAGCCAGGAAAGCAGTGTTCTTTCATTAGTCTCTTAAGTACTTTCATCGGAGCGGGTAATATACTAATGGACCTGAAGTCTGAAATTTTCATAGCATTACGCACTTTAGGTATTGGGGGTTACCAAGGCGGTTTTCCAGATGGTGGGGGCTTGACTTGCAAGTAGGGACAGGTAAAAAATGTGTGCCATTGAGGAAGCAAGTGCTCTTCTAAAGTGTTTGAAGAAATACTGTGGTATGTTATAAGTCGTGATAGGGGTGGGGTAAGGTTTAAGAGTAGCTAAGTGCTTGACAACTGAGTTCGAGGTAACAAGCGGAGCTGATAACAAACTGCTACTGCTGGTGGGCAAGTGTGTCGCGTTTATTCGCGTTCTAAAAACACCACAAAAGTAGTCGGCAAACGCTTCTACTTCAAAAGCGTCATCCGATATTTTGGTTCCATCGTCCTTAACGGTTATTGGATTTGGCGAAATGAATTTGGTCTATTTGCTCACCATCAAAGCCAGAGATTACGCATATTTTTTGGCGCAAAGGCACGCCTAATTTTTTAGTCCAGCAAGCGTTTCAAATGCTTATCGACCTGTTTACAAACATGGATATACTCCGGCGAGCTCGATGGGTTTTGAGAGTTGAAAAAATGTAGCCTCCATCCAAATCAGATTGGCAATATGGAGAGGGAACACGTTATTCCTACTTCCCGTCATCGTTGTGAGCGGTACGTACTGATCAATGATATTCTGGATGACTACGCAAAATCTGCTATACACATCATCCATATCTGCATGGGAGTAGCTGCATGATTTCCACCCCATTGGATCGCTTGCAATCTCTGCATGGTTTGGGTGGGAGGCACTCACTAGTATCACAGATCAAGAAGGCAATTATATTATGATCAGAAGTGCCCAGGGATGGGAGGAAGTTGAGTGCGAAGACACTATCCTGTGTATCTATTGCAAGTGTGCGCATACTCAACTTGAATCCAGTGTGTCGAGTAGAAGCAACAGCACGGTACACCAAGATTTGCGCTTTCCCCTTAATTATTATATTTGCTGTCTTCATGGATGTCGTTACACGAGACCGTCAAAAGCCAATGCCACGATCACTTCTTTATACCTACAACGACAGGAGCAATCTTGGCCTGTAAGCCTGGCAACGTTCCGACTCGACCCCGGCTGAATGTGAAAGACCAAGTATATGACCACAGGATCAAATGAGCAAGGCACTATCAAAATTGACAACAGTGAGCTCTACCGGACATTTGTCTTCAAATATCTGGGACCAGCAATCGCATCTGAGGACAATCTGGCCTCTGAAGCCAGTTCTCTTGAGAGTGCGGCTTTGCCTACTTGATACTCGATGACTGGCTGCTTTCATAGTCCGCCCGCCGGCCGGCCGACAACAAAGTACGTCTTGATCAGAGGTCTACAGAAACGCTATATGACCGGTGCAGACTGCTGGCTTGTAACAAAAGAAATTCAAGCACGCCTAAAGGAGGGATTCGAAAATGTACGATTGACAGCTTCGGTAGCTTTGGAATACCATTTTCGCAACGATGCAATAAGGTAGCGTTTCGAGTAGCCCCTATTGTTGATAAAATGCGCGAAGCTCGCTCTAGATGGCACGGCCATGCCCTACGGCAAGGACAAAGGCTGCTCATAAGATCATGCTCAGCCTTTATGTACCGGAAAACGGTCTAAGAGGTCCCAAGAGCAGAGCTTTTTTGATACCTGGCATGATGACTTCAAATTAGTTGTCCTGCATCCCGACCAAGCATTCAATAGTGAGAAATGGCATCGGTACACCAGAAATGCCAACCCTACTTCTAAGGAGGGCAAACGCCGGAGAACAAGAAGAATAAATTGTTGCGTAACTTACAAGATGTTGTCAGTTACGCAACAATTGCAGCCAGCATAGCTTGCTCCCGAGCAGAGCATTCAAACGGAAATTGCGCTCCCATACGACAACATCGATTTTGTGTGAGTGACCACATACTCGCAGCACTCTCTTAGGACGTGAAAATTTCATAGTCCGTTGGAGAGTTAGAGAAATGTGATGTGAGCATAGCTATAAGCTCAGGCTACCGATCATAAATCGGTTCATTCTTGATCTTCGTTCGTTGACAGAGCTTGGAATTCCGGATTCCCTTTTGCACTTGCACGTCTAGGGAAATTCCGTGTATCGTTTTTCTGAAGCACGCTTAGTGATGGCGGCATATACATCCTGCTTTCGCACAGTCCAAGTCTCCGAGGTGCACGTCAAAGCAGGAAGGATAGCAGTGTCGAAAAGGTCAGGAAAGGGCCCACAAAAAAATGGGTTTCTATAAAAAAAATTCAACTATCGCCATTGTCAGAGAAAAAACGTGTAAGCCGTTAGCCAACGTAGAACACCTATTTGTGACCGCACAGTAACGAAAGGTGGTGAGAAGGCAATTGAGAGGTGACACCCCTTTTCGTAATATTGTACGATCTCAGAGCTCAGAAAAGAAGGCGACCGTCCTTATGCCTGGAGGTGTTCCTAGCCAAAGGCATACAGTAAGCCTTAGGAGCGGAGGAGCATAGGAAGGGGTGGGAAATTACTTTCTGCATAAAGCTGGGTGATAGGAACTAAACATACAATTGATTCACCCAACCCAGGGCTAGTTCCCTCTTAATGCTGGGATGAATGGAAGCCTACATCTTCTTGGCTCTAAAACGTTCCCAAGCCAAGCACAATTATGGCTCGCGAAGCCGGATAACCCTCCTTCTCTGTGTTCCTGTGCTCAATGTCGAAGAAGAGTCCCAACCAACTCATTTTCACACCAATGCTGTACTAGGAATTCACCCTGCTCGCGAATGTGAGCTCAACATGAATTTAAACCTCACCCTACTCCATCCCGAATTATGTGAAAAGCTACGGTGTTGCACGTTGTACGTGATTGCGGGCAACTTGTTTTTCTACGTCATACCTTCTCAAACTATGGTGCCTTATTGTTAAGTACCTAGAATGACTTATCATGTTCGCACTGGCTCAAAACTCAATTTCGTTAGGGTAGCTTAATCATTTATCAAATTCTCAAGGTTTCTGTGACGTTTCCATGTGGGCTGATTTGTCTTTGTTTCCTTTTTCCAACGTTTTGACTGTTATGACTGCGATGGAGTTTCGGTTGAAATGTTGATGGGCTATATTCCATTGTTCTGTTCAATCTGAGCTCTTTTTCTCGTACATAAGTGGATATATGCTCAAGCTCGGCTACACTCTTTTCTACCTCTACCACCCGCCGGATTAGTCTCGCACAAGGTGCAGTTGGACCGCATAAACGATACGGCAGCCTTATTTTAAACTGTGAAATATTCAGTAGCTCTTCATAGAAAATCTTAATCAAGCTGCTTTGTGAAGTGCTCTAATGAAGTGGATAAGAATGCAGTTTCGGGTTTGTTTGTTTTACTATTTGCTGCGAGATTCTGTCCTGGTATTTCCAATCATGATGTCAGGGCGGTCTTATCGAAGCTGTCCTGGCGTCATGATTAAAGTCTACATCCAGTGTTGCCAACCTTTTCTTATTTGTGCAGTGCGTTCAAGGGCTGGAATAGTCAAATACAAACCTTTCTCATTTGTCCCCATTTAGTGGAGTGTAAAGGCTGTGGGATACAAAAAACAAATCTTGGGAACTTCCATTAAATATTCGCGTCCGACAAAGAGTTGATAGTGGCTTAGTGTACCTTCTAATCGGAAGAGGCGATCAAAAATCTTTATTTTTCGCGCTAGCCGTTGGGCGAAAAGTGTCGAAGTCGATCGTTGAACGTGGTGTATGACTCATGATGGGATTTAATGGCTTTAAAACGTTGAAACATGCCAGTTCTCCCTTGTTCATTTTGTATATCAACTGATTACAATTTTATGTATACTGCCTAGCAAGTTGCGTTGAATAATGAAGTAGGGCAGATATGACTGACGCCGTCACTGACTGCGAAGTATGGATGCAGCTTAGGACAAAAGTTCATTTTTAAGCTATTACGGCATTAGATGAAATCAGAAGTTAAGGTCCTTCTGAGCCACCTTTCTCAAAATCGCATGCGTGAAATTTGGTTTGCAAGAATGAAACGTGCCCAGCCTTATATTTACAGATTCTTACTACTTTCAGTTTCGCTCCATCAACGATGGGGAAACTCTTATCGAAAATTTTTGGCAAAAAAGAAATGAGAATCTTGATGCTTGGGTTGGATGCAGCGGGTAAAACCAGTAAGTATTTAATAATTGTTTCTTTTGCAAAGCTTTTGACATCCAAGTCACATATGTCTTTAAACGTGATCCGTTCTTTTAGCCATCCTGTACAAATTGAAACTTGGTCAATCTGTGACCACTATACCTACCGTTGGATTTAACGTTGAGACCGTAACGTACAAAAATGTAAAATTTAACGTATGGGTGAGTACCTTCGATGTGTACCTGTTTTGTCCTCTTCTATTCACCTCTAGTTTTCTTAAGCCCTGTGAAAGAGTGTTTAATCTGTTTGAATAGAAAGATACTTCAGGACGTAGGTGGTCAGGATAAGATCAGGCCGTTGTGGAGGCATTACTACACTGGTACACAAGCTCTTATCTTTGTTTTGGATGCTGCTGACAGGGACAGGTGATTCCTCTTATACTTTTTAATCGTTTTTAAATGGTCTTTCTGTTTGAGTGGTAGTTGTGTTGGTGTATAGGATTTTATGTACTTTGTCAATTTTTTAATGCCTCGTTATATGTTCCCACTGGCTTCACGACATTTTGGGAACAAAATTATGATACATTCGCACATATACGACGTCGTAGTTGAAAAGATCATGCGCATACTTGCGTAGGTGATTAAATTAATGAAGGTTCTAGAAGGGTCGTGTGCCTGGCGAGAAGGGGATAGCATCTGGAGGAACAGGTTTTGACAAACGCGAACTATCAAACGCTCTTTTTGTTAGAAGATGGCGGGGCTGCTGTCAACAGATATTTTTGAGGCTGAGGGATTGGGCAAGAAAGCACTATGCATGTCGTGCCTATCAACCAGAGTGGGGCGTTTTCACTCGGCATCTGCAGTCTCCTCCCAAACGCTCCTATGTCGGATGTGGGCAATGGAGTTACGGGAGTAGTGAATTACAGTGAAATTACAGTCAGCTTCTGAATTGGTGGGAACATGTTGAAGACCTTTATCTCATTTTTTAGCCTGAAATAATTAAATGAGACAGTGAAGAAATGAAAAGGCGAAGGGATGTGTGCTAGAAATATCAGTGGATAATCACCTGAGGATTCTTGAAGTTTCGGGCAGGTAGATGCTCAATTTTGTTGTAATTTCAACGGAAGCATGGAAAACGCAGACCAGCAGAAATTCATGTTGACGTTGCAGGATAGCCCAGCTTTTCTAGTAGCTCTTTTATGGAACCTTCATATAAGATAACCACGATTAACAGAGTTACGGGCATGTGGAATGGCGAGCTTTTTCGTATCGCTATCGCATTTTGAAGGGAGATCTTCCATCTCAGAGAGTCCACCTCTCGCGCGGTTGGTGAAGGCCCATATACATTTCACGGGAGTCGCGGTCAATTCCACGATGAAGCAGAGTTGTATATACCAAAGTCACATAGCTGCTAAGTGCTGTTGTTTTTTCTCCGTTTTTATGGTCTGTGGTGGTCAGTAAGCCAAAAAGGATGAGCTGTGAGGGTTGATGGGCAACAGGTGGCAGGGGGTGACTAGAGTGAGGCGAAGGTGTGATTTTGAACTGGCAGGTCTCTCTAGAAAATAAGCGTTGGGAATGGAGAGACAGAGAAACTGTTTGTTCTCCTGCAGTATGTCTTTGTGTGAAGTGACGTGTCAAGTTTTCATTTACTAGTTTCGTCATTGTGGTAGGCTTACTCGATGCCGAAGTCAAAATATACTGAATGATTATCATTTGAATCTACGAGGCTAATTCTGTTTGGTGAAGCTCGGATATACCATTCGTAATTCTTCGCCCAGATTCTTTCCATAACGTGCCCGTATTTCTAAGGTTATCTGCGAATGTCCTATTTGGAAAGGTTGACTAACTCGAAAGTGGAGATGGTTCCAATAGTTAAAATATAGGTCAAAGAGGATGAGACTTGGACCACGTACGAGTGAGCCACAAAGCCAAGCTTTGCCGAAGTGCGATCTCAAGCCTGTTGTCATTCAAGAAACACTTCATTGATCGCAAGTTGTGGCAGTCAATGGGGAAAGGACAATGAGGAAATAAGGAAGGCGTGAGGGGACGAATTACAACTACGTCAATATGACTTTCTTGGGTTTAGATGGATGATGTTACTCAACTGGTTACATACAAAGGTCGCCGCTAGCTCTTGCATTGTCTTGAGGCTCGCGCCCATATGTTTTATTCTTTGTCTATATTATGCACAGCCGTGAAAGTTTCGAAACTGTCTCCAGTCTGCTTCTGACAATAATGTTCCCCTCCAAAGACGTTATGAGGAGTAATAATGTCTTGGAGACGCCTATATTCGTAGAAAAAACGGGATCTCTCGATATTTTAGTTCGTTTTCTAAACTTCGTGATGAAATTTAAGTAATCTCATCACTGAGAGTTTTCTCTCAACATGAATCTTCAGATGACTGTTGAAAAGATCATGTGGCGCGACCCAGGTGGCTGATAGGTACTAAATAGCGGAATATTAGCCACGTTTACTTGCCCAGGGAGGCAGGGGAATTCAGGGGAAGGATTTCCTATTGCTGCTGTGTTATGTCGATTCATGTCTTCTTTCTCCTCGCAGCTGTATCCATGCATGCGTGTTTGGAGAGTCAGGGGACTGTGGCTGGTATCCTGCACATCTCCTCAGCCAAAAGCGTGCATTCGAGTGATCGGAAAGCAACACGGGGTCGACTCTAATTATAATCCTTGTCCACTCTGGGATAGCTAGGCTAGCTCATGTCTACACAGCACCCATTTCAAAGCCTGGGAACCTGCTCGCTGGTACTCGTACACCAAACACAGTACTGTTAATGGGTTTCATTTCCTGAAAATGAGAGATCGCGGAATATGGTAGCCTTGGGAAAGACCGCTTCAAAAAATTCAGAACTGCGTAAAAAGGGAAAAAGCGGATAGAGACTAGAAAGAAAGGAAGGGTGTCGAAAGTCAAATGCAGGATGGTGTACACCGAGCTAAAATCAAATATTCACAACTTCGACTCCACCAAAATACTTTGTAGACTGCGAGGAAAAGTCGTCATGAACTGGAAACATCGAAATAGCAAAGGAGGAGAAGCTAAATAGGTATGGTAGATGGGATGTGCACAGAGGCAAGCAGAGTCTAAATCAAAAGTTCACAGCTGTGTATAGGAATATTCTTATTTTTGATAAAAAGAGAATGGGTGCTTACAACGAGGGATAGGCCAAGTATTCATGATGGATGGTGTGGGCAACTGGGGAGGTGGAGCTGAACCAGAGCCAATAATTTATAGTAGATTCCACAACAGCTGGGAAAAACAGGTAATAGCCTCAGTACAGTAGAAAAATGGCTTAGATATCCAGGAGCTCGAAGCAGAATTTGATAGAGGTGAATAGAGTAAGTGTGAACTCGGACGACCTCTTCAAATCTTTTGACTGAAGAATAGGCTTAAAAAGGACATTTCAGAGTTGATGAAGCACGCGTTGAACTTCATCGTATAATTAATGATCGCGAAATGAAAGATGCTATAATACTCGTATTCGCAAATAAGCAAGACCTTGCAGACGGTTAGTTCTCCATCTGATAAACATTTCTTTTCTTTTCTGGTTTGCCGTTACTAAAACTTTATTTATTTATTAAACTCAAATATACTCAAACTTTGTGCAAACTGTTAACTTTCTAATTCGTGGGTCACTAAATGTCACACATCATGCAATATTTGCAGATGATCTTTTTCATATTCCTCAGAGAAAGTTGGTCTTCCAATTCCTAAGCTGCGGCTAAGCTCCCCATCTCGTGCGATTGTCAGAATTTACTTTCAATCCGCTCGTCCTTCTCTTTCTAGGCGCATAAAGTTCGAAATGCAAAAAGCGAAGTGGGAGAGGTGGACTTTTAGGTTCCTTTGTGGAGATTATATTATAATACGATTTGCAAGAGCGCATTGCCTATGAAATGTTGATTATGCGTAAAGTGGCAACGAGTCTGTGCGTACACCGGCGTTCTTCGTTGGGACGTAAGGCCGATTGTCCCTCTAAAGTTTGGTGCTCGGAGGGTTTTTTCCTAGTGGATCGAACTTCTTATTCTTCAGGTGTGCAACGTATAAAACAGCATTTCTTGAACTGAGTTTTCAGCATGAGCTGGAAATGCTGGTAGAGAACCTATTGGGAAGACGTTCTTAAGCGTTCATAACACTGTCAACTTCTTCTTTGGGTTTGTCCCACTTAGTTGCCGATTCCGCTTTCCTGGCGTATTGACGCCGGAGACGGGCAGTTGAATTGGTTTTGTGCAACCGATTCGTCGCCCGCTGCAGTCGCGGACTAGTTGCCTCGTTATCACAATTCTAGCGTTCTTCACACAGCTCCATATGCGATCATTATTTTTAGGATGATTATAGTGTTACTTCTTTTGTTCCTGTACTTCCTACTCGTTGCGCTGCTCCTGCTTCCTTTCGCTACATCTCTTTGTGCGCGACGCCATTCTCGCCGCGAAGCGACCATTTCGGTTCAGCTGCACCACATCCGTTGATGTCTATTTTACGGTTGAATGCTTGGTCGGGATGGGGCCCACTACTTTCGAGTCCTCAAGATGCAAAGAAAGCGCTGTTTTGGTCTTCTTCTAGCCCGATTTCCGGACACGTCGAAGTGGAGGCTGATCTTACAGACACTGTTTTTAGCGGCGCGTAAGACATGGCCGTACCACTGAGGACGAAGAGGAGCTTCACCCATTTTAGCAGCATTAGGGGCTACTCCGAAACGGTCCCTTATTGTATCGTAGCAAATAAGGTCCAAACTCGTGGCTCCAGCCGTGGCTCCGTCGCACCACGTTTCGTCAACAATGCTGCAAATCTTTTCGCCCAACTTAGAATGTTGCGAACATTAATGTACAAAAGTAGGTTGGTCTGTCCCGGTAACGGTCCCAATTTGCCGCAGTAGAACCATTAATAACTTTTCACGGATTTCCGCATTCGTGGGGTCTGGTTATTGTTGTAGTAGGCACCGCTACTATGGCGATCAAATTGAAGCCCATCATCTAATATTTTGTGCGTGTCTGTATTTGTTCGTTTTGAAAAACTAGGAGGTAAACCCCGCTAACTAGCTAATATCGTGACTGCTCTTATCATTATGGGAACAACTGAAATTGTTATCTCTATTCCTGGACATTCCCTCCTTAATCGACATCCCCTTCTGATTGTAGAAAACTTCCTTTACTCCAATGAGAAAAGCAAAAGTGAGTGTCTGCAAAAAAATAAAGAGTGGACCGTTCGTAAGATCAACAGTTTATTAATCCCAGAACTGCATGTATAAAGGTTAAGAATGTAAAGGAATAGTTGAGCTTTTGTCAGATTACTCTGCTAAGAACGAACCATTCCAAGGGCACCGCTCCTCTCGTGAAACAAAGTGCGCATTAGGGACTGGATCAGCGGTTCTCCCCTTGAGGACGCACTCCAAACTTTGAATAGGTATTACATGTATCACGCGTGGTCCTGTTAATCATCGACTTCCTCGAGCGGGCCCCAGTAACCTCTCCTTTCGTCCCTGTTATTAGTCAAAGTAGTCCAAAGGATCGTTCTCGCTCGAAGGGCACGGCGTGAAGCATTCTTTTCGTCCAGAGCTTTTGTTAAGAAGTCTGACCATTGGTCGTCCTGGTGTTCGTTTGACATCCATTGACATTGACATAAAGGATCCACTCGGTATCGCCTCGGTACAGAAGTAATCACTTTATCGCATAACATGTCCGGCCCACCTGATTTTCGTTTTCTCGACGTAATCAACGGCGTCCCTGATCTTCGTTCGTTATCGGAGCTTTGAATCGGTATGGGGAGTGAATCGGGAATACGTCTGTCGCAAACATCTTGTACCATATTATTCATGAAGAATAGTGCGGCGATGATGTCAACATTCTTGTCAATAATTAGTAAGTACTTTTGTCGCGCGGTGCCGTGGGCTACACACTCCATGCAAACTGTTCCGAACTGCTTGCCATGGTTGGCAAATAATAATTAGTTTCAATGGTAATGAAAAAAACCTTAGCAGCTTGTTCTCAATTTTTGGAAATTAGTAGTATTCTTGTGACTTCGACTACTGTTAATTGAGGGCTGAAGAGGTGGTGTTGCATTGATATCGAAATCGATTGAAATCCTTGGATGTATTGTTTTGTGGCATATTCATGAAGCTACAATATTTCTTTTTTTTTTGAATCAAGAAAAGACTCAAGGACTTTTATTTCAGCCATGAAACCCCATGAAATTCAAGACAAATTGGGTCTTACGCGAATTCGAGATAGGAATTGGTACGTACAGCCGACTTGTGCCGCAGCAGGAGATGGGTTACATGAAGGACTTTCTTGGCTTAGCAGTAATTGTAAGCCTTAGGAAAGATGTGCCTATTAATGTGTCAGAGTCAGGAAGAAGTTTAGAACTTATGCGAATTTATTTAAAACTCATCTGCATTGATTACTGCGCACTGTTATCCTCAAAGGGAATTTTGTTAGTACTATGCCACGGCTGTGCCGATTGTATATGTGTATTTAATACAAGACTTCTTATCCTTCCACTGAATTGCTACATGCACTACTTCAGCATCACTATATTTAATGTCTAAAATGGACATGATTCATGTTCACGCACGTTTACATGCATGCGTCGGGAAGTGAGTTCAGGCTATAACACTTCACATTTGAGCAACTCACGGCATGGCCTCATCTGCTTGCTGAGTGCTTTTACTTTTTGTGGTATGTTTTTATTACAGATTATGAAGTGAATACTGGGTAACGTCTCATGTTGTCCTTACCTTTAACAGGGCTATTTCTTGATGTGTTGAAGTGTGGTCAGGTCATTAGTCGTGAGAGCTGACCGAAATATTTTGAGGCGAGAAAGCTCAACCAGTTCTCAAATGAATCTGGCAAATCGTGTCTTAGAAAGCTGTGACATACTAGGCTTGGTAAATCAAGAAGAGGTGGAGTTGTGCGCAGGAAAAGGAATGATTGAAAGATGCGAAATTTTGAGGAGAATGTATTGGATCCTAATTAGAGAAGTGGTAGAAGTCAAGAACCGGAAAATCTTTCATTTGCATTGTTCATGACTTGCACAGTCAGAAGGCTGATCTGAGTTCTGGGTCCGTATAGAGTTTGTTTATTGTTGAAAGCCAGTGAGAATCATTGATGACCAAATGTATCGGGCGTGCATATGCACCGTCCCCATGCATGTAGATGGATTGACAAATTTCTAGAAAGAACGAAAAAGCTCATATTTGAGTGAGGCTATGCGGTGTGAACGTTTCTTCAAGTGAATTTCACTATAGCGTTTGTAACGCAAGACGATGACTCGACCAATGTGACGATCCCATCATCCTAGCTGGAGCTTTCTCATTTCTTCGTGATCGGTTAGTTGGTGCTACTTTGCTCAAAACCGTGAAACCATTGACGTAAATATCGTCTGTTCGATACAGATTTGAGATTCTGATGTGTTTTTCTCAAAGTATCAAAGCATAGGAAGGGTACTTCGTATTTTCACAGCAGTTGCGCAGCCAAATCACGAAGTCTAGGTGGTCGCTATGGTTTCCACCCTTGTTCTTCATGATGACTTCTCATAGACTAAACGAAAAACATGTCATAGAACGTGAAGGTACGAGGTCTAGGAGTAATTCCTATTATGAGTTGGAAGGTCTAAGTGCTAAGCCGTTGTCCCTCTCAGTGGTGGTGCAACTTGCTTTGTTACGAATACCGTATTGTGTACGTGGAAGTTACCCAGAATTCACTCCTGTTTTGGAACCCTCTATAGTTCAACTGGGATCTTTCTGGTTTCTCTAGAAACGCACTGCCAACCAAATTCGTGGCAGTAGTCACAACAAATTGTGAGCATGGGTGCTGTGTGGGTGGCGTCTGTAGATGTTGTCGTGTGTGTAATCTCGCTTTCCCTTTTTTCAAATTTAGCAATACGTGGACGCCGTAGGTATTGAAGCATCTAGAGCATGATAAGCCGTCGAAATGTACTATTTCTGCCTCGAATGCGTTCTGTCACCAGGGCCGAAGTTTGGTAATGTTTGATCGAGACCAGTGAGGCTATTTCGAAACACTTTTGATATCGGCAGATCAAGTGCATGGTTTCGGAAAAGCTCTTACTGGCTTCATCAAATGACACCGAGCGTTGGCTGGGAGAGAGGACGCAAACGGGTAGGAAACCTGCTGTTTCGCGACTATCATACCTGCAGCTACATTTCTGTGTTTATGGGCTTCGAATCCGTTAGTCTTCAAGATTTGATACATTATTTATTTCTCTCTTTTTATAGTGCTCTATAATGTAATTCATCTGTGATAACATATCTGTCTCTAATAATGGGTTCGTTATTCCCCTTCGAATTTGTGTTGTGTAGCTATCACAACACATTTAGTTGGGGTGCCCTTATTTTTCGTAAATTGTCTTAGCCAGCAAAGCTTCGATTGTACTAGATTTTTAACACTACTAGTTCTACGATGGCTAGCTTTTTTATTTGTTGTTTGTTGTAATTTCTGTGCGATCTGAAACAGTTACATGATATAAATATATCGCATATCTTAACCTTCCATTTGAATGTTCAACTCAATTTTCTACTTAGGTGAGTGGTGTTCCTATTTGCAAAACATAACGCCATTGGCAGGGCTGTAGAATCATGCCGCAACTTTACGATTGTGGAAACATCGCTAGTAATCTGGATCTAGACAATGGTAGGTTCCTTTCACGAATGGGATTTGATTTCAATGCTAGAGAAGAGTATGGGACAGGGCATGAACTGGCGCGCTTCACTGTGATGTATGCGAAAGTTTCGACAAGAAAGCACAAGAAATGGGAAGGAGATGGTCTTTTGATATGCTACGCAAATTTTGCTGTTCTTAAAACAGATGATGATAAGGACGTTATTTGTAGGTGAGTGATTGTCCTCAAGGACAATTTTTCACTTTTTTTTGAAAAGTACTTCAGTAAAAGAAACGTGAACTGCAAAAATACTATCAGAGTCGGATGTGCGTGACTGTTCTACTTAACGATGTATTTTATACTTTCTTAGCATCACATTGAGCTGGCTTGCCCGAGCTTATTCTTTTTGTCTCAAACTCAGCATGATGTTAGGCAAATTTTTGGGAATTCCTATTTTCTAGGCAATTTTCAACATTTTGATCACAAATTTCAAGCTTTCACAAGTCTTCTGAGACCCAGGTAAAGAAGTTTTTTGGACGGAAAAGCGCATTCGGCCAGGTGATCCCATATTCTTATTTCAAAACCTTTTATCAGTCATCGGTTGGGCCGTAGGGCTGTGCGAGCTAAAACGTATATGGCAACAAAGGACATTTTCGAACAGTGTTACGAGTCCTCGTCTTCCGTCAAGCTCATGAAGATCAGACAGTCTTCTTTCGGTAGCCTCTATCCTTTCTTGTGGATTATGGAACGTTTTTGTTTATCGATGAGTTTTCAATCTAAGATCACCCACTTAAGAGCACGCCCATTTCACCATAAAGATTAGGCTTATGCGCCCTAAGCTTTCCTCGTTAACATGTGGCCACTTTTTTCGTCTTCTCGGACGTTTTTGGAGAAGAATATGGAATGTGGATCTGGGATGCATGCTTCGTGCTCATCATGAAGATGTAACTAATTCTATATAGTTTGTTAGACTGTTGACACTTTCTCCGGATCTCTTTCACTCTTTTGTATGGTTAACGTTTTTTTATTGGACTGAGATCCGCTCACTTTGGCGCACACCGCGACCAGCATGATAGTCACTCTTTACCTGGTAGTCTCTATCTACTTTTTTCTAATAGAGAACACGCATGCCTATCGTAGGCGAAACTTCACTCAGGTTTGGCATAAATAGCACAATTTAAGGTGTGATCACAATTCCTACAATCCTATTTGTTTGTTAATATTGCACGACTGGTGTCCAAGAACGTGGTCGTTAAGTAGAAACATCCGATAACCAATTTCGTAGAATACTGAAAAAGCCAACTGGTAGGAGATATACTGTGTTCAAAAAATTGGTTGACAAAAACAGGAATCCTTCAAAGTGCATGCTACGGTTAAAGGCACAGTTCAGGATGGTTTTGGGTTATTCAGATAATGGCGAAAAGTGAAAGAGAAGGTGGAGAAGTGTGCGATGAAGGCGATGCGATAAAAGGCTTCTAACAAGTCTTAAAAAAAGACTGGACGAGAACAAGACCACAAAAATGAGGTAGAGGGGGTATTTGGACGAGCCGTACAGTGTGTGTCATTGTGTAAGTGTGTGTCTTGGTGCGAATAACTGACTACAGTAAGCAGAAATGTCTTTTGAAATCGATTCGCTCATAAGCAAAAGTTGACAGAAACACTATTAACAACAAAAATAAAAAAATTTTCTCATCATCTGAAGGTAGTAAACAACTTAAAGGATCGCAGCAGCAAAAAGAGTGGCGGAGAAGAGATGGGCGTGGCATCCGACCTATCCAGTAAAGGGGCTCCGATTATGCCCTAGCTCTTGTGTTTTTGGGCCGGACAGCGCCATTTCTGTCACCCTTGGAGGCCATCGAGTAATCCTGAAGGGAAATCTAAGAAATCATTTTTATCGTGAACTTTGCCTTTCAACGAGAAAAAACGAGCCGTCAAAGGTTGCAAGGATACCAAGTCGCAGTGGCTATTCAAGATGGAATGTATACCGACTTAGGTAAGTTTCGAACGCTGAGTTCAAATCTGGGTTCCAAATCTGCAAATCGGTTCTGGGTACAAGGTAACGGTCCCCTTTTCCCCAGGTGTCATGTCATTTTTTTTGCTTTTATATGAGAACTAACCGCTACCAAACGTGCAGCGATGGCGCAGTTGGAAGTAGTAAGCGTGACACGGAGTTTCGAATCCTTGCTGCATGCGCTTGTTTTGCTTATTCATTAAAAGTGTCTTAAACGCTTGTCAACCCTTCTATGCACCATATGGACCACCTACAGTCCTCCTTCACATTTATGGAGCACCAAAAACGCTAATACTTTAAATGAATAAGGGGGAAAACCTTAAGTCTAGCAGGGAAGAGATGCGAGAGCTTCACTCAAAATAGGATTACGGGATTAGGTGCGATTTTTGGAGGGTTGGACAGGTAAAAACACGATCAAAACCACTAATTCGACCAATATTTTGACTTGCAGTATATTCTGCCTCGAAGTGGTGGTATCCCTGCTACATAACGCGAGCACCACCCAGGAAGAAACAGAAGGTCATAAGAAGCTCCTCGTCCATACTACGTGATGCTATGCATGACATTCGCCACTGACTGTGAGGAAGAGGGGTCCGTAGGAGAAGATCATAATAACCCTTTCTGGTTTTTTTTGAGAGCGATGACGATGACTTACCCAGTACCCCTCAGAAGAAAACCTCTTACCTCTTTGGAGATGAAGAGGTATCGAAGAAGAAGATATGTTTCTACTTAAGAGTTATGTTTATGATCTTCAATTTGTGCAGGTAGATGAGGCCATAGCTTTTTATCACTCGAGTAGCAAAAAGTAGTACAAAAGTCGAACACCTTTGTGCATGAAGAGCGAGCTCTATTTAATCACTACGGATTATCACGTGCGAAAGTTGAGGAACGTTAAGCGAGACCGTAAGCTTCCAAATTAGTCTTTTCTGGCCATTCATGATGTCTTACGTGGTTGTAAATACTAGGTGCGAAACGAGCAGATCGATTTGTCGGGCTTCGGTGATTAGCCGATCTGTTGAAATAAGAGGTTAGCGGAAAAATGAACATGGGAGTCCCATTGCACGACAGCGATATCCACCGCAGGGCACTGAAAATTAACAAGGAAGGCCCCATAGTGAAGAACTTCAAGGCGGGCCGTAGGTGGATTCAGGGCTTCAAGCCAAGCTGTGTTATTGTGTCCCGCCACATCACCACGCTAACCTCGAGAAAAGGGTTTATTTAGAAAGATCGCATATCTCGTGAAGCTCGAGCTTTTGTTTGGAAGTGAAAAAAAAGAATTTTGACATGACATACAGACATTATATGTGTGGTCGCTCTGACAGCCTGACAACACCATTTATGGGTTTGCAAATTGTCTATCAAAGGAAAATCGGTCCTTAAAACAATATGTAACGCCGATGAAAGCTGTTTTGCGAAGGAAATGCATTCGACCAAAACCCTAGCCGTGAAGGGCCAGAAGAGAGGGGAAAGGGTGGTACAATCTATTTTGGCATCGTCTCACTCTTTCACTGTCATGCCAACCGTATTTGCCGATGGTCATTTAGCAAAAAGACTATGTTGTAATGCAGGTTCGTGTTCTTAAACAATGTGTATATGTAAACTAACATTTTCGGACTGTCTGCTGTAACAGGAACCTAATGGACGTTTCCCGGCTAAAGGCTGTTTCCGCCCCTTGAACCTGGAGGTCAGGGCCAGTACAGCTCACATGATGAGTGAAGAACTTATGATGGATTTGGTTAGATCATGCGTTGGATCAACAGAGTTTCCTTCAACGCCGTTGATCTTCGACTCGTGGAGCTCTTTCAGGGATCATGAAGCGACTCAGGGTGTTTTGCCAGCTGACAAGGAGGTGAAAGTGCTCAACATTCCACCTCACGCTACCTCTCAAACCTAGCCTATTGACGTATATTTTTTCTTACAATTCAAAGCCATGTATAAACCTTATAGTTTTGTCTTCCGTAATTGCTCATGATCTGGACTTCCACGTTAGTAACCGCGACTTCATAACTCGCCTTATCTCACTTGTATACTTCTTGTTCAGCCCACCAAGATTCGTAAGGTTTCTTACTCGTTCATGATTTGCGGCAGGGTACCTTGATACGGACCCGGGAGAATTCGAAAATCCTGTACAATATTGTGTCTCATCTCATCTAGACGGGAGCTGCGAGTGTGACGGGTGTGGTGAACTATTGTTTGTACGTGGCTCACATTGTGAGAAGCTTTTCTGTTCCAGACACTCTGTTGGATTATCATATCTGTTCATGAAATGCTCACCTATTGTTCGGATAGTATTGTTGCATAAAAATGACAGCTGTATTGTACCAGCTCTTTTCTACCAATACAGAGGGCATTACTTGTCTTAAAGCGCTACAGCTATCGTTTGACGAGTCATCCGATCGCTCTCTTTCGAAAGTGCATGGAGCTGATGAATTTTGTGACCACATCTTGTGTGCCCGAAGCAGAGTGTTTCTATGTACACCTTATTCGGTCTCTGGAGGCCGTGGAAAAAAATCAAAGGAAAAATTAAATCGCATTATTGTTTTTGTTGCTCCATAAATGTAAGGAGGGCTGCGGGGGTCTATATGATGCATAAAAGGGTTCCGCGAGTTTTTGGGACACTTTTTATAAAAAAGCAAAACAAGCGCACGAAGCAAGGAGTCGAAACTCCGTGTTACGCTCACCAGTCCGTCCTTCTCCCAACTGCACCATCTATGCACCTTTGGTACTGGTTGGTGCTCGTATAAAACCAAGAAGTGGCATGACACCTGGGGAAGCTTGGCCCATAAATTTGTTCCCAAAGCCGTTTCACAGATTTGGAACCCAGATTTGAGATAAGCTTTCGAAACTCCCTACGTCGGTATAGATCTCATCTTGAATGGCCACTGCGACATGGAATCTATTCCTTGTGCGCGAAAATCGAAATAACCCAATATCCAGCGATCCAATATCCAATATGTTAGCAAACCGAGACCAAATCCAAACCAGGACTGCAGAAAGTTCCCAACGACGGAACAGCTTATGATGCAAATATCGGGGCATGTAACTCACTAGTAAGAGGCTAACTTACACGGGATAAGAACAGCAAAAGCAAGGGAACTTCTTATATGACAAGCCTTTAACCTCACCGATGCGCGCAATTGACCGTAGGCGTTATTAAACAACAGACCAACGCAAAAATAGCAATGAAAGTTAACGCAGCGATACAAATTATGAAAGACTACCAAAAGCCCACGTCAACTAACAACAACGAGAACAGAAGTTGGAGTACTAGAAGTCAGGAATCCTATGCAAACTCATAAATCTGACATCGTCATTGCTCTATGGAAGCGTGTCGACAAAGAACTATCAGTAAATGATTCAAAGGAAATTTACTGACCCAGATTGATGTCCCGAAGGAAAACGAATTTCTGTAAATGTTATTAGAGAATCGAGTGCGACACATAGATATGGAGACACATATATTCAAAAATGAGGGACGAAAATTGGAATCGCCAGAATTTTGAAGGAGTAAGACGAGACTTAGAAAGTATTCTAAAAGCTAAAACGAAGTCTGCAAATGTACACCTGTATATAAGGCTTTCCCAGCTCTAGCGCGTATCTTGTAAGGCAACATGGGCCTAAGCTGACATAGATTTGTTAGCACACAAAATAGCTAATCTCGTGAAGGTGCTCCATAAGTTATTGTTGAAACTCGTCTTGACGTTCCTGGACAGGCTGTACAGTCACCAAAGGTCTTTGGATACTATATCTTCAATACAAACCTCCCAATCCGTCGATATGGCTACCCTGGGATTAGCGGTTCTAGATGGACGACATTAACCCCTCCACGGCAAAATTAGGCACTCTAACCGAGTGTTAGAGCACAATTGTAAGTAGTTGTGAAGTGAATGGGGTCTGAGCTTCAGGAACAAAGGTTCGTAAACCACAGCTACCTCATTAGTGGATTGGCCACAATCGGAACTAGTAAAGTCCTTAGCATCATCAGTAAACGCATACCCTATGTCGTGGTCGTGTGCAGACGTCGATGGAAGATCCATTGTGTACATCAAGAATAAAAGTGCGCATTAACCACCACGTTATGTTGCACCCGACAAACAGTCCCTTCTTTCTGGTAAGGTCATATGGGCATTCACCACAAAGCCCCTATTGGCAATATAGAACTTGAGTCAGTTCAGTGAAGCCTCTAATTAAAAGAACATGTCGCTTCTCAAGAAGCTCCTGTGGATCACTGTGTCAAAAGCCTTACTAATTGTAAGATCAAGGTGGATGTCTCTGACGTTTCTCGATGAATAAATGCATTCACAAACGAACGGGTACATTCGGGAAGCTGCAATTATGTGGACGAGTTCTTGATGAGAACATACAGCTCTCGAGGAACAAGGCCGCTTTTTATCGAGCCACTAATAAACGTGGTTTCGAAATTCTTCATCTTTAAGTCCATGCGGTGTCGGTGCAATAGTGAAATCATCTGCTCGTCATCATCTGCATCATCCTAAAATCATCTGCTTTCGAAATAGGAGATTATTCATAAGGAGAAAAGCTTTCGCCTGTCATCAGCGGTATAGTGAAAATATGGCAGAAAAGGACCACGAGCTTCCTAGCAGAAGTTGTATATAAAATGACTGGAACTTAATCTGAGGGCAGAAAGCAGGAACTTTTGATTCGCGTATATTTGGCCAATGATTTAGGGTTCAACAATTGGTAAGAGGCACTCATAATTGAGTGGAATGGGAATCCTATTACTTGAAGGTCTCTAGATGAAAACAGACTGGCGAAGCAATCTTCTAGAATGTTGGCTTTCCCAGACGCTAAGGTGAACGCCGAATCCGATTATAATATAACCGATTAAACAGAATTTTTCCTTCTAATCGTCTAAGCACTCACCAATGTATGGAAACCCTTTCATATTACGATGACAACCTCCTCTTTCTGTAGACGATCGTGTTTGAGAACAAACCTGAAGTTTTTTCAACTCCGTTATATTCGACAGACGATAGGGTGTCCTCAAATCCGATAAACGAACACTCCTTTGTCCGAGCAGATTTCTGATGTGCTGCAGATACCTATAAAAAGCGCGCCGTTTTCCGCACTGGAGCAAAGCATTCGATAAGTGAATGAACAACATTCAGAAATCGATCCCAAATATCATTAATGAAAGCATAGCCATCGAATAAATCGAGCCACTTGATCCTACCTGATTACGCATTGACCATATCTACATTGGTTATAGAATAATCTTCGGATGCTGCTGGGATCGCATTTCGAGATATGGCATCGACCAGGAATGCCACCATGCCCAAGATCCAAGCACAGCTTCGGATTTCAAATCAGGAAAAGCAAGCGCTAGATCAAGGACATACTGGCCACACATGAGCTCCCTAATGTGCTGTACAAGACCGGGGTGGGAGAAAAGTGGGGTGAGGCGGCCAAATCTGTTCTGTCTTCCTGGGGTAGCAACAATATAATATACCAGTTTTGCTACGCACGCTAATACGTGCACCACATGCCCACTACCGCTTACTTACGACTTGTTAGAGGACCAATATGAACAGTGTCGGTTGACTTCCCATTTCATAACTGTTTCCTCACCGAACTCATTTGACATTCACACTCTTCGTCGTGCCCACGTGACTTTTGGAAGAACGCACAAACGGGCATGCAAAAAGGCACACAAAATTACTGTTTTAATAATAGAGACAGTCGGACCGCCCGGCTAACACTGGGCTTCCCTAATTCTTATGATAGAATTGTGATACACGGCAAACAGCACTGTCCTTCTTTCGAACGAATGATACTTTTTGGAAATAGGGCCTACAAAACATATTCAAAATGTGCCGATGCCTATGCCTCTGATTAACTGCATTCAAAGCCTTGAATGGTGCTTACAAATGTTGTCGAGCAATATTATTACCATTATCAAATGTCTCCATGAATGTAGCTCCTTTTCTCTACAGATGCATTGAATGAGAATCCAAGATTGTTAGCGGTCGGATAAGTTTTGCCATGAATGATATCAAAGCAGAGAGAGACCCTGATCCTTCATTGAATCGCAAAATTCGCTGGGTAGCGGTCGTAAGCAAGAAGTGAACCGAATTTCATAATCGGTTACTCTTTTTGTCAAACGAAACATATCAAGGGATCAAAGCTAGATCGTGAATAACAAAGGCGCTAAGATTCGATTGGTGATTGGATCTTGTTCTCCAAGGCCTCTTCTATCGTCAGTGCTCCTATCATCCCCTCTACTGCTGCTGATTTTGCTCTCCAAGTCCACGGGATCAGGAATGATGGATTTTCGCTCAGGCATTTATTTCGCACAAGTCCCGCCTTCGGTGGGCGTGGTCCGGTGTTCCCACCTACCATGAGTGGTCCCATCCTGCCGCCTGTACTCCTGCAAAGTTTGAACGCTCTAGGGCCAAATTAACAATTTTGGCACAAACCTCGCCCCCTGTGGCCCGATCCTGCCACCAAACATTTGTGTTTCCACCCTGCCTCGGGTACTTTCTAATAAATTTCAACTCTCTAGGTTCACAGGGACACGGATTATGATTTTCCCCTGGAACATTTATTTTGCACAAACCCCGCTTCCTGTGAGTCCGGTCCTGCCACCCACCATATGTGTTCCCATCCTGCCGCCTGTGCTCCTACCAAATTTTAACGTCCTAGGTCCACGGGGGCAGGAGCTATGAATTTCCGTACAAACAGACAGACAGAAAGACAGACAGACAGACGGACGGACGGACGGACAGACAGACGCGAGCGCTTTATATAAAGTAAGGATAAGGATGTTACCTGTATTCCTTCCAAATATGAACTTTCTAGATCCACGGTAACAGAAGCTATAATTTTCCGCACAAACCCCACCCTCTGCGGGCGGAGGCCGGTCCTGCCACCCACCATATCTGTTCCCATCCTGTCGTCTGTGTTCCTACCAATTATTATGGAGCATGTTTGTTTGTACAAACTCTATCGAAACTGAAAATTTCAACAGTCGTGCTTTTAAGCACGTAACAAAAGACGCACTGCGTTCGCAAAACAGGTCGCCAGTTGGGTCGCCCGGCTAACGCCGTCTCGATCTGTCGCTGTTTTTAATAATGACCCATTGAGATTTAACTGGTAGGCATTGAAATTGTCGAATGGTAAATGTTGTCGAGTCATAATAATACCATTATCAAATGTCTTTATGAATGTAGCTCCTTTTATCTACGGACGCATCATTCAATTAGAATCCAACATTATTAGCGGTCGGATAGGTTGTCCATGAATGATATCAAAGCAGAGAGAGACCCTGATCCTTCATTGAATCGCATACTTCGCTGGGTGGCGGTCGTATGCAAGAAGTGAACCAAATTTCATAATCGGTCCCTATCAGCGCTTTTACCCTTCTTGTAGAATGAGACATATCAAAGAATCAAAGCTAGATCGCAAACATCAAAGACACTGGGATTCAACTGGTCATTGAATCTTTCTACGCCCCTGTGAGCGGCGCCAGTCCTTTCACCCACCATATGTGTTCCCATCCTGCCGCCTGTGCTCCTACCAAATTTGAACGTCCTAGGTCCACGGGGACAGGAGTATGATTTTCCGCCGAAACACTTTGTTCGCACAAACCCCACCCCCTGTGGGTAGGGTCCGGTCCTGCCACCCACCATATGTGTTCCCATCCTGCCGCCTGTGCTCCTGCCAAATTTAAACGTCCTAAGTCCACGGGGACAGGAGGTATGATTTTCCGCCGAAACATTTTGTTCGCACAAATCCCGCCCCCTGTGGGTAGGGTCCGGTCCTGCCACCCACCATATCTGTTCCCATCCTGCCGCCTGTGCTCCTGCCAAATTTGAACGTCCTAGGCCCACGGGGAGAGCAGTTATGAATTTCCGTACAAACAGACAGACAGACAGACGGACAGACGGATGGACAGACAGACGCGAGCGCTTTATATAAAGTAAGGATTGTTAAATTGGCAACTATGCTGAAGCATCCAAAGAGTACGATATTGCGTGAAAACAGATCAGATAGAAGGTTACAAAGCTTTACATCTCTACTCAGTTTGACTTTTAGGGTGATAGACGATTACAAAGGGACTATAGCACTACCAGTCGGGCCGCCCGGATAACGCCGGCTTCCCTCCTTCTTACGGGTTCGCCCGGCTACGCCGGGCGCTTCTCCTTCCTGTGAGAAATTTGCTATGCGTAAATGACTCATCGAATTCCCGTTTTTCTTTGAAAGCTCTACACCCTCAGTATCAGCTCCAAATTGGGGGCGCTTTTTTCTGTAAGCCATCTTCGCTGTGTAAGAATAGAACATCGTTCAATATCACGAAGGCGATTATTTAGAGAAAAATAGCATTCAGAGACTTCATCGCGGCTGAGGCTACTGTGTTAGCTACCACGAATGTTCCTCAATGCCGTCGTCAGAGGCTCTCCTCTTTTTTGGGGCGAAGGGACCTCGCCCGAAAAATATCAAACTAATAAAATTCTTCCCCCTTTTTTTCTAGCTTAATTCGCTGTTTCGCTGAGCGAGAGTATAGACTAACAAATGCCTTCAAAGGTGTACCTCCTTTTCTCTCCGGACACATAATTAACTGTGAATCCAACATTATTAGCGGTCGGACAAATTTTGCTAAAAATGATATCAAAGCAAAGAGAAACCGTGATCTTTCACTTGATCGCAAACTCTGTTGGGTAGCGGTCGTAATTTAGTAGCAAGAAGTGAACCAAACTCATCTCCTTATAAGTCGAATGAAACATATCAAAAAGTCAAAGCTAGATCGTAAATAACAAAGGCGCTAGGAGGTGATTGGTGAGTGGATCTTCTTTTCTAAGGCCTCCTCTATTGTCAGTGTTCCCATCCTGCCTCCTCCTATTGGTTTTGCTCCACGGGATCAGGAGTTATGGATTTCCACTCATTTATTTCGCGGAAACCCCGGCCCTACTACTCACCGTGAGTGTTTCCATACTGCCGCCTGCTTCCTATCAAGTTTGAACGCTCTAGAGCCAAACTGAAAATTTTGGCGTAACCTCGCCTTCTATGAGCGGGGTCCAGTCCTCCCACCTACGATAAATGTTCCCATCCTGCCGCCTGTACTCCTGCCATGTTTGAACGCCCTAGGGCCAAATTGACTATATAGGCGCAAAACCCCGCTCCCTGTGCACGGATTCTGGTCCTGCCACCCACCATAAGCGTTCCCGTTTTGTCGCCTGTGCTTCTACTAAGTTTGGACGCTTCTGGTCCACGGGGACAGGAGTTATGAATTTTGCGACCTAAAATTTTTATCGTGTACGCCTCGCTCCCTGTGAACGGAGTGCGGTCCTGGCACGTACCAAATGTATGCTCATCTTGCCCCACCTACTCCTACCAAATTTGAACGCTCTAGGTCCACCGGGACAGGAGTTATGAATTTTGCGACCTAAAATTTTTATCGTGCACGCCCCGCCCCCTGTGAATGGGGTCTCGTCTTGCCACCAACCATAAGCGTTCTCCTCCTGCCCCCCGTACTCCTACCGAGTTCGAACGCTCTAGGTCCATGGGGACAGGACTTATGAATTTGCGACTCAAAATTTCGAACGCGCACGCCGCGCTCCTTGTAAACGGAGTCCGGTCCTGCCACTTACCATAGGTGTTCCCATCCTGCCCCCTTTACTCCTACCAAATTAGAACGCTCTAGGTCCACTGGGACAGGAGTTATGAATTTCCGGTCAGACACACACACCGACACACACACAAACAAACAAACACACACACACACACAAACACACCGACACACCAACAGACACACTTAGCGAATTATATAAAGTAGGATTATTCAGAACTTTCATACAGAAATAAACATCTTCATAAAACTTTTTCTGTTGAAAGGGTTCGAAGGGGTTGCAAAAAAACAACGCATTAGATCAGACGAAATTTCACTGATTCATTCTTTCCTAACCGGTATACTTCACAGGTCGAGTTCATTATCGCGAACCGCTAAAGTCTGCTCAGAGACTCTACTTCCTCTGTCTCCCCTTGACGGGAGAAGGGAGTGGTGTTGTCGTACCCTTTTCTCCGCCCCTACTATACAGCCGGGCTTGAAATCACATAGAGACCAACTTTTCCGAAGGGGAGCGCATTCGATGCTTTATTTTGGATATCATTTTGGATTTCCGTATATTGAATGGAACAGTCTTCACGTAGTGAAGATATTGACTAAGGAGGCGTGGATTTCCTTCTATTTAGACTGAACAGAATCTGCACGTGCCAATCATTAAAGCCAACCACTCAGCGTGGCCGCAGATCGACCAATGGAATTTCTTCACTGAGTTCTAGGTGTGGTAGAATCCATTTATGAACTTATGTATAAAGTACCACCGTACAAAGTAGAGAGTAAAGTACCTGTGGAGACGCTACGTCCACCGCTAGTCTTCGCTTCATTTTTTGACCCATCTACCATCTTTACTCATTTATTCCTGGCTTGTTCTGCGAGGGTGGTGAGGAGATCGCTCTTCGTATCGCTCATCCTGATAGATGTCTCACCCCGTGCATGAGCTCCGCTGCGTTTACACGTGTTCTTTTCATTTTGTCTGTGCCCCAGTTATCTCAAACATCTGACATCCCTCTACTATTAGGGTCTACGGAAAGTTTTGAGCAAATTTCGCCTCTCAGCTTTGACAGCATGTTGCTTGCGAACGTGCTTCAGGAGGGATTCAATAGCAGGCAAAGGGCGTTGTTGTGAGGTCAATACTACGGTCTATCGATATTTGACGACGTCGTTTGAAGTAATAATCATCGACCGAACGACGCGCGATCGACAAGCATACCGGAGCCTCGTGCTTCACCATTACAAAACTAATCGTTTTGAGTGCGCTTTTAATGAGATACGGTGATTGACTGTCAGCAGTGACCCTCTCTTCTCACCTACCATTAATGGTACGATCGCTTCATCTAAGAAGGGATTTTCTTCGACGAAGTCCGTCGAAGCGAACGTATATTGCCCTCAAATACCAACACTGTTCTGACCTCCCGTCAGAGCAATCCTCTTCAAAGTGTCAGGAAATGGAAAAGACAATCTCCACTCCCGATCCGTCATGACGTTCTATGCAAAAGTCACCCTCAAAGCAAGACTCTGCATATCTCTCCTTGACTGAATAGGAGCGTCGGCGAGTCAGTGTGTGTCAGAAGCTCCTCGACTGTAAACAAACGACGAAATCAAGCAACTTCAGCAAACTCAGGATAAAGAGTACGTATTATATGAAAATTCACACAAGGAATCGCAATGTCTACCAACATAAGGTCAGAACCCGCTATAAAGCGAGGCGCTCACAGCAAGAAAGACGAGTCTTTCATTCCACTGCTTTTACGGGTATTTCACTGGGAGATAATACCAGAGTGTAGTGCAGCAACGCAAGAGTATTTTGTTAGCGACTGAAAGAGATGTTGTTTCGAGCCTCCATTTCACCCCGATTACAATAAAATTCTCGATTGTGATGGATAGTGCTCGATCCGTCGATGGATGAGCTGGGAAGACTCGGTATAAGCTGGCTACCCCTCTCCCCACATATTCACCTGACCTCAACTCATATGACTGCCATACTTTCGGAAGCACACAGACCTGCTCTGAAATTCACCAACTCTCGGGAAATCAAGTAGGTGGTGGGTGGATAAATTGCGTCACCCCTCTCTTCATTAGGATGAAGGGGCATTGTGGCTATGAGGTGCTACTGTCTTGATCTTCGATCTGAGGTTGTTGCTGTTATCATTTTGTGTTGAGAAGACAGGATAAATGTTCTCAGAATTTCTCGGACACCTTAATACAAAGTCCGTGAGAAAAGGGCGACATACGAAAGACAGATGCGAACACTATACAGTGTATTTAAAAGTATGGGTTCACCTTCACCATTTTCTTGAATATTTCTATAGTGATGATTTCACTAAATTTTCATCAACTTTGCCTTATTACACTAGCGTCCCTAGCGTTCGAAGACGTTCGGGATTGCAATAAGTTCAAAAGGTTTTCAAGGCTTTTCTTCTCAAAACATAGAATCGTAAAAGTGTAGTGTCGCTCCGGTGTTAGAACTTCATTGAGAATGTACTTAACAAATTTGACACCAACTAAAAAATTATTAACGTTTTTCTTCTTTCAATGACTTCAGCCGTTTGCTTCAGCATGCCTTGGACAAGTCTTTCAGTTGATTCTGCCTATGCCAGCTCTTAACCAAGGAGAGGTAGTTTACTTACCATAGAACTTTGATTGGAGACGTGGATAAGCCGATAGTTTTGAAGCTGCTTACGAATGTAGAAATAAAACTTGAAGTGGCTTTCCTAGAAAAGCTCTGAGGGCTCGAATTCGCTCTACACCAGTGCTAACCGGATAACACGTCGCTTCGATCATAAGCGTCGACGTTTCGTGGTAGTAGGCCTCGCGTCAGAGAAGTAGGATGCTGGTTTGCTCCCGCCATCATCAACATTTTTGCCCGGTGTTCTTTCATTTCATTAATAATTTCTAAACCTTTTCTGACATTTGTTTGAGTAAAGCTCCATTTCTGCTTTTATTTTCTCTCGTCACCCCTGTTTTAAGAAACCATACCACAATGAAGACTCGTCTGGGAGTTTGAATACGCTGACTTTTACATAGGCTGGTCGCCTTATCTTATTAGATGATCGAGGTCAATATACTAGCGGCGACCGGCTCGAGCAAAGTACCGGTTATACACGGTATTTTGCTCCAGCCAAAACGGGAGCGTCTAACGTTCCAATCTCCTACAGCATCCGTATTCTTTTCAACAGTGGCAGTGTGATTCAAACTCCATAGCTTTCTTGCGTGGAGAAGATTGGCTCTGATTGAAAGGAATAGAAGTAGAAAGCCACGATAGGTCGAGTTGTTACGAATGACGCAATCGGATGGCGATAGTCGGAAAGCTGAAGTCGGAAAGCTTAATGGCTGCTGCGCGGGTCCGGAAACATCTCCCCGAAGGCGGCGTCGCGCACGCCGCAACCGCCGCGTATCGCAGGATTGCGATGGAAGGTCGGAGCGCGCAATTTGTGAGGTAGGGAGTCCTTTAACTATTTGAATTGGCTGACCGCTCCCTTCTATTCCAATGCGGTATTGATCTTCGCTGATCTAGGAGGAGTCATTCTAATCGAACAAGTCTAATATGCATAAAAACAAGACAAAGAAAAATAAAAAACGATCAAAACCGATAAAAAAGAAAGGCAACCAACGAAAAATATTGCGTCATATCGATTGGCGGGGGCGGAGTGAGTACGGTAAGTGTAGTGACATTTGCCGCAGTGCAAGGGAGAATGCCGCAATCGGAGAGAAGTTCCGTTACCCCTGCCGCGCTAGAGCTAGCTCGCTTTAAGCTCGGCCAGCTAGATTGCCATTTTTATGATCTCACCCTTGAGGCCTCACCATTCTAATTACTATGAGGCGCTTCGTCCGCCTGAGTGTCTGTCTGTCTGTCTGTCTGTCTGTCTGTCTGTCTCTCTGTCTGTCTGTCTGTCTGTCTGTCTGTCTGTCTGTCTGTCTGTCTGTCTGTCTGTCTGTCTGTCTGTCTGTCTGTCTGTCTATCTGTCTATCTGTCTATCTGTCTATCTGTCTATCTGTTTGTCTGTCCGTCTGTCCGTCTGTCCGTCTGTCCGTCTGTCCGTCTGTCCGTCTGTCCATCTGTCCGTCTGTCCGTCTGTCCGTCTGTCCATCTGTCCGTCGGTCCGTCTGTCCGTCTGTCCGCATGTGCGTCTGTCTGTCTGTCTGTCTGTCTGTCTGTCTGTCTGTCTGTCTGTCTGTCTGTCTGTCTGTCTGTCTGTCTGTCTGTCTGTCTGTCTGTCTGTCTGTTTGTCTGTCTGCCTGTCTGTCTGTTTGCCTGTCTGTCTGTCCTCAGCTCCTTTAGATCTGCTTGGGGAGACCGGGTCAAGCGTGGGATGGGTGGGCCGTGTCCTTTGAAGTGTAAAGCACACATCAGCTTGGCGGAGCCCCATCCACAGTGGGCGTGGTGTGCATCGAAATGTAGTGTGCACTGGTAAGTTGGATCGAAGTGGTGAGACCCATCCCCGATTGGCGGGCGTTCTCCAAAAATGCAATGCTTGATGAAAACATTTATAACTCGGTTTGGAGAAAGCCAGCAGAGCAGGAAAAAGTTGATATAGGAGAAGCATTGTCGAAGGTGTCTTCAGCATAAATGACGTCAGCGGAGGTCCGCCCACAATGGACGGAGCGTGACTCGAAGCTCACATCCCTTCTTACATTTATATATGAAAATGCATAACTCCGGTTCTCAGAAGGTTCAAATTGGTATGAGTACAGGCGATAGGATGGGAACACTTATGGTGGGTGGCAGGACCGGACTCCGCCTACAGGGGCGGGGTTTGAGCGGAAACTCATAAGTCCGATAAAGGCCTATAATGAAAATCAGCTCATGTGGCTCCGTCTTTCATGGCTAGAGCCCCTAGCGCACGCGTTAGCGTGCGTAGCCGCCTGGTGAATAGGATGAGTAAATAAACAGTATGAATTAGACAGCTGTCACCTTTTTCTTTGAGACTCATCTTTCTTCAATCTGTAAATATTTTTTAATTTAGATACGTTCTCTATTACAACCAGCTCTTGCATGTAGTGACGTTATAATGGTTCATCAATGTCCGGCTTACTGCCGAGAATTCGTTTTTGAAGAAAATTGGCGATCTCAATCACTACTTCTAGATCTACATCAATCAAACGTATAAGTGATCTGATAGAAGGTAAAGAAATCATTATGGGCTCATGGGAAATACAAATTCAAGAGCAAATTGCAGTGCAGGGCTCACAGTGTAAGTACTTTCTCTAATAAAATCTATCATATTGTTCATTTCTTCTATTATAATTCGTGTGCTTTTAGCCCAGAAAGAATTAACGCGAACGACCTCTTTGAAACGCTCGCTACAATCTTCGCCGCTCCCCAAGCAGATAGTGACAAAAGTAGCGATGCATGATAATGTAGAGGGTACCATGATTCACGAAAGTTGCGGAGCTCCTACAAACACGTTCCGCAAGAAATTTAAATGTCCTGTGATCAACACTAATTATGTTGAGGTGGGTCTGAAGCAAAGTCAAGATAAATAATAAGTATTTCAAGGTGTTGCTATCTCTGATTTTCATCTAGGGTTGTTGTCGTCGTCTTTGTTTTCCCTTACTTTGTACTTTTCGGAGCTCTTGACTCCTCACATTTATTGGTAGGCTCCCGGCATATAATGCCATCGATAGACCTTGATTTTTCAATTTCAATTCAATAGTTTATTTTTTGAATTTTTTCCCGGCATATAATGCCATCGACAGACCTTGATTTTTCAATTTCAATTCAATAGTTTATTTTTTGAATTTTTTATTTTTTGTAAATTTAAGGTCTGATGAAGGCTTTATGTGCCAGAAACTCACCTATAAAAGTGAAGATTCGATAGCTCAGAGAAGCGCAAACCTAAGACGACGACAGCAAGCCTGAAGTAATCAAATACAAATGATGATGACGCTTATGCGTCATCAAAGTTAGGGTCATTTCAGCTATCACGAATCTTGAAGGCAATGTGGAACTATCGAGGAATGTGCAGATTACCCATTCTGATGGAGCCCAAACGATTCGGTATTTGGCTTCATTGCATCGAAAAAACGACTCAGAAGTGACTGTTCAAAGCTTGAAGTTTCTCTCGAGAGTCTTTGGCCACCATGGATGCCCACTCTTGAGCCTGACAATAGCCTCTCAAGGCGGCTGTGCGCAGTGTACAATGTTGCGAATGTAGGGGTGCTGTCTGCCCTGATGTGAACTCCTTCTTAGCTGCAGCAATCTCGTTGAGGCGTTTCATTAAGGCGTCATATCCGTTCACAATGTTGGGATGAAGATATGCAAAGAGGGCTCTTCTACAAATTTCTGCACTCTTTGTGCTTGATGTGGCACATTATCCAGCTTCACAGCTTTACTTTTCCTTAAGCTGTATTGATGTATCGACGATTGCTTCAAAGTTCGCTCAACGCTGGACCACTGTTTCAAACGATTGAATGCATCATCTGAGCGGATAAAAGTTACTCGTCGATGTCCAAATAAGAAGTGATGAGGGAGATTATCCAACGATGTGATGTAGGAAGCCCACAACAAAAACTCCATTGTTCATTGGACACGTGCGCCCACTTCAAACGAAACGAGCATGTGTTAGGAGTATGTTTCTATCTGCTGCACAGGGTAGCTCTGGAGAGGATGAAGGAAAAAAAGATCGCAAATATAGCACGCCATATTGCTGAGCTTAGCGCATGCGAACCTCCTCCGTCATTTCGAGAAACGAGAGCCGTAGAAGAATACAACAGTCTAGTGGTGATTCCTTTACACAAGAATCTCATTTGCGATGCCCTACATATCCAATTTATGTAAATAGGTAAGCACTTCCATAAGGCAGTGCCTGAGCGGATCAAGTCTGGAGAACATTGTTGTTATCCTGGAAGTCCCTTCCGACAGCCTGAAGCATCGTTTGAAGCAATCAGATTCGCACATGTGCAGTCTCAGAGAGGATTATGGACCAAAGCATCGTTCAGTCCGTAATCCTCCATGACACTGCACATGTGCAACATCTAATTGTGTCGTCTGTCCTACTAGCAGGGAAGGTGGCTGTATCGTTGTTGGTATAGTCTACAGGATCCCTTGTCAATTTTATAATTTTATAATTTTTATTCTATGATTCAATTTGCGCATTCAAATCTTCCTCTCCCGTCCGTTTGCTGTAAACGGGCACGCGGCAGTAAGAGCCATCGACGCGTAATGTCGATTGACGGTCAGCGTCGACGTTGTTTTCCTGACGCGACACTACTATGAGCGCCAGTGGGAGGCAATTCTCAGAATTTGTCATGACCCATAACGACAGTGAGAGGCAATTCTGGACAGTTTTGGCTTGATATAGTCAGATCTTTGCGCTACCGCAACAACTGAAATCGTTCATATACCCACTCCATGTTGCTGTACAATGCAAGCCATTCAGAAACGTCCATCCTTACCGCAACACCCATTATTGTTCGATTATCATTTTTTAATGAGGTCTTGAATTTACGGCAGATTAGTACAAGTATGGCTGCCGATTTAGATTTTTCTTCGAAATTTTGGCGAAGAGCATTTCAAATTTTCCCGCTGGAGCTGCCAGTTTTACTGGAAGGCATTATGAATGCAAAAATATTGAAACTTATGTAAGAGCCCCGCGTCTTCATGAGACCAGTTCTAGGCAGAACGAACAAGCGATCTGCCCGAATGAGGACTCTCTCTAATAGCTCACTCCAAGTGTTCAGGCCCACTGTTGTAAACCATCTACATGACCTTGACTACAGAGTGTCCTTCCATTGTATCACCCATTACTTCCCAAGCCTTTATTCTCCTATCCAGGTTTCTACTGCACTTTTTTGTTGCGCCGCTATGACTTCTGAGCGAGATTTCTTGACGAAGGACGAGTCCTATATTCTCTACGAGAACGACAGCTGTCACACCTCTCCGAGGAGATCCTACCTGTACAAGTGGAAACTGTGGGAGCTGTTTGCGACTACCTAGAAGAGTGGCGCATGTGGCACACCTGCTTCTTGGTCCGACGTAGTGAGGGTGTGCCCTTGATGAGGAACGAAATCTATCTTATTGCTTTCATTGCTACTGCTGAAGATCGTTTCAGTGGTCCTACCTTACCTCTAGCCTATTCTATATATTACGCGCTAAGTGCGCTCAAACCGAAAATTCATAACTCCTGTTATAGTCATTCAGAGAGTAAATTTTAGTAGAGGTTCAGGTAGCAGAATGGGAACGCCTAAGGTGTATGGTAGGACTAGACTTTTGCAACAGAGGGCAAAGCGTGACCGCAAATTGGTATTTCATTCCTAGTTCATCTAAATTTCATTGTGTTACAGGCTACAGAATGAGAACACCGATTGGATGTGGCACGACTAGATTCCATCTAATGGATCGGGGCGTCCACGAAAACTCTTAGTCTCGACATAGGCGTTCAGTTTGATAGGGGTACAGGCAGTAGGACTATAACAGTAATGCTAGGTGATAGAAGCGACTGAACTGGATCCTGCCCGCATGGATGTTGGGGGCGAGGGGTGCATAAAAGCAACGTAGTCTGATTGAATTTACCAGTCATGTTTAAAAAAAGGGAACAAACCAAGTCTCTCAAAGATACATGCGGTGAGCAAGACTCCGCTCATAACGGGCAAGGCGGTCACGAAGTTGTCGATTGCGCATGTGTATGTTTAGCCGGAGATGTATAACTCCTGTTCTCCTTTACAAGAGTCTCAAATTTGATGATAATGATGATTCCACTGGTATTGTTAGTTCTTTACATTTTTCAGACACCATCTTTCATAATAAATGAAGACGCAGTCAGAGATAAGGACGAGGAGCCCGTGATTGCAGATCCTCTCGTAAGCAGGCATCTGAGAGATCATCAGAAGGAAGGGGTGCGATTCATATATGCGCATCTTCAAGTCAGTATGCTTTTGAAACAATAGTTTTTCAGTTCTTTGCACAAACCGAAACGTTTTAGGAACAGGGAGGAGTAATTTTGGCAGACGAAATGGGACTTGGAAAAAGCATTCAAGCAATCGTTGCAACAATGGCCCTTTTGAAACAGCCTAAGGTTGGTTTTCTTCAGGTTAAACTCGAAGTTCTGGTCGCAATAGTGAACCTGCAGCTTCGGAAACGGCTTTTTAACGATTCGTGATGTATCTTCGAAGCAGGAGCATTGAGCTGATGAACTCAGTCGTTTCTGCAATGTTATTCACAGGAAGATTATCGTATCTCAGTGACCATCTAGACAAGACGCAACTTCTTATAAAAACTGAGAATTTCACGAAGTGATTTCGCCCCAATCATAGCATATAAACCCAACGAACTTTCCAATATTCTGCGTTGCTGTTCTGTCCCAGTATTCTGCGTTGCTGTTCTGCTCGAATGCAGTTAGCAATTGAAGCGCAACCCTCTCAAAATTTTCATTGATACAGCCTTCAACTGTGTGTGGTCCTCGAATACCTTCAGTGCTGTCATGGCCAACGGGATAAATGCTTAAATTGCCACAGTAGATCACAAAGGGGCATTCAGTAAATCGAGAGGTGGCGACTGTGACTTCCACTGTGCTCCAAAAGTCACTCAAAGAGACGGCCTCGTGATCTGATGCTGTGTTCACCGAGGGCAGGCAAGCAACGGCTGTGCCAACTACAGAGGAATCGCTAGGTAATGTCCATCCTCTCGCAAATGGGGAATTATCCGTTTTCAAGAAGACAGCGCCATCGTGGTGTCGCACGGGCACCCACCAGCTACGTCCTCCGTCATTCAGTGCACACAGTTTTTCAGGAGGTTGGATCGAACTTATAGGCAGCGTAACTTGACCTGTATCTTCAATTGGCTTCCCTTTCAAGTACACATCAAGTCATTATTAAGCCTATTATATCAACTTCAAAATGCATCAAGTATATATCAATATATTGCTTCACGGCCTCTCCTCCAGTGTGAATTTTCTATATTCATAGCTTTAGACGATTTACCACGAAACGATCGATCTACAAGTGTCGTGCGCCACTGTCTCAGTATTGGAAAAGAAGGCGGGATGAATGCAAGAAATATGAAGGGCAACCATCCACAAAGGAGCGTACCGACAGTTATCATAAGGAAGTCGTATGATCACTGCGTAATTGCCTCCTCTCGGCGCCTAAACGATTCCCTGGATAACCAAAATTTTCTACAGGTTCCGATGATGTCTTCTCGCCACTAACTGGTAACCAGTACTTTCATAACGTCCATGCTGACCCTATGTTTGATCGGAAATTCTCCGCCGTCGGATCGTCCGTAATAATTAATAACGACAAAAAGGCACCAGTGCAATAAGCCAACCTTAAATAGGTCAGCTCGGGCTATGTTTCTGGAATCACTGGCATAAGGTCTGAGTGTTTGCAAGGAGTCTTAGCTCATCTGAGTGATGTCATCGTCATCGCAATGTGGAATAGCACCAGAGTAATATCAACGCTCTCTCCAGAGGAATCGCTTGAACTGACCTCTCTTTTAGGAATTGCTCTCTCTCTACTCGTCATGTCGATTGCATCAACCATGAAATCGACTTGACGAGTCAAAAAAATTCGAAAATGAATGTTATACATACAAAATAATACTGTGGCCCGTATACGGGAACCATCTGAATGATGTCATCGTCATCGATACAAGAATATCGATTTGTGTGTTGAACGCCTCTATCCCATGTTGTCATCACTCTTTTTGTGCTTCTCTAGTGATGATTTCACAAAAGGTTGTAAAAAGGTGCAAAAAGGATGTAAAGGGACTTTGCTGGGTATTCGATGATTTGAAACATGCCATTCTCATCTTGTCCGTATCCTCGTGTCTAGACAGAGTCGCATTTTGGAAATGACTTGGTAAAAACTCTCACCTCCCTTCGAACAATCAGAAACAACGTTAGATACCATAAGGTAGCTCTAAGTAGTGTGTATGACTTGTAACCTTTACATGAAACATTTAAAAAAACTTTTTTGTCGGCTGGAAATGCTTAAGAGTAAATTTACTTGCTCCTGGGACCGTCAGCAGCAGCCCGCGAAAAGCGCGCTCGGTCCCACACGCCAGACACGCTAAAATGGCGCGGTCGCCAATGGGTTAACAGAGCAAGGACGATTACCTGATCAGTTTCTTGTGTCTATACAAGAAGATCGATTTGTGTGTTGAACGCCTCTATCCCATGTTGTCATCACTCTTTTTGTGCTTCTCTAGTGATGATTTCACAAAAGGTTGTAAAAAGGTGCAAAAAGGATGTAAAGGGACTTTGCTGGGTATTCGATGATTTGAAACATGCCATTCTCATCTTGTCCGTATCCTCGTGTCTAGACAGAGTCGCATTTTGGAAATGACTTGGTAAAAACTCTCACCTCCCTTCGAACAATCAGAAACAACGTTAGATACCATAAGGTAGCTCTAAGTAGTGTGTATGACTTGTAACCTTTACATGAAACATTTAAAAAAACTTTTTTGTCGGCTGGAAATGCTTAAGAGTAAATTTACTTGCTCCTGGGACCGTCAGCAGCAGCCCGCGAAAAGCGCGCTCGGTCCCACACGCCAGACACGCTAAAATGGCGCGGTCGCCAATGGGTTAACAGAGCAAGGACGATTACCTGATCAGTTTCTTGTGTCTATACAAGAAGATCGATTTGTGTGTTGAACGCCTCTATCCCATGTTGTCATCACTCTTTTTGTGCTTCTCTAGTGATGATTTCACAAAAGGTTGTAAAAAGGTGCAAAAAGGATGTAAAGGGACTTTGCTGGGTATTCGATGATTTGAAACATGCCATTCTCATCTTGTCCGTATCCTCGTGTCTAGACAGAGTCGCATTTTGGAAATGACTTGGTAAAAACTCTCACCTCCCTTCGAACAATCAGAAACAACGTTAGATACCATAAGGTAGCTCTAAGTAGTGTGTATGACTTGTAACCTTTACATGAAACATTTAAAAAAACTTTTTTGTCGGCTGGAAATGCTTAAGAGTAAATTTACTTGCTCCTGGGACCGTCAGCAGCAGCCCGCGAAAAGCGCGCTCGGTCCCACACGCCAGACACGCTAAAATGGCGCGGTCGCCAATGGGTTAACAGAGCAAGGACGATTACCTGATCAGTTTCTTGTGTCTATACAAGAAGATCGATTTGTGTGTTGAACGCCTCTATCCCATGTTGTCATCACTCTTTTTGTGCTTCTCTAGTGATGATTTCACAAAAGATTCCACCTCGATCATTCTTTCGTTTCAAGAATACGGAATTCATGATCTAGCTCAACTCATCTGGGTTGATCTTCACGCGATGAAGTATTGAATTTGTGATCCTTGTTGGCGATAAAAAGATGGAGGGTGCACGGAATAGGAGAGATGTGAAAAGGTTAATCATGAAAAAACTTTAATTTTTTTTGCTTTGCCTTGCAGACTTTTTGACTTATCGAACATGAGTCTTTTGTAAATTTTAACGATCTTCTTTTTTTGGAGTGTACAGAGGGGCGCTGAGCTTCTCGGGACCGTCCGCATTCTTAAAATTCGTAGATCTGGAGCTGCAAGTCGTCTCACGGTATCTTTAGTTGTTCACAAATTGCGTTTCGTCAAACCCCAATACTGCGCATCAGTTCGGCAGATGCATACCAATACGCCATCTTGCATCATCACGGCCTGGCACACCTTCATAACACTCAATAAGTCTAGTGGCGGAAAAGGAATCGTCTAGTTAGAAACGAATCACCGTGGTTCGTAACTTCAAGATTGAGAGCTACTCGGCCACAATCTACTGTTGCGCAGCGGTTGGATAAGTCTGACAAGATTCACAATCTCGGGCAATGAATGCTTCATGAACTTTAAACTTCCGAACAAGGGATCGATGACCACATGTCTTTTCCCCTTCTATACAAGTATATCCTCTCAATGCATCCTACATTGTAAATAAAGAATGGGTCCTATACGAGAATCCTGTGCATTCGAAAAAAATCTGGGTAAGGAATCCAATCAGATTGCGAAGTTCAACCTACACTTCGGAGGTTTGATGCTTCAGATGTGAGATGGATTTCAGAAAGCTTCTCTCTGGAGGCAACTCACCCTTATGTTCGCGAACTTCTGGGCGGAGAGGCTCATATCGATCATATACGGTGTTACGTGTCATATGGCCTTCTGATCAAGCAACTTCAACCTTCCTTCACAGCGGACGAATTAAAAAGCCATGGCTAGGCAGGGATCCCCAGTCCTGCTTTAGCCCATATCTCGTCCCACAGATTATTGGCTGTTCAGCTACTTCCGCTAACTGGAAGTAAAGAAGTTCATGGCAGAGGCAGAAGTCAGTGAGGTACTCAGCAATTCCATCGAACGATCGAAGGATTTGAGGTGAATTTGGCCCGTCGGACCTTGCCTATTTTTATCTGTTGTTTTCTGGAGTATGTTTTCAAATGTTCGCTGAAAGAAAAGCTCGATAAATACTACTCCAACTGCCCATCGACCTTTTTCAGTGTTGTGGAAGACCAATTAAGAGAAGGCCCCACCCATTAGATAGCTCAGACATGTTAAAAGCTCAGTTTACGAAAAAATAGTTTCCGATATATCGCTTCAGAATGAATCTGTGGCCTTAAAGCTTGCCATATGAGGCGGTTAAGGTGTGATAAGGATCCAGTGATTCTATCTGCTGTTACATCTCCCTCAGACGTCAAGATTTGACGGCATGGGATTGCATCGTTCAAAGGGTCGTTCATGTAGGAACTTCATACAACTCATGGCGGCAGGGGAAGGCAACCCTGTTCATTTTTGACTGAATGTAGCCAGCTCTTCGCGCAACTGCAACTAGGATATCGTACGGATACACCTTCCGTGCCATTTCCGTGATGGTGATCTCGTGCAACCCTTACTTTCACAACTTTTGAGAAGCTTTATGTTTCACAATTTTCTGCTTTTTTCGCCGCCGGTGCACCTTTCCCCAAGAACCCTACCGCCTTTTTAGCACAAAAAGAGTACACCAAATCCATCACAAGCTAAGACTAAGCACACTTCACAGCTTACGTGATTTTACAGTCTCTTTAAACTCTATGCTTTGGAGGGTTGTAGTCATGAATTCATGCAGCAAGAGCCAATCACTGTGAGCACACTCCGCTCACCTCAGGAGGTTTGTTCAACCCAGCAACATTGTCAACACACTTCTCACCTTCGCCAGCTTTCACCGTGAATGAACTGTTCCGAAACAAAGTCAGAAAATTTTACGCTTCGTACCGCTCGCTCTGATGATGCACCCTTTTCCTGTGAGTGAACTCTGCTGAGTCTACAAGTGCTCTTGTCTTCTTTATCTGTGCCGCACCCACTTCGAACGTGACCCCACCTCTCCAGACGCTTCTTCGGGTAGAACTCAATTTCGTGGTAGGCAGGCTGAGAAGCAGAAAAGACACTGCAGATGAAAGATGCTATCCTAGTTTGTGTATAATGGTGGTGACGATTCTCTTGATCTAGCATTTCCCTAGCTAGGATTCCTCAAATAACTCTATTCCTACCAACCTAATGATACCTTTGACATTTACAAAGGGGTTCATGCAAGTCATTTAAAGTAAGTAAACTTTTCATATGAGATGTTGAGGAGAAAGCGAGGTTGCAATTATTGTATTGTTCGCGTTTAAGACACGATTACCAACGAAGTCATGCTTCCCGCATTTTAACAGCAGGAGGGCTACTCCGGATGACTTTCGTTATGTCATCGTTTTGTGTATCGTGCTACCCAGGGAAGAATCTCAAGTCGAAGTGCCCGTTTGAAGTGTGACCTATACTGCTCGGCGTATTTTCGTATGCTGACCTCAAATCTGCTTTTCAAATTTGCTAAGCGATTCTCTGTAGTTATGAGGTGCTTTTAGGAAGGGCTAACATAAGAGAACTTGAATTATATGGATGTGACATGTTTACCAGCGGCAGATTCGAGCAGTGCTAAGGGTAACGCTTCATATTCAACAAACTAGGTTCAAGTTTTAGTGGGGACGAGAATTTTGCATCGTATTGAATTTTCAAGTAGCCTAGAAATTTATTTGATGTTGATTCTATCGCATTCTACGACCTTTTGATACTTGCGGTGACCACGTTCTTACCCAAACCATGCAATACCGCTTCAATTTTTTGCATTTAGGCGGAAACATATATGTGTAGACGCGTCAGAATGATCGTGGTGAGTGCTTAAGTAGAAGGCGACCTGTTATGGATAAGAGATAAAGTCCCCAAATTTAAAAGCACGGAACTGAAAGAAGGTAGGTGAGAAAAGTCTCAATGAATGAGCAAAAGTTTACACTGGGAGCTGTTGTGGTGAGGTGATGATCATATTCTCGAACGGCCAAGGAATGAGCTATGATTTTCTTCAACCCATTGACGACCGCGTGGCCCGTATATGGGCCACGCCTTGTCGTGCTCCTGGGACCGCGTGGCCCGTATACGGGCCACAGTATTATTTTATATGTATAACATTCATTTTCGATTTTTTGACCCTTTCAAGTATCGAGCAGGTTTATGACCTACTATAGAATCTTGACGCGCAGCGGTCCGTGAAAAGTTCCTTTCTGACTTTAGTAATAAGAGAAAACAAAGTTACTTCCGACGGCATTGGTAAAGGAGGAAAACCAAAGGCTGTAAATAAAGGTTGTAAAAAGGTGCGAGAAGGATGTAAAGGGACTTTGCTGGGTATCCGATGATTCGAAACATGCTATTCTCATCTTGTCTGTATCCTCGTGTCTAGAAAGAGTCGCATTCGGATCGCATTCGGAAGAAATTGCGGCATGCGCATATCGTTCCGAATTTCATGTGGAGGATTCACAAGATCAAGTCTTTTGAGTTAGTCGATTCTGCCTTTCAGATGCGTCCCGCGCTCGATTACACCCATAGTGGCGTGTAGAATGCGTATACGGTCTATGCAACGATTCGCGGTGACCATCCGATGTACAGATCATTGCTTTCATCCGCCCAGACGAGTCTGGTACCAATTGACCAACCCCGGAGTGATGGAAGGCTTGGTTGGCCCATAGGAAGCTCCATCTTCGGACAATCCGTGTGTGATGGTGCGCCCCCGCTACTACACCGCACTCGCTCCACTGTGAATATGCAGGGTGGGCCAAAATTATGTTTACACAGACATCACATCCCCGAAAACGAATAGAAAGCCAATAAAGCAAACCAATTTCAGGACGTTTATCACTAAGATCTTATCAAAATAATACATTGAAACTAAGATCTGTTGCTGTCTGCTTTCACTCAACCCCAGGGAAGATGATGGACGGCATTGACGGTGGCACGCAGCCAAAACCATTGAGTTGATCCCGGATTTTTGCAAGGCATTTCCGAGGCTATTTCACTTCTTGTTTGGGCTAACCGATGCTTTCATCTCAACGACTGACCACACTGAGACATCCATGGGATTCAGGTCAGGGGTTCAGAGTGGTCACTGATCGCAAGTTATGAAGTCAGGGAACCCCTTATACGAAATTTCTAGGCAATTTCTGGTCTCCAGTCAGGAGCTTCAGGACGATATATATATATATATATATATATATATATATATATATATATATATATATATATATATATATATATATATATATATATATATATATATATATATATATATATATATATATATATATATATATATATATATATATATATATATAGCCACAATATATCTTACTCAAATTGCTAAAATGTCCTATAGCGCACGACGGAATCGAAGAGGTCTCCCAATCAACTTTCACTCCTGAATTTACAAAACTAATCGGTGTTTTTGCCTCGGCGGTGATGCTCGCAGGGGCCATCGCAAAAAGTCAGTGAACCTAGCGCTGTATTGCTTCCATTTCTTTCAGATTTATACAAATCTTGCCGTCCTGCTTTTTGAGCACCTTTTTCACCGTGAATATCTTTTCGTCGGTGAACAAGAATTAAGTACGACGATTTTGTCGGATGCGGCGGGGCAGCTTTTGTGAGCACCATTTCCCTTCTTTTTAATCTGCTCACAGGGGAAATTACTTACTGATCGTATAGAGGCCTTGTCGTGCAGATGATGCTTCACAATTTCGCGCAGAAATCTTCATGAGGTAAACATTCATTCAGTCATTCTCGGCTCAGAATGAACTTCGTTGCTACGCAGACCTTTGCCCTGCCTCATTAAAACTTCCACTAAATCTAAAGGCAGGATTACCACTCCTATCTGCAATTGTTCCTAACTTTTGAAAGCGTCTTATAATCGAATGTACCCCCTGCCTTGTTAAGCTGAGTCGTCTGTAGATGCACCGTGCCAAAAGTGCTTGTAAATGCAAAGTGGCGATTTATTCACGGGGTAATTACGCATACATTATTTTTTTTATCTACCAAAAGTTCAGTATCACCAGGAAGGTGATAATGTAGTCTACCTTGTGAAAAAGATGAAAGCGAACGAATTGCTATGACCTCCGAGAAAATTCGTTATGAGCGTCAGCGCGCGCTGTAATCATGATTTTGGCCCACCCTGTAGTGTGAACAGACATGAAAAAAATTTGAAGCGATATTGCATGGTTTGGAAGAAACGCTGTCACCCTAAGTATCAGAAGGTCGTAGAACGCGATAAAATTAACATCAAATGAATTTCTAGGCTACAAGAAAAATTTCATTACGCAAAATTCTCGCCCCCCCCCCCCCCACACTCGCCCAGCGCCTGGGGCAGTTCTGTGCTATAGCTACATGCACGAGACGTCTCTAGCAGGTGCCTGCCATGAGCCTCCTTAGATTGAAATTCATCCACAAGCCGGGATCTCATAGAGCATATGGGAGCTTTCGAAAATCGGTTTTACCAATGAAAACACTTCATGTGGATTGTTTTCTATGAATTCTCGTTCAATTTTCTTTCTTAAATGCCTTCCTGACTCTTCGTAGAAATGATTCACCGATATACATTGTCATTCTAACATGTTTCTAGGAGTAAAGTTTCAATTAAGGAAATGAACATCTGTTGTTTTAACATCAACATCAAATTTACAACAACGTCAAACAGTAGCTTATTTATAGAGTACAACGGGAAATGCTGCCAGAAAATGTCTTCTAGTGGTTCCATCTTCTCTTGTCGATAATTGGAGAAGTGAATTCCGCAAGTGGTATCAAATGGGCAGAGCTCCTGTGAGATTCCTTCTGTCGAAGTTTTGATAGGAGTGACTGATTCGAATTTTTGAAGTAACCTTTTTTAGGATATTCAATGAATGTGTTTACTGTATTTGCCTGCTTCTTATAGGGTTCTGTCTTTTGCAGGTTATGACTGTAAGGCGCGCCTCAGACATAACCACTTATGTTTGCTCTGTCTCCACATATCCATACCTCATAATTAGCTACGAAATGGCTTTGCGGTACGAATTCTCATAAGTTTTTTAAAATTACATTCTGAATGTAATACTTCAAGGAAAGAATCCATTCACGTTCTCGTTCAGGTATAGGGAGAAACTAGCGGCTATACATTTTGATATTCTTGTCTGTGACGAGGGTCATCGCTTGAAGAATGTAAATGGGAAGCTCAGGCAGGCTGTGAGTTCTTCTCTTTTGTATTTTTAACGTAAAATGCTTAAAAGTGACGCATTCTGGCAAACATTTCCGCTCTCGTGCTCTTATCTTCGAAGAATAGACGTCGCCTTTGTGAAACCAACGAGCTCATAAAATAGAGCACAGGTGTAGAATTTTTGAACGAAGTTACGCAAGGGTTAGAGATGCGGCCAGTCTGTCAGGCCGCTGTGCGAGTTTTTTCTGCACAACCTTTCGCAACGACTGCGCCATCGCAGAGAAATCAGAAATCTTGCTAATGTGGAGAGCTTTTCCAGTTTGAGTGAAGGTTTTTAGAGTGTTCAGCTGTAGGCATTTCTCATTTGGATAGTTGGAGTAAAATGAAAATGATTCTTGGATTTCAGTACGCATTCAGTAAGTAGTCGGCCTTCAGGTTTGCAACGATTAACTTCATATACAAAAGGCCTATCAAACCATTTATGATTGAGCAATGAGAAAACGATGTTTTTTAAAGGGTAAGCTCATTGGTTGCCACCCCAATTTCTCAGAGGAACTCCGCAATCAGAACACGAGAGGGAAACGAATAAAGAAATGCAAACTCTGCTGAAAAGCTTCAAATGTGATTTGTGTAAGAATGAGATCACCTTAAAGCTCTGCTCATATGGAAGAAAGATATATAGCAAACTTCGAATTTTCTGAAAAATTTTGTCAACATCTTACGAGAATTGATAGTTGAGTCTTCCAGTAGGTAAGCTTCAACTAAGGTGTCACCTATCATGTATGGCAAAATACAAAATACTACAAAATAAGGACATGCTTTGTCCATAATTGCTCCAGCGTTATTGGATTTCTTGGGACTTTTCACCGGTGAGGTTGCAAGTAGACTGAGCCTTGGAAATCGCAATTTGATGAAACATTCGCACAAGCATGCACGTTCTCGGGGTCTCAGTTTATTTTGCTTTGAACAGGTAATAATTGCTATTTTAAACAGCGTTTCATGGGCAATGTTAGGGCAGTTGCGACTCTAACAAAGCATTCATCTACAATGGGGTTCTGGCACAGCACCTGTGACATAGCCTTGCATGTAATTCTTGCATCACATAATGTGAGCCTGTGATTAGTGCAAAACTACTCGACTTCCATGGAAATAATCGCTGTATCACACAAGAGTGGCTCGCCTGAGATTGCTATAAGACATGCACTACAACCACTCCTCACATGGTTCAATAAGTTATTTCAAAACAGTGCGTCAGAAGTGATTGAAATTAGCTTCTAAATATTTTTCCAATACCATCTTTTCAACATAACTATTTAGCTTGATTCTTTGGGAGTTCCCCGCCGTCTGCTTCTCACTGGGACTCCACTTCAGAACGATATTGAGGAATTTTTTTCCCTCCTTGACTTTGTGCGCCCTAACTGTTTCGGAACATTTACCGACTTCAAAACGCAATGTCATAGAGAGGTTTGAACAATCTTTTCCTATGAGTATCCCCAGTAACTCATTGGCTACGTTTTCCAGGATGGAAGCCTCAACATGATCATTTCTGATTGCCTGTTAAGACGGACGAGCGAAATTAATAGTGTCCACCTGCCAGTTAGAAGTTGGAAAACCTTCAATGCTGGAAAAATCACCAATGTGACATCGCTTTACCCCTTTCAGATGACTATGTACTTTTCTGTGCTCCTTCTGATATGCAAAAGAAACTTCTCCATGAAATCTGTGAGCATATCGGTGGAGAACCTTTGGTTCTCATCAATATGATGAGAAAGGCAGTGAATCATCCTGCGATTCTCTTCAAACAGCTTTCCGAATCGGTAAGTAAGGTGCATAGTATGTTTTTGTTCTCATGTTCAAACCTAACCTAAAATAAAGTTTCAGAATAAATGCTACGAGTATTCATCATTATTATCTGCATTTTCCCAGGACTACAGCAGCCGTCCAGTTCGCTTGAGCGATTCCGGTGAGGCATTTGTTGGGCTTTCTCTCACAGTGAACGAAGTCGCATATGAAATAGTATAAAGAGCAGAAATTTATAGTATCTACTCCAGGGAAGCTGAGTGTCCTTATTGAAATGATGGCATGTTTTCGTCAGATGGGCGAGTGCGTGGTCATAGTATCAAACTTCACCAAGGTATGCTACATTTTTCGGTATCCTCTTCCAAGTCTAGCCTTGTATTACCTTCTGTCGCCAACAGCAACCGTTTTTCTACATATAGTGGGCTCATGCAGCAGAAGTTTACCTCCGCTCAGCTGAACCCTATCCTATTCAATGAACTTCAGTTACGAAGAAAGCATGGTGATGGGCCCTGTTTGGCGGCCGTATTCATATACCTACATAGTTCTTCCGCCCGGGAGTGCTGCGGGTCAAACCGCATTCGCGACCCACGAACGTTGCGACTGAGAATAACGCCTGCTATCGCGAGCAGACAGCGGCACCCTTGATTGGACTCGGGAGGTTACAGAGTTTTCATTCTGTGTCTTTACAGGACTATGTTTCTACTCATAGAGCTCAGTATTTCTCTTTATTTACTGACTACTGCCAAGCTCTCCTCCTTTCAGTAATGAAGCTGGTCTGTTGCCTGCATCGCTTACAACTTACAATGCTCTGATTCAAGATAGCAAGAGTTTTGAATCTCTTTTCAAATTCTTGCCGAAAGAACCAAAGAAGAGGGGCTATGCAATTCAGAGACGGCACCCTTCCTGTTGTAAAGGGTTGCTTCGAAAGGTTGCTTTTCAGGCCTATTTGATGGACTCACGCGAGGAACTAGCGGAAGAAGCGGCTAGAAGCCTGTATTCAGATTATATCCTGTTGGCGGTGGAGGGAGCCTTGTCTAATCACAGAATTCGAAACCATTGCTTAAACAATGAGTTTTTAGAAATATTTGTCGAGTAACGACATAGTCAACTGAGCCACACATTAGAGTATGGGAAAGAAGAAGCGACACACACACCCGCACACACCCACACAACCACACACCCCCACACCCAACCACACACACCCATTTTTCTTGTTTCTCGGTTGAACCACTGAGATTGTGGTAGGATCAATATTAGTGAGAATGGCACGTATACAAACAAATACTACACTCCTCATTGTGGAGAAGATTTTTTGAAAAGTCGTTCTTGTACCTTTTTCTGGGAGAAGGATTCGTCGCACGCCGCTGTTGCGGACCATTCGTTCACCGTTATTGCAGCTCCAGCGTTCTTCATACACCTCAATCGATATGCGATCTTTATTTCAGGCATGATCCTACTGTTAGTTCTTTTGTTCCTGTATTTCTTACCTGCTGCTACATTCTGCTATATTCCTCCGCACGCGGCGTCCCTCTCGCGGTGACGCGACAATTTCGTTCTTACTGCACCACACCCCCTTTTCCATACACCGAATATGGCGACATTTTTTAGACACTGGATATGGTGACTTCACTTTGCTCGTCTCTTGGACTGTGTGTGATGAGGCTGGATGGCAAGACTCCGGTCGCAGATAGACAAGCCCTGATCACAAGGTTCAATTCCGAAAGGAATTCCGATAACGTCTTTTTGCTCAGCACAAAAGCCGGTATGAAAATTCGATTCTCTAGATTCAAATTCTTGACTTCGCAAATAATTTTCCGTTAGGTGGCATTGGTCTAAACCTCATTGGAGCGTCTCGGTTAATTCTGTTCGATTCGGATTGGAATCCGGCCTCTGATCTTCAGGCGATGGCTAGAATTTGGAGAGATGGACAAACGAAGCCGTGTCACATTTACAGGCTGATTACTGCGGTATGACTGTGGCTTTAGGTTACCTTTCATTGCTTCTCCCCTACATCCCTATCGCAGCAAATGATGCTTCTCTGCTTGAGAGGTGCAATGGGTATTTATCAATGTGGATGCTCCATGATGGAACACATCAAGTCTCCTTACTAGCATGACCCAAGAATGATGAATATTCGAACACATGTCTGAATTAAATTGTTTGGCTCACACTGCCCTTGGCTATTTCGCGGAGATAGTACATACAAGCGAAGAAGCGTACTTCAGGGCATCGGATTCAGAACGACTGCAACTTATGAGCATGCCGTATCCAACTTAATTTATTCGTTTATTTTCTGTTCGGCCAAACTTCGGAAACGTGCGTCAATCTCACGCAAGCAGGAAATATTGATGAGGAGCGTCATTGTCCTGTCGGCATTTTGTCAACCACTAATAGGGTAACGTAAGACACACAAAAAGGCAAGCGCTAAAGTTCGCTTGTGAGGCTAAGCGTTTTGCTTATGAATCAGTATCACTGTGGTTTAAAAGCAGGTACAGTAAGTCCCAAAAGTATACATAGATTCACCCTGTTTCCCTCGAGTATCTCTATTGTGGGAGAATATTTTTTTTCAAACTGGTGATAGTAGAAAAAAAGAAGTTTGACCGTTTTTCCAAGAGTTTTCTGAAATCGTGGTGTCTCAAGATGGAAAGAAGGACTTGCGAATTCGGACAAGAACATCTGCAACAATTGTGATTCCACAGCACGAAAGTGCAAAGTGTGGCCCTGCTTGAGTTTTCGAAATACATGTCGTCGGTGGTCCTATTGCGCAAAAACACTTTTTTTTGTTTTGACCTTATCTTTACTCAGTACATGCAGTCCCTTGAAATTTATGTTGCTGGTACTCCAAAATCATGCTGTATTTCAGGGCACAGTCGAAGAGAAAATTCTTCATCGTCAGATAAAAAAAACTGGCCTGAACTCTTTGATCAATTTCACTGATGAACCTTGTGAGTGCTTAGAACTCTTTCTTTATCGAGTGCAGCGGACCGTCTTTGTCAAGACTGAAAGTTCTGCCCATTTATACTTTTTTCTGGCATTTTACATATTATGTTGGTGCAGCAAAGATGTTCACCTCGAAACGGTATGACGCCTCAAATCGGACTTAATCAGCAAAATAAAATCCATTACATCCACTCAAATTCGCCGCACAAAATTCCCGACTTCTGAGCTCCACGAATTTGCAGAAGCCGTTTTGGGTAGTTCGTTAGTTCCGGAGGCTTGCCTTTGATACAACTAACCAGATGTTTGAAAAGCGACGGTGGGCTAAGGAGAATCTAGTAAAGCCTCATAGAGGTTCCGCCCAGACGTAGTTGAATTCTAGTAGTAGCATTTTCTTACAGATGTGTGACTGAACACTGTCACATGAGGAAGTCCGCAGGACGTCTCCTGGTGTCGGGAAGGTCCCATTTCAAAGCGCATGTGAAAATGCGATAGAGAAGCTGGTCATTTTTCTTCTGTAACAGAAGTGTTAGATAGATTCCCGAATGACGATTTTTCTGGAAGTTCCTCCAGTTCATGCCATGCTCATTCATACAGTTTTCTCACTTCTTCGAATTTTCTCCTGATCCTGGAATCCTGTCGAATAGTCAATGTCTCGTTCCTGGGGAGCTTCTCGTGTTATTCAAATAAATTATCTTTAGTTGTTACATTCAAAGGTGGTTGTCATTTTTTAAGTTGTGGCCGCAACTCCCTTATTTCGAAGTTTATATCGCCACACCTCATACCATTGGAACCGATGCCGCTGAAATCAGTATTGTCTCCCTTCCATTGAAGAGCCTTGCCATTGCGAGTTCCCTCCGCTGCAGACCAGATTGAACTCATAGAAGAAAATTTATTGAGGATTCTGCCTCAACAATAATTTGCTGAGTCGTGGTCCTTGAAGAATGACAACTCTCGCTCAGAACCATTCGCGTTCTAGAAATCAGGAAAAAAGACACTGGAATTATACGGCTTCTAATAGGGAGAGAGAGGACTCCACCTAAAAAAAACTCATGGTTAAAATACATATGACAGCCAGATGCTCGCATTATGTTTGATCAATGTAGTATTGACGTCTTGTAACGATTTGTTTGAGGTGGAATTGTTCTACTCTTCCAGACAACCCAACGTTTTTGGATGATGAACTTAAAGACATATTCACACTGAGCGAAGTTGAGTGCGAAACACATGAGATGGCAGGGTGTTCTTGTGATGGATGTGGTTTGCTTCCAGACGAGGTTGATGATGAACCAGGTAACAATCGCGTGGTTTGTTAATTAAATAACTGCTGAATCTCCTTGATTTCTTTGTGTATGCGTTCAATGCCTAGCATCGTAAAAATATTCATAGATTTGAATTTATGTTTTGTTAACTGCTATTATTTTGCCGCAGTATGCGTTCCGAAAGTCTCATAGGGTTGGCGATTTATGGACAGAAACTTAAGTCTCGGACAGGACTCGAACCCGTACTTGTGCTTTCAGGGCACAGTAGTCTATCCCTTTCATGTCAGGAATTCATAGTCCTCAATAAAATGAAGGCTAGAGATGAAGTTCTCAGCAGAAAAGCTACTGGCCCTCTGATCATTTCAGGAATACAATCTCGTTGAAGCGTGAACGGGCGAAACAGTGAGAGAGCCTTTTCTTTGCTCCTGGCTTCGCTAAAAAGGCCTTCTATAGACTGTGATAGTCTGCGAATTTTTCATGAGAACATAACACGAACATCTCTTTCGAATGAACAGAAGCTGTAATTCGCTGAACCCACCACAAACCGCAGCATTGCCTTCCTTCCAATGCTGAAGCATTCTTGAAGCTGCGGCAGTGCTCAGACATTCTACGATCATAACACGAATATGAACACAACGCGATCCGACTGATGGCATAAAAGCCATCAAGAAGGCGAGGGCGTGTGTAGTCTTGGGAAAAGTTTTCATAACTGCCCAACTTGTGAAAATGTCTTTTATGTTCACTTATAAGCCATCATCAATTGTTATCGCTACCAGCCATTAATAATCTTCAATTCCTCATGTCTCACCATAGTGTCGGGGTTCCACTGCCTGACTCGAAAGCGACTAACTTGCTCAATGGATTTTTCCTTTTACATTCCTTTATGAGGTTCGCTCAACTGCTATTAGTACTATTCGTCCGTCATCTACGATTGTCCCATTTCTGACATCACATATCATACTGTCAAGGTCTCGCTATTGATGCGAAGGGCGTATGTGTAGGCGGCCTTTGGGTTCTGAAGCTCCTCATCCAACATCTATGTGTTGTCATTTTTTCCCTGCCGCCCTCCATCACTGTCTCCATACTGCTGCTTTCACCCCTTTCAAACTGGACGAAGTGGACACGAGTTATGGATTTGTGGTCACACACAGAAACACGCACGCAACAGGCACGTAGCGAATCCTATAAAGTAGGATAGTAGGATAGAAAAAGTGATTTGCTAGAAGTTATACACCGCACTGTTTTATTTAAAGGCACGGTTAACGATAAAAAAGGTTACTGAGCTCTTCCTTTAGGAATACTCAGCGCCCCCCATGAGTGGTAGAAGGGACCCTCTCGCTCCCACAAACTCGGCGCCTAGGGCATAGTGGAAGCCCCATTGTTGCCGTAGTTCGCGTTCCCGCCTCTCGACCGGTGTCACGTTAGACGAGTGTCGAGACAATGCAGATTGCTATTATTCGTTCTAGGACCCACGCACAATCAGTTAATCGCCGAGTGATGAGGCGATGTTTTTCTCCCATTCTTTTTTCCTCTGTTTTTTTTTTTTTTGCTGCCACGATCCCTTATTCAATTTCCTACTCCTACTTCCTAGAGGCTGAGAAAGTTGAGCCTTTTTTGCTGTTACTAGGGTTTTTGTTTATTTATGCTTATAAGCGAATGAATTTTTGCTTACCATTGTCTGTTATTCGCACCAGGACCTACACGCGCGCAATGAAACACACTGTTTAGCTCGTCCAGACGCCCCACCCTTCATTTTCTAGTTTTATTCTCGTCCAGCACCCTTTTTAACGGTTTTTCGAAGCCTTTTTCACTTTGGAAACACCGATGCACGCAGTTTCTTCGCCTCAGTCGCACTAGTTTCGATCTTGTCTTCCATTTTCCATCATAATCTGGATTACCCAAAATTATCGTGATCTGTGCCTTTAATAGAACTTCCTAGTTTTCTACTCGGAGCCTTTATTTCTGTGACTGGATTGCGGATTTGTCCTCTTGTATGTAAAAGGTAAGGAAATACTGAAATACTCCTATATTATTTTGAGCATCTAGTAAGCGTCATAAACACACTTTATTGGTCCTTTCCATTCATTCATTCATCGTTTCCAATTGCCTCGAACGTTCTAGTAAAGGTGAAGAACCTGAATTAGATCGCAAATACATACTTTAATGATTAGAACACAAATCTTTGTAACATTGTTGGCTTACTTTCCAAATATGAATGTTATCATCTTATTTCAGAAGTGTCCGATGATGACGACCAATCCCTCATTAATACCGATGACAGCGCATGCATTGAAGAAGGCTCATCGGAAAACCAACCGGCTACCGATCAGGAACTTCCACCGAACCAACGGGATGAGGTTGTGCAATCATACTGAAAGATATAGGAAGTTTCTGGAATCATTTAAGCGCTGTTTGTGGACAGTTAAATGAAGATAGCGATAGGATACTGAGACGTACCTTAATTATGGTCTTCCCTAGGTGTTGCAGCTTCGCGCTGTTCCTTTCCAACGTTGTCCTATTCTCTAACAAGAGCACTGATTCAAAATTTCTGAATTTTGCCGAGGTTCTTCCTTCATATCTGTCTAGTTCGAGACTCTTTGCTACAATCTCCCAATCCCTATATAGGGTGACCCACATGAAATGTGACGGGCAATAAAAAAAGCAACTTATGGGCTTCTGGGCTGGAGGAAGCGTTCATCGCTTGGGTGTAAAGGAACGCGATGAACGTCAGCTGAACCTTCCACAGGATTGGGCACCAGCTCACAGCACAAAGAAGATGCTGCAATGTTGTGAGGCCACGCTTCCGGGTTTTTGGGGCGAAGCACTTTTGACCTTCATATTGCCCGATCTCAATCCTTTGAATTTTGCTGTATAATCGATTCCAGAGCAAAAAACCTACGCTTTCAAACACAGGTCTTAAGAACTCCTGAAAGAAAGTGCTCTTGTAGAAGCAAGGGATGAAAGTGATTGCGCGCATTCCTGAAAACTTCCGGTCCTTTTTTGTCAAAAAAAGTTGATAGGTGAGACTTTTTTGATGATTCGTTTGGACTGGCACTTTGTCTTTCACGTCTTTTCTGGGAGCCAGGACAGCTCGATGCTGTTTTGCAAATTAGTCGACCAGGCAAAAAACTCAAAAGCTCAACCTAACAGATCGCTTACTTTTTTAAACCAATTTATTATTATGGCATCGTATGGAGTTTCATACTTGCTTCCTATCGCTAAGATTGAGTAGTCTCTTACACCTGATTCTATCCTCTAGTTTGTATCCCATGCTCTTTCACTTTGATTGTTATGGGTTTCGGGGAGTTTCGGATTGAAAAAGCCCCGGAGAATTTTACATGTCCTTCGAGAACCTTTACGTAGCAGCAATATTGTCATATTCATTTGCTGGGTTTTAGCGGATTTTACGTTCTGGTTAGTGGTAAGATTGGTTCGTCTAAGTTGTGGGCGTTGCCGCGGAACTGTTTTTCAGGTTCTACATAGAATTTTCCGTGAATGTACTGGTCTTGGACCGATGTCAACCTATTCTTGAATTTTATGCAAAATCTTCGCTTGTAGCATTAACTAATATGTCTTCCGACAACTCTCAACTTTGATTGACTTCGATGGTCGGTAGATGTTCGTCTTTCACTTGAATCATCCTCATTCTTCTCCTTTTCAGCAAGCTTCATGGGGAGAAATTTTTCGTTGGCGCCACTACTCGCCTCGTCATAGAGAGCCGTGGGAGCACTTCAAGTCCGTAGCAGGCTTTAACACCACACCTCTCGAAGATCTCACATTCGCCTTCCACTTATCCACTAGATTTTAAGCTTCATTCCGATTCACCTCGATAGTCACCAATAAAATGAACGTCACTTTCTTTGTCAGTGCGAGGGATGCGAACTCTTATGTTTCTACTTATGTACTGTAAAGAAGCTATGCACCGTCTGATGTTTTTTTTTGCCCACTGCCTCTTATGAAATTGTTGACTTTTTTTACCTCTTGGTAATTCCCCCTCATTTGTAATTCATGAAACAAAGATGTCTTGTTTTTAACATGATTCTTCGCAATAGAAACGAAAATCGAGACAATATTCTTTTCTAGAACAGATCTAAAAGACATTAGTTAGTGATCATTGGTGGCTTGATTTTAAGACCAATGCATTTAAGTATGAAAAACTTCCTGATACCAGTAATATAAAGGGTCAATGTAGGGAAGGTGGGAACAATAGCATCATTCGACTGTTTTGCGGACTAGCTCGTAATTTTCGACCAGTCTTCAACGCTCTCCAAATTTATATATATTTTTTACATTCCTCTCTTGTTCCTACGTTGTAATAGATAATGCCATTACCTACATGTGAAGATGGTACAAAACAGTTGAGGCTGGGAAAAACTGTGAGCAGCAGGTGAGAATACATCAGTGACTCTGGAGTTCTGAGCCTTCGGAAGCATAAACGTCAGGTTATGTCACTTTGGAAAATTTTACTTCACTGACAATCATAGGAATGTTAGAACTTAAAGAACCCCTCAGTTCAACTGCAGTCCTCATCATTTTGAAAAGTACTGGTAACTGCAAACTCTAAGACCTCATAGAAAATTGGTTCTGCAACTAAAATATAATATCGTGTAATAGTATATTTGGATAACAGTAAAGCCGCAGAAAGACCATACACGAATTAATCACAATAAAAGGTGAAAAAGAGATAAGAACCTATCAGGGAATGATAGCAATAACTCCATAGAAAGATTTCATTAGTACTCCGTGCCCCGCCTTTTACGAAAACTGTAACACGAGCTCCGGGCAAATGCGAAATTTCATCTTAATCCAGATGTTTAGCTTTTTAAGCAGCTTCGTGGCTATCTATTTCTTATTGTCGAAAGATAAGCTTCCGCTGGGAGGAGAAGAAAAATCAGATCCGAAATTCCACTTCTTCAATAAGCAATATTCTATAGAAGGACTTTTACTCGTGATCATTCAATGCATGCCTGTCACTCGGATATCGAGAGAATTTCGTCCTTTTCCACAACAACAAACCACCTTTGACAGAAAAAAAAAACAGAAAAACTTGCCTTACATTCGTGCTGGCGCGTCAGAGGGACCCTGGGCTCTGCAGAAAATCCACTGCAGTAGGCAACAAAGCTGTTAAAATTTACTTGCCTTTTCCGGAAAGACATAAAATGTAAGACACCAGTGTAATTTAACAAAAAAAATATGCAAATATTTATTGTTCAAATTCACGGTATTCACGGAATGAACAGCAGAAATAGTGATTTCCCATAAGTCAAATAATTAATTATTAAAATGTCTGAACAAGGTTTCTCACAAAACCACTTAGAATGCTTTCGTCAGAGAACAGGATAAATTTTTCATATCGTTTGCTGCAGAGGGTCAGAATTGGTAGGAGGCTGGCGACGCAACACCTTGAAATAAAGCATCACTCGCTCGAGCAAACCTAATTATGAAGTGGACAAGGAGAACAGACCGAAAGGAAAGCCCATTTGGAGAGATAGTTGGTGAACTGGTTAGTGTCCGCCCAACGACAGCGCAAATATCCATAGAGGTTGGCAGATGTCATCGAGAGACCCAATAATGCAACAATCATCCATTCCCACTATAATGAAGGCTTTAGTCACTAAAATTTTACATTTGAATATATTTGTACTAAAATGGCAACTAGAGAGGAATTAAGAGCAAATTTGCCCAGAACTGTAGGGCATGCCTCGGCAATCCCCTCCTCATCACTACATAGATTCAGATTCTTGTTTAAACTGAAAAGTCAGGCCAAAAGCAACCTGCAAGCTGTCGTTGTAAAAGAATTCAAACATTATTAGTCAAGGTCGGTGCTTGTGTTACTACGTAGCCTAGAGTTCGACCATGGAGGCGCATCGAAGCTACCGTACCAAAATTCCAAACACAGCAGTTATCATTTTGCAGTAGCGCTCAGAAGTCTACGGACAAACGCTCTTGCGCTTTTTTTGTTCATAACTTTTTTCTTAGTGTGACAAATCGGTGGTAGATGAATGAATTGCGTGATGCCTCTCTTTATATTGGGAGCCTTTGTGGCTAAGAAGAGCCACTATCGTGATCTTTGTTCTAAGTTTGTTGCTGTTGTTTTTTTTTGTGTAGAACAAACCGGCTGAATTTTCTCAAAACTTTTCGCACACCCTAGTAGCATTATTCCATATTGGATGCCACTTCATAAAATTGAGATTAGAAGTCTCATGCGCACACCTCAGCATCCCCATGAGGACGCCTTATCTTTCCATGACATAGCTCGGCCATAAATGTCACTCCTGAACATCTGGTTTTGTCTCGATATCTTCGGTCAAATTAGCTAATATCAAGTACGACCAATTAGAGTAGTATCTGACGATTAAGAGTAGTATCTGATTAATTGAAAGGTGCGATAAAGGCAATCCATTATATTGAAAAAATCTTTCGCCAATTATGAGAAGTAGTGAATGGAAACTGAAGCTCTATAACCGGAAATATTTGATCAATTCCCAAATGACCACAGGGAAACTGATTCAACATTCCTGATAGCTCACAGAATAAGGTTTAGCAGCACTTATTGTACTACACTCGCAGCTTGTTGAGGACGAACGACACCTTTACTAACCAAGGAGGGTTAGTCTACTTATCTTAGAACTTTGAAAGGAGACCCAGATAAATCGATAGAGTTTTGAATGCTGTTCACGAAACTCGAAATTAAAACTGCAAAATGGTTTTCCTTATAAAGTCATGTAGCCCCGAATTTTGCTCGACAGTAGTATCAATTGGATATGCGAACTCGTCGCTTCCGTAACAAGTGCCCACGTGGCCCAGTGGTAGTGGTCTCGCTTCATGGGCGTAAGATGAGAGTTTGCTCCTCCCAATCGTTTTGTCCCAACTCCCGCATTTTTGTTTTCAGAGTGTTTTTTTCATCTCATCAAAGGCTCCCTAAACAGTCCAGGATCAACTTTCTTCCAATCTTGGCAATGATATGTATTAACGATAATCCTCTTTAAGCCTTTCAAGATTGAATACAATTTATTAGGCCGACGTTCGGCTGCTTCGCCCTCTTCAGGACCTGAAGTAGTGTGAAGCATTGTGTGGCATGCTCGCCCAAAAGCCTCAAAAAAACCCCAGCAAAACCTCAAGTAGAACAGCAAACCCCCAGAGGTATTGATCGAATGAAGCATGAATAACTCACCTTGGAATCCGCCATTAAGACAAGAAGCAGCCGAAACGTTGGCCTAATAAATTGTATTCAATCTTGAAAGGCTTGACGGGGATTACCGTTTATACTCCCTGAACATTTTCTGACATTTCTTCAGTGAACGCCTCATTCCTGCTTTTATTTTCTCTCGTCGCCCCTATTCAAGGAAAATGGTTCTGCACGTTAATAGTGTGACTCTTTTTTATTTTAAAATTCAAGGAACATTCAACAGAAAGTTACTAGAGATGGGTAACATGTCTGCAAGAAACTCAACTTTTAAAAAACTTTTAAATAATGCGTTAAGCACACATGTTCTTCACAAAGTACGCACTTTATGCATACGCATCTATCGAATGTTTAGTGCACCACGTTTTTCTAATTTTTTAACATGCTATTGGCACAAGGCTGGGTATATTGATGGATAACCAGGTTCATGCGTCACAACGTCACATTGCGCTGAGTATTTATTTAGTCTTGAGACGAATGACTGTTTTGTAGAATCCGGAAGTAGAGAATCAGCATGCATAATGTGCGCAATTTGTGAAGAACATGTGTGCTTCACGCATTTTTTAAAAGTTTATCCATCTATGTTGAGTTCATTGCAGGTATCTTACACTTCTCTGGTAACTTCCTGTTGAATGTTCCTTGAATTTTAAAATAAAAAAGTCATACTATTAACGTACAGAACCACTTTCCTTGAATAGGGGCGAGAGAAAATAAAAGTAGAAATGAGGCGTTCACTGAAGAAATGTCAGAAAACGTTCAGGGAGCCTTTGATGGAATAAAGAAACACTTTGGCAGAATGCGAGCAATGCCCAGGAGCAAACCGTCGTCTTACGCCCATGAAGCGAGACCACTACCACTAGGCCACGTGGGCACTTGATATGTAAGCGACGAGTTCGCATATCCAACTGATACTACTGTCGAGCGAAATTCGGACCTCCATAACTTTATAAAGAGAACCATTTCGCAGTTTTAAGTTCCACTTTTGTGAACAGCATTCAAAACTCCATCGATTCATCTGGGTTACCACCCTTGTAAGAGCCAACAGAAAGTTTTGCTTAGACGAATCACCCTACAAACCTTGAATGTGAAGAACGCCATGGCAACAAAGAAAAACCAAAGTAGTGGTGCTAATACAAGTGCAAACCAGAAGGCACGTCGATCCATCGGAGGGAAACGTGATTGATCCTGAAGAAGATAATAGCCTTACAAAAACGACACTCAGTAAGTCAAAGAGCCACAAAAACTTTCAAACATGCTTTTTATATGGAATTATATTAACCTTACCTTAGCGCTCTCGAATTTCCAGTGATTTTTACCGTTGTCGTCTACAAAGTTCCACCACCTTAAACCAACCAGCAATCTTCCAGTGATGTTCTTCACTGTCCAAAAGTCCATGGACAATAACGTCAGCTGAAATTAAGCTCTACATTCAGGAAAATCAGGGGAATACAACGACATTGCGTCAACCTACAATTATAAGAAATTGAACGATGAATGACGAAGACAGCAAGTTTGCGAGAAAGTAGTAAACTAACGCTGCTCCTTTGAAAGCCACATGAGCGAGTACTATTGAAGGTTTGCTGATAAAGAGAAGAACTAGTAACTTCATCGAATGATACACATACAACTTCCTTACTTGAACATGCGAAGACTGAAACCATTTTGAGAGTCCTGCGACACTCCTCCTATATTCAAAGCGGCATCAAATCCTGATGCCATCTGGAAAATTTGTCCGGTAAAGAAAATAATAGAAATGCGATTGATAAGCTATTGCGTCGACAAATCGTTCAAACTGGAAAGTGGCTATTTTGAGCATGTTTAATAAGAGTTCGGCAATATCGTGCATCCAATAAAACGATACAAGGCATTAAAGTTACAAAATATAAGGACACAAAACATTGAATAAATGGTGCGTTGCAGCATCATCACTTGAGAAAAAAATGAGAAATCTATGAGTTCAGCATAAGAATTATTCAAACCTATAGACTCTGGGAGATAATAATGTATAGTTGAATGCCTTAAAGCGTACGTCACCAGAGAATATGTTGCACCGAGCGCTGAGATAGAACTGCGAATGTTCAATTGGGTAATCTGTTGTACAAGGAAGAAAATAAAGAGCCCTGGTCAAATCATACTTCACATTTTGAGCGGATTAGGTAGAAAAAGATGGAATGAAAGAATATCTGACACAAGTTACTTTATTTTTGAACACAACGTCATTTACATGATCATTTAGAAAGTCCCAAAGCTATTCCTCGCGAAAGATTATTCCGACTTAGCACCATTGGTCATCACCATTTGGTTCTTGGCTCACAAACGACAGCCCTAAAAAATTTGCTTGTGCCTACGAGTATCCATCTCTGTTCAATCGAGAAAAAATTCAGCTTTGAAAAATAAGCCAGCCTTTCACGAATTTGTTAACAACAGAATTAGGCGAAAAGAAGTTATAGGATCAATAAGAAGCAGTGATGGGATCATTCTCACTACAAACTTTGCTAGAGCTGATTTTCTTGCGGACGTGTTTGAAGCCGTTTTTCAGGATTGAGACGATGGCGATTTACCATCTCGTGTATTATGAGTTTTCCAAAAATGGTATCCCTTTCGAACTTATCGGGTTGTGCTCTATGTGGTTTTCTTCTTTTAATAAACCCTTTAATTTCATATTCATAAAAAATTGAGGCATGCCTTTGTTATTCCGTTCAAACAGGAGTCTTCTTCTTACGATTTTTGTATTAGGTTGATGCACAATTACTGCGGATTTTTCGCGGCTTCTTTTTTCTCGACATAATTTGAAAATTGAGTTCGGGTTTTCTATAGAAATGATCTCCAAGATTTTCTCTACGAAAATATTTTTAGAAACCATCCGCAGATTCGCAAAATTATGCTCTACTACTACGAGGAATGTTGGAAGGTGGAAGAGTCATTCTGCGATCTCAATAACTTCTCGGCGATGGAACAATCAGCCAAAGCCAGCTAAGAAATGGATCTGCTTCTAAATCTGCCATATCCACCGGCAAAAACTTTTATGGATTATCACACCAACCGTTCCTTGGAAAACGTGCAAGGTAATAGAAGCTACGACGATTTGAATGACTTGATGGCTGGTGCCGAAGCGTGGATCGCCTCCAGAAGTCAAAACTCCTTCGCCTTTGGAATCCGACTACCTAGCCAATGGGAGGCTATGCTTGTCATGAATGGTGGACAAAGTTTTTGTTCAGTATTTCTATCGTTTCTTTAGATAAAATTAGTTGCAAAAGATCTGCAAAAATTATGCATCGACCTAACAATTACGGGTCAATTAGTATCAAATCTCTCTAATGCAGAGCTATTGAGAAAACTATTAAAAAGAGAATTCAATTACATCTGGGAGAACATTATGTTTTGCCAAATTTCCAACATGAGTTCAGAAAAGGGGTAAATCCACAGGAACTCAAATGTTCGAATCACCAATGATTGGATGATTAACACAGCTGTGGATGATCAACATAGCGCTGGTGTTATTCATCTTACTCTCCAAATTCTCAGGACAAGCTCTCCATGATCTGCTGCTCTCTTGATTAGAGCATGTTGATATTGATTTTAAAATCACCGATCCAATTAAAGCCAATCTATCTCAAGCCGCGTTCCAGGTTATAGTTGATGTTGGGCCGCCTAGTACTAGAAGTACACGTCTAGAGTCCCTCAAGGGGAAGTGCATATCCTCTATTGCCCAGTTTTAATCGCCTGGAGTCGTTGTTGGTGACAGAATCAGATGTAAAATTTTTGCAGACTAACAATGTATTTGACAGGCCCGATTCCTTGCACGCAACTACTGTTGCAATGCTTCATTGGCCTTCTTGTTAAGGACTTCCTATCATAAATCATTCATCTTGGTCGCAGCACAAAGCACTCACGAAGTCTGTGTCTGATGAACCTCTTGCAAAGGAAGACACGGTAAGAAGGAACTCAGGTTTACTAAATCTAATCTAAATGATAAGGATCTCTCTCGACGAGTGCAGCCAATTTAGTGCCATTAATGCCGAGGGCGAAGGTGGTGTAGAGGAAGGTGGGGCGATATTTCATCACATGGTCACAGGCTCGAATCCAGGATAAGTATCCGCCCAGGCCAACTAAGCCTTCCATCCCTCCGGTCAGGTAATTGGCACCAGACTCGCCTAGACAAGATAGTGTACAGATAATAGTGGACATCGGCTGGACACCGGAAGTCATTGTATAGGCCACATATGCATTCAATAAGCCACTACGATTCTGAATCGAAGTCGAACGCGTGGGCGCATCCCTCAGACAGGATTGATTAATGCCCCGCGACTCCACCTTTATCTTTTGATGCCGAGGACAATTCTTCTCAGTTGTTCAAGTCTTTTTTTCTGTTGATCTACCTCTCTCCTCTCTGATTGAAGCCTATAAGTCATTCCTGAAACCTAGGTTAGAATGTGATACATGTGCTTTATCCGCACAGAAAAGCCCCGGTGAGCAGGTTGGAAAGAGTCCAGCGTAGCTTCACAGGAGAAGTCTTGATTCGTTGTCTTGGTTTCACGTATATTAGCATCCCCGTGGTGTTATTAGGAATAAGATACTGAAGCTTGGATCTCTTAGACTAAGAGGAAAGTCAATGATCTTTCAAAGAGTGATTCGAAAAATACTTCATGGGCAAGTTAATCTGAAATGACATTATTTTTGAACGAATTTCGCCTTTTTCTAGAGGCCAAAGGCTCAAGCTTGTACTTCAGCAGGAATATCAGTTTTACGGCGTGGCCTTTTCACTAAACAAAAACAAAGGTCAGTGGTAACAAATTGATTATTCTCAACGTGGAAGTAATTCGTTCCGCCTCTTTCACTGTCACGAATCACTTCATTACTCACTTACCCCCGAGGCTACTTATCAATGAGTTGGGATTAGTGAGCAACAAGCAAATCAATAGAACGGAGGTGAATAAATTAAAAATAAAATTAGTATAATTAATAAACTTATAACAGAATGAATATCTACACTAGTGAAATTATGAAGTATCAGCACGAATAAATGACTAGAAAAATTTTGGGTAGAAGAAAACGGAGATTATCAAAAAACATGACTAGAATGGAGGACAAAGTTTCTGGCGTTAATCAATCCCGTCTGAGGGATGCGCTCCCGCACTCGACTTCCGTTCAGAATCGTAGATGCGTGACGAACTCGTGTGGCTTATACAATGACTTGCGGTGGCCAGCCAATATACAAAACAGTGCTTTTATCCTCCCGAGTCTGGTACCAATTCACCGACTCCGAAGGGATGGAAGGCTTGGTTAGCCTAGTCGGATATCGATGCGGGATTCGACCCTGACCGTGCGTGTGAGCCAATGCGCCACTTGCCACTACACCATCTTCGCCCCTAGTCTTTATTATTTATTCTAGTCATTTCCAAAAAAAGAGGAAATGACTAGAATAAGGACTATAATAAATGAAGGTAAAAAAGAAAGAGTGAGGAAAGGTGAGGTGAAAGATCAAGAATGAAAAACGCCAGAAATGTTAAGAGAGAAAAAAGGGGTACTATTATAAAAAGTGTAAAAACAAAAAGTTAGAGTACGATACATCGCAAAGGAACAATCCAACAACTAAATTTAGGTAAATTAGTTAAAACCATAAAGACGAAACCCACATGATAGTCACATACGCAGTTAAAAAACGTACCAGGAGCGTATACCATGCGTAAGACCACCTCTAGCTAACTATATCAAATATGAGTGACTGAATCGAACGTTATTTAAATGTAATGAGGTGCAATGATAAAAATATTGATTAAAATGAAGTGACTAAGGTGCGGTGTAAATAGGTAGAACAGGCATTAAGAAGTACTAATTAGGGCTGTTAAGGATGATTTTGAATAATTCAGAAACATTATTGTAATTGTTAGTGAGATTGAACTTGTATCCATTGAATTTGTTATTATAGATACACCTAACTATAATAGAGATAAAATTGATTCTATCATATCCAGAAAATGCATCTCTATCATTTTTTAGCCTAAGAATGAAAGAGTCGGGGTTGGTGCATGAATTAGAAATTCTAAGAGTTTCAGTATGAATTATCGCCGATTTAGTTTTTGTTGATATACTATTATATCGACAATTCCTGCCTAGTATTTCGAATCAGTCATAAAAATCAGATTAGAGGAAAAGTACAAGTATTAAATCATTTCAAAGCTACCGAAAATTCGAGCGGTCGTATTGCATTTGATCGAGCAGGATTCGCAGAAACTCAACTTATTCATCAATGAACTGTTTATGGCGCCTTCAAGAGATCAACATAGTCGAGATTGTTAAATACGTGGGCGCCCCGTTCTTCCATAAGACGTCTGAAAAAACCATTCAGGTCTGAAGGCATATTTTCAAGGCATTTCTAATAAGAGTTCAACGTACATCATCTCTTCACAAGTTTTACGAGTCATGCTTCCCGCAGTATAATCTATGTGAAGATGTCGTGACCAACCACACTGAGATGATGCCATCACGTGAGTCTGGAATGTTGTTAACGAAAAAGCTGAACACCCCATATAGGGAAGTTGAAACGGGACTGTTGCACCCACGAGCGATTTTAACACTATGTACGACAACAACAAGTGGTTCCTGTTGCAGGTATGAAAAAATAAATATAACACCAAATATATTACCTCTTCGAAAAACTGCTTCGTCTTGGAATATGCCATTGCTAAGCGCCATAAGGCGGGATCCTTTCTACGCGAAGCTTCTCTGCGTGTGATTTCAGCAACCACATTTGTGTGTAGTGGAACACCCGCTTCCTGAATGAGACAACTTCATTGACGACCACTTTCAAAGAGGATACGTAAGATGGGAGCTGGTAGAATGAACATGGCGAATGGCTAAGATGAAGAGAAATGGATACACAGAGTGAAGGGTGAATAGATCAGAAGGCGATAACCAGCTAGAAGGTTTTCCAGTGACAGAGGTTGACGATCGTTGCCAATAGTTGTCACAAGGGCGAACAAGCTGTGAAAGGAAACAGCTCATCCGCACATCACGCAGTCCCGTTAATGCTCCTGCGACTTCGACAGGCAAAGGCTTCAAACTTGAAGCGAAGGTTTCTTTATACCTGGACCAGACCATCGCAAACCGTATTGTCTACCTCTGACATGGGAGTCGGCTAACTTCCCCGCTCAAACTTGAGAACTCTGTTTCTGTTAAGGTTTTATTCGAGCCATCTTCTTGCTACCTACCATTGTGGCTTCGAAACAAGAGAACCTCGATTGTGTTCTACGCAGAGCACACGTCCCACGACCGTCTGCCATGGATACAACTGGTCTTTCGTCTTTTCTGTTCACTATCTTATTCTGGCTACCCTTATAACGGCGTGACGAAAACTCCTGGGCATATCCCCTCGATGGCATGTCCAGGACTAGTCAACCATGTCTATGCAGCATTTTTCTATGCAGTAGACTCTGCTTGGACCACACAATGCGTTTGAACTTTTCTTCTGACGCAGGGTGAAAAAGAAAACTTCTCCATTTTTCTTCCCCCGCAGAAGTAAGAGCGAGTGTGTTGCGCTTTTCGCGCCTATCGGTGGAAGAACAGCGCGCTTGACATATGCAAGTAGACCTTTCCTACCCGCCTACTCCTACAAAGCTATCCTACCATTCTAGGAGAGACGACTGTCACCGCAGGATCACGCCTGGATTAACGAATGGTTGGTTCTCCACAAGTTTCCGGAAGCTCCACATCACATGGGCCAGATCGTCGCCTTCGCGCCGGGCACGTACGATCCAATTGCACATGGATATCAAATCGGGTAAAAGATCAGATTACAGATGTCTGCTTTGATTTCGATACCATACCTTACACTATGTCAATCGACAGTCAAGATCGAGCAGGTCACTATGGGAATGGCCTACAATTCTGTCCATAGAGGACATTTTTGAACCTGCAAAACAGTTGTCGTAGCCATACTTCTTGAATGATCTTTCAGAAACAACTTGTGACGACAGCAATGACAAACATAGTAGTGGCTCGATCCACGGACGTTAACCACAAACATGATGACACCTGTTATCTATTTGTTTTTCGTTCGTCGCGGGCATATCCCTGCGTAAGGCGCACCTACTACGTCGGTTGATTTCACATAGTACTGCACGTTCAGTCGACAGACGACTACAGTTTCCTCTATCTTCTACACGAGATTATCATGATTGCTGAATCCAACAAGACTAGTCGAGCTCTTCCGCGACACATTATCGTCACACTGTCGCAGGCGATGCATTACAGAAACCCGAACCGGTATTAATCGCGATGCCCGTTTTCCCGAATTTCACCACGTGAATATTGGGGATGTCCATTAAGTTCGGCATATTTACATATCCTGGGACCGCATTAGCAGCACGAATGGGAAGTCCAGATACTATGAACCTATAACTAAGGAGATTTCACTCCCTACCCTGGTTTCGGGCGCAAAAAGCCCAACCAGTTTTAAGGCAGTACCCTCGTCTGTGGACCCCCCCCCCCATCCACAAATGCGAAGATGAAGTCTATCGAGATCATCGCCCCGAATTCGACAATTAACCTTCAAAACGGCTTGGCACGAGCATCAATCAAACAGACTTCACCATATCTATTTCCATTACCGACGAGTGTTCGTCCACATTAATTCATTATGATGAGAACAGGCGAGTAGTCGTGCTTAAAAAGTCTTTTTCGGGCTATGGCTGGTAAGGGCAACGAGCGCCCCCTGCTGCAGGGCCATATACACCCTCGACAAGATGGATCCTTCCACTGCGACTACAATTGGGATCTTCATTCTTTCGTCACTCTTTCGATAAGCCACAACCAAGGTAGACATAGATGTGAGTCACCATTTTTCATTAGTATTTTTTAATATTCGTTATCATCTTAGTTCCGTCTCATCCCTCTCTCAGCTATTCCATCAATCCTATAACGTCCGTATGTTTTGGCCCGTATGCATAACGCCCGGGGTAGGGGAGGGAGAGGAAGTGTTTGTTTTCGCCGTGGGTCAGATAATTGACGCCGGAGCAGAGTATGTTACTTCCCCAGTACACCAAAAGTGGTGCTAGATTGGTATCCGAAGTTCGTCCTCTTTCAGTTAGATGAACTGGACTTTGTAGAGAGTGTGGATTTTTGTCCCGCAGAAGTACTCTAACAAGGTGGAGAGAAACTATACCCTGAAAACGCATAAGGAAGTAGCAAAAGATTAGTATGTTCTTCGGAGTGCATTTTGAGGGTTGTGGGAACTCGGGAACGCGCACTAAGTTATAGCGCACCTATTACAAAGTGGCTTTAGTTAGATGCAAATGTTCAGATACCTAATACTACTCCCATACTTTTATTAATTGTGTAAAAAATAAATAATTCAAGAAAACAGTAAATTAAATTTGCTCACAATATCTCGGATAGGTATCGGTATTGTGGTTACTAATTGTAAAGTAGTCATCAAATACTATTTGGCGGAAGAGTTGGGCTATTTCGCTCCTTTTACAGGATTTCCAAAGATTCAGGGCTGAATACAGCGCCATGAGAAGAACTCACTAGAAATATATCACCACCAAAACTATTCACCATTACTTATTCGATACGCGCTCGTTCCTCCACTCAACAACCTTCACATTTCTGCACCAACCTCAGTTCGGGATCTCACACCTCGAGAATCCTGCATATACGCAACCTTCCCTAATGTACTTACACCCCGCACCATACCCTTCGGCTTTACCTTTCCTAAAATTTATTCCTCTCTCATAGCACTGATACACATTAGGTAGATATACTTCTCTTCAAGTCGAATCATCTCAGTCTGTTGCTGTTCTTATTCCAACCAATGATATACATAATTGTTGTTCAACAACATGCTTCTTCCTGTAGACATCGGGCTTCCTCACTGGCTTATGACGGATATGGATAACATAGTTGCACAGAGTTTTTGAGAAGGAGTGAGAAGCGAATCTTCCGTATTAAGTTTGCCTACCCCTTTAAGCATTGTTCGTCGGAAAATTAAGGGCAAAACAAGTAGGGGTTGCACGGTTGCAACTGCAATACTTGACAACGCTCAATTTAGTATCAACATTGAGAGCTTAGTACAAAACTGAGAAATAAAATAATTAAAGACTACGGCATAACATAGCGTCATGTCGCTACCGGCTACTACGACAGGAATAGCCGAGTGTACAAAGAATAAAATGTAACAGTATATAAAATAATGAATAAATCAGTCGAAAAACTAATTACTAGTTGCTAACAGAAACGATTCAGGTTTTCTTCTTGAATTACACCAGGATCATGATGCAAAAAAAGCTCAGGATAACTGGTGTAAATCTAGAAAGAAAAACCAGCCTAATAAAAGCCTCAACTGCTTCATAGCAACGGATGCAGCAATACAAATAAATTGGTAGTTGGTTGCAGCAGTAGAATAAAATCAGAGCAATTCGTGACGATTTCGGCAGCAGAAGTCAGAGGAATAAGCGCTCAGTCGAATAATGTAGTGAATAGCAGAGTTGCGGTCTACATGACCATCGGCGCCCCAGCTCTATTCTAGGGGTAGATTCATCCCCCGGGGAGCCAATGGGGTCGGGCTTCTCTGAGCTCTCGCTAAGGTAAGGTCGCAGAGACAAACATCACATGATTACCAAGGGCTGTCGATTCTTCACCTGTTTATAGGAAAATACTTAGCTCCATTGCAACTATCTTGACACAGAACAAAGGCAAAAACCCCATTTGAACACTCGCGCCCTCGGCAAACATTTCCTCTCCCTCCCCTACCCCGGGCGTTATGCATACGGGCCTTTGAGTAAAAAGGGAGAGGGGGGGGGAGGGGAGGGGGAGTGAAAGAGCGAAGCTCCCGCTCCTGCATCCTGACACTACCCGATACGGATTTGAATTTGCAACCATAGCCTCCAGCATGGCCTCAACATACAACCCAGACATTGATTCATTATTCATTGAGAGTTCCGCCTTGTAGGTTACTAATTCCTCGAAATTTTTCTACCATTGGGATCTTGAAGAATCGTGGAACATTGGGACATTCTATTTGTTTTACACTACATCGGAAAAGAAGTTTTTCCTTCGAATATTAACTAGAAAACTGAGACCAGGTACAAGGCAGGGAAGCAGGAACGGTTCATCACATGAGCGCTAAAGATTTGATGAAGAACCTAAACACTATGCAGATAGTTGGAGTGGACACCCACGTCCATGTTTGTAACGTGATAACCCCTGTGGTTATAATGAAGCACGCTCTGGAAAATTTTCAGTCCTTCAAATCGAAGTCTAGCTTCGGACCATGACTTCGTTGCCAGAAGCACGATATATTTAGCCGATCACAGGGTACAGAGTGGGACGGTACGAACACCCTCTTCATGTTATGCTACCATCGCGCACATGGACGGTGAGAAGAAAAGTAGAATAGAAAGACACGATCAATATAATATGCAGCGATCAATTGCTTGAATAAGGCTCGGACATGAGAAATCTTTGGCAGAAGACAATGGAAATGGGCCACGCAACTATTACCTGTCGATATAACTAGTACGATCCATAATTATGTGACTGGTTATATTAACAGGTAATGGTTGCGTAGTAGTGAAATAGATGATACACCTCATGACGTTTTGGAAGCGAAATGGTGCTCACATTACAAAGGAGCTATATCTGTTTGCAGCTATATTTGTTCGCGACAATCGGAAATAAATCGTGTTTACAAGTGGATTAAAAACGAGATTATAACGAATTTCGAGTACATGCGGAGGATGCGTTTGGCTGATTTCTTGATATTTTGACAACAGCAATGATTCTGAATGTTCCCATAACATCACACACAAAACGTCTTTTCATTCCGCTTAAAAGGCCACTTCCAGCATTTTTTTCTAGACAAGGCAAAACTACACGTTCACTATCTCTGTTATTTACAAAGCAGTAACTTGGTGTTTGCAGTTTTAATTTCATATTTCTCAATAACTGTCCCAGCACTATCGATATACCTAGGTCTCTATTCAAAGTTCTATGGGAATTTGAAACCCTTCCCTGGTTAGTAACTACATCGTTTTCTTACTACTCTTCGAAGAAAGGAATGAGGCCCAGCGTTAGCCGAGCGATCCGTCTGGTTTGAAATAAACAACTTATCTTGAACTCTACCACCATGACTTCATAACATGATAAACTGCTAGTCTAGTATTCCGTGGCAGCGTGGGCATTAATGATGGCTTCGCATCGGCGGGGCATTGATTCAATCAATCTAACAATAAAACACTGATCTACTTTCTTCCATTCTTCTTCCAATTTAGCAAACCTCTGGGCAGTACTTGTGGCTTTTTTACCGGCTTTTCACTGAGTTCCTGCCACAAGGGTTCAATGACGTTCAAGTCAGGGGCTGGTTGCGCCAGTCAGAGCATCAAATTTTCCTAGGATTCACCCTCTCGCACAACCTTCCAGATCTGTATTAACGGTCGTTACCATTGGTGGAAAATGAATCGTCTCCTTTGAACACGAGGGGATTCATTTTTTCAAGGAGTCTACGTACATCAGGTAGTTCATGCGAAAAACATCTCCGAATTAATACTAAAGCGCCACCATGCTTGTTAACGGCATTTAGTTTTTCAGGTCGAACCTTGTGTTGTTCTTGTGTGGTCGTCTTGCGAACAACCTCCATGTGTACGAGACAAAAAAAACCTTGACTCGCCGCTTCAACTGACTTCGCGTCATTGGTAGAGAGCCCAGTGGAGGTGTGTGCGCGCCCAGTGAAGTCGAGCTCGTCTGTTTTCTGAATACACTGATGGCTTTTCCACGGTTCTTCCACCAATCCAGCACCTCGGGCGTCTGTTCAAAGTGCCTAGATATGGTAGCGGCGTCACCTTTGTTGATATTTTAACCATTATATCGGAAGATGGTTTCTGAGATATTGACATAACCCACGAGTATCTCGCTTTCGTCCGCAGGAGTGGTAATTTGTAGCCTTCTCGTGCGGACTCGCTTGATTGGGCTTCAGCGCAACTTTAGTCTACCGATAATCTTTGTAATCATAGATCTCGACACACGAACTGCTTTGGAAGTTGAGCTTCAATCTACGCGTAACGCCTGTGGCAATGACGAAATCTGTTTTACGGTCAGAGAACGATTCAGTTCGTCCCACTACAAAAGAAAGTGATTTCAAGACATAAGTCACCAAGCAGCTTTAGATTCGAAAACTCAGGAAAACCCACCTCAAAAATAAGCCACTTTCGAAAATATTTGTATATTTTTCGAAAAATGAAGTCGGGTTGACAAGAAGTAAGCTACCGCTTATATGCATCGCAACAGACTCGGTGATGTTTGAAAAAGGGGCTATCAAAAACATTGAGTTTGAGATGGGTTATTTCAAAATATGTTCATGGTGATTTCTTTTTAACGCATTCACGCCGACAGCAGCCCATATGGGCTGCCAATAGCAAGTGCTCCTTGGACGCTGGTGGATGCCAGATAAAAATTGGCTGTGATTTCGTTATATCATAACCCCTTGGAATATTCTCGAAACCAATGAAATGGTCAAGGGATAGCATACACCCAATCCCCGTCGGCAGGGAAAACGTTAGAAGGTAACAACTTTATCCAAACAATTAACAACCGCAGCTTTTTTCGTCTTTACTTCATAAATCAATTACGAGTGGAGTACTCTAGGGCTAGAACACCGTTGAAATCAGTTTGCCGAGCTCTATAAGCTGATACCCTATATGGTTGAAAGTACTTCGCTTTGGATTGCGCCGTGCACTTGAGTTCCATTTGAAAATTAATTGCATGTACACTGTGTGCACGCTTTAGTGCTTGTAGTGGCTGATTGGTTCCTCAGGATGAAGTAATCAGAATTTGGTTCGGGTAGCGCCACGTAAACTCGACTTTAACCAGTACAATGAGAAGATTATTGATCGATTTCATTCAGTCTCCATCGTACATTTCTAATGTGAAGGCTGTAGATGACTCCTCCTCTAGGGTTCCATAGATATTATGACACCGTTTTACGGCAAATCAATTAAGTCGATTTTTTTGACATTTTCCAAACTTTGGAGGGATTTTTCTCCAAGAACTTAGGAGATGGCGTTGTGGTACTGTATTGTCATAGACAACTCTTTGTTTTCTGCAAGACCGTTGTGGTACACCTTTCCATAGATCGAAAATTCCCTCTTGATATGGCGACAAACTTCGAACTTCGTCAGGCTTAAATCATGGAGTTATGTTTTCTCCATTTTCTTGGCCTTTTTGCAGCTGAGTTGCACACGGTTGAATTCCCCGTGAAAACTGCTATCGAATGATATATGGATCAGCCCGGATGAATCCTCCCTTTATAACCATTTCCTGCCTATGCCTTTCCGTGACTGTGGCAGCTCATATAGTTTGCCACGGCCAGTGCAGCGGAAAGGCGCCCGTCCGTGGGGGACGCATTCGCAAAACGCGCGCTCGTCTTAATGGTAAGAAAACATCATGGAAAAGCAGGATAAAACAAATGGAAAATTACCAGCAATCTCTCCGCCTTACGCTTTTCCATGTAAAGATAAGAAAGTGAGTGATACATATCCAATGTTGGATCTAAAACATCAATCATGACAGAAAGCACAAAAAATGGAAGAAAATAGACGACTCACTGCTCTTGACCTGGGTGTTTGTCAGAAACCGGCGAACTTTCCACATCTGTAGCTCGCCCGAGGATGATATATCGATGAACCTGAAAAATTGTAGTTTGCTTGTCTATGACACCTCTCTGGAGCTCTTTCAGCAGATAGAATCGCCGTTCCAGGACTCGCATGTCATGCATATGTTGATTTTAGCGTTCTCATTTCCTAATCCTATCTTCCGCACAGTTGATTATCCCATTTCATAAAATGAACTATAATATGCCTGATATTTATAAGTCGTGATATTCAACACTTTACTTTGTGAAACCTCAGGAACAGCACATTTTGAATGAGATTGTCTGCACGAATGGATCATTGTCTAACCGTTTTTGGAAACGTTTTTCGTCCTGATATAAATGACTCACCTCCGAATAATTGAACTGTCATAAGGGCAGATTCTTAGCCCTTTTTCCATGATTTCGAACAGTTTGGTTTTATATGAGTGGAAGCTGTGCTGTAAGATTACATTTCGAGCATGGTCTTCAAACAGCATCCACGAAGAGAACAAACGATCAAGAACGTTGGTAAATGAATTAAATAATAGATAAATATATAGACAATTAGGGTGTCACAAGAGTTATGAGAAAGTTTTGCATCCCAACTGTGAAAGCATTTTGCTCCCGGACCCGCATAGCAGGACTATAAATGCGGTAGCAAGAAAAGGGTGTTGTTGATATGCCAATACTACGGTATGTCGACATTTGACGTCGTCGTTCGAAGTAAGTAATCATCGACCGAACGATGAGCCATCGATAAGACTTCCAGAGCCTTCTGCTTCACCATTATGGAACTGATCGCTTTGACACTCAGGCTTGGAATGAGATATGATGGCTGGTTGGCAGCAGTGACCCTCTCTTGTCGCTTACCATAAATGGCACGATCGCTTCCTCTGAGAAGAGATTAGCCTCGACGAATTTCGTCGAAGCGAACGTCCATTGTCCTTAGATACCGACACTATTCTGGCCTGCATTCAGAGCAATCCTCATCGAAGTGTCACGAAATGGAAAAGACGACTTCCAGTATCAAATCCGTCATCCACACGTTCTACGCAGAAGTCTCTTTCGAAGCAGGACTCTTTGCAAATATCGCTTAATCTCTGACTGAGCAGGAGCGTCACGTCAGCGTCAGCGTCGACTGCGTGTCAGAAGCTCCTCAACTGTAAGCGGACGACGACATCAATCGGCTTCATTACTGTTCAGGATAAAAAGTAGATGTCATATGAAAACCCACACAGGAAATTTTCCAGTATTTTAGAATGCTTCAGAGAAGAGTTTTGAACTTTCGACTCCAGCTCGCCAGCTCAGCGTAGGCTCCGCCCATTTGAGGGATTTGAACACATTCTTCTATTACTCAACGCTTACACCAGATTGCTTGAAAAGTATTTTCTATTTTTTTGCCCCTGGACTGACCCAACCTCTCCAGCTGCATCTTCAGATAATATCGAATTTCGTGACCGACAAACAATAGACAAACAAACAAACAAACATGAGCGCGCTGTATCTAGCAAGGATGCGTGTGGAACATACCCAATTATATTCAAGAACGTCCATATAGGCACGCACTATAGCGTTTCTGTCATCTGACGATTGACAATGTTCAATGTATTTGAAGAGATGGTCACAGTCGTCGAGCCATTGACCCGAATTTTTTGAAGCTGAAACAAAGCTAATGAGACATTACTACGTCATCTAGTGTGAGCGTTTTAACAAAAACAAACAACACAACAAAGCCCAAAACTTTCACATTTTTATTTCCAATATTCATGTTAGAACAGCCGTACCAATTGCTGTTTCAAAGAGAAAACGCTTCTGCGATTCTTCCTATGCACGAACCTACCAATTCTGTTTCTTGAGAGTGGTGTTGACGAAAGAAAAAAGAATTGGTAAAATGGTTGTAAGGACACCCATGACGCAAGAGCTCTCCGAAATATGATCTTCCACTACACTTCAACTAGAGAAGTTTCACTATCACAATCGCGGGTGGGCAAACAAATTGGATATCAACAAACCCAACGAAAATTTATCACAATATGTTCTAACCCTTCCAAGGAAAGCAAGTAATCCAGGTAAAATCTATTTGGGATCCGACCACGCCCGACGCTGTGCTGCGCACTCTCATCCAACCTTCATCAGGAATAGCATGGGTGGAGGAAGCACTGCTGTGAAACTAACATATTACAATTCATGAGTTCTTCTGCAACATGTGTTCCATCTAACCTCAATTGAGGGCGAAAACAGAAAGATCATTATATACTACCAAACGATATATAGTTCCTATCACTATATATCATCCGTAGTTGATGATACGACCATAAACAACATGACTGACTAAGTCGTCGAGGATCCAGTTAATGCGAAAGAAGCAGCTTGTCTAGTGATTTTTTCCTTCTAAGGCTCCTTATCAGCCTTACTCGTCACTTCTTGTCGCTCACCATCGGTGTTTACTCCTGTCGCCAGAATTCTCTCCAAACCTGGATTTTCTAGACCGAACGGAACAGAAGTTTTGAGTTTTCGGTCAAACACACACGGACACGCAACATGACACCCAGCTACATATATCGTAAGTAATAAATAAGTAGATACACACAGCTCAGAAGGGTTTTTATCTATGCACGGCAGTGAATTTCATAACGGCGTATATCCTACTATATATAATGCGCTACGTGTTTGATGTCGGTGTGTTCGTTCCTCCTGTTCCTCGCGACCTGGAGCGTCCGACTTTTGCGGAAATCATAGGCGGTGAGGCGTACAGCCTAATGATTTGTGACAGAAAATGAAAGCAGGTGGGGCTGTTTAGGGGTCATAGGAGAGTCAGGGTGGTTACGCCTTCCTTGCTGACAGTGAAAACAAATGTGTTAACGGTAAAAGAAAAAACTAATAACTGCTGATAGGGCCCATGAGGGGAAATAGATGGGAGATGTCGTTATGCCGTCCTACATCAGTTGCGATAGAGCATGTCCATCACTAATACTGGGCTAATAGTTTACATTCTGGAAAGTAAGTAGAATTATGCATGAGGGATCCTGGTAGTGATGTATTCACCAGTCAACGATATTAGTAAGTATCTTCTAAGAGCTCAACTTATGAGACTCTTCAGTTACAGAAAAGTCACTGCGTCAGTAGAAACCTTCAATGGATGATTACTGTCAACAACCTAGGCGCAGGCGTTAGCACATAATCATTACCAATTGCGTTTGCTTCCCCCTCTTTTGCGATTAGAAATGTATCATTGTTCTGGAAGAGGAGTGTTTGATCAACTGGTCCTTCCTACTTTGTAACGGAATGAGAACGAGCCAGGACTACTTCACTGAAAACCGAGCGATCGACTAATTGAGTGGCCAGTAAGGTTTTCACAAGAATAGGAGAAAGGCTGTCAGACAAGCATTTACAAGTCTAGTCCCTCACTGTGTCAAGTTATTAACAATTTACAATCTTTGGTTCAATCTAATCCAGATTCCTGTGAGGGCAAGACATTTGTACAGGTCAATATCAACCAGAAGTTTGCAAAGGAACTCGACGCCAGCATCATTCGAGACATGAAACTTTTCGATGAGATTTTGGACCGAATACATAATTATTAACATAATGTTTCGCAGTGTTTTGTCGTACAGGTTTGTTATGGTAGAAACCGCTTTATTCGGTCGACGTTCCGACTATCTTGTCGTCTTCAAGGACGTGAAAGCAATTCGGAGCTCCTGATCTGTGGCTTACCCGACCAAGCGCCCAAACGCGCTAGCCCAGTTGCAAAAGCTCCCAGAAACTTGAACAACAAAAGATCCCAACCGAGAAACCAACCTTCTGCGGTTTCACCAACGCTGACGTTCCACTAGATTCGGTGAACAACAAATAACCAATGAGGTGCCATTGGCGGTCGTTGGATAAGAGCTGCCCGGTGTTCTCAAAGCCCACAGAGAGGAATGAATGGCAGAAATTCGCCTGTTATGGCAATGCACTCATTTCGTTTGTTCAGTTCAGGATTTCTCTCGCGGATATACAACGCTTCCAAGACCTTTCTAGCACCGATTTCGTTCTCGTAGGCTAAGATTTTGCATTTAATATCAAAATCATTGCCTTCGTGTACTTCTAGTCGATGCTTCCCAAGTGGTGTAAAGAGGCTTCCACGCCTTTTACCTGCTAGATGTTCATTGACACGTATGCCTAGCATCCTTCCCGTCTCACCAATATACATATATTCCGTCACAGGCCGAAAACTGAAGTTGGTACACTGTCCCTCACTGTGTGCAATCACCATCTTTTCCAAGCGGACAAATAACGCAGTTATTCGTAGAACATGCACGATCATAAAGTCTATTGCGGATAAGATGACGTTTGATATTGTCCGTTGGTAGGTTTACCAAGACAACATTAGCCAGATCCGCTCGAGCAATGCATTGTCAGCGCAGAAATTCGACTAAGACTCAGACTAAGCGGGTCGTTGAAAGGAATATGTTCCGGACAGCAGCCAGTGTCTGCAGTGGAGAAAATAGGCAAAAAGAATCAGTGAAGATGGCACACGAAATAGCTGCGCTCAATGGCTACGTATATTCTTCGACTTCCCACGGAAAAGAAGTGTGGTCACTAGCAGCAGACCCCGTGGACGGCAAAACTCCGTTCATTGTGCCATACGTCTCTGATGAGGTTAGCACTTCCATAAGGAAGTGCCTGAAGAGGTCGAGTCTGGAAAATCTAGTTGCCATTTCAGGTGTACCCCTACAACCTAAAGCATCGGCCGGTTTGCAATCGGCTCTACGACCGCTTATGTACCACCCCTATGTACCCCTGTGTGGTCTGCCCAACCGGCAAGGAAGGCGACTGTGCAATCGCAGGAGTGGTCTACAAGATCACATGTTGCAGTTGTGGAGAGGGATATATCGGCGAAACATCAAAACTGCAATGCGTACGCATCAAGGAGCACTTAGGGGGCAAGGTCAGGTTATGCATGTCAACTGCCTTAGGCGCCCATAGGATGGAGACGCATTATGGAGTCGACTTCGAGGTCTTGGCACGAGAATCGTAAACACCCGCACGAAAACCCTCGAGGCATTCTGGACTCAGGTCACCAGACCAAAAATGAACCGGAGTGAAGAATGTATCACAATCACGCGGGAGCTGAGGCAGTATATAAGGTTGGCCTTCCACCAGTCTTTCTGAATCACATCCATTCCGAAGAGCTTACTGGACCTTGCTGCTGGCTTCTAAGTGGTCGCGAGGATCGGACTGATCTACGGTGAGTGGCCCAACTTACATTCGCGTGATGATCTCTGAGGTCTCGAATTTCTGTAAGGTAGTTGATACGTTTGATCGGGTAATCATAAATTGCTTCGATCGTTCCAGGCTCTGAAGAAGGCGATCTACGCCGAAACGTTAGCCGGAATAAAGTTTTTTACCATCCTCGTCCAAGTTCAAGCAAAGAAAACAACGTTTGCACTATGCCGAGGTTTAGAGATAGCCGTACATGGTGAATTAATTAGAGTTACTTCGCACATAGGTGCGAGCCGACCCTGAGGAAATGAAGACTCAGGGTTCATCAAACTTTTCATTCATCCTCATTAATCGATAAGTAAGGAAGGGAATATATAGTAAAGTGTTTCAAGAGTTATCAGTTTCATCCATTTATGCAAATTATATTAGTAATATACATTCTGAAAATAATATCAATATTTCAAATTCATTTATGTTCGTAGCACACAACTCGAAAAAGACTAACCAAATCCTGAGAGGTGTCAATTATTAGAATCCGCTACGACTTTGGTTCCATTTATAAAGTAAGGGCTATGAAATCAACATTGGGGAAGGAGATTTATGATCATTCGATGGGTATGTTCCGTCCCGAAAACCACTCCACGATTTTAAACCAGAAAGAGTTTAAGTAGTCATCTGAATGCTTGTTTACCTCCTAGAGAGGTTAGACGTACATTTAACCACTACATCTTCACCTATACCTTGTTTGCTACTGAAGCGCACCTTGTGTGTATTTTAAATAAATAAATAAATAAATAAATATACACAAAAGTAACTTCTAAAACCAATAATCTAATAATTTTATTTCTTCTTGAACTATTATACCATATAGTTTTTACGATTCCTTCACCTCGAACTAGATTAATGAGAATGAATGAAAAGTTTGATGACCCCTAAGTCTTCACTTCCTAATCAGGGTCGCCTCGCACCTATGTGCGAAAAAACCCTAATTAGTTCGTTAGCTGATCGTAATTCGAGAAGCTGACCGATTTGGACGAGTTGGTCGAAGTAGAATTTGCGTTGTATTGCCCATGCGCCCCGAGGGTCGCGCCAAACGACCGCCTCCCCACAGCACCCGTGTGACATATACGACATTGCGACTACCCAAGACATATTAGACACTTCGAAAAAAGACTCTGGGCAAGGGACACGAGGAAAGGACCGGAGTGGGGAGGGGGCAGGGGTGATCAGCGTGCAGCTACAGACTGCTACCGTCCATAAGCGCAGAGTTTGCAGCAGGATAGGGAGGTCAGTTCTCCCTAAAATGTATTGCAACTTCCTTATGTAGTGGCAATGAACAACTAGCTTCAGTCGAAATTAGTTGATCAATAGGTAATCGATAGATATCCAGGCTACTGATTTTAGGATACTGATTCTACGATGTGTTGATAACATTGGAAGACGATAACAATACTAAAAGAAATCGCTGCGGGAAAATAGCATTCAATCTTCTTCATCGCCTCTAAATTTGAACATTCTTTGACTAGACCAAGAAGGGTTATGAACTTCGTTTTCAATTTGTTAGGTGATTGCAGTAAGTTATGAGCTTTATTGTTATTGTAGAATCCTACAGTCATCATTATTTTTCTACAACTTTTCCAGATCTCACCAAAGGAAAAATACCCTCATAAATTGCTATGACAGGAAAATTATTCAACAGACAGGTAATAGCTAAGCACAGAAGAAAGTCATGTGTTTATGGTGACTACCAACATACCGCAAACACCTGGTATCACGATGAGCAAGATTGAGTACATTACCTGCTCAAAATCCGTCTATATTTACATTTCTGCACAATGTAACTCCTATTGTTCCTTTTCATTTTCTCTCATAATATACACCTCTTATTTCTAACGAAGACGCTTTCTCAGACTTTTTTACAGAATTATGGTACCAAATATTTGCTTAATTCAAGTTACACATCGCTTCGGCATAGCTGTCTGCATAAGAAGAGGTGAACTTGGCCAAACATGTAAAACAAGTCTTAGGATCGTTAGCCATGAGTGCTCAGCATCGAAAAGTGAAAATAAAACTTACACATAGCTTACCTCTTCCATACTCGAAGTAAATTTGCAATGCAATGCATACAGCTCTGGGCGATTCGAAGCATGAGAGCGGCTGAAATGAAACAAGAAAAAATGACAGCTATTCCACTAAGAAATCCAGATAACTTAGCTGTCTATATTCGTAAAAATTCCCGAAAGAGCGTCTTCTATTTGCTTAACTGAGATGCTCTAGCTAAATCTTGCTGACACTGCGTGAATTCTTCTTCACCGATGTTATGACATGTCGAAATTCGATTGACAATTGTCAAGCCCAGGAAGGGAATCGAACTTGTGACGCCACGGCCACAACGTGGATTACTAACCACTATACTAATTGAGCCAAGAGAGATCGTGCAACATCGAATTTTTGGAAGAATTGCTCAAAATCAAGTAAATGAAACCAGAACAAAACAGGAAGGGAGAATTGTGGTAAATTGGAATCCTCTTGTGTATTTGTGCTGTATATGTCGTGCTTGTGTATACGGGTTTGGTGACTTCTCCCCGAACGGCGTGTCGCGCTCGCCGCATCGACCGCGCGCTATGAAGGAAAGATTGGAATTCCCGGTGGGAGGATGCGGCAGGCGCCGCGGAACCACTGCCGCTGGCCGCGGGAATTCGGGAAAAAGTTCCGCCACCCTGTATATACGCATGTGCATGCTCGACTGGAAATTTTCAACTCTGGTAATACCGTATTGTGGGATGGCATTAGCAGGCAGGAAAACCTAAAAAGCAAGCGCAACGAACCTTTAGATTTGAATCGAGTGTTCTAAAGAGTTGTCTGAATTCATCTAGGGCAGCAAGAATATCCGTATTAGAAATCTGAAAAAAATATTGATATCGACAGATTTTAAGTTACTGAGAAATTTCGGCCAAAGCTTTATTTCACTCTTCATGGAACGCAAGGCCTTACAGTAAATTGTCTAGCAACTGAAGCACTCAGTGACGATTACGCTTGGCACTTAATAGATTCCAAACTGTCTATTCTTGTGCTTTGCTACACAATCTTATCAAACAATCGTGATGAAATGACTATTAGGGTGTCTCAAAAGTTTTGACACACTTATTTGGTTTATTCAACACAAAAATACTACAACAAAAAGGTGAGATCAGTAATCGAGATAGTGGCCCTCTTTAGCCACGACATCCCTCCATCGATTGGGCAGAGCACTGATGTAATTCATCCAGAAGGAAGAAGAGCGCGACGCGATCCATTCATCTACTGCACCTTTGACCTCCTGACGGTTATGAAACTTTTCCCTTTGAGGTAAGCTTGTAGACTCCTGGAGACGTGGTAGTCGCAAGGGCTAAGGTCAGGTGAATACGGAGGATGGGGAAGCCAGGTAATCTCAAGCCTTTCCAGCTCCTCAGCCGTCGCCCTAGCATGATGATGTCGAGCGTTGTCCAAGAAAATCAGAAACTTTCCCTGCTTTCGGTGTGGAGCCGAGGCTCGAGACACCATCTCCCGCAGCTGTTCGCAAGATACCCTTGCAGTCACAGCTGTACCCTTAGGTAGGATCTCATAGTAAAAACAGCCGGCGGGCAGAAGAAGAACGATATCGTCTCTTTCTTGACGTGTGCCCCACGCTTTGCAACGGCTTCTGGCCTTATGTCGATTGGTAGCCACTGTGGATTATCATAAGGAACCCACTTCTCATCCTAAGCGATGATGGAGCTCGTCCAAGCCACCGTTCGCTTGCAGTCGAGTAGCTTTCAACACAGATCGACCCGCACCTGACGCTCGCTCTCAGTCAAGGTGTGGGGATAACTGCAGGAAGTGCTGCGCAAAAGCGACGTCTGCGTAGGATGTCGTGGATGGTGGAACGGAGAGCAGAAGTCATCCTCCCCATTTCTCTCAAGCTTTGAGAAGTATTGCTTTGGACTGAGGCTAAGACAACGTCGGTCTTGGTGGAACGTGGACGTCCTCTCCGTGGCACTTCGTCGAAGTGAACCTCTCCTGTAGGACGCGGCCGTACCACCTATAGCAGGTGGCGAGAGAAGGTGCAGTACTGCCCATCGATGACTGCAATTCATTATGGGCTAGAGTGGCGGAGTGACCAGATCGGTAGTAATGAAGCAGTAGGCGCCGGTAGTAGTGTCGGTCGGGCATAATCCAAATGATGATAACTCACTTCCAAAGATAAAGTGCAATACTGTTCTATTGTTTCGATGATCTACCAAGAGTGCCCTTTTCCTGCCTTTTTTCCGTGACTCTGCTACGGCGCTTTCTTGCGCAACATGGTTGCGAAATTTATGACCGAAATTTTGTCAAGACTTTTGAGACACCCTAATAATAATTACTGCAAATAATGTAATGTAAATAAAGTTACGCTTCCCTTCAGGCACTACTTTCAGCGCATTGTGAAGCGCCTATTTCCTTCAAAATCTCATATGTAATCATGCTGAACATACATAGGATGAACGCTGCACTTCATGTCCGCTTCAAAGATTGCTGTTGACCGAGAAGAATTGTTCTGCTTAAGAAGCAAAACTTGCCTTGGCATCAGCATTTCTTCTCAAAAGAAATCTCGCTACGGATTCCAGCGCTGCGACATCGGTTTCAGCTGTATACTTTTTCAGTACTCCACGATCGAACAAGGTCTGCAAAAGAAATACCTAATAAAAATCTGGAAAACAGTTGTTCGAAACGAATCTTTAAGTATGAAAGCAGGATGAGTGCCGTATGGAGGGAGGACGCTAGGCAGACAAAACAAATTAGCTGGGATATTCAGTTTGACGAAAATGGTACTACGAGAATTGAGAACGACTTGATCTTGACTCACTCTGACCATTAGCTAAACTCCATGACCAACAGGGTAGAAAACTAAGCCGCAATGTTCACTCAAGGTTAAATATACAGCGCCACGAGCGTTTCATGAGAAGCAAACGCTGATTTTAAATCAGCATTTGATTTCCATGAAACGTGTTCTCAACGCTTGCAAAACGCTTCTATGCATGTTAATGCCCCATCCAGGCCCCTAACTCACATAACAACACCTGAAATGGTAGTTCTGCATAGTTTCTCGTTGCCTCCATCGGCCAAATAGAGGCCCAATCAACCCTATCATCCAAGATTATGTTATGGGAGTTTTGGAAACAATGCACTTTCGACAGAGGACGGCCGGGAGGGTTAGAGGAGGATGAAAATAAAACAGCAGCAGGTGTGTGGAGTTATACGAGATCCTGCCCAAAGAACAATGATTCATGGCGTCAAAAAATCAAAAAGGGTCAAGCGTGGCAGTAAAAATAGAAAATCTTTTTACACGGATCATTTTGATAAAGAATGCAGGTCTTGCCACACAGAAATGTAATTTCTTGAAGGTTTGACCTTGTTATTGCTTACTATAGGTTCTCCTACTGTATGTTTGTTTGATCCTATGTTTGATGTCAAAGTTCGGTTTCAACTGAAAGTTTTACAGTGCTTAGAAAACCTTTGCTAAACCGAGGCATACTTAAAGGCACGGTTCACGATAAGAGGTTATTGTTCTTCCTTTGGGAATACTCAGCGCCCCGCATGGGTGGTAGAAGGGATCCTTTCGCTTTCACAACCTCGGCGCTTAGGGCATAGTGGGAGCCCCGTTGTTGCCATAGTTCGCTTTCCCGCCCCTCGATCGGTGTCACGTTAGACGAGTGTCGAGACAATACAGATTGCTATTATTCGTTCTAGGACCCACGCCCAATCAGCTAATCGCCGAGTGATGAGGCGATGTTTTTCTCCCATTCTTTTTTCCTCGTTTTTCTTTTTGCTGCCGCGATCCCTTATTTAACCCTTTGACGACCATGGCACCCGCCGGCGGGTGCCACTATGACTGTCTCATGAGACCATGGCACCCAATGTTGGGTGCCACCATGTTTTTTTCTTTATTTGCACATTTGAAACTTATTTAATATTTTCATTATTATCAACAAATCTCATAGTATCTACATTCAACATGGTCCACATTATTGTCTTACTAAAGCTTATTTATTACAAGAATATATACAATGGGTATCACTGAAGAAAAAACCTAGGTACTTCTGCAAGATTTGTGTTCATCCTGGAAAGATTGCAGACAGTAAAAGTCGTAACAACTGTTGCACTGCACTGTGTTTTCACTTTCTTAGCATGCGCTCTAGCAAATCATAATTTGGTACTAAGGATCTTATGTAAACGCATTTCTACTGTGAACATTATTTTCAGAATTTGTCCCACATTGCTTCCAAACTCCATTTTCAAGCTTCACTTAATTGTAATGGATGAAATAATATTTCGGTACTTCCATTTCAAGCGAAATATTGCTAAACTTATTGAGCCAGAGAAGGGAGTTCCTCCTGGGACCATGGCACCCACCGGTGGGTGCCAGTCGCGCACGAAACGAAAGGGGCGTGGTCCCATGGGCGCGTCATGTCGAAATCGGCATTGTCGTCAAAGGGTTAATTTCCCACTCCTAGAGGCTGAAAAAGGTGAGCTACTTTTGCTGTTACAAGGTTTTTTTTGTTTATTTATGCTTATAAGTGAATGAATTTTGGCTTACCATTGTCTGTTATTCGCACCAGGACCCACACGCGCGCAGTGAAACACACTGTTTAGCTTGTCCAGACGCCCCACTCTTCTTCATTTTTCTGGTTTCTTTCTCGCCCAGCCTCCTTTTTAACGGTTTTTCGGAGCCTTTTTTCACTTTGGAAACACCGATACACGCAGTTTCTTCACCTCAGTCGCACTAGTTTCGTTCTTGTCTTCCGTTTTTCATCATAATCTGGATTACCCAAATTCATCGTGAACTGTGCCTTTAACAAGCAGATGTCGTCTTGTCAAAAGGCCTTAATCGAAACAACGTAATTTTCCTGAAATGTGCTATATATTCTTACGCCCGACAAGTCTGAATGCAGTACGAATTTAATGGAGCGCGAGCCGGAATGGAACGATCAAGTGTACAATTTCACCAATAATTGCCCTCTCCCTTACGCTCACCGAAATGCTTTCCTTCTGTTGCCCTTATCCTTAATAATAACCATCTTCCAAGAGTGTTTAGTGGTTCTACTGGCGCAATTTTATGCAATCGAGCAACCTGTTCGGTCAACCAAAACCTTGGAGATTACTTAGGTAATATTGTCAGCAGGCGATAACACCAATATCAGTAGTCACTATATGTGACTCTTCTTTCTTCATGACTGTACATCATAACGAATCTTTGTTCTCTCCAGAGAATTCTAACTTCTAGCGGTCTCATCACTACGCTTGCTACTAATTTCCTGCCATCTACATTACCATCTCGCCCTACCTTATGGAGCATAGCATGAAGTAATAATGGATATCAAAGCGATTAAAATCTAAAAGGTTTCTACTTTCCACGGTTCATTATATTTCCCAACATACCTCATCAGCTTTGGTCAGCTGCTAAACCATCCCTTCCTGTAATTCATTATCTGATATCAAGGGACACTACATGTACATCACAAAGTGAGGAATCAATAATCCATTGTCTTTTCAAGAGAGGAAATGATATAATGAGTTTTGCAATTAAATCCTATTGTCAGCCCTTGAAACCTGTTTAGTCCTTATCAGCAACCACCTCCACGATCTCCAACACCCCGTCGGCTGTCAAAGGACCACGTTCCACTGTCGATGCGAAGAGCGTAACGGTTCCTGCGGGTATCGCTTCCTAGAACTCCTTATCAATCCCCGTCAATTGTAATCACTCCCTATTACCTTCTTAAAGTTCCCATCCTGCCGTCTGCGCATTTTTCTTATTTGTGTCCTCTATTTATGATTTCACATAACCCCTGTCCCGGGAATGAATTTCATGGCCAGGTAACTCGCACACTTCCCGACACACACAGAAGACGTCGACACACACACACCCACAGATCGAAATTGGACCAGGAGGTATAAGATCAACCCTAACCACATGAGCTAGTAAATGACGGAACAAAAGTAACAATTAGCGTCAAACCAACTAGACACAGAGGAGAAAGAAAACAAAAAGAAATGGACAGAAAATGTTTGGTAGGGCTTTAAGCAGTGCATGAAGTTAATCTTAAAAAATCTAACCAGGGAGGGACCCCAAGTCGAAGTGGCCGTTTGAAATGAGACCTACACTGCTAGATGTGTTTTTAGATGATGAGTTCGAATCTGCTTTCCAAATTTGCCGAGCGTTTCTCTAAACAGAGTTATGAGGGTGGTTTCAGGGAGCTTAACATGAGAAAACTTAAATTACATGGATGTTCCTCAGCTCTCAACGGCGGCTTGGTGTAGTGATAAGCGCTGCGTGACGCTTTATAGGCGAGAAGTTAGGGATCTGATTTTTTGGGGGACGGAGTTTTTGCATTACATAGGATTTTCCCTTTAAGGACTAGAAAATACTCTTATGGTGTGATTACCACGTTTTATGACCTTTTCATGCTTTCACTGATATTTAACCACATAAAGTAATACTTGAGTTTTACTCGCATGCCCATGCACTCCATATTCACAGTAGGATAACTTTTGTCACTTGAATGAACAAATGTGATACTCTAGTGCGCAATGCTTGAAACGAAGAAGCTTCTCACAATGGGAGCAGCGGATGAAGAAGAAGTCGTCACAGTTCATTGCTTTACACTTACTAACCCCAAATCAGAGGGAAAACAGAACTGTGTAGGCGTCCCAAAATCACCCGGGTGAGTGCTCAAGTAGCCGGCGGCATACCATGAATATATGAGAAATTTCCTAAATATAGCCGGACAGAAATGAAAGTGGACAAGCGACAGTGAGCGAGGAATGGGGTCTTGTGTGTACACGCAAAAGTTGAGATTATGAGCTATTTCATATGAGGTGGTGCGTTTAACCATATTTTTAAAAGAAAATGAGAAATAAGCTTTTATCGGGCTGCATTAGCATAGTAGTGGCCTCGAGCAGGGTGTCAATCCCTTCACATACTTTTGTAGATTTAAGGTGCACTGAATAGCTTTCTGGTCTTCGAGTCCACTATCACCAGCGCCGGTGTTGGTAAGTCCGGAGCTGTTATGCACCATCGTACCCAATCTAGCATCATCATTGCTTATCATATGCATTTTCCCTCCCGGACCTCCAAATATTGCGCACGGAGGAATCTCCCACCCGGTAACAGGTAGGTAGGTAGGAGGAGGTATCAGCAAAGGCATTGAAAGGTCATAAAACGTGATAATCTCACCATAAGAGTATTTTCTAGTCCTTTAGAGAGAAATTTTATGTAATGCAAAAACTCCGACCCCTAAAAAATCCGATCCCTAGCCTCTCGCCTATAAAGCGTCACGCATACCACTACACCAAGCCGCCGTTGAGAGCTGAGGAACATCCATGTAATTTTCGTGATGCGCCTCGTACTCGACTTCCATTTAGAATCATAGTGGCGCATTGGATGCGGGCAAGGCCTTTACAATGATTTGTGGTGGCCAGTCGATGTACACGTCAGTGTTTTTATTCTTCCAGACGACCCCAGCCAATCGACCCCGGAGGGACGGAAGGTTTGGTAGTTCAAGGAATAATGATCCGGGATGCGAACCCGTGACCAGGCGTGTCTCATAGTGCGCCACTTGCCACTACACCACCTCCCCCTAAATAGAATTTAAAAAGCATCGGCATACCTGCACTAATAACAGAAGTAGCTTCAGAAGCATTTGGAGACGCCTGTTTCCCAGCAGATGTAAAGGAGTACCACTGTATTTGAACAAGCACTCGCTCAGCTTATCGATAAGCTGGCGCCGAGTAAAAGGAAGTTCTCGCTTCTTCAGTTTCCTCTTCTTCTGCGCTCCTTCCTCTAACGAAACATCACAATTCAATGTGACTTCCTCTTTTTGTACCCAACGACGCAACTAGAAAATAAATTTGTGACAGTACAGCTATTGAAATCAATGTAAAGTTAATAAGAGGTGACTTACTATGCTCAATGCATATACCACAGCTGCTAGGTTGAAATCATCACTCGGTATGCCAAAATTGATACCATTCATTTCACTCATGACTTCACGTAAACATTCCTCGAATTTCGCTTTGCGTACATTTCCTGGTTTATCTCTATAGAGCTGATCCAACTGCGTAGCTTTTCTAAAAGGAAAAAGTTCAAAGAATGGCGAATGGCAATGCTGTGCGTTACTTTACTTCGCTTCTAAAAGGGATATTGTGAAACCAATAAATCCACACGGACCTCTCATGGAATAAAAGCGAATAATTTCATGATACTAATGGGACGAAGAAGTAAATAGCTGTAACGACTTCCAAGCAAACAATGTAATAAACCGCTACGAATTTCGTTTTGGAATTTGGTTTAGCGCTTGGCTCCCTCAGAAAAGACCCCATTATGAGTGGGTATGAATACATCCGCCCAATTGGAGGCGCGCGCGGTAAAGGGCGCGGCGAAATTCGTGGTGATTAGAACGAATCTGGCGCCTATCATCGGGGCATAGGTTTGAAGTGGAGTAGATTGGTAGGATCGACTGAGCGCTTGGTTCTTTCAAGAATGACCGCATTAATAATTATGCGTACATACATTCAATGATAGGCGCCAGAGCCGTTCAATCACCACGAATTTCGCCACGCCATTTGCCACGCACGCCCAAAATTGGGGGAATTTTCGTCCCTCCATTAAGAGTGAACGTCGAAAACTTACGTTTCGAGAAGAGAGAAGACAAATTCAGGAGAATGCCCAATTTTTGTCATGGTATATACCATCTTCAAAGCAAGATCATTAGCACCAACTGATGGGACCGGAAAAAGTTTCTTTGAAGGCGGTAGGAGATCCCATTCATCAAGCAATCGAAACGTAGGTATACAAGGCAAAACCTTAAAAACGAGATTGAATATATAGGTAGAGGTGTTCTTCAACGACGAAATTAAACACCAATGACCTTAGCGGAATTCTCGAAAGTTCTCGAGCCGAGTGATCCGCAGAAATGGACGCCAAGAGTGCGAAGCAAAACAAGGATGGCATCAGGTCCGAAACATTTAATACGAAGAATACGAAGATCGCTGAACTCAATCTCGGTGAAAGGAGGCGGCCCCTCTTCCTGAAGTAAAATTCCTTTCTATAAAAAGGCAAGCATATCTCAAGTTTAAACAAGCTACCAGTTCAGTTGCCTTCTACTACCTACCATCGGTGTCTCAAACCTGCCGACTGCACTTGTACCAAATTTGAACGCCTCAGGACATAATTAGCTATTTTTGCGTACGTTCCCCCTCCTGCGGGCGATGCCATCTCATATCACCATTACCGTACAGCCACCTTTATTGCTAGCAAATTTGAATCTTCAGGTTCAAATTATCAATTTTAACGCACGCCCCGCCCAGGGTTGAGTCCTGCCACCTACAAATAGTGCTCCCATCCTGCCAGTTCTGCCGTTTGTACTCCTACCAAATTTGAACGTATTTGGTGCACGGAATCAGTAGTCATGAATTTTCGCTCGAACCCCGAACTATGTGGGCAGAGTCCGTTCCTGCCAAGTGTTCCCATCCGTCCGTCTGTACTCCTAACAACTTTGAACGCTTTGGGTACTGGGTACAGGAGTTGATTTCCTGTCAGACACAGATACCGACACACAGATACACACAAACACACCCACATCAACCGTTATTATCTTGTCTGCTAATGTTCGTGCTGCCTCTGAGACGCTGCCTAATTGGAAACATACCACATTCAAAATTGAGTCAAAGATTGATTTCCAACCTAGTATTTATAACAGATTAACCGCTTATATAGGTATGTATGTATGCACGCATGTGGGTGAGTTCTATAGTTCATAATTTATGCTCTCAGGACCTAGTTCAATAACGTAGGAGCACGGTGGAGGATGGGACTCTGATGGCACGTGATATGACTGGACCGAGCCGATAGTGGGTGGGGTGTACGCATAGAATTTGTTCCATGATCCTGGGGCTAAAACTGGAAAGGGGCAGGACCCACGTAAAAATTGGTCCCCTGGACCTAGAGCATTCATGTGCGAGAGTGATACAAGCGACAGGAAAAATACTCGGAAATGAATCAAGCTAATTAAATACACATGACTCAAGTAGGATTACCGCACATGACGGGCTGAGCGCTCACAAAGTGGGCCGTGGGTTGCATGTTTCGCAAGAAATCCATAACAACTATTCTCCTGTAACAGAGCATCGAATACAGTAGGGATGCAGACGGGAAGCCGGACGTTAGCCGGACGATCCTACTGGAGGTGAACTGGAACTAGAAAATTACATGGTCAAAAGTTTGGTACTGACAGGATGATAGTAGCCATGGCGTAGTAGTCATGGTGTAGACTAGCAGTGGTAATGTTGGCCAGACTAGAGGACGACATACGACATAATGGTACTCAGATTACGAGACATACCGTTGAAACGTTCGCCACGAGCCGTCGTCTGGGTCGACTTTCAATTCTATCCAGCTCACGTTCCATTTCAATCCAACTTATCACAGCGTCATCGGATGACGAAGAAATCCTATAAAAGAGACAAGGCTAAATAGCAAACTAAGAGTATATCCCAACGGCACTTTTATAAAGTGCTCACTTTCCAACAGGCAGGCGGTCGAAAATGCGACCTCACCTGTTTTTTCAGTATATCTCCGAGTGGGGTATAGCCCCTCTATCAACAGCGAAATTTTGAAGCGGAGAGATCAACCTGATGCTGCTTACGAAGAAATCTGCGAGATTTCAATATTGAGGGGAACCCATCGACAGAACGAAGATGTGATAACAAGTTTGTGGTGTGATTCGTTGATTAATATTCTTTTCGTGAGAGTATAACATATAATAATTAGTTGTTGCGTTTTTGAGAAAGGACGAAGCCTCTATCGAACTGACTTTGCAGGTATGGTACAACTCATTGCCTTGGGCGGGCCGTTATATGGACAACATCTCAAACGTTCGAAGTGTAAGGAATGAAAGCTCACAAAAGAGCGAGGTGATTTCAGCCTAACCAAGCCGACGGCACTGGAATGGCTGCTTTCATAGTCCGCGAGCGTGCACGCGAGTTAGCCGGAGGACTGCTCGCCCGGCGGTATCGACCAAGATCTTATCGAAAAGGATATAAGACCTGGCACGACGATCACTAGTGACTGCTGGAGGGCATACAGTCACATCGCCGCACTGCCCTATGCTTACCAGTACCTCCAGGTCAATCACCAGTTGAATTTTGTAGACCCACAAACTGGTGCCCATACTCAAAACGTAGAGTCGCTGTGGCAGAAATACAAAACGATGTGCAAGCGGCGCTTTGGAATTAATAACTCACGCTACGAGGACTACTTGTGCGAGTTCCTATGGAAGGAGTTCGGAGGTCGACGGGAGGTCGTCTTCAATTTCTGGGATCAAGTTGCGGCACTATATCGCTAGCATCTCACGTACACTAACCCAACGGCCCTCTTTAGGGCCACACTTCTGATATTAAGCCTTCAAGGGGGGGGGGGAGTATGAAAAGGCAGAGCACTCCTTGGGACTCGTTCCTTTTCCAACGCTCAGTCTCAGGAGCCACCACCCTTCTCTTCACCACAAGTCATATGGCGTGGCTCAATAAAAGTTTTACTGTTGTTTGTTGTTTGAGGACATGGATGTTATATTCGTTATCAGGACCTCAAATAACCCCTAAACGCAAGTTCTCAGCAAATTTGGGGAAAACTCCCTTGGCGCCAATTGCCGCCAAATGGAGCCAGCGCCAAAAATGAATGTTATAGTCGTTATCAGGACCTCAAATAACCCCTAAACGCAAGTTTTCAGCAAATTTGGTGAAAACTCCCTTGGCGCCAAATTGGCGCCAATTGCCGCCAAATGGCGCCAGCGCCAGAAATGAAGGTCATATTACCAGAGCATCGGATTACCCCTACAGGCGAAGTTACAGAAAATCAAAATTTTGAGTTTTCGGGGGTGTAATAGTAGAATAGTACCCATAAATGTACGCTTCGTTACGTCCGCATCTTGTCTATTGCGAAGGTTGATGTCATGGTTTTTCTTAGATTTCAAGTGAGCACAATACAATGTTGGAAAAGAAACGCAATTTTAAATTCTAAACTAAGTTGTTGTCTAAAGAGATTAACTTGATGCTCGGTATTCAAAAGTTCTATGTTCTTTCAGCTTTCAAAGGCTTTGAGCGTTCCCCTTGGGCAAATTTGTCGACCTCAACAGAACATCTGCGATTTTCAACAGTAGCCAGTGCCTGGTAAAAATGACCGATGAAGAGTAGAACTTGCTCGATATCCGGGAAAAACTCGAATCCACCTCACCTTTCTTCTAACGAGGATATAAGCTGTGTTTGAAGCTCTCTTTCGACTAATTCGGACTCCCTCAGGTCTGCTCGACTTCCACAGGTGGCAACGTAATGGTCCCACCCTTAACAAAGTTTGCTGATCAATAATGTTACAATGCTTGATGGAAAAATCTGATAACACCAAGAAATATATATTCAAATTTAGAACACGCTTGAATTACCTTCGGATTCCTGATCTCCAAACCGAGGAACCCCGCTATTCCAAAACTCTTCAAATGCCTTGAGTTTCCTTTCCTCAGAAGCATCAACAAGAGATGGTGGCACCCGAAGATTATACTCCACACTCGCCTGTAAACAAGTAACCTTGATATAATTATTAACATTAGGACGTGGTCAAAAACTCGTTTCACTATCTTCAAAGGAAGACCATGCATTCAAGAATCTCAGGTAACAATGCCATTCGAGATGGGGATTATAGAAGGCGAAAAGTTATAACCCTCGAACTTTTAATTTTTTTCAATTTTCCCCTGCTTGATATCACTTTCTGTGTTTTCATCCTATAACCATCAAAACCTGCATAATGACTCGAATGAACGAAACCATGAATGACATGAACGAAGGGAGCTGAATCGTTCACGAAAGGTATGTGTCCTTCTTCTAGCCCTGAAGCTTTTCTGAATAGAGACCACTTTATGTATTGATAAATGGGTGCCTTGACACACATAAAAAGATTGAACTTGCGTCCTAATAAGCTTTACTACATCACACTTTGCATGTCTCGGTGCTGCATTCCATCAATTACACTGGATAAGAATCTTTTTCACACTACCAAAGCGAAGTAAAAGGGCTCGGATGGTGAATGTCAGGATAAGAAGACAAAAAGAACTTACTCAGGATGTAGCGCTTCGGAAGAGCCGTGGATTTGAGAAATCACGTTAATGTCAAAGCTTTTATGGATGTTAAGTCAGTGCTCATCACAGCGGAATACATTTACGCACATACATAGGAAACGGAGAATAATCAGTCCCCACACAGGGGATAGGAAAAGGATAAAGTCTTGGGGCGTTAATCAATCCCGCCCCAAGACCGTCTGAGGGATGCGCCCACGTATTCGACTTCCATTCAGAATCGTAGTGGCGTAATTAGTGCCTACATGGCCTATACAATGAATTGCGGTGGCCAGGTGATGTACAAGTCAGTGCTTTTGCCCTCCCAGACGAGTCTGATACCGATTAACCGACCCCGAAGGGATGAAAAGCTTGGTCGGCCCAGGCGAATATCGATCAGGGATTCGAACGTGTGACCGTGCGCGTGTGCATTGTGTCACTCCCATTATACCACCGCCCTGGGGATAGGGGAAATTTTACAACATTACCCTTTTTGACCCTTTTGCGACCATTCCTCTCAAAGCAGCTTCTCCGAGTAGATCAAGATAATGAAGTGGAAAATACGCATTCACTACAACGTCACAGTATGGAGAAACCGAGCAAAATGAAAACTACTTTTACTACTCTCGCAAAAGGATGGGAACGAGTATTTGAAAAGGGAAAATTTCTCACCTGGACGCTAGCAACCGCGCGATTCGTGAAGCCACGCTCCATCCACCACATCAACCTTCTAACATATGTGTGCAGAAGAAATACTTCTGTGTTGTCTTCTGGTTTGTGTGATCTGTAATAATTTCGTGTACTTCGATGAATAAGTTTTCACACAGGTTTGCACTTCTATATAGTTGAAGAAAAACTGTTGCGGTTGCATCTGGTGCTTCAGTTCCCATTATCAATACAATACATCATTTCTGCGCTAGAATAGAAAATCAGAGTACTTGGCTGATACGCCACTCTTCTTTTGAAGGATTCATGAAATTACGAGGTTATCACAAATATGAAAAAAAGGTTCAATGAAAAGAGTTCGGCGTCAATAGTGTCACGCGATTGGTTCTCATTTAGTGCTGGTGCTTTTGTGAGTCTCGATCTGCCTTCTCCCTTCAATTGCAACCATCCATGAAGAACTCTTGCGTTCAATAGGCGTACGGCGCAAGTGTTCTTTGATAACTAAAAGCCTAATTGATCAGTTGAGGCCTTGAATACTGAATACTTACAGGTATTGCCGACTGTTGATCATCCCATACATGGCCCTTCTTATCATTGATATATCCTACCATATATAATTCGCTAGGTGTGTCTGTTGGTTTGCCGGTGTGTTTGTGTGTACGTGTGTATGTGTTTGCGTGTGTGTATGTGGGTGTGTGGGCAGGTGTGTGTATGTGTGTGTTCGAGCAGAAATTCAATACTCCTGTCCCCCCAAACCTAGACATTCAGAGCTTCAAGGGATACAGATGGCAGTATGAGTGCACTGATCTTAGATGATAGGGAATGATAACAGCTAATAGGGTCTGATATCGAGGCTTAGACAGCAAAAGGCACTGGTCCATTGTCAACAGTGAAACCCTAGTACTTTCGTAGGTGAGTAGAAGGTGAAGAAACGGTAGATTGTTTGTGAGCGGAAGTGATAGCAACTAAGAGGGCTGATACGAAGCCTTAGAAGGTAGGAACCACTGTGAACGTCACCTTTCGGTTCAGTTAAAAGTGGAGCCTCGACACTTCATAGAGTGATGGAGGATTCGTCAATATCGCAGACGGATGGTAATAAAGACTGAAAACATCTGGTAACGGATGACAATTGTCACCAGACTGCTTCCTCTTTTGGTATGGCAACGGAGCACTGCTACTTTAATGAAATATCCTTGATGTTGTGACCTGGTTCATAGGATAAAACATGATGACAGGCAAGTTGTGTAAAACGAAAGACAAGTGCAGTGACAAGGACCTACCAAAGTCATTAGCACAAGAGAAGAAAAGAGTTGCGGTATTCGCTATCAAATTGTGACGGGTTCGCGTATACTTCGAGGTATGCGACTCAATAAGGACCACGTAGACCCAATGAGGACTACGTATTCCGATGTCAGCTGCCGCAAAACCTATTCGACCATTAGCAATGTGAGAACACCGACCGATGACTTATGCACACGAAGATACGAAGTGTCATGGAAACAGTCTTTCAATAGTGCTGTTAGCGTCATTTGAAAACATTATTAGCATGTATCATACAATACCCGTTCGCTAACCAGTTGCTCGACTGCAGAAAAGTCGGTGCGAGAGTAAAAAAAACAAAGGGAAGGATCAATTTCCAAATGATGGTTATTAAAGATTTCAATCACAATAGATAAAGATCTCTCGAACGTCAGCGGAAAGGTCGCCGTCGAGAAGTGGTATTAATTCAACAGCAAGAAAAAAACAAATTCGGTCCCCTTAAACAATACCTTGTTTCACTGCGCCTTTTGAATCTCAGTTACGTTCCCGTTCCTTCAATGGGCCCGATAAAAGAAAACAAATCCTCATATGATAAGATCAACAAGAGCACCAGATCGAGACATACAATCATAGGCATACACGCCATCAATTTGCAATGCTATTGGCCACTTGCTGAACCCAATTTAGTGAGGAATGAAACCGAGTAAGAATGAAAGCTTGTCCCGATAATTCATCATTTAGAAATTCAATGAATAATGGTGTTGTTACAATTTTATTTCGGAGGAATCGTTCCTCTAAGCCAGCAGAACACTCTGAACTTTTCACGAAGGGAGGAAGTCGGGCGTAAGCCGTCCTATCCGACTACTCTTCATAGATGATTATTGACGGTCGGATAAGTCTTGTCGTAAAAATGAGGGAGTTTGAGAGGAACGTGACCTCTCATTGAAACATGGGGTTGTAGTGGTCGTCATTTAGTAGCAAGGAATATCTCAAATTCTGTTTTCCTGATCTTGTATTGACTGCAGTCAGTCTTTATTATTGATACTGTCATGAACCATATTAAACTGTCTAGGCTACGTTGTGAATACTAAAGGTTTTTGAGCAGATCTTGCCCACTGAGCTCGTTTATCAGCCGCTATTATTTTCCATTATCCGGTATCAACGATCCGCTTAAACGCTATACCAAGCAGTAAAGTAACGAGGCTTATCTCTTACTAAGAGATCGTAGAAGAACCCACTGAATATTACGCTTCAACGCCCGCGACCAGCCTTCACAAGTTGCTACCATTCGTATCATGAAATGATGTGTTTCGTCACATCCCACAACGCGCCCCAGAATGTTGAGCACGAACACAGTGAATCAGCTTTCTATAACCACCTATCAACCATTGTCAGTTAAACATCTACTATCTCCTAGTACCCAAAACTCCTACCAAAGTACCACCGTTCCGCCGTTAAATAGGACGAGCGTTATGGGCCCTTTGTATTCATAGGGAACCGTGGTACATTGTTAGGAGTTATGGAATACTAAGTTCACATCGCTATGAGTTATGTGACACTAAGATCACACTTGATCATTCATATCACATTAAACCACTTCCTGTCACCTGCCATTTCCTAGGTTCCTCAAATGTGAAGTAGGGCGGTAGATAGTCACTATGAGGCGCAGAAGCATTTTGCAGGCGCCGACGATTCAGCAAATCGTTTCATTTCCGACACTGTTTCTTAAATTTGGAACGCAGATTTGAGATCAACGTTCAAAAGCACTCAAGACAGTAACCTGTGATCTTGACAGTAGGCTCATAAAGACATCACTTCCAACAAACTCTCATAAAAAATGGGAAAAATGTTCCAAGAAGGATCACTCAAAGATCTTCGAGTAACTTCTTTTCCCCTGAGAGGACTTACAATTAGAGATTTGAATAGTAGCCAGATGGGGTAAACGCAAAGGTCAAAGCTAAAAAAAGGACTACTTCGCACGCTCCTGATTACTGCTGTTTCTCGTGACATCCGATTGGTTAAACAGAATTTAGTGGGAGCTCCGCCACTTCGGGGACAATTCAAGTAGATTCGTGTTGAAAATAGTTTAGTAACAATGACATTAGTAACTTGTTAGAAAGTGTAGTCGCCTGACCTAGACTTGCTTTTCAAAAAGCCCAGGTGACTAGTTTGTTAAATGATCAATACATCCTTCATAGCTATAAGACTTTGACTCCCAATCAGTCAGATTCTAAGCTCTACCACGTGCCTTTGATCCAACTCCATTTTTACTCGGTGTACTTTTGAAGCTCAATAAAGCGATTCATGGTTCAAAACCAATGGTAAATAGATCCAACACTTTGCACTGTCAGCACCACCGTTCGGCGTCTTCCAGATGATTTGAGAAAAGGGTGAAATCTTGAAGAGCTAATTCGCAATTGGATAAAAAAAAAATTACCTGAACACTCCATTCAGAATATCGTGCAATTTAGCAGAACACCGATCGAACGCTTTTTCCTGAACTTGGCTATGTTAAAAGTTGTTAATAGGACTTTAAATTACGAGGGTGAACAGACCAAAAGTTCACTAGAGTAGAACGCCATGTCGTACTGTACAAAATCCAGGTATTTCTCCCACATTGAGCAACTATTAACAAATGCATTCAGAATCTGAAAGAAACTCAAATGACATTATTTGCTGGATTCTCTGGTGGTAAAAAAATCAAGAGAAAATGAAGAAAATAAACCTTTTCCCATTCAGACAACACCTCGCGACTTGGCTTTACTTCCTTTAAGAATTCAAGCCTTTTCAAACGAAATTCGATTTTACGAGGATGGCAAGATATTGCCTAAACGAATAGTGTGAAACCATGAAATAAACCGTAACACGGTAAAGCCTATACTTGGTCGATTATTGCCAGCTGCCGGTCAACAAGAGCCTTTCGGTTTTCTGCGGAACCACCAGGACTACTGCTCTCGAAAATTTCTTCCTGAAGCACATTGAGCATATAAGTGAAATTGACAAATGCTTCAAAGAACGTACATTAATCTTGAGAAATTGATCTAAGAGAGCCGAATTCCTGGAATCTTTTGAGAACTCAGCAGCAACTCGTTGTCTTTGCAATTCCAGATCAACCAGTTTGGGTGGAGTCGTTAGCTAAACCAAGTTTGGGCCTACGAAGTCTGACTGCACAAAGAACATCTCTCTGCACTCGATGAGATGTGTGAATAACGCGGAAGACACGTACCTCAACTTGGAGTTCGAGTGCCTGCTGCTGTTCTCCAACGCGTTTTCTTTCAGCGATTTCATGCTGAAAGAGCAAGAAATAAAACAGGCGAAAAACATAACTGGCAAACCGTATTACCAAATGACGAAATTCGCGATCCGGTGTTTTAGACAAAGCGATATAGTCTATGTTTGTGTGGTATAACGGTTCCTTTTTTCGAAATATTCGTTCCACATTTGAGTCATTCAGCTTTCGAAGCTGTCCACCATAGTATCGCTCCGACCGCACCCTCTTTTCCCGTAAATCACGTATCTCCTTCGAGAAAAACAACTAAAAACAAGCTCATTGTATAACGACCACTGCACCACAATTACTCTTCTATCATAGTTGAAGTCAGAAGATTACTGCTAGCCTGCTCAACAAAAACCGAAATAACTGACGAAAAGAAGAAGAAACGTCAAGCGACGAGATGAAGGAAGTGTGAATTTTAAATTTCTACTTCCCATTTGAGCCAAAAAAACTATGATTAACCACTCCACGCAAGCTAACTAATGAAAATCGACTAGACGAGAAACGTGTACAGCAGCAAATCGTAGGCAGGCAAGAGGAAAAATGGTCGAAAAGCCACTCCTAAGATTAAGTTTACTTTCTACACCTTCACCGCAAATTATCGTCTGCTCGCAAGCATTACAGAGATCATACACTGTTTACATCTATCTACAATTTTTAATGAAAGTTAATGGTAACGTTCGACCAGCACAACCGCGCTTAATTAAATAATTTTCGATGGTGATGGAGGTATGAATCTCCACATGTTCTTGAGGTGAAATAACTCACCTCAACCAATCGCTCATTACCATTCAATATTGAGCAGAACTGATTTCTATACTCTGCAGTATGCCCCTTCGGAATAGAATCCATTTGGAAAATTTCGTGGTCATACGAACTATGGAAAACTGCAAGAAATGAATTTTTTATCAGTAGGAAAAAGGAAGTTTTCAAGAACTCTCACCAATATAAGAGCCTTCGTTAGAGCGTTCTTCTCTATCAGCAAGGAACTCCCATTTCCCCTTCTTCTGAAAAAGGATGAACTTCGTCACGAAACTCAACTACCAGAGTTATTTTTATACTTATATGCTCATTTTCAAAGTTTTTTATGAGGGTTACGTGCTCTGAGGTGCTAAAAAATGGTCGTTAGTGAAACCAAGAGGACTGAAATCTGGAAACACAAGCACATCGATACCCACTATGTTCAGTCTTGGTGAATCGCGGCGCTTCCGCCTTCTGCTTTGATCATCGGAATCGCTAGAAGAAGAAGAACTGCTTGAATCGCTTGAGCGAGTTCTCCTGAGAGCCAAGAAGTGGTAATATGAATAAAGAAATACCAGGAGGATCATAATACAAGTAAAAAATACTAAGAGGATCATACTTTTTCCGACTGCTGCGATCGCGAGACTCCGGAGAACTCGATGTAGCCCTGGATGAATTAAATATTGCCATGGTCAGATTGAAAACCACCACACTGAGCGTCTCAGTTACCTCGTATGCTTCATGCGTTTTCGCTTTTCCTTTTTTCGCCTAGATTTTGTCGACTTTTTCTTCTTTTTCGAAATTGGTAAATCAACCTTCTCCTCACTGATAGGAGTGAAATGTGGCGCAGGCGCAGGCTGCTAAACATATCATATATAATATCGAAACCACGCCGAATTTAGAAGCAACACAAGCTCTACTTATTCCTAGCAAGTTTGCTGAGCACGGTTAGTGAAAGGTATGACTTTAGCAGTGACTTGGAAGGATACTGCTAAGAACAAGTCCTTATGCCGCATTTCCTTACTTGGAATATCATTGTGGACATAGTTTTTGCCCCACTCACCAATCCAATACTAGTTCCGGATGAGGCTATAGCGTACACGATCTTGCGATTCTAAGGAACTAACGGGGCAAAGCATCTTACTAGCACTTTTCACTGTAAAGTGTTTTAACCAGATGATGTTATGAAGGGCTGTCCAGGACCGGCTGCATAGGCTTTTATACCGCCTATGTTACTTAGTCATGCCAGTATGTTCTATAACTAAAATTTGCTTGTAGATTTTAAAGTTTCAATTTTCTCACTGTAAGCCAATAGTCGCCAACATTTCTTGGCTTGACATTCATTTTAAGGGATAAGAACATGCTTCTATTCTCCAAGTTTCAAAATTTGCCAATAACTCAGCCCTCCTAAAATAACTTTAGACTCGCGAGCTGTGGCAAACGAAAGACAAACAAAAAACACCAAGTCAAATCACCAAGTCAGATGCAAAAACTCTTCTGGCCTTACACAGGCCATCCTTGAAAGGGTAACAAATGAGCAGAGCAGTTAAATGGCAATAATCATCGCTCAATCATACCGATACTCAGCATTTGGTTAGCCTCAAAATTTAAAGAACATAAAGGTGACGTACGTGAACTTCTACGTCTTCATCATCATCGTCGCTGTATATGTATCGAATAGCAGCTTCATTTTTCTTCCTCTCACGCATACGTTCCTCTTTCGCCTTTTTTTCTTTCTTCAATCATAACAACTTATTCCTCTTTGAAGAAATACGCTCCAATACATAATGAGGTATTGGCCAAAATAATCTCACCAATTCGCGGATTTCTAATATCTTTTGCTGCGTTTCGAAAGACGAGTAGTTGTTACCGTCATCAAGCTCTCCTTCCTCCCTTTCTACAGGAGTCGAATTAGCATAGGCTGGGAACATTGTATCTGAATGAACCGTTACAGAAAAAGACAAAAACTGACATAGCTCAACACAACAACATAGTGGATGATTCTAGACAAAAAAAAACGACATGAACAGGCCTAGGCTATGGAACCAGACAATTTAAAGGCTGCACCTGTGAAATTAAAAGTTAAACAGCAAAATCTGATTGTCGCAGAGATTTAGACGTTCTCCTCAAAAGAACAGCTGCTTCGCAGCCTCTGTTTCAGAGCACGTTATTTTACGAAGGATGCCTGTCTACCCTTCACCATTTTATGACTGATAAACACACAAAAACGAACCGAAACGTGCTGCGCGTCAGTACTACGGCAAACACGGCTACGGTTTGGATCAAGCGAGTGCGCGTGTTGCAACGTAACCTCTTAGTTAACCGAGCAACTGCCCGGTCCTTTTTCCCATTTGTAGCTTCGTATACGTGTCGGGTGAGGGTTTGCCTGTTCAAATAGCGTTGTGCCACGAGAGAAATATCTTGTTTAGGAATTCTGCGTCCAGTACATTTTATTTTACGGTAAATTTTCGGAGTATGGGTAAATCCACGCGACCCGGGATGAGCGGGGGACGCACGATTCGTGCGATTCTGGGTGCGCGCGGCAAATTGCGCGGCGGAATCCGTGATGATTCGAACGACTCTGACGCCTACTATTGGAGCACAAACTTGAAGCAGAGTAGATTAATAGGATCAGCTGTCCATACCCAACTATTCTACTTCAAGTTTGTGCCCCAATAATAGGCGTCAGAGTCGTTCAAATCATCACGAATTTCGCCGCGCGCACCCAGAATCGCACGAATCGGTACACACCCGGGATGGTGTGTGTCAAGTCGTGCGTCCGAGGGTGCGCGCGGCAAATTGCGCGGCGAAATTCGTGGCGAATTTGGACGACTCCGGCGCCTATCATTGGGGCCCAAACCTGAAGAAAGGTAGATTAGTAAGGTCGGCCGATCCTACTATTCTACTGTACTTCGAAAATGGGCCCAAATAATAGGCGCTGAAGTCGTCAGAATAGGTATGGGTTTCGCGCGCAATTTGCCGCGCGCACCCTCGGACGCACGACTTGACCGTCCCCCCCCCCCCCCCCCGGGATGAGCACGGCAAATTGCGCGCCGAAATTCATGGCTATTTAGATAGCTCCGAAGCCTGTCCTTGGGCCGCAGGTCTAGAGTAAAGAAAGTTCATGGGATAAGCTGATCCTACTAATCTACTATACTTCAAATTCGGACCCCGATGTTAAGTCCTAAAGTCGTTCAAATTGCCACGAATTTCGCCGCCCACATCTCCGGGCGCCCGCATGCTCCGTCTCCCAAATTTCCACGAGTTTGACGTGAATTTACGACTCTGCACTGGACATTTCTGCGGTCATGTCTCTGATCCCGCTAATGCTTCGTTGTTTGTTTCCTTCTTCTATTAAAATTTTGGCTTTCTCTGGGCTTCGCGCAGAATGAGGTAGTGACGGAGCGCTCCACTTGGGACCCTTCTCCACAAATACAGATCGTACGCAGAGGAAATGAGCCCCGAAGAACGAGAGTTTACAATACGACGAATACTCAAACGAAGTTAGTGTGATTGCTAGAAGGATTCTAGTTGGATCTAGCAGAGTAGGTCTGCCATCACTCGTCGACAAGTTAGAAAAAGAATATGACGATACAAAAAATGAAGAATCTGTATTGTAGGAGAATAAGGATAGTTAAGGTAATCGGATGACGAACGGGAGAGAAGAGAGGAACGATGGTAATCAGTGAAGGAAGATCACGAGGGTGACGGAAGTAAACGCTAGCAGTATAAAAAGGTGATCTCGGGTGAAATAACCGATTCTGCAGAGGAGATAGAAGTGATTTGAGGTTTGGAGGGAGCAAAAGACGGCCGGGAATAAAGAGGTGGACTTAGGAGTTGGAAGGGAGGGTCTAGAGCCTTGAGAAATAAATAAATACCTTATCTAGGGACGCGACATGGATATAATAAGCCCCTTATCCAAGCTTCAGGATAGCCTGGCTAGCCCCCGGAGTCAACCCCCACGTCAGAGCCTGGCAAGCTATAGGCTGGGTACTCAATTGCCAAAAACAGTAATATAGATAGGCCTCATTCCCCTGAACCTGAGGGAGCCCCCAATATGGCGGCGATGCTGCTAAAATCTCAGGACCAAAACAGGCTGCTCAAATGAGCAGGACTAAGATGGCGATCTGTACTTTCAACGCACGGACGCTTGCATCGGTAGCGTGTGTAGAAAACCTGATGATGTAAGCTAGGGAGATCAAGTGCGACGTCATCGGACTGACCGAGACGAGAGGGCCTCGCCCGCTGTATGCTGTATTTGAGACAGAAGAACTGTTCCTTGCAGCATGCGAAAGCAGAGGTGTCGGCAGCGTGGGTCGTCAATACGCACTTGGCCATGAACATCGATTGGTACGAAAGCTTAACAACCCGAATCGGACGTTTGCGATTAAGAAGATGTGGCTCAACCCCAGCTCTAACCATCTTCTTTGCTTACGCACCAACATCGATGGAGAGGCTCTACGGAGAAGACCACCTTTCTTCGAGGTGATCGTCGGTGATTTTAACGCCAAGATTGGTCCTAGAAGAACGGCTGATAAGCTCCACATCGGGACTCACGGATTGGAATGGAACGAGCAGGGTGAAGGGCTGTCCGAGTTTATCATGTCGACCCACACATCCATGGTAACTCGCGTTCCCAGTAGCCCTCTCATTTGCGATGGGCGTAGACTGCGATGCTCACCTTGTGGACAGTCCATAACTAAATAAACGACATCATTTAACGACATCGGAGGTTTTGCCTGACTAACATCGCTGTTGCTCCGAAGTTCTGCACGGGATCGACCATCGTCTCCTCCGCCTAGATTCTGCTTCTCAGTGCGTGAAGAGAGAGGTATGAAGTTCAGGAAACGAGGCTTCCAGGCCTCCATCAACTGGGACCACTTCGCTTCCAATGCGAGTGAATGGGAAGATTCCGTTATCGATAGCATCAATGAAGAATACAACTGGCTCGTCGAACATCTTCACGATGTGCTAGGAAAGCGGAGAGACCACAAGAAGAGATGACTCTCTTCAGACTCTCGCTAGTGTGGAATTGCGCGAGCTACAGGCAACCATCAAGTCCGGAGTTGCGATGCTATGAAGAGAAGCATTAAAGGAAGATGTGAGAGAGAGAAAGGCAGCAGTTATGGACCAAGCCGCCGATACCGGGAAGAGCTTTTCGCAATGCTCGACCGAGCTTCGCCGATTATAAGGAAGTGACTTCCCTTCGTTGTCCTGACGGAACAGTTACTACATCTCGAAGGGCAATGGAGAAGGTCATTTAGACTTCCAGTCGGATCTCTTCGACAGCCACGCTACCTGCCTACCCACCATATTATGCAAGACGAATATATTGCTCCTCCGGTTTCCGATTCCGAATTTCGTAATGCACTCACGTCGATGAAGAATTATACGGCGCTCGCTCCCGATAGAATCAAACCAGAACATCTGAGGAGTCCTCCACCAATTATCGTCAGAACTCTGGTCAGGCTCTTCACGCGGTACCTGTCGGAATGCAAAGTGCTCACGTCGTGAAGAACTAGCAAGGCTGTGTTGCTGTATAAAAAGTAACATCCAGATGATATTGGCAATTATTGCTGAGTCTGACTGCTGTCTGCAATCACGAGCTTTTCACTCGCGTCATCCTGAACAGGATTGACAGAATATTAGATGAAGGACAGCCATGCGAGCAAGCAGGATTTCGGAGAGGGTTCAGCACAATCGATCATAGCCATACTCCTACAAGACTCATTGTGGTATCGCGAGCTTACAAAATGCCGTTATGTCTTATGTTCATCGATTTGAAGAAAACCCTTGATACCGTTGAGAAGAAAGCGGTAATTGGAGCCCTGGGCAACCATGGTGTTCCTACTCAATAAATAAGGATGCTTCGTGACCTCTACGACAACTTCACAACCAGGATTTCACCATTTTACAAGGAAGTCATTATCAACGTGAAGAGAGGCGTTCGGCAGGGCTATACCATCAAACATTTCAGTGCCGCTCCCGACAATAAAATGCGTCATTCGGAATGAGGAGGCTTGGAAGTGAAGGTCGACGGCCGTTATCTACATACATCCTCCGCTTTGAAGACGACATTGTGCTTATAACACCGAACATCGAGCAGGCGGAATGAATGCTGGCCGACTTTGACACTGAAAGAGCGGCTTGAGACTGAACCAAACGAAGACGATGTTCATGAAAAACGGATTGGTACCTGATGCACCCTTCAAACAGAACGAATATTATCCGCTTGCTTTAGCTATTTAGGTCGGGAAGTCAACATGGTAAACGGCATAGCTCTGGAGCTGTGCAGAAGGAAACGCGCCGCATGGGGAGCATTTAAGAATATCGAGGGAGTAGTGAAGAAAACAAAGAACATCCGGCTCCGCGCTAACATTTTCGACACTGCTGTCCTTGACGTACGCTTCGGAGGAGACTTGGGCTCTACGGAAGCAAGATGAGCATGCTGTCAGCGCGCGCTTTGAAAAGGACGATGCTCAGAATCAAATGCATAAAGGAATCCAGAGTTTCTTGCTCCGTCATCGGACGAAGATCAGGTATGCCATTGATTACGCCAAGAAATAGAAGATCAGGTGGGCAGGGCACGCTATGCGATATAGTGATGACCGCTGGACCAGGGCAGTTACTGAGTGGATCCCTCGGGACATCAAACGAATTCCAGGACGGCAGTCAACGAGATGGTCAGACTCCTTCCCGAAAGCTCTGAACGAAAGGAATGCTGGGCCTCATGTCCCTGAAACGAGGACGATTCACTGAACCGCTCTGGCTCGTGACAGGGACGAATGGAGACGTTACTGGCGCCCGCTCGAGGAAGTCGTTGATCAACGGGACGACAGGTGATACAGGTGATAAATTTGCTCAGAAAGAGGGAGTAGTGCATCATTTTAATAAAATTGCGTTCATTGGACTGGATGGCGTTACTCTCCTTGAGAGACCTGACAAGGTCTTGTAGAGACTGCAAGCAGCTGAATTCCGCTTTAGGTGCAGTAAATGTTAATTTTTGAAGTTAGGTGGAAAACTTGATCTATATTGTGGATGCCTAAGGCATAAGAACAGAAGACCCCTCACAAGACAGAGGCAACGCAGAGAATGCCGTAACAAAAGATAATCATGGAATTGGGATTTTCTTCAGGCGCGGTACAATGAGGTACAAATTGTGGTGAATTTAACCTCATTTGTCAACACAAGCCGATGAATTCATTGAGGGCGAAAGGGTAGAATGATGTTGAAAGGAGATCACCAAAAGACATTTGAAGGAGCGTGTTGAAATGGAAATTAAGATAAGGGTAATTGAATCAAATGTATTTGTGTCCTGATGTACCTGTCCTGTTGGCCACAGGTGCATCCCACTATGGATTAGGAGCAATAATTTATCAGTAAATATAAAGACGACACCGAGAAAGTAACCGCTTATGCCACGCTCCTTAATTCAAAAAGGGAATCATGTACACACAGAAAAGGGGACGATAGATAGAGTTTACAGCGTGGAAAACAAGGCGATTATACCGTGCAGGTCCAGGGAAAGTATGCTGCATATGCTGCATTCTGGTTATTATGAAAAAACCGTATAAGCCTTGCCCGGAGCAAACATGGTGCTAGGCATTGATAAGGAAGTTGCCCATTCAGCGAGACTTGCAGAACTTGTGCCCTCTTCGCTAACAACTCCCCTATGGACACTACTGCATCTGTGGGAAGAACCAGTCAAGCCTTGGCAGAGGACTCGTATGGTTTCTAGACGCATGCGATGAAAAGTCGTTGACAGATGTCGACGCTAAGTCCTTAATGACCGGAGGTGGCCCGCAAGGGCCGAGAGAACCGTAGAGATGTTGCAGATGATCTTCACTACTCGTGGGCTCGCGAAAACAAGTGTTTCGGATAATATACCGTCATTCGTGTACGAGCGGTATTCAGAAAATGTTGCGAGGGAAGGGACATTACATTGACCTTGACTTCGCCGTAATATCCCAAGTCCAACGGCCAAGCCAAAAGACTCAACGGCCAAGCCAAAAGACTCATGCAGACGTTTAAGAGTGATGGTACAAGGAGTTGCCTGACGGCAGAGAACCGGGCAATATGTCATCGGCAAGGTATATGCGAAATTACCATGGAGGAGACAAGTGGATTACAGGAATACAAAAGTCACTTGAGATGTTTTGAGCTTTTCCGAGATTCACAAATTTATACAGCTTACGTTTCGGCCTCTTCGCCTTCTTCAGAGCCTGAAAGCCGAAAAACAATTTGAGATTGGTCCTCACGTAGGCCTAGACAATACTTAAAACAGTCCTCTAGACTAGTAGACCCCCTGGACTCGATCAATACAAGAGAGTCACATGGCTTACCTTAAACTCAGAGGCCAACTACTAGGACGACCGCACAAGAACGGAACTTCTGCGTACAATAAGCAACCCATCTCCTCCCTGACCTCACCGTAACTTCAAATTTGCAGAGGTCGAGGAAGGGCGCGAGGTCACGGGTAATGGCCACGCACTCTTCCTTTCTATTAATTTGAGGAATCCTAGCTGCAATCCAAAGCGCCTCGAGTGTTTTCCGTGCAGGGGTGTCCGCTTCCATAGCCAAGATGGCTACTGAAATTTCGAACTTTCTACCATCATGGCACTCAATTCGATGCATTCCCAAAGATGTTTGTATGCGAGATCTTCTTAGGTAAAATTAGAATTTGGTAAATGACCCCAACATTCATGCAGTCACCCCTTCGATTGAAAGGACGCACAATGCAGTCGGTGGTTTCACACAAGCTGTCGTAAAGACGATTTCGGATCAACTTGCGGCTTAGGTTTCCTGGGGGTATTTCCACAACCCTGACTTCTTCTTGTAGATCACACCTAGTCACACAGGCTCGAATTGCTCTGCTCATCTCTTCGGAGATGAATGGCAAACAAAGGACTGCCTTATTGACAGATGCTTGTGGGCGGAGTCTGCGATGTGTGAAATGTCCCCCACGTTGTGAATCCTGGTGGAAGCCAGGATACCCATTAGACCGCGCGACTTTTCGAGCCAAGTCCAACGACTCTGTCATAAGATCAGTATCAGAAGAAACCCTGCTGGCAACTCTGAACATATTTCTGTTGAGTTGTTTTGATGTTGTTTCGAGCCTTTCCGAGATTCACAAATTTAGGATCAAGGATTCACAACTTCTCAAGATGGCAATCCGATCAAAGCGTGATATTATGTATTCATGTTTGAAGGAGTGCATTGTTAAAGAGAAGTGTTGCGAACGGATCGTGCCGGAGCGCCTTTGGACAAGAATAGTGGGTGAGTCGAAGAACATTTGTGATTTGATCCGAGCTAAGGCAAAGACAAGGCTAAAAAACAAGTTCGCTAGGTTAGTAGATCAACAACGGGCTAGTGACATGCAAGCAGTGTCTAACGTTCATCAAAACAACGAGGCAAACCTAACTTCTAGTACAGTAGAGCACCTATCCAATTGTCGGGTAACGGTTCTGTGCAACATCACTCTTTCCAAAGAAGCGTTGTCACTGTTGGAATTGGGTCCCAGCTTTGCACTAGCTCAATCCATCAACCCTCAGGTCGTGTGCAAGGTTGTGGGTAACCTACAGATCCTTCAGGATCGCCTTAGATGCAGGGCCAACAGCATAGTGCGGGAGGGAGGCGCGAGAGATCAGGCAGATAGGGTGTTCCCTGTTCTACCCTTTCCTTGCACCTTTTACAGGCCCCAAGAACCACATGCTGTTGTAGACACTAAATTCCGCCTTCTCGCTGAATCTGTTTACGGGGTGGTACGGCAGTACGTAAACAAACGTACTGCGTTCAACCTAACCCCCTCACAGAGGCATGGCTTCAAAGATTTACGTAATCGATTGGAAGCTGGAGAGATTCGCTTGTCTGTGAGCGACAAAGGAGGGGAATTCTTGGTCATCCCACAAGAGCTTGATAAGGCTATAACGCAATCACATCTTCAGGACAAGACATTGTATTGCAGATCTACTGAAAAAGAATACACTAGACAATATAGAAAACTGAACAAAGTCTGGTGTTGCGTGGCGAAGGTTGCTGGACTGGCAAGCTCCACAATCAATCGCCTGAAGAGTGATCTGCCGCTGTGCCCTGTTTTGTACACTCGTTTCAAGACGCATAAGATCACCTTTGCAGACCTGAGCTCGAACGACCCTTCAGTGTTCAAAGTCAGACCAATTATCAGCAATGTCGGGGGACCCACTGATAAAATTTCTTGGTTTCTCAATGTAATTCTACAACAAATCCTCCAGTACGTACCCGCCCACCTTACCAACACGAACATGCTACTCGAAAAACTGCTAAATGCAGATCTTCGAGGAGACGTGGTAGTGGAATCATTCGATGTTACGTCTCTCTACACAAATGGGTCGAATGAGGCCGCCCTCGAGGCCACATACGAGTTGTTAAATGATCACGAATGCACTCTTAGATTGTACGGTTTCTCGGTCTCCCAGATAATGACTGTCTTGAAAGAGTGCTTAAACTGCTCGTTTTTCAGGTGGTCGGGCGTTTACTATAAGCAGATTAGGGGTTTGGCTTTGGGCCAACGGCTAGCACCAGTATTGGCAATAGCCTACATGTCAAAAGTTGAGGAACCTATCCTAGACCGCAGGCCAGTTCTCTACACTCGCTATATTGATGATTGCCTGATCATATGTTCCACTCAAGAAGAGATGGAAATATGTTTTGACATTCTCAATAAACAGGCAGATCAGATCAAATTTACACGAGAAAGACCAAGACGGAACTGGCTACCATTCCTCAATATCCAAGTCCAACTATCGAGGGGGACAGTACGGACCAAGTGGTACCGCAAGCCTAGCTGTAGGAATATCCTTATTCACTGCCACTCGGCCCACCCCATAAGAACAAAACAGTCTGTCATCAGAAATATGTTCAGAGTTGCCAGCAGGGTTTCTTCTGATACTGATCTTATGACAGAGTCGTTGGACTTGGCTCGAAAAGTCGCGCGGTCTAATGGGTATCCTGGCTTCCACCAGGACTCACAACGTGGGGGCATTTCACACATCGCAGACTTCGCCCACAAGCATCTGTCAATAAGGCAGTCCTTTGTTTGCCATTCATCTCCGAAGAGATGAGCAGAGCAATTCGAGCCTGTGTGACTAGGTGTGATCTACAAGAAGAAGTCAGGGTTGTGGAAATACCCCCAGGAAACCTAAGCCGCAAGTTGATCCGAAATCGCCTTTACGACAGCTTGTGTGAAACCCCAGACTGCATTGTGTGTCCTTTCAATCGAAGGGGTGACTGCATGAATGTTGGGGTCATTTACCAAATTCGATGCCAGGCCTGCGATGCTGAGTATAAAGGTGAAACAGGGCGCCCCCTTCGTACGCGAATCAGGGAACATCTGGAGGGCCTAAGAAGATGTCGCATACAAACATCTTTGGGAATGCATCGAATTGAGTGCCATGATGGTAGAAAGTTCGAAATTTCAGTAGCCATCTTGGCTATGGAAGCGGGCACCCCTGCGCGGAAAACACTCGAGGCGCTTTGGATTGCAGCTAGGAATCCTCAAATTAATAGAAAGGAAGAGTGTGTGGCCATTACCCGTGACCTCGCGCCCTTCCTCGACCTCTGCAAATTTGAAGTTACGGTGAGGTCAGGGAGGAGATGGGTTGCTTATTGTACGCAGAAGTTCCGTTCTTGTGTGGTCGTCCTAGTGGTTGACCTCTGAATTCAAGGTAGCCATGTGACACTCTTGTATTGATTGAGTCCAGGGGGGTCTATTAGTCTAGAGGACTGTTTTAAGTATTGTCTAGGCCTACGTGAGGACCAATCTCAACTTGTTTTTCGGCTTTCAGGCTCTGAAGAAGGCGAACAGGCCGAAACGTAAGCTGTATAATTTTGTGAATCTCGGAAAGGCTCAAAACATCTCAAGTGACAAGTTCAGCTATGCCGAGATTAAGAGAAAGTCGAACATGGTCCATTCTAGGAATACAAAAGTATTACATGAATTACGTTTCGAATCACGTACCCGTAAAGCCCACCCAGATCAAATGAAGGAGAGATCTGGGCCAAACCAGACTATTAAGACTGCACTAAAAAGGAGGTCGGGGATATCTGAGGGTTTACCGCAAAGGATGTCGGAGCGAACACGCAAACTGACAAGCAGCTTGAAGAGTCACGCGAAAATCGGGAAGAACCGAGTGATATAAAGCAGTGGGTAATTTATTAGAAATAAAAATTATGCGAATGTTAAGGAGGAGGATAGGGGTATAAAAGGCGTAGGTGCGGTGAGGAGGGGTATTATGTGAGCTTATGAACCGACGCCCAATCCGCCTGTATCGCCCCACCTTCGCCGCCTACCCCTACCCCACCTGCCGTGGCTTCTTCACTGGGTAGTGGCTCACCAATTGTGACCCAGTTGCCAGTCCTTGTCGTTGAGGCGGTAAATGGCATGAGCTTTGGTGTGGAGTCATGATGTAGTGAGGAGAAAAAGCTCAGCAGTCTGTGTTTCACTGAGCAAATGTGGGGGCGAGACAGGTGAGATGTTCGGACGTGTGGCGAAGCCGTGATTCCCATAGCGAACGCTTGAACGGCATCATTTTTGGAGAGGCGTGAGGCGGAACGGATATCTCCCCAAGCTTCGCCAAAAACTTGACAAAAGGCATGTTTTGTGTGCCCAACCTAAGGCTTACATCCAGGTATTTGAAACAGGCTTTTGCAGAGGGTGTGGTTACAGAGCAGTGATATCATTTCGTACTACTCTTGCCCTTGAAGAGAAATAGTGAAGATTGTGTTTGATCTTCAACCACATGAATCAGTTATAATGGGCATAGGCTATGTAGATTGAATAATTGGAACACTGGCAGAGGGTGAGAGGGAGAACACTTTCACAGCTGATGCACTAAGTGAGTTAGTGTTTAGATGAACTGGGTCGCATGGGGGAGGGAGATGTAGTGGAAATAGAAGTGGCTATGGTGGAAGCAAAAAACGGGGGAAAAAGGAAGAGGACTTAGGAAATGAAAGAAAACATCTGGAGGTCTAGAGAACTAAACACTACCTATATGAGATGCATCTTCATAATAAAGAGTTCCTCCACATCTGTACCTACCGTCCACCTACTGATGCAAGACAAAAGGGAAACAGAAGTGGGCATTGACCTCATAAAGAAATCAAAACATAAAATCACCCATTGATGAAGAGGAATCCGCAGTGGAATCCGCGACTTAGTCTAACACTGCATGACTGCCAAAAGATTAGTGTGATAACATCAAAGGAAGTAGGAGAGGTGTCATTTCTTACGTGGAAAGTAGCCAGCTACAAATGCCACAATTCTACGGCGATGAAGAGGAATTCCCAGAACTTCGGAAGTTTTTCAATCTTTGGCGCTTGAAAGCCATGTATCAAGCACTGTAGAGAAATTATCTTTTTCAGCAGGTAGCCTTCGTGGAAAAACCGTAGTTGCCATGAAAGACATTCAATTGATCCCAAAACGAGGGGCATTCAACCGATCCCAAAAAATCACACGTGGATGATTGTAGTTCTAAGAGAAAATTTTGGAAAAATTTCCCTATAACGCAGCTAAAAACATCCTAGTCGCAGCCAAGGACAGAAAAGAAATCCTACCATGTATAATGCGCTAAATGTTGGTTTGTCGGAGTGTGTGTCGGTGTGCTTGACTGAAAATTCATGAATACTGTTCCCGTGAGCCTGAAGAGTTCAAGTTTGGTAGGAGTACAGACGGCAGGATGGGAACACTTATGATAGGTGGCAGGAGTGAACTCCGCTCACAGGGAAAGTAGCGTCCGCAAAATGTTCAACAGGAAGTTCAGAAGACTTGGTCCCGTGGGTCTGGATCGTTCAAATTTGGTAGGAGAACAGATAGCAAGACGGCAGCACTTGATGTAGATGGCAGGGCTAGACTCCGCGTACAGCGGCAGGGCGTGCGCAGAAATTGCCTATTTGGATCCGGAGTGCTCAGGTCTCGTAAGAATACATATAGGCGGTAATATGGTAACACCGATGGTAGGCGGCAGGAAGTGACCGCACTGAGCTCCTGGGAAAGTGAGATGAGGCGGATAGAGGGCGAGAGTGGAACGTAAGTGAAGTAAGCGCAATTTTAGTTCGCGATGGCAGTACGAAATAAATGGGGAATGAACCGAGTTACTTGAACACACAGAACTTGGGTAGAACTCCGCTCCAAATTCGAAAACTTGTAAGGTGAACAGTTCTCACCAGCCGTTAATTACTTGCACACAGGTAGGCTTCTTTGCAATTTCGACGGTTACTGAATTAAAACTCCTATTATCCTTCAAATGGTAAAGGCTCGTTTAATGCTACTTGCAATTATTGGCATGCGTGAGGCACAAAGGCATTAAGAAATTCTTTGTATTACCTGTGATGTTCGTACCGAAGGCTATTGAACGATATAGAGAAGAAGTTCCAATCAAAGACAAACAAGGAAGGGGTAGAAAGGTCAGCGTCTCTAAAGATAGGGGTTATTAAAATGGTCTGAATGCCAATTGTCAACTAGGAGCTTCATTGCCGTTACTATCGTATGCAGAAATGTCGCTTCAATTAGGATTCGACAGCTAGTGCAAGGCCAAAAAAAGGAGAGTTGCTGACTCACATGTGTGGCGACATACAACCATTCATCGTTCTCTCTGTTAAAAATTTTTACGAAAAGACCACTCCTCAACAAGCAAAGCAACCACTATAAATATCGAACATGCAACCTCTCACGAAAAGGTTGTTATAAGAGCAGTTAAATGATGTTTTTGGAGGGAGTCACCGACAAGGATAAGACGCCATGATTTCTTCGCTTTCGGCTCGAGAATTGGCAAACTTCTGTACTTATACGGCGTACCGATGGACGTAATGGAGCACTGTTCTGACTCCGCTTCCTGAAACAGCTCACAGTCCTCTCAGCTGGACGGTGCTCCCGCCCACAGAGGCAAGGTCGTCCGCGAGTGGTGCCGACACCAGCTGCACGGCTTCATTGGCAAAGAGGAGTGGCCATTCTGCTTTCCAGTTCCTACCTCACTTGACTCTTCTGACTGATCACTGACTAGAGAAGGACGTGTAGAGTTTGCAATCCCACTTTGGAGCCCTGAGAAGAACTGAAGGAGGATACCTGCGTGCATGTGCAAGTGGTTCGAGAACAAACTTTGGGAAACCTTATGTAGGAATATTTTAAAATGTGATTGTAGCATGTTGTAACACATAATGTTAGCAAACGTGCACATAGATTCCATCGCCACTCACAGCTGAGAATCTTCAAACGCTCTGCCATAATTTGGCACCCATAATTTTGGGACAAATAGTAGTACTGCCTTATTATTACCCATGACGCCAGTGGAGGGAATTTTCGGACAGCTTTGGTCGATGTAGTCAGCTCGTTGCGCAGGAGTTGCTGGATCAGCTCATCCGAATACCCTATCCATGTCATTCCGTCACGATGATCTCGTACAACCTCTATTTGCACTACTTTCAGGGGCCTTCCTTGTCGCGATGTCATCGGATTTTCTAGCCTTTTTTCGCTATGATGCACTGTTTCCAATCAACTTCCGCTCTTCGGCTTAAAAAGGGTAACTCAGAGTCAGTGTGAACCCTGCACTCACCTAACCATTGGAATACCGCTCGTTTCAGGCATTACCCGAGTATCATAGGGAAAACTGCGAGACCACACGTGGTTATCGCTGTCATGTTTGTTCAAAGGTTCTTGGGCGACTTCGTATGGAGTTGTATGGAGTTGTCGATGAGCAGAGGACGTCAGTTTGTATGGAATTTCCGCTGAGTATAAGACGTAACTCCCATCTACGCTAAAATGTCAAACGAAGACTCTTGAGGTACAAGAGAGGAGCAGTCTCATTGAACAGTCTTGCACTTATAATAATGTCCAAGAAGAATTATTAAAATATCGGTTCTTGTTCTATGAGCACTACAAGAAATGGTTCCGATTTGCAGCAATATTTTGACGGAGTCCGAAAAGTTTTGAGAAAATTCGGCCGGGTTTTTCAACCCAAAATAACTACTGCAACAAAATTAGACCAGCGATCAAGATAGTGGCACTTCCTAGCCACAATGTCTCCCAATCAACCACACAGGGCATTGATGACATTACCTCAATATAAAGAGGGCCATGACGTGATCCACTCATCTACCACCTACTTGACTTTTCGGCAGTTGGTGAATTTTTCGACCGTAGTGCAGGCCTACGGACTTCTGAAAGTGTGAAAGTCATATGGGTTGAGGTCCGATGAATATATAGATGTCGGAACAGCCAGGTTATACCAAGTTTTGCCAGCTCATTCGTTGTCGTCCTCGCGGGGGGTGGTCGAGCACTATATCCAACATAATCGAGAATTTCTTCGCAATCGGAGTGAAATGGGGACTCGGAACGACACCTCTAACAGAATACTCTTGCATTGACAACAGTACTAAGAATTCCCAAGGATCCTGCAGCATTAATAGGCATGTATGACCCTTAGGCTCTAACAATAAGTGTGATGGCAATGGTTAGAGCCTGAGGGCAGTGAGGAAGGGTGTTGATGTCGATCGTTTGACAGTCTGAGCAATGTTTCAGGCTATTCCGAGAACTCGCCATGAGTTGTCGACTAGCACCAGTTGTGGCTATATGGTTAGCTTTATTATATATTTATGTATATCTTTAATGTACCCACTAGGGTGCGCTTCAGTAACAAACAAAGAGAGCAAACGGTTACAAAATTTAATAGCAAATGAGCATAACAGAAACGCACAATAAGAAACACCCTACCCACAGGTAGATACTCTCTAGACTTGACACCCTAGAAATCCTGCATTCCAACAGGGCAAGGAAGTCTACCCTACTCAACTCCCTTTTGAACGCACTGGCTAAATGAAGTACAGATGTTTTCGTAAAGGTTACAGATTTTCGAAGCAATGGCCCACTCTATCAAGTTGCGAATAGATTGGGTTAGAGGTAGGTGTACCTGATCATGATTATCCTTGCTGCAAACGCTATATGCTTTAATGTCATCGGCAAACATTTTTACTCTAATTAAAGGGAGAGTATTAAGATGTTGTTGGTATACGCAACAAAAAAAACAAGGGAGACAATACACCTCTTCGCGGGACACCGCTTGAGTAAGGAAACGTTTGCGAAACTGTTCCCTTCTATATGCTTATGTTCCAAGTAGGGCTGAATCCAGCTAAGAATGTAGCCTTCAAGTATTAAGTTCGAGAAGAAGCTTTTCATGATTCACTTTATCAAAAGCCTTGCTCAAATCGAAGTATGTATTATACTATTTACACCTTTTCCCTCGTTCATAGCAAATTCCAATCATTTGCAGTCTGCCACAAGTATTACTGTGGAAGCACTGCTAATGAAACCGTGCTGTTCCACAGGTATGCATTTGTTTTTCGCTAGATGCGATTCAATCTTATCGCGTAATACTTTTTCCAGGACTTTAGCAGAGGTGGCGCGATAATTCTATTTATTATGTAGGTATAAACAAGGGGCTAGTTTCGTTTTAGCTTTTTAAAGTATAGCTGTTATGACAGACTTCTTCCATTTGGATGGGAACTCACGAAACCTTAGAGTTGCATCACGTATTATACAGACAGATTCTCTCAACCAAGTGACGCAGTAACAGTTTCGTTACTACCGTCAAAAGGTACCGAAGTGGGGGGGTTCAACTATTTCAGGGATGTTACCACCTGATGGGATGTTATCACGTATCGAGTGATAGTTAGTATTCAAGCGCGCACAGCACATAGGAGCTGTTGCACAGTTAGCGTCTGCTCTTAGGGCAAAAACAGACGAAAAGAACTACGCAGGGCTTGTGCTTTTTGAGGATCAGTCAAAAACCTTCTGCCGTTTTCATCTTGAAGATGCAAAAGGAACTAACTTATGAGGCCTAGCAAAGGCTCAATTTTCTTATAGGCTGGGAATCTCCTCAGACGATGATCGAGCTCCTGGCACACACTTTTGTACTGTAATATCCTGTAGAGGATAATCTTGTAACATGATATAGAGCCGAGATTTTCAAGCTAGTTAGTAATCCATATTTTATTTCGGATATCGCGTTACTGGCACCATGGATTTAAAATAACGTACTTAACTGAACCTGCATATACGAGGCGACAAATCCTTTTGTGCATACCGTCAACATAATTGTAGTCATCAAAAGCGCTCCACCAATTACTAGAAGAAAAACAATTTGACAACGCGAAAAATCCGCTTAAATAGATTTGGCAGCGGGAATATGCCTGGTGATGGCGAAGAAATGAACGCTTGAACGAATGCCATCACACTGTGGTCGGACTCTGCAAAAGAAGGAATTGCCAAGACGTTCTTAACAATAGAAGCATTTGATAGCATGCCCAGGGTAAACTCTCCGCGTGTGAGCATTTTAACATGTTGAACCAAACTGCAGCATTGGAAGGATTCCAAAAACTCAGTGGCGTAGTGGCGTCGAATTCTCAGCTCTGCCTCTGTGGCGGTCGAATTCCTGGCTCTGTCTTTCTTTCAATCAATGTCAGTGCCAGTGCTAAGGTCTCCCAGAATAATCAAATGCTTGTTAAAACTACAATTATCGAGCAAAGCATCAATAAGTTTACTGTCATCTTCTAAAGAATAATTAGGTGGTCGGTGAATCAGTAAGACCCTAGACATCGCAGGAAAGACCTATCGAAACCATCAAGGCAGAGAGTTCAGAGATTGAAAAGTTAGGCTTTTGAATCCTTAACAGCTCTCTGCTGCAGTTACGTAGTCAAATTCCTTGTCGCCTAATGAGCTCATGTAAAATCAGCTTTTCGAATAGTCAAGGTACGAAGTTGGCGACGAACATGTTTGATGTCCATCAGGAAACAAAAAAGGCTTTTTCTATCGTGCATATTCAGCTCAGATACGAAGCCTTGTGGATGAGGTTGTGTCGGAAATCGCAGTGAAAGCATTAGGGAGATGGAAGAAGCCATTCTGAGCTAATGCAATGCGTCGCCGACGCGGCGCGGGGTAGGTCCCATGCTATGTTTTCGAGTTATCCAAGGGTTGTCGATGCAGCAATTCAAGGTTACATAACCACTGTTACTGAGTAAAAAGCTTGTGTCAATTGGTAAGAGTGCCTAACACCTTGGCTCCATTACAAGGTTGGTTTGCTACAAACCACAGAATGGTTTCTCTTGAATGGCTCCCCGTGACTCAAATGTAACATTATTCACTTCATTTAAGCTTTGTTTGGTGCATTGTTGAAATTTTAACAACGGCCGAATTAATGAAAGGTTTTTCACTGGTCCACATAGTGCCCATATATTGTCGCTTTTCACTTGAGCTTTACTGTAACTGCATCCATTTCATGGTCGGACAGTTTCTATCATGATACAGAACAGATAGCGAATTTAGTCAACTTAAAGTCAGAGCCGCGGTCCCCCAAACGAGGTTCTCTATGCGGGGTGACTTCATTATGTCTGCCATGGATACACACTCAAAACATTCTGATTCATTTCCGGCCTTAGCGCTAACTGAGCACCACAGAGGCTATCACATGAACATTTTTGAGGCGATCAAAGCATTCTATTTGGGTAATAAGGGAAATTCGAGTACATCGAGCTCACCCAAGAACCCGCTCACCTGCAACATCACATGAGTGCCCCACACAGGAGCAGTGCTCTTTTAAGTGTCCTGGGACGAGACGTCGTTGCGTTGTGATACAAAACTGTGAAAAGTCGTGCCTATCTGTGAATTCTGATATGGATGGTTTGGAGTAGATGTGACATCGATAACGAGAAGAGAATTGCCGTGTTAGCTCCTCCAAGCTCGAAGCTTCAATTCGTTTACCAGAACCCGCACTGCCGTTCCTGTATACCCTCCCCCTTTTGCCTCCGATTTTCCATTGTGCCTTTTGATGTAAGGGGCGGTAGGATGACAGTGCAAAGTCAGATGTGGTCTAATTTACCTCATCACGCGACCTTTGCTAGACGAATATTTGGACAAGATTTGGTGACACTCATCGTCCAAGGAAATGGACCAAAATATGGCCTGGAAGCCGTTACGTGCTCGACAGGGGTCATAGCACAGGAAGGAGCGAGAGAATTGTATGGTGTCGGTATGCATGACAGCCTTTGTGGCCGGATTTTAAGAACTCTATTAGTGTTTTGACTGCTCAAGCTTCGGTGCCATCAGCTTTATGTCGACTATCACGTTACATTGAGCCACATATTGTAAGCCAGCTTAGTTGAACTCTACTTCGAATCGAAGTTTTCTAAACTACTTTTGATCCTTCTCAAAGATGAAGCTTGTGAAATCTTAGTTTCCAGTTTCTGTACAAAGCCGCAAGCCCAAGACGTTGGATGCATGAGTCTGTATTTTTGTTCATGGCTTTTCCAGCATATATTTCAGTGCGTTCTGGCATTTTTACAAATCTTGGCACTCCTGGGCAGGGCAAAGGTATGCCGAAACTTGGACATATTTGCATCTGAGTGTAAGGTGCGACTATCTTAGAACAGTGAAAGGCAAGTGGCTTGATTTCAGAGAAAAGCACGGAATACCTACTCGCGTTACCATAAAAAGCCGTTCCTGAACAAATATCACTATATTTTAGAAACGATTTATTCTGAGCCGCATTTGTTGATAGCTTTGAGACCTCTATAAAACTTACAAAATGACGAGAAATTTGTGAGCAATGATGATTAGCATAGGTCAGTCCAACTGGACTACCCTTTCAACACGGCACGGTATCACCTTTCCCCTCATCAGCCAACAACCGCAGTGAGTCCTTCTTCCTTCACTCATTTATGAAACCCATCGAATTGTTTTAATAAATGAGCAACGAGAGAGGTTAAAGCGGTGGGCACCGCAATTCTCCATAGTCAGTTCCCTATTCCATTCTTATTCATCACACAAAGAACTAGCAATGATACCCTTCCTGAGCTTAATGCGATAGCAATGATAGCTTCCCTGAGCTCAATCAGAAGCAATGTTTCATAGCGATATATCGTATCGTAACTATTAGAAGTCTACAGGTATATATTTCATGCGGGATCGGTCGAGCAGAAGACTATTTAGCTTCTTTCATGACCATTTAATACTGACAATGAGTGACTATCTTGAATATACTTAACGTCATAGCCGAAAGAAAATGCGCATAAAGATGGGGTATTCTTTCAGTGATCACCCACTTAATTCAACCAACATCCTTGTCTTGATGGTGTCATGGGTTAAACTCATGTATCAGCTCTCACCAAACAACTGCAACTGCAACTTGCACCAATTGATATGGTCCTGAAACGCGTTCGCTGCAGTTCTGAGAACTGCGAGCAAGAAGTGTATCGTTCCCCAGGTGAATAGGATTCTGGTCGGAATTATATGGGAATAACTCACCTCTACTGAAATGACCGTGAACTAAAATTTCTTAGAAGGAGATCTCCGGAGAGCATCGGAGATGCGGCCGAGTATTGCTATGTAGTATGTATATCGAATTCGCTGTGACTGACCGACAGTTGCAGATGTGAGCAAGGTTATACAGCTTCCTGAACCTGCAGAAGTGAAGTATGCAGAAATTACTCTTCCATGAGGAACATCCAGATCATATGATGTGTGAAGGAGCTTAAACGAACGCCAAATGTGGTCAGTTTCTCGAAACCATTAAGTTCACAAATTTCTTCTTCACACGTCGGTAAATGTAGTTTCCTCGTAAAGTTGATAGCGATGGGTGCATCCTCAATAGATTACACCACAATTGAGCCAGATAACAGAAAAACACACGTGGTAACCAGACTATGAACTACTCTTAACTCGCTCTGAAGGTAAAGGCTGCCTGCAGATCAACCAGAGCGAGATCAGGTGAAGGAATTGTTCTTTTTTAATATTGTCTTCAAATATCTTTTCAACATCATCACTTACGGTGTTGTTGTAAGTACCCTGTCCACCATTCTCCAACGATAAACGAAGAGAAGCACTAAATTCATCCGGCGAAAGGCACTGGCATGTCGTTTCGGCATCATTAATCCATCTTCGAATCTGGGCGTTCTCCGTTCACCTGGACTTTCAAGACAGGCCCGTTTCTGATGTTCCGCAGTCCCATTAAAATTCGTTGTCAAGGTTAGTGCAATGGAGGAGACAAAGAGGAACGCACATGGAGGGACTTAGTGAGCCACGTCCCTGGTGGAGAATCCCATTTCGCTGATCATTACTGTGTCAATGAGCAAACACATTGAGTTGGGAAGACGTTGACTTCCCAATTTAATGGACAGGTGAGTTATTTAGGCAACGATATTTCTATGTGATTGTAAGTCTTCTGGCAAATGCACAGAAGCTCTCAGAAAAACTGGAAGTATACGGGTTGCAAGAAAGAATCGATGGCAAAGACGGAGTTTTTCAGGGGTTGTGGGGGTGCTTCGAGCGGAACTTTTTTGTGTGGCGACTAACCGTAGCGAGGTCGGTTCGCCTCTTATGATGAGCCCTTGTTGTGCGATGCCTCTGTGATGCCTTTGCCCCAACCATCAATTCGAATCGTCGTCGAGTCGGTTGTTCGTCTATGCGTCTCTCCCACCCCTCATCGGCTCGCTCACCTCCTCCACTGCGCTTTTCATTTGAATGGATCCATGATTCACACCAATCAAGCCAGTGTGGGTGAGTGAGCGGATTGAACAAGCCTCCTTGCGCTATCGGGCAACAGCGTTGCTGCTGCTGCTGCTGCTCCATCTCAAATGGCAGGTGCACTCACGCTACCATCATAAAGTGCATCTATTTTGTTGGGGGTTCCCAATGAATTATGGTAACCTTTTCAAACGGATGGAAAAGTTCACAATCACTTGACCAACCGCCCCGAATTTCGAATGAGCTGTACGGTATGGGAGAAAGGCAAAGAAAAAAAAACTAAGTGTATTGTATTATTTGGTGAAGCGATTTGTTTCAAGAGAATTCTGCGAAGAAAGAGATCCCTTTATCAAAATAAGGGGTCGGAAAGCATACAGTTTACAGTTTCAAAGAAACTTCACTGAAAGACTTTTTTTACACATTGATCAGCCTGCCCATTGTTCTCTCTTGGAGAATTCCTTCTGCAGTCGTTGAGATTCGAGAGCTCATGCCTGATCTGTTCGTTCATTGATCCGTCGCCAATATGTATACTACACGAACGCGACTGATCATTAGTGACTGTAGACTCGTATCTGGAAATCATACTGTACAGTCGTGAATTTGTGAGGGAACTCTGCTGAAAATGGTGCGATTTGGCGCGAATATCGTAAAGGAGAGAAGAACCTACCGCCCTCTATCCCGAAACAAAGAAATATTCCTCAGCAAGCTGAGGGACATAAGCGATATCTCTTCAAACAGAGATTCAGAATTTGGGATTTTTGCGTTTTTGATAGGCCATTTACAGGGATCGCCCCAAATTAGGTTTGAGTCTCAATTGAGATGAACCACGATTTTTAGTTTTAGTTAATGACTTTCAGTTAAGTGATCAGATTTCAAGGGATAAAGATCCCAACTTTATGGTTTTGAACCAGAATTTACAGCAGCTTATTTGGGAGAAATCAAGTGAGCTGATCTTCTCTCCACTGTTGGAACCGCTCCATTATTGTGAGGTCCTGAGGAGTGCATTCTTTTCGGTTGGCGTACTAAGCCGCGATACGGAGCTCCCAGCATCTCCGAATTATGAGGAATCTCCTGATGAAAAGCAAGAATTTTCTGATGATGGAAACGATGGGATGGTTCCATGTTCTCAGTTCTTCCTTGAAAAGGCGATGACTTGCATCAAAACTCGACGCTGCCTTTTCTAAAAGTAGTCCTAGAGATAATGTTTTGAAGCTCAAACAAAGAAGTTTCAAAGAGCAGTTTTGCAAGAGGGCTGCCAATAGGCTCAGGTCACAGCCCCTCAGTCATCTGGAAGTAAATCCTCATCAGTCCCCTATTATTCTTAGGCTTTTCTGCCTAACAACATGGTTAGGGAAACCAAATTCTATCAGCTAGATGACCCTAGTGTTACGGATACACTGCTCGCACCGAGATGTGTTCACTACAAGCCCCTCACTAGAATAGGTTTAGATTCTGGCTTACCAGTGGTGGTAGAGACTGATCACTCCATGCCATTCTTGGTGCAAACGATCCCTTTCGAAATTCGTTTCAACGCACTCGAAGTGACCATCTGCGCAGTATCCGAATGTGCGTCTGTCCTCATAGAAATCGACCTCGAAATTTGCGATATATTGATTTCGAGACACCTCGACAAACCGACCAACCGTCTGAGGGCAGCTCCCAAATCGCGAGCTAAAAAGCAAAGGAAAGAACAAAGTTCCTGGCTTTGTTTTTGTAACTTTGGTCCTTATCGCCTTACTTGTTTACTTGCTATCTTCAAAGTAAGCTACTTGTGGTGTTTGCTGCGGTAGTGGACAGGTCTTGCTCTGAAAAGCTTTGTCCGAATGAATGGGGACGCCTGTGAAGCATATGTGGCCATCGCAGAACCGACTAACACGGGCCATTGCAGCGTCATCTTTCGAATTAATGAGATATTCGTTCGGATTCGGGCCGGAGAATTCTCAGACTTTCTAGGTGACGAGTAAGGAGAAGTCTGTCTGGGAGAAGGGAAGAGACTGGGGAGAGACTGACAGGATGTCTGGAAGTCCTTAAGGGGTTAGTGCCACCTTGGGAAAAGACAGACCCCGTTTTTCAGGTGCCCAACGAGTAGAATCAAGCAAAACTTGGATACCGTAATCGGGTCCGGTTGGCGGGAACTCTTTGCACTTCCGTCTGCTCCGTGCGTCCTCGGCACACTCTCTCAGCGACTGTCTGCAGAAAAACCACGCAGCAGCGCATAAAAGGCGGCCGAGTCCGGCCTCGATGCCATTTCTTCCCTCTCCATCTGAGCCTCATTCGCCTCGTTTATCGGCTACATCTCCTTTCCAACAGTCCGAACCCTTATCGGCTTTGTCGTCCGTCAACGGTGAGTTTCATTTTCTCACTTTTGGTGGTTCGGAGAAAAATGTTTTTCATTCCTCCAATCTCGCTTTTACTGCCCTTTCAAATTCATGTTATAAATTGTAGAAGGAGGGGATTGACGTATGGCATTCGGAGTGGCGGCCAGAAGAGGTTTTTTGTCGGTCGCCATGGTCGTCAGGGACATTTAACGACGTCGTCGTCGAGATGTCCACGGCATTCTCATGACCGTCGACGGCACCGTCGAAGCAGCAAAGCACGCCCCCGTCGGGCCTGCAACGGGGATCGATCGATCGTCATGGAAATTCGAACGAGCGTGTTCGTCCTTAGTCCCGCTGAGTTATCTGGCTGTAGATCTGTGTGTGTTGGTGGCGGGTTAGTGGTCGCAGCAGGCTGCACACCGACCACACGCTCCATCGGCTCATTTCACTGAACATTATGGTTCGCCCTCTTCTCTCATTCTAACCTTGAACCTCTTTCTGAACCACCACACCAGCCAGACCTGCTCGGGTTCGTCAAGAGTACGATCCGGAACTGACTTCGGATTTCGAATCGTCACTCTTGATGCTCTCGTGTACATCTGAGCCCTGCCTAGTTCCCATTCGTTTTGAATTCCCAATGATTGATTGTCCTCTGGGCAATCCTCAGACTCTTCTCATGTGATCGCGACTCGTTTGATTATCTTTGAGAGTTCACTTGTGCGTACGTTATTCCTCGGACGGTCGATGTTTGAATATCGTGGTTGTGTTACGTGATCGATGTGGACGCTATACAAAGACGCATTAGTCAGCGCTCCGTATTCACCTCGGACGATGTCTCTGATATGAGTTGCTGCATTACAACGACCGGGTTTAAGAGCTCTTTGAATATTCTACCACATTTACATTGTCTATCGACGTGTGTCTACATCTGCATCCTCGTCAATAGTCCGTCACCATGTGCGTCGCCATCGTCGTCGTCGTCGTCAACGTCAGCGTCGTCGCGCGGCAGCTCACGCCGACACCTACCGTACTCCGAGTGGGCGCCCACGAATTCTCACGTGAATTTGTGAGCAGCACATCGCTGCATCCCAGGGTGCGGGTCAGAGATGTCTGTCGACAGGTTGGTAGAACTACCCCAGGAATGTTTTTCTTTGCAGATAAGGTTAGGATTCCCACAACCCTTTCTAGATCAGGGCGTTGTGGGAGGAAAAGCATTGGAGCTTGCACTGAGACATTAAGATGAAATAGTAATTCTATTCAAGTGGATTCCTTCACGATGAATGAGGTAATTTTTACTCTCATGTCTTTTTTTTATTAAGGTTTCTTTGAATACTGGATTTCAATATTGTTCTCTAAGCAGTTTCTCTTCAAAAGCTTGATTTCTTATCAACAAAAGGTTGTTTTCGTACAATTGTATGTTGGTGTTGCTAGTCAATGGAACCCTTTTTGTTTGTTGAAAAGAAGGATTCATTTCCGGTCTCCTGCTACAATAAATTTCGTGTGCAGGTGGGGGAGGGGGGAGGGGGTGTGGGAAGGGGGTTATGGCATGTGCTTCAACGGCCCCCGACCAGCATTCGCTTACTGATCAGTGATTCTCTTCAAAATCAAAGCGGAATCTGCTGGTCAGTATCATTGGCATTTTGCCATGGATTGCCACTATTTACCTTGATCATTCACAGTACCACCTTAATCTTTCTCCAATGCAGTCTCACCCTCCGAAATACACCTGACCTAACACCGTGTGCACCATGTAGAGGCTCCCAGGGATCGTCCCTTTGCTCCTACCTTTTTAAACCAATAAGATCAAATAAATTGATTCAGGCGTCGCCAACAGACATATTGGACAGCTGGAAGAGGTGAGGTATTTCCACCCGAACATCTCTGTAACCATGCCCAGTTGTCGAGTTAATTGCTCTACGACAACACTCAAACAGCGAGCCATTTCGAAGACTTTATTAGCAGGTGTAGAGGAGCTCTGGTAGGGACAACTACGTTCGCTTTCATGTCTCCAAGGTGAAGCATGAGAAGAGAATGTGAAAGTTGTGGTGAATCGCCTACGTCACGTGCTCCTCCTTCCTCACATACATACATGCAACACTCGTGGTTGAAGTTTTATGCTTGTTCAGCCCTGAAAATAGTTGACTGAGGTTAGTCAGCGCGCAAGATCGCCTTTAAATTTGCGAACAGGTTAGTTGCTGATAGTCTAACTCCACTGAAACGAATGGCTTACTTGAAGGCTTAATTCACGATAATTTGAGGTACCCTTCTCTAGTTGAAAAACGAAGTTCTGATGCAGAATAGTGCACCGGTGACGAGGGAAGCGAGAATGTCCGTCGTCAACACGAAAAATAAGGTTTACTAAAAGTAATGAAGGGAGAGGTTGTAAGAAGTTAAAATGACGCGAGAGGCTTATAGGGGATATTTGGACGAGATTGCAGTTGTTGCAACCGCTTAGAAAACTGATCACATCAACCGATGAGAGCCTAAAGCTGCCTTTGACGTTGTCATGGGTCACTTCTAGTTCTCTGAATGTACAACATGGGAGTCCATTAACATGGTGCAGCCTCTACAACGTCGTTGAAACTCTTTCGCTATAGGGGCGAACGATACTATCTTTGAGCCCCTATAACGCCCTATCTAGGCCGTTTACCAATCTGACAGCCAATCAGTAAGCACCTACCCGAGTGAACAAAGGCACACATATTCATTCTGCTTCAGAACTCATTCTCGATGTCCGAGAAAGGGAACAGAACAAAAGTACACCATGACGGAAGTTTTCCAAATAACTGAGAGTATGTATCGAAAGCTTCTTCAGGTCAGATGAATAAACTTAAGACTCTTCTTGGCCAGAAGAACCAAGTTGTTATTGCCTTGGGCCACTCTAAACTTTTAAAAGGATTTCAGTCGAACGCTAGTCATCACGCAATTTGCAGACGGTGAGGACGTACGCGAGTGAAGGCTCTATGCTCTTTTATTCACACAGGTGTGACCATCACTTCGGACTACAAAAGGGAAGCGGTCATTATTATTCGAGTATTAAAGAAAAGAGGTAAGTTATTGGTGAATAATAAATGAGCGATTCAAGAACCATTAAATTCCGGGTGTAAGTTTCTTATGCCGCTTGCACTGGCCATGGTGTTCCTAGTTGTAGGACTGAAGGTTCCTATCTTCCGAATAGTTTCCTTGCATCTTCTAGAATTATGACGACTCCAGTACACTAGGATTCCATGAAGGATACCAAGGAAATATGCTGCGTATGAAGCTCAGTTTCTAGTAATGCAGCTGTAGCACAATCAGGGTCTACATTTTTTTGTTGGCCATATGAGCAATCTGGCATATGTAGACAGCCAAATGTAGAAATGAGGGGTTCACTGACATTGTATTTTTCAGTATTTCATCATTCATCAATGGAATGTCTGAAAAAATAGGCTTCGCCGACCCAGCGCATGACTCGGAAAGTAACAAGTAGCTCTCAGAACAACCGTAAAATTATCAGGAGAAAAGCATTTAGACCCTTTGTGGACACCTCAACTGATCTCGGTCTAGTCGTTCACCTCAATCCTCGATCGCGAACTTCTCGTGAACCACTGGTTCTCCTTATCGAAGGTGGTTCGCAGTGAAGACAAGCTGCGGGGAAATTAATTCCATCAATTATATTGAGCAGTAATTCTTCATCCTCAAAATTTTCTATTTTTTCGACAGGGTTATAACAGAACGGTAAAATATAGTAAAAAAATGTTGTTAGGGGTGACCCCTAATAAAACCGGTCAGTTCGCCAGGATACCATTCTTCTTGTTTCAAAGTCAATATAATATTTGACCTTTCACAGAGCCTTATCAGCCCCTATCACTCGCTATCGGTCATTCTCTTCAGCCTATCCCCCTTAGAGACAACATCGAAGTGTCAAGTTATCGCTAATGACCCGGGAAGAGAATTAAACAGCTCTCACGCCTTCCAGAGCTCCCTATAAACCACTATCATTTGTTATCTATCTCTATCAAACCGGCTCCATTGTTAGCAAGAAGGGGAGGGGGGGGGGGGACTCATCCCTCGGCTTCCGCATTCTGACGTTCTTTAACAACCCTATCTTGTTATCATTTCCTACCGCCTTTCCTTAGTGCTCCCTTCCAGCCTCCTGTACTCTTTCAAATCTTAATTTTTCAGGGCAAGAGGACAGAAGCTATGAATGAATATACGATCAGGCACACACCCCGTCACACACATATATATATACACACAGACATAGACAGACGAACACACGTAGACAGACACCCACACACAAACAAACAATCAAGCAATCAAACAAACAGACAAAGGCAAACACACCTACAAACCAAGAGGCGTATTCAGTGGATATCGAAAGGTATGGTCGACTTACTCAGAGATGCAATGTAGTTAGGTACTAAGAAAGGCACGATCCCTACTATTACACTTTGAAGACTTTTAGTCCCTTTCGTCGGTGGACATCCTTGATCCTTATAATTTGGTGCATCATATGTCAAAAAGCGCATCGTAACGGGCAGCAGTATGGCACTGTCCACAGACAACGGAATGATTACAAAACTTTTTCCAGATGGTAAGAAGGCTGCTAGCATACCACAGGTTCACGACAACTACAGAACCAGTGAGTTCAGTTAGAGCTTGTTTCAGATCTTGGTGGCAAGAAATATACGTATTTATATGAAGGATTGAATACAACGATTAGCAAGCAAATTCCGTTGTGCTCATGCTCAACTTCTTTCGCAACATATGGCATAGACTTTTGTATGCATATACAGTTTCCCCATCCGAGTGCCAATCTAATTTTGTCATACAATCAGTAGCTGTTGTAATGGCAAGTGGCGCACTATCTCACACGCACGGTCAGGGGTTCGAATCCCGGGACGGTGTTCGCCTAGGCCAACCAAGCCTTTTATCCCTCCGGGTTCGGTTAATTGGTACCAGTCTCGTCTGGGAGGGTATTAAACCACTCTAACTTGTACATCTGCTGGTCACCGCTAGTCATTGTATAGGCCACATACGCACTCACCATGTCACTACGATCCTGGATGGAAGTCGAGTGCGGGGGCGCATCCCTCAGACAAGATTGGTTAACCAAAAGAACTTTGAACTTCAATAACTGGCTGCCGGCAGATTGTTACCTATGAGTGATGAAAAGAGTTTCCTTCTTGTTCAGGGAAGTGCTCCACCTACGCTAGCGGCTCTTCCACAGCTCGTGACAATGGATCGATGGTAGGTTCAACTCGCATTCAAAGACGACGAGAGACTTTTTCGGATAGCCTTCAGAAAATGCAAAAAGAACGAAACTGGCGGCACATGTTGAGTAGCTCGTGAGAATAATACAGTTTTCTACTAGCCAAACTTTGTGAATAGACTCAATGGTCATCTACGACAGCATCTACATCATCGTCGAAATTATCTTGGGCTGATTTGCTTTTCTTCATCACAGGAGGAAGTAGAGCTGTCCGGGCTAAGAACTCGTCAACAAAGTAAATTAGACAATCCATTAGTTTTCTTTAGTTTTATGAGTAGCCGTCGTAGTCAAGATGAACGCGATTCCAAGTGTCCGCTGTTGAAGGTGAAAGCAGTGAATGCGATTGAGGCGTTCCTTGTTGATAATTGAGAAAGTTTAAAATCAGAGTACGACAAAAATTACCATATGTGCTTTGTGCTTTATTCGCAAGGTGAAATTCCAGACTAGTATTTCATCCAATAAAACTCGTAGTATAGGGCGAATTCCCTGAAGCTCCCTCTTCAACTTATCTGAGCAATTCTTAGATATTATGTTGACGGCTAAAGGGATCAATCGGTCCATATGTGTGATTGAACTTGCTGTTACCACTGTCACTGGAACCACGCTACTGGATTGTTCGGTAGGTTCGAAGGACGTTGAAGGACAGCTTATGAAGCGAAATCTGTAGTGTGACTTCGTAAGCAGGATGGGTGTACAATTCGACTTTTGCGCAGGACAGGCTTCCAACAATCTTCGAAGAAGGTGATCTGCTTCGATTATTACTATCATGAAAATCTATCATCGCCTCCTCGGAATGGAACGAAAGTTTGCGCGATCGCTTTCGCTGCATTTTAGAACTCAGGGCACTTCTTTTCTAGCAGTCCCACTATTTACTTTGCACGAGTTCCTAGTATCATAGACGCTGTTTTTTGGTTGGACAACGTTCACCTCCATGACCGTTTGTACGCCACTATTTCGGACCCTGCCCTGGCTACCTCAACATCATCAATCCAGCAGAGGTATGTAAGCGGCCTAGCGAGGTTGTCTCATGGGGAGTGGCACACTTCAACACATATACACGAATGTACCAACCTAGCAGAACAGGGAGGAAGGAACTGGAGAAACTACTACTGTAGATTTGCTCATCGAATGGAGTATTTCTGCAAGGGCAGTTGATCACAATCACATAAAGCCCGTTCAAACGCTACTGAAGAGGTAAAGAAAGTAAACAATAGTCAGCCTTCAACCGAGCTAAATCCTAATACTCCCCGTGTCTTTTTCAGCCTGCCCCGGAACTCTTCCAAACTTTCCCTATCAGGGAGACAGAGAGCGCAAAAGATGATCTTCACCCTTTCCTCCGTGTGTGACTTCATCATGACTAATGGTTGGTTAGCTTTCACAAGTCAGGAAGATTAGGTAGCAAGGCTGTGGTTTTTTCAGCTTTCTCAATGGAGAGCTAGCTATGGCATTAATGGTGGACCTTCGGGCACAAATAAAAAGGTTCCTTCAATAAGGAAACATGTTTCATAACCTTTGGGTCCCTAATCACTCGCTCAACTGGTATGCGCTGTCGGTCCCTCAGTTGGTTGGAGTTTTATTTTTTCTTCCGACTTTGTGGAGCCGGCAGTGATAGCTAGTTTCTTCATTTTTCCTACATCATCATTTCCGCAAATATGGCTTTAAGAATGCGGATTAACCTTATCCGATGCTCTCGTAGCGTTTCCCATTCCAAACCCCTCCCCTTCATGTGTAGCCAATCCCTCTGTAGAGTTGATGCCCGTCAAGTACTTGAGAAAAGTGATCGTTCCACCTCTTCCTAACCTGATCTCAATGTCCCGGATGGCATGCTGCTCTTTTCGATCTTCCCTGCATTGATGCCTTGGGTACCCCGATGTGGAGCGTTCGCCAGCAGGAGAAATTCTACGAGTACCGTAAGACGACTTTCACTATGTACACTAGCCTAGGTTGCTGCATCGGCCTTCGGGAAACCATGTACTGGTGACCCGACTTCTCTGCGATGTTCTCCATGAATTTATTTATTTTTATTTTTTTGGATATGTTGGAGGCAACAGTCGGTAAAAGGTTGCAGCGTCTCTTTCCAATTTGCCGACCTAATTGTATTTTTGATGGGTTCTCAGAGGTCAAGGACAATGCTTACCATGAAAGGCTCTAGCTGGAAGTATTCAGCCCTCCAATAACATTATGTTGCTTGCACTTCCGAAGGGATTTCTTGTATAACCTGAATGTGTGGTTGCCTTTCTCTACAAGTCCCCCTTTGAGAATAGTTTCTGCTGCAGACCTTTCAGAGGAAGGTTATCGTCAGGTCAAAAACGCATCCTTCCGCAGCGTTCCTCACCCCACATCATCCGCCTTCGTGAGTTCCTTCCAGGCGTTTTTCTATTATGGCCAACGTTACCTGTCATCTGTCACCTGTCACCTGCCGTCCCGTTGATCATCGATTTCCTCGGGCGGGCATTAATAACGTCCCCTTCGTCCCTGTTGCGAGCCGGAGCAGTCCAGTGGATCGTACTCACGGGAAAACGCATTTCTGTCCTTCAAAGATTCCGTGAAGAAGTCTGACCTTATCACAGGCGGCCTCGTATTCGTTTGAGGTCCGAGGAAGCCATTCAGTACCCGCCCTGGTTTAACGGTCATCACTATATCGCATAACGTGTTCGGCCCATCTGATCTTTGATTTCTTGGGCTAAGCAACTGCATTCTTGATCTTGGTTCGTTGACGGAGCTCGGAACTCCGGATTTCCTTCTGCCCATGCGTGTACAAGGAAATATCAAAGAAGAATCAAATCAATCAAGAGAATCAAATCAAATATCGGGCATCGTCCTTTCTTCAGCGGATTGAATGACGCTGACAGCATGTTCATCTTGCTTTCGTAGAGTCCGAGTTCCAGAGGCGTATGTCAAAGCAGGATGTCGAAAAGGTGAGCGTAGAGCCGGAAGTTCTTTGTCATCTTCACCACTCCCTCAAAGTTGTGCACAGTTCGACACACCTTCCGTTTTCTTCTGCTCAGCTCAGGTGCTAGGTCGTTCACTATATAGACTTCCCGGCCTAGATACACTTAGCTAAGCATTCAGAGATGCTCGTTCCTTCAGCGTGAGATTAGCATCGGATACCTATCTGTTTCTCATTAGGTTCCTCTCCGTTAGGTTCAGTCGCAAGCCAATCATTCCAGAAGCACTGTCAAACTCAGCCAGTATTCGTTCCCCCTGCTCGATGTTAGGTGTTATAAGCACAATGTCTTCCGCAAAGCGGAGATGATGTAGTAGGTAGCGGTCGTCGACCTTCGTTCCCATGCCTTCCCATTCCATATGACTCATGATGCTCTCGAGCGCGCCACTGAAAAGTTTGGATGAGATGGTATCGCCCTGTCGAACCTCTCTCTTACCGTTGAATTCTCTCTATGGTCAACGTTGAAATCCAAATCACCTTTTCTTAAGAGAAGATCTTTTTATGGAATCGGACCACGACATCGTCTTGGATGAAACTCTTTTTTCGCAGGCTTGATTGAAGCCTCCATTGTGTTCGCCCTTCTTCCGCGCTCCAGTTAAGGGGGGGGGGGAAACAATGCCCTCTTCTGCTCTTCATCCACTCAGATACTCTACTTAGTAAGCAACACTAGCTGTTGCAACTCTTAGTAAGGCTTCTTTTGTGAATCTCGCCAAGTAATTCGTCTGACTGTACTTATCCCAGTCCTTCAAAAAAATGTAAGAGGATATGGACGGAACTCAGCGAACTGGTCCCAATGGTCGACTTTTCTTCTTAGCTTCTTCGAGCTACACAGAATCTTCCTCAGCTCGCACAGCTCGGCAGAAACATCACACTGCTTTCGATTACCAACTTCTTCATATCCTCGCTTCCCCTTTTGGATTCTACTCGTCCAACTTCCAAGGCCGAGAAAGACAGCTCCTACAGACAATGCACGCGGTCATCCTAGGTCACCAGCGAGCGTTCGCGGGTTCACCACCACTCTTTGAGACTTTGACCCCTTACCAATTTCCATGAACTTCTCTCGCATTTTCCGCATATGTGCAAACTCGGATCTATCCCAACAAGAAGGCTAGCTTTATCTGTTGATTATCAAATACTATCTGTACTCATTGCTAAAATCTGCGACTGTTCCTCCTTGGCATTATACATATTGATATTGGCGTTAACCCTTTGACGACAATGCGGACTTCGACGTGACGCCCCTATGGAACCACGCTCTCCTACTTTCGCGCGCGACTTATATCCACCGATAGGTGGCACTGTACCAGTAGAAAATTCTTTCACTGGCTAACTGAATTTAGCAATTGGTAAGAAACAAGAAAGTATGGTGACACCTAAAATTGGTTGTCAATGTCCCATGCGCCAGTCATAGTGGCACCCACCGGTGGGTACCATTGTCGTCGAAGGGTTAATCCACGTGTTTGTGGAATCACCTGGTAGTGAACTCAACTATGCTTGTCTGGTGTGAGTCTCCTCAAGTGCGGACACACGAGTGCAAAAAACCGTCCTGATCAAAGGTACAGACCACGGTAATTTCACACATTTAATGAGTTACAGGATGTTGATGCTCATTGGTAACGACGAAAACAGAAGATCCACATAAATTCGGTATGTGGGACCTCTTTGAAAGTGATCGTTCCTGAGCCTGCAAGATGGGATGAGATGAAAGGGATGAGAACTGCTGAATGCTTGGATGAGAACTTCGCTGCTACAGAGCAAGGTGAGTTAGCTATGTTTACTGATAAGTTCGCGGCTGATTACATTTGTACGGTGCGTGCTCCATTTCCAATAGCACCAAACATTATAAAACCGTCAGAGACATATATTTTGGAAGTAACAATTATTCAGGCCGCTCTCCATTCTACCATGCCTCATGTAATGACCTCCCGGGCAATAGATTCCTTCCAATACGAACTTTTAAAAGCTACTGTTATTGCGAAAAGTCTCTTCAATAAACTTCCGAATGCAACTGACCAGTATGTTGTCCATCAAGGGCTGGCTAGTGCCAATATCTTCACTTCTGCCTTACGAGTCAAAACTGCCGAACGGCTTTCAATCAAACTATGTCTGGTCAAACGTTCTTATGTTTGGCCTTTAAGTAAGACCTTCGGATAATCTTGCAAGCGGATTTCTTCCAAATCATGATGAATTATGTTTCCCTTTCGTTGCACACTGGGCGCAGAGTCAAGCGAACAACCTTTGCGTAAAAAATAACGACACTGTAAGCAAAATTGTACTTAGCAACGAGGCAAAAATATAAATGGGCGAAGGGAAACAGATGTCTATTGGGGAGGGGGGAGGGGACGGGAGGTCATGAGGGTCGAACCTTGCAACTAAAGACGAGTTTGCTCCTGCACCACAATCACCTCATCCCCAGCTAACATCCACATATCTCCGTTGATCACTGAAAGCTACTGAATACGCACTACAGTTCGAACGTGTTCATCCTTCTGATCGACTCGTAGAAATTCTGTATTTCCTTGCCGCATAATTACAAAATTAGGATTTTTTCCATGTATTTCGAAGAAACTGCCTTTTACCATTATATGAATAGGTGGGTTCTGCATCTGCATAAGTGAAGGGTGCTAGGTGTGGCACAACCAGAAGAGGGGGAAGCTGTATGGCCGATACTTCGAATTAATACATCTCTTTGCAAGTAGCACTTTTACAGAGATAATTGTCTAAATTGTACACGGGAATAGCTTACTATGATGTTCTACTGATGCCACCAGAAAGTTCCACAGTCTCCTTCTGATGTTTTCTGATTTCTGCTTCGATTTATTGGGTTTGCAGTTGACCAGTGTACATATTTTACGTTCCACACAATTTTACGGATATATCCGGGAGGCCCAGGCGGTGAAACGAGGCCGCACTTCTTTTGTCTGTCTCATCTGCACTTTCTCATCGATGCGCTCGGTTATGTGATTTCATTATAATTATACAGTATTGTTCACAACTTTCGATGATTATCGGTTATCACTGGTTACCAGCACCATTACCGTTTAGAAAGTGCTTTGAAAAAACCTCATATTGGACTTGATCAGATGCTACACAACGCTGTTTTAGTGAGGTCACAAGTGAAATTGGATAATGTACGATTTTGCTTTCGTATCAGCCGGCCACGGGGCACGACTTTCATAACACGTTTTTTTTTATGACTATTTTTCTCCACATGTAGCTACTTCCTGAAGAATGGCGTGAATATGTTCATCTGAACAAAGAACTGCTAGCAAATATTCGCTAAAATTTCTCAGTCAGCCCTTGCTTATTCTTCGTCGGCGATTAAGTGTTCCAAATCGACGTTATCGTTGACGTACTGCTCACTGTTTACCCCATCTCCGAGACGGCTGTCGGAGTGCGGTGGCATTCCCACAAAACCTCTTCGAGCACTTTTGTATGACAAGTAGATTCATCTGAGGCAACCTTCCTGTGCACAGCGCATATCCGCTTTCGAGCTTGTTAAGCATTCCTGCCTTCTCTGAGATGAAAATGGCAGTACCTTGGGACTTTCCTTCGAGGAACTCACTCAACTTCCTATGTAAGAGCTCATCCGAGAGCTCAACCAACAATCGATTTCAAAATTTTCGTTTATAATCCTCGTCGAATAACATCTAATTTTTTTTATTATTACCAGAACTTCAGTTTTACAATTCCATCCTGGAATGTATTATTAATTGAATGGTAAGAGATTCACTCCGCAGAAAAACATACATACATACAGTAGGCATAAAAGGATATTTCAAGTAATGACAAAAATAAAGAGAAAGGAATGTTGCGTCTCCTCTGAGAAAGAAAGGAGAGCGATATCCGGATATAACAGAAGTACAAAATTTTGAAGAAGTTAGATTGATCTTCTAAAGATAGCGACTGAAAAAGGTGCATCCCCATAATAGTGAAACATTCACCCCCTTATAATCGAAGAAAAGCAGAGCAGCAAGCAAAGTCGCCCACTGTGTTTTTCTCGCATTGAAAACAACTAGCGTAGTTGTAAAGGGAAAAGAGAAAAACGCAGAAGGCGTTTTTTTTCTTTTTCCTGTAAAGCTAAACCATTTTTTTCGTACAGAAGGTTATACACGTGGCTCAACTCGATCTTATTAGCTCTAACCTTAGGTCGAGCTTTACAAAGAGGTGCATTATAAAAATACAATTGTATTAGATTGAGAGAATCGAGTGAACTGTCCCATTCTGAATTTAAATAAATAACTTCGCGAAATTCAGCCTAAAATGCCAAATTTGGCATCGATTTTCTTTCCAGTCCATTTTCTCAGCCTGCTTATTAATCATACGGACCAGAGAGCGGAGACGACATATTGACTGAATCTGCCTCGTTGTGCGCCATGAATCCGACGTTCCGACGTCTTGAAAAGGATGATCGAATGTTCGTAAGATCTTCAACGAACAGTTTCTACTAAACAAAACAGAACTAAACAGATCACTGTACAAGAACACTGTTCACTTACTGGCTGGTTACAACATGCTCTCGAGTTTTTGTTTTTTTATACTGATGATAATTGAATATGTTTATGAAACTTTTTTTTGAATTATTGTTCTTGTTAAATCAACTTCATTATCCCATATATCAACTCGACTGTTACCAGATGTATTGTTTTTACGGTAAAAACAAAGCTGAAATGGTTGACACTCCGCAGGTTCTTCCAATTTCAACGGGATTATCAGGTTCACTGACCTGGGAGTTGTATGTACGTCCATTCTGCAGTCGAAGCTCTACGTCTCTAGTTAGTCATTTTAGAGTGGTGTACGTTTATGAGTCCACACATTTTCCAGGTGCTCACGTTTCCAACGAACGGAGTTTTTGGAATACGGCGTTAGTTCCTGACGCGAAGTTTGGCGATTTTTGTGGTCAGGTAGTGTCGACTTCACGCTCCCCAGAAGTGTTTTATCAATTGATGGCTTGTTTTGAGTGCTTGTTCCGCGTGTTGTCGTGTTTGTGGTATCACCTGTGCCATCTGTTAGATAACAATCATATCACATTACTAAATGCATACCTTCAGACGTCGGCCTCAGACGAGTCCCATCCGAGGCCGAAATTTCGCCCACAAATCGTCATCCTTGTGAGATATATGTCATAGTTTCTACAACGTATATCTTTATGTACCGAACAATGATCCGTCCCTTTCATGAAGTCTTAAAGCGGCGCTTGCGAACTGACTGCAGATATTACCCAACGACCAGTAGCAACCTCCAAGCAATTGCGGTGGACATTTCTTAGAACACGGGATTAGCTCAGCTATACATGGTGCCACAAACGTAAACGCTTCCACCATAAATTTGAAAGCAGCCGTTCTTTCCACCTCCGGGTGAGTTTCTTAAACGTTTTGTAGGTACTTGTCAAAACACAAGAACAACTTGAGAAAGATACGAAGGAGGGCTGGGTGCTGGGAGAATTCAGAAAACAGAAAAACATGATACTTGTTTCAATCATGGACTCGAGGCTGCTCATTGACCCGATTAGCCATGAGCTAGAGTTTGGGATAGACAACGGGGTTGTCTTTTCTGCCTGGGCCAGATGACCGATAAGAAAGACAACAAACATGGTAGAAAATCAGTGCTGAACTTGAAAATTCAGATGGCCAGAGGATATAGCGTTGAAATCTACTTTGGAGAATATTGTAAAATAATAATAAAATGAAAAGTATCAATGGTTGAAAATATTTTACAAGAAATGGATTTCAACGCTTAAATTTTCAGTTCTTTGACTAAAAGTATTATGGTTCCATCCCTTTAAGAGCGCTATGAGAAAATATGTATTAGCAGCCAACTTAAAGTCAGAGCCTAAGTACAAAAACTGTTTTGTACGAATCATGAATGGACATCAAAAATGTGTGTGAAACCTTTTTACGGACTGCTAGAAGCCGTTCTGATTACGGTAAATATCAGTCAAATTGGAAACGCATGATTCTGAAGGGCATATCACGTATAGTTCGCTGCCACTAAAATGGCGTTCGTTCTCGGTTGAGAGCATACGTTTTGTGAACTTCGAAGAAGTGCGTTTTCTGTCGGCCAAATATGTCATTCAGTGCAGGTGAAATCATTTACTTTCTTTGATTTTGAATGTCGCAATCGTTCGAAATCGTCACTTGAAAAAGCTGTTTCGTTTCGGAGGAAATTGGAATCTAAATGAAAAGAAGAACCTGTGCTACTTTTTGTATTCGATTATAGAAGGATGTTATTTGGTTATTGTTATAGCAAAAGGCGCTGCACCGTAGTGATGTACTCTCAAGAATTTCAGTGTATGGAGGGCTTCGAGAATAGACTATTTGGCTTTGCAGTGAGCTCTTCAGTAAGGTTCAACACAGTGTGCTAAATAATAGTTTCATAAAAAAAAAAGAACGTCCGAAAAAACTGAAGAGTAATCCTGTCATAGAGAAAGCTAAGAAAGGCACGGACACTGTTTCGATTTCCACTTCATTCAGCCTCGCCTCTCCCACTCAATCGTCAAGAGCACAATTCACGATAAAAATGACTCCGATTCCCTCCTGGAGTAACCCAGTAACCCCGAAGCTTAACACAAATGGCGCTGCCAGGACGAAAAAATCAATAGGTAGAGCATAATATGACCCCTATTACTGGATACGTCGACGTCACGCCTATGACGTGTCGGACGATTGCCGAGGCGATACGGGTTGCACCATTCGCACCAGGACCCACACGTTCACCATGCAATCAGCTGATCGTAGGGTGATGAGGTGTTGTCTTTCTCTTATTATGTTATTTTCTAATATTCTTTTTGCTTTCTGTTATTCTGCTATTTTCCTAGTTTATTCCTTGGTACCTTGCGAAGATTAAAAAGGTGGGTTAGTTTCGCTGTTGTGTTTTTGTTAACTTACGCTTATGAGTGAATGAATTTCAAACGAGATTTTTGCTACTGCAGTCAGGTGTTCGCACCAGGACCCGCACGTACGCAATGACACACGTTGCGTAGCTCGTCCAAACACCCCTTTTACTTCATTTTTCTGGTCTTCATCTAGTCCATCCCTTTTTAACGACTTTTTTGAAGCATTTCATCATTTTGGAAACAACGATTCGCAAGCTTTCTTTGCCTCTATCGCCCTATTCTCCACCTTCTTTATCATTTCTCGTCATAATCTATATAGTACAAAACTAATGTGAACTTTCCTTTAACAGGTACACTTGTGAGGGTCTAATCATTTTATTGTTTCAATTCCACCTCTAGAAAACGCTATGCATCCACGGTAGTGTACAATAGAGAGTTGTAGGCCAGCTGTAAATGTGGTCGGGTGATTCAACAAAAAAACGAACTGACGACTCTAGCTTATAAGTTAAGTTATAATCTAGCTTGCATCGTAATGCTCAAATTTTCAGTCAGTGTAAGAACAAATTTTTCGTCAATTTTTGTGTGTATGGTTTGAGGAAACTTCCATCACCCCTGTAATGACAGAATTACCGGTGGAGAATAGTAGTACGTCGTGAGAACTTCACTACAACCGCACATTTGATCCAACGCTATTCATCGAGCATCGGTACACTTCTTACTCATTCTGGGAGGTATGCTCACACTTCCCTTTCTTGGTCAACGCCAGCACAAAATGCCCACACGCCGGCGATTTTTTCCCGCTCTTCGCAGGCTCAAAAAGCTAGACTCCAGTTTACAAGAGGAAGGAGCTAAAGGCAGGAAGAACTATTCCAGACTGAAGTCTATGCAGTTCTGGAATTCCCTGAAGGTCTTGCTCCTTTTAATCTTGTATGAACGATGCGAGCGTTTTCGGCATTTATACACTACCATTTATCTTCAGATACATGGATATGGACGGAAAGCGTCATCGCTGTAGCACTAGTGCACAGTGATGAAATCAAATCGCCTGTATAATGTGCAGCATTCTGACGTTACCGAAACGGCCGATGGCGAGACACATGAACACTAGGTTAAATTATTGGACTGCTCTCAATAGCCACCTATTCGAACATAATGAAGCTCAGACGCAGTTAATGCGAAGTGCTCAGTGCTTTGTTGAAGTAAATTTATGCATACCAGTGCTGTTCGAATAGCTATAGCTGGCGCCGCACTTTCGCTTGGCGATAGATTGATGAGAAATGGGAAGAATAAATTTTGTATAACTCTACGCCTTCCAGCAGCCTGTGAAGGTGTCGATCCTAACAGACCGAAGAATTCAGAGATTAGAAATAATGAAAGATTAACTCCAGGAAGCAGTTTCAGGGCACATGGTGGTGAATGACGTGCTGCCGTGGGCACAGCAGAACATGCCTGATGGATGGATTCTGCAGCAAGAAAACGATCTAAAGCACACATCGGGTATCGTGAAGGCAGCATTTGATGAACAAAATGTCAGACTTCTCCACTGGCCAAGCCAGTCTTCAGACCTGAATCCAATAGAGCAAGAATGGGAAGAGCCTGGTAGACTGTGTTCCAAGAGAACGACCAAAAACAAGGATGAGAAATTTGCTCAACTGGTTAGGGGATGGAATGCAATGGACGCGTCGACTTTGATACAGAAACTTATCGATTCAGTGCCTTCTCGCTGTGACGCTGTGAACAGAAATCACGAAGTATTAGACCATTCGAGTTTTTCTTGTATCTTTAAATTGGTAATTAAACGATTTCTTGGGCTTGTATTTTACGTCTTTTTCACATGAATTGAGTTTTTTCTTCATAAAATACAGCAAAGCAAAATAGCTAGCAGCTAGGTACTGTGAAATATTGATGTTATGGTCTGGCATGACATACTACACTTTCATATGATTTGTATGAGCTGGAAAGAAGTTTTGATCAAAAATGTGTTCCGTCGAATACTTTTGAGCGCTTCTGTACAAGTACTGTTCCGATACCACTACGCTCACGTGTTGTTATGTCAATGTTGTGCATTCCCTCATACATGTGTGGTGGTGTCAGAATTATTGTTAATGTCTCGCTAAGTTATCTTCACTCTCACTGAGCTGCATTTGATTCTCTCTCTCACTGCGCTGCACTTGACGAAAGAATCCCTTCATTCTTCCATGAGGCAATGTCTCGACTTCGCTGCGCAAACTCATTGGGTTTATTCCCATAATGTTGAGAATAGTGTCTTTTTACCATGCGCTCGAATGATATTCTCAGGAGATATACACGGTGCGTCATAATTATGGCGCATGCGCGCACTTTTTGAACCGCTTTTCAAAACCACTACTTTTATCTCTATTTTGATGTTGATTAGACCATACCCAGACTATTTACCCGCTCGAATTTATTATTGCCACAATGGTTAAGCCATCCTGCTACCGCTCTGCGATCAACTACTTCATGTCCAGAGAGTTTCGACACGCGAAATCCACCAGCGTCTTGGTGGACATCACAGTGTCATCTACAGGACCATTAAACGCTTCAGGCAGCTAGGAACTGAAGACGACAGATCCGGAAGAGTAAGGCGTGCCACCGTCGCTACCACGGGTAATATAAGGAAGTTACGTGAGAGGATTTGGAGGCAGACGTCGCAGTCGGCTCGCAGAATGTCGCAAGAAATGGACGTTAATGATAGCTCGCTGAGATGAGTAATGTGCAAGCTAGGATTGAGGACGTACAAGAAAAATAAGTATCAAAAACTTACCGATATTCAGAAGGAAACGAGGAAGGAGCGGTCAAGGGAGCTGTTCAGAAGATTTGGGAACAGACAACATTCAGAGTTCTCTTTACGGAGGAGAAGTTGTTCACAGTAGAACAGGGGGTCAGCAAGCGGAACGACCGCGTCTATGCTGTTTCGAACCCACACGCGACTGTAGGCCGCTCTTCTCATCTTGCTTCTGCCACGGTTTTCACTGAAATCTTGGCTGATGGCAAGACACCGCAGTGGTTCGTTCCCGGAGGGACTAAGGTAAATGGCCGAAAGGGTAAACTGCTCCCTTGGGCCAATTCTCACTTTGGAAATCGCATCTGAACCTTCCAGCAGGATGGAGCACCCGCTCACAGGTCGACTACGGTGCAACAGTGCTGCAAGCAAACTTCTTGCTCGAAATCTCATCGCTCTGTGAATTCGCTCAAAAGGGCTCCTGAGAAGACGTGGGACAAGCTCAACGTGCGATACTTGCTTGCCACCGTCGATGCTTTCCCTGAGCTTCTCAAAGCTTGCGTCGAGGCCAACGGAGGAGTTTTCGAGATCCATTGAATGTTTCTAGTTTTGAAGTGAACAGTCAGCGTTGTTGCGTTGGAAGTTCGCTTAAATTGCAAACGAGTCGTTTGAAACGATTCAAGTACTTTGTCGCTATAATTTTTACGCATCCTGTAAATATCAAAAAAAATTTAAAAATGCCAAAAAATTGTCTTTCGTTCGTATGATTGGCGTAAGCCTGGGTCGTCACAATTAGCCGCACAGGCGGAGTCTAGTTTTTCATTATTTTCCCTTCTAGGCCGTGGCATTCTCACTCCTTGCCTTCGGAATTCCGTAGCGCCTTACATGTGTATGCTGTAGAAGAGGAGGATTAGTTGTCAGAAACCTGAAGATTCCTACGGTCACAAGCTCTGCAATAGGTAAACGTAGCTGTCCAGCCTGAGCTCAACTACCTACCAGAACCATCGTAGGCAAGCCAAACCTTTCTGCAGCGGGCGTTACTCCGAAAATACAAAAAATTCTAAAGGGTAACACTAAAATGTGACGTTCGACAACCATTCAAACGGTTATTTGTGCACCTATCAGTAATTTAGAGTGTTCGAAAGTTCGGAAACTATGTGCCGAGTCTCACAAGGTTGTCGGTTTATGGAAAATTATTCAGTCCCGGACGGTATAACATAAATACGATATAACACGACACTGCGGCACTGCGGCGATATAACAGCAGCTGGCAAAACATCAAGTCAAAACAAGTTATATCTGCCGTGAATTTCGCAAGCTTCCAGATTTTTTCGGCTTGATTTGCAAGTTTCTATTCCGCGAAGATACTGTGAAAGGGCACCATTCACCTGTGAAAAATAACATATTCGAGGAATTCATATCACAGTCACCAGAGTGAGGCTCTTCTTCGACTTTTCTGTTTCCTGATTTGAAACAGGCGCTCACATAACCGCTCAGAAGGGACTCGAAAATAAAAGGAAAAAGTCTTGGGGCGTTAATCAATCCCATCTGAAGGATGCACCCACGCTTTCGACTTCCATTCAGAACTCCGAGATCAAAATTGACGTAGATTTCAATAGGCTTCACAGTGAAGTTGCCGGATACGAACGTGTACAGAAGTGCTAGGCAAGCCACATGATCTTAGGAGTACCCAATTTTCCTGCATGTACTCCATTGAAATAAATTTCCTCCTCGAATACCATGCAAAAACTGGAAAATTATACACAATACATTGATACTATATCATAAGCAAAGATTTTGCTGTGTTGTGTTCATTAAGAAGCAAATGGCTTCTGTTATATTATCTCTAAACGCGTATGACAGGAGAGCTCGAGCGTTTTCAGAAAGACATGTTTTTATCATTTTTCAAACTCTTTACGTTTCCGGCCGTATCGCCGGGAAAGTGAAGAATTGAAAATGTTCGAAGAGCCGGCTGTACTCTTCACCGATGTTGCCTTTGACGGATCATCCCACAAACTCGCAAGTGAAGCGAAGTGACCTTAGTTGACAACAGTCTTGGGGCTTCAACTCCTGAACTTCGCCGCTCTCTCTCCACGCCCTCAGAAACAATCTAGCGTGAAGAGGGCGATGGTCTGACTCCAAGTATAACTTCGGGACACCAGTGTAATTGTTCAACAAAAGTTAATTTGAAGATAATTTGTCTTTTTGTCTTTTGATAATCTTTTTTTGTGAGACCGTTCACAAGGTGACTCTCATGTCCATAGCAAATGAGTAGGCTATGAGAGGGGCAGTTATTTACCGTGGATAGTGTGGGCCGACGTGATGAGCTCGAACAGTCTTTCACCCTACTCATTCCATTGTATTCCGTGGGTTCCGGTGTTGAGCTCTTCAGCCTTTCTTCTGGGGCCAATCTTGGCGTCGTACCGACGACGACTACAAAAGTATGTTCGACTCTATAGAGCCTCTCCAGATCTATATAGAACGCCCCAGCTCTTCTTCGTCGTAGCTAGATGTTGGTGCGCAAATAACGAAAATTGTTAGAATTAGGGTTGAGCCACATCTTCAATCGCAAACGTCCGATTCGGGTTTCAAATTTTCGTACGATCAATATTCATGACCAAGTGCGTGTTGACGAGGACACCTACACGGCCTCAGTCGCATGTTCCAAGGAAGAATTTTTCCTCAGTTTCTAAAATGGATTGCAACGCCGTGTCTTCTCGTCTCGGTCAATTCGATAATGTCGTACTTGGTCTACCTGGCTTGCTTCCTCAGATCTTCAATGCACGCTTCCAATGCAAGGACATGCCTTGAAAAAAAAAACTGACCGTCACCCGTCCCTCTCCTCCTAGGTAGCCTGTTATGACCTTGAGATTTCAGCAGCCTTTTACGAGCAGTCCTACCCAGCGCTGCCACACTGGGAGCTCCCTCAGCCTCAGGGGATTGAGGTCCTCTCTATCACTGTTCTTGTCACATGGATACCAACGTGTAAATTGCCAGGCTCTAACACATGGGAGGGGGCACTCTCAGCCATGTGGACATGCAGATGAGCCGTTCAAGTTATATATATATTATATTATACTATACTAACCTATATTATATTATATTATATTATATTATATTATATTATATTATATTATATTATATTATATTATATTATATTATATTATATTATATTATATTATATTATATTATATTATATTATATTATATTATATTATATTATATTATATTATATTATATTATATTGTATTATATTATATTATATTATATTATACTATACTATATTATATTATATTATATTATATTTTACTATATTATATTATATATATTATTATTATATTATGTTATACTATATTATATTATACCAGTCGGATCGCCCGGCTAACGCCAGGCTCTCCTCCTTTTCGTGTCAAATACACTATTCCGAGATATGTTGAACTGAAAATTTTTTCCCAGTTTCGAAGCATATAGATTTAAGTTTTTTTCCTGCTGTTGAGCTGAGTTTGAGTTTTCTCCGCTGTTTAGCTGAGTGAGAGTCTGAAAATAAAACAGAGCTCCAAACCCCTCTTCGACACATAGAAATCGAAAGCTTCCCTCCCTCTTTGATAAAGTTGTAGTGAGTCTAACTTTACCATTCCTTCGAAACAAATGAAAGTTCCCTGTACATGAAATTTGACACAGGGGTAACAGGACAGCGCAAATGGTATTCAGTTAATGTCTGCGCTTACGCCTTTGATTGGGAGTCTCGAACTTTTGCTGTCTTCCTTATAAATAATCACCCTTAAGAATCCCACTATTAGACAATCAAAGATGATGTTCTGAGTGATGATAGCGCCGCTATCATATGTTCTTTATCAAGACTCTTTTCTTTACGGGATATCATTAGTTGAGAATTCTAGATTACAGGCGATCGATTAGGTGAATGTCATTGAGCAAAGGGGATACTTCATTGAATCACAAACCTTGCTGGGTAGCGGCCGTAATCTAATAGTAAGAAATGAACAAAGTTCTAATCTGCTTATCGTACTGCCCTGATGGGTCCCTATTACTGTACTTACCACTCACTTTTGTCACCCTGCTCTAACATCCCGTCTTATCGAATGATACATACTGAACGGTCAAAACTACATCGTAGATACCGAAGTCGTTAGGATGTTGATCAGTAGGTGACCTCTCTTAGGTCCCTTATCATATCCTATCAGGTATGATCAGTACGTGTCACCGAGTACCTACGACCCCGTCATATCCTACATCACTTACTAAAATGCTGAGGTTCCACTGTTAGAACGAAAAGTGTAATTTTACCAAGTTTAAACGCTCTAGGTCCACGGGGACAATGAATTTGCGGCCCGAAACTTCCATCGCGCGAGCCCCACCCCCTGTGCACGGAGTCCAGTCCTGCCGCTCACCATAGATGTTCCCATCCTGCCCCCCCCCCCCCCCCCCCCCCCTTACTCCTACCAAATTTGAACGCTCTAGGTCCACGGGGACATGAGTTATGAATTTCCGGTCAGACACACACACCGACACACACACAAACACACCGACTCACCAACAAACACACTTAGTGAATTATATAAAGTAAGATAGGACACCTATATGAATATTGCTAAAAAGAATAATGAAGGATGCAACGCAAAATCCCGTCGAGCAGTAGAATTCTTGGCTAGTGCTTTCGGACCATATAACACTGCATTTGGTGGTAGTGACAGTAACGTGTTGCAGGGCGACAGGTTGCCTCTCCTTTGATAGGCAGTTATTTCCCGTATCGACTGTTTTGTAGGCCAGAACGCAGTAGCTCAGACGTAATGTATCGTGGCTTGCCGCGTGCAACTTAACGCGCGAGGAACAATTCAACGGCGACCGCAGGGGGACGGACAATTGGTCTTCGAGCAACGGGGCTGCTATTCCTCCAGTTCCTCGACAACTACCTAACCATGGCTTCGAGCGCATTCCAAAAAGCGGGACTGCTTATGGTCAGGAAGTTTATCCTTTATTAAACTACCACGACAAAGTGCGGGTCGAGTCGCATTCTATGCCAAGCATTCTGGTCATAACTCGACACCTGTGAGACCTTCGGATGGCGTACATGCGAAAAACAGTAGGTACAGAGAAACAATAAGTCATAACATCAAGTTCTTCTGCGTACACTGCGATTTAGTGTCTGGTCATTGTTTACGTTGTGGCGGGTCTCGGTTATCACAAACCGACGCGACTGCTCAGTACAACGGTGCAAAGAGCAACAAAGAGAAACTACAAATTCCACACGCAAATTTTAGTCTGTTGATCAGGTACTCAGATTGCTGTCAATCTTCAGATTCTGACTGTCCTCACATGCTGATCATTTTGCTTACCAAAACCGAAAAGTGGTCACTGGGACGTAGGGTGCCACATCTGGTTTTCAAATAAACAGGGTCGTTAGATTCTTGCGTTCGCATTTTTTCCAAATAGGCGTTGATACCCTAATCACGCACACGAGTTTTTTTTTCCAAAGTAGACATGGTTAGGATTCATGTGCAGAGCACAAGTATTCGCGTTGAAAGCTCACAAAGTTGGTTTCCCCCTCCACAAAAAAAAATAACCAGAACTTCTGAGTAGAATGTCTATCAATGTCTGTTCGCTCAGACAGAATAGTCTGCTAAACTGTTATGTTCTATGGTCTTACGTGAGTGCCTGAACTCTTGTTCTTTCTTATGTTGGATGCTTTGTTTTAGATGATACCGCTATTTTCTATCATAATTTATATGGAGGTGACGAAAAGTTTCTACCTCTACAAACTGATCTTGCAAAATGCAGTACTTTTTTTCGGGCAAGACGCTTTTGCAATTGTATTGCTATATGTTCATCAAGGGTCAATAATAACAGCAGTATGTTATCGAGAGGTTCAGAGAATGCAGAATACAATTTTAATGAAAATCTTCAGCACTTACAGAAGAAGAGCTTACAAGCTTATAAATGATCGTAAACTCCCCTCCCAATGGTGAACTCTTGAGACTACGATCAGTGGTGCCACCGTCACAACTGATGGCTGCTTTGTTTTGATAAACTCAGCAGGAGGCTTCCACTTCTTCATGCTCTTATCCTGTCTGTCACTTACGTGAATAATCTATCTCCCACAGGCAATTGTTTTGATAACTTTCTGTGAAGATTCGTACCGAGTTGATTTCCAATACTGATATTTCTTCTGGCTGGTTACAGTTTCTGCTACTCGCAATTGATATAATCAATTCCAATTGATACCATCTGAATATAGGAGCTATTTTTTATTACTCTAGTCTCAATAATCTCAATATCAAGCAATATGATTGCCAAGATGATTATTATCACTTCTGGTAGATATGTTTTTCCATTCTAATTCTTTGTTACGGACTGTCTTCAATGCGTTTAGGACTATCGTTGCAACCCAGTATTTTATTATTCTCGATCCCTTTATTGTGGAAACAATTCCTGTTCTTCACTCCCTTATCCCTTTTTCTTTTTTGCTTCATCTCCACCTTCTTCTACATCTTCGATTTCACGGAACTTCAGTGACTACGACGTTACGTTATACGTTCATATACATAAGTGATAAGGGTTAATAAGTATCTGTAAAAGGCATGAGCCGAAGGATCCGTTACGCCGTTCAGGTTAAGAGTGAAACCTCGGTAGTTGGTGGGAGATATGCATGGATTACATGTACCTGATGACAGGAAATGACTGCTGATAGAGCGGATAAGTTCTACTGAAAAATTTATTCTTTCTGTATGGCGGAGGACTGTAGCAAGTGGTATGAGGTGTGGCTGTATTGAAGATGACTTATTACAGAAAATGATATTAGTTATAAAGTCTGTTATGGCTCTTGGAATGTTTTCAGCTTTCTCAGTCCTTTGCTACATAGCCATATAGTTTTGTGTGTTTCATGGTATAAGGAGGGTTGATAGGGCGAGCAGCTTGGTAAGGATTGGGTGGCAAGTATAATTAGTGACAAGGCCTGAACAAAGTCCGTGCCATGTAAACAGAACGAATTCCGTTCTTTCCTTCTGAGCACAGACGACTAACTGAGCTTCAAAGCTGGACTCATAAGAGAATTGCGTAATCATATTCGTATTCAGTCCAATATCAATTGTCACAAAACCAATCCGACCATCAGTAATCTTAAGATCTCGGTCAATGGTTTATATACATAAGGATAAGGAATAAATAAATAAATAAGGATAAGAAGCGTCATAAATGTACACTACTGATAGTAGTGTTATCATAAAGCGACAGCACTGGCCACCATCACTTGAAGGCACAGTTCGCGACAATTCTGTGGTGTCCCTTTTTACTCGAAAAGCGAAAGTATAGTTTAAGAATAGTTCATTGGAAAAGAAAAAAGCGAGGAAATTCGCTGATTTCGAGAAAAATAAGGCTCCCTGAAAGAAGGGAAATAAAGGTTGGACGAGATTCCCATGACGGAAATAACATGAGAGGAGTATTCGGACGAGATTCCAGTTGATGCAATAGCGCAAAGAGATGACCATATCAATCCAGAACTGTACAGAACTACCTTTCACTGTCGCTATGGGTCATGACAAGTTGTTTGAACTTCTTACAGGGGTTCCCATGTGATGGCTGCAGCCTCTGCAGTGCCGGTGAAACTCGTCCTCGGATACTCATGAGACAGTCTTTGAGGCCCTATAACGCTTTTAGGATTCCTTTTCCTGTAATAATGTCTGATTGTAACTACCAATACTGGAACTCTAATACTCTAATATAGCTAACAGTGTAACTCTGACCTTGTTTTAAAACCCATCACTTCTAGTAGATACTATTAGAACGTTACGTTGCAAACCTATGATCTTATGGTTTGCAATTGATGAAGATAGGCCTAGGATTTGAAAATATTTCTGCTAATGAGCTAGATTTTCTATATGACCAACATTCTGGGCTTTTCTGGTGGTGATGCATAAAAGCATCGGTTACGTGGCTCCATGAAAAGGGAGAGTAGCAGTTCTGCGAAGCTTCACGCGCTGGAGAACTACAACTTCATGGTAGGAGCACTTCATTCTTACTCTGACTCTCGTTGCATGTAGATTCCGCGGTTGTAGTGAAGTCTGTCCTGAAACTCGTGAAGAATTTGGCCATCCTGGCTTCCCGCGAACCTCCAAATAAAGTTGGTCAGTCCCATTAGAGTCTCCCTGTTTCAACAGCTTTGTGAAACTTTGTGAAATGGAAGAAGTGAATAATTTATAATAAACAATATAGTTGAGAGCCTCAGGGTTTTTACTGCCTTGAATTATTCTGGACACATTTCCGGATTAGCCAATGACATTACAAATTGATCAGAGCTTAACATTTATGAACACTTTCACTCAGTTTTGGGAGTTTAGCCCTCAATTCCACGTTGACTCTAGCAAATAGTATGTTTCTTCAATTATGTTTTCATTATGACTGCAGTTTTCCATTTCCTGATGAATTATCATTTGCTTTGCTTCATTCATGTATCATGAACTTGACCTAAGCATCTAATGGCATTTTTCCATTAACCCTTAACCAGAATGTGCCTCGACGGTAGTTGAAATTGGTGGTTCGTCTGGTGCGAAGCACAATGAATCGTCGCTTCGCTACGTAACGCCTGTTTGTTGTTTTTGCACGCCCTCCTAATTTTGATTTCTTCACTCATTTCAAATATTTGACCAGCATGCGAGAAATTGTCGATTTTTTCAGCTAATTTCTTCTGAAAATGAATAGAACACTTGACCTAGGCGTCCTTTCATGTAATATTAATTGTCTTGCACAAAGAGAGCGATATAAGGTGGCGAGAATCATCAGAACGATGGCGTGCTGACATTAGTAGATTACGAATCTATGTGGGTCGGATGATTCACTCCGAAACACCATAGTAGGACTGACTATCCTTCATCTCAACTGCCAAAAAAATCTAAATCGGCTGGGCGTTGGTCCTCAAATTGTAAGTAGGTGGAAGTGAAGGTGCATGAAGGTGCACAGTATCTTGTACTCAATTACCGTACCCGATCGACCACAGTTGTCGCCGTCAATGGGAATATTCAAACTACTAGAAAAATTTGGATTATTGTCGCAAAGCCACTGCTGCTTGCGGTGTGTATTCAGGTTTAAGGCCACCACCTCAAGCCAAAGCTCTCAAGGATCTCATTACCCTTTCTCTGGAATGAGTTCCTTGCCCTGCACCTTCATTGCAGTTTGCCAGACACAGAGACGAATGAGCAGTCTAGTTTCGGCTCCACTTCCCACCCGTTCTATGTCGATAAGAACTAGTCATCTCTATACAGACAAAATAAGCTATTCCCGCAATGGACGTGAAATGTTCTGCTATGATAAAGGGTAAAGGATAAAGTTTGTTTAGCGTTAATCAATCTCTTTCGAGGGACGCGCCCACGCATTCGACTACCAATCAGGATCGTAGTGTCATATTGTACTCGTATGTGGTCTATACAATGACGTGCGATGACCAAGTGATGTACAAGTCCTCTTTTGTCCTCCCAGACGAGTCTGATACAGATCAACCGACCGTAGAGGGGTGGAAAGCTTGGTTGGTCCAGCAGTACATTGCTCAGGGAATCGGGCCTGTGACCATGCTTGTGTGAAGTGCCCCAATCACTACTACTCCACCTCTGACGGCTATGGTCAACAATTACGACCGTATGGCGATGGTACACGAATTGTAAAAAGTTCTCCCTTCAAAAAAAAATAAGAATGGAATTTCCGGAACAAGCTTATTCGCCGAACTCAAACTTTTGATAAAATTTTTCTCAATGGCTGCAATGCTTGGTGGTCACATACTTGCAGTTCACGAAAGCCCTGAACTGTTTGTTTCTGTTTTTTCTTACTCGTTCCAAAAAGTCAAAGAAACATGAGACATTTGGACAAATAGTTCCGTACAGGAACCTAACAAGGAATGCCGCTCTCTTCACAATATCTACTGAAGAAGACAACAACCTCTTCCATCCTTTGAGCCAATCACTGATGCCATTTCTTCATGAGTGAGGGAGCTATGACTCAAAGAAGTAATTGACTACCGTTTTTGGATCACATTAAATTACGAATTTCTTTTCCACAACGGGATGCCCAAGAAGGCGGAGCACGTGGTAGCTGAAAGGGGCAACACTCCAGGATACGACTGATGAGTAATCTGGAACCAATCGGGTCCGGTGAACTTTTGACGTGGGTTTAAAGCGAATTTTCGACGTGCGTTGTCCCTCAGTAGGGACCGATTTACGGTTTGATCGTCCTTCTCTATCCCCGTTGGCCAAATTAGGGAGATCATAGGGGCAAGAGATAGCTGTGTCCATCTAGTCCGCGTTTAGCAACTCATAGTGGATGGATTCCTTCAACCTCCATTAAATCAAGGGGCAATGCTTGCGTTACCCCGAAGGCTGGTTTCTTCTGCAGTGAAGCGATCCAACCGATTGTTGCCCGTAGATCAGTGAGCAAAACTAGTATCGAATAGATTGCTGATACTTCTAGCCGCTACACCCGCATTTTTTCCTTGGCATGCTCAGTAGAAGGTGATGGTACGATTCGGGTGGTGTCCATTCATTGACCGTAATACTGCGAAAGCACACACGCGTGCCCTTATTTACTTATGTGTTGATTGCCCGAGGAACGTCCTACAAGTTTATCACCCTTGCTACCGTGTTCACACTGTTGATACAAATTTTCAACGCTACAAATTTTTTGTCGCAGGACTTATTTGCCAACCTAATAACAGAGCCCAATGAAGGGCAATACGAGAGTAGCGTCAAATCGAACCTACGTTTCTAATTGTCTACAAGTAATCGCGACAAATCGACAAAACGTGAAAGCTCGCTGTCTGTCCGATTCTCACAATGACTTATCAATAGCATTTCTCGTCATTCAAAAGTTGCTTCAGTAGTCATGCCGTACTGCTCAAAGGTCGACCTCCCTAATGAGCTGTGCATTACAAATAACATCGGAAGTCCAAGAGAACCCGAACAAGCTGAAGCTTACTATAGAGCATGTTGTAAGGCCCTACGAAAAACGCTGACCACAACACCAACGCAAGCCTTGGGAAGAGAGAACCTGGAGCAGCAACCTGGAGCACCCACAAGAGCACGATTACAAGAAAAGCTCTTGCTTGAGGTTACCCACCGCTAACCGACGGTCCGCGTCACATGCGGGTCTTTACTAGTAAGCCTTCCTCCTCGCCTAAAATCGAAAATGGTTTGTACAGGAAACGAGAGATGAGAGGTGGATCCTCTATGGCAACAGGGAAAGAATTGCTGTCTGTTTCCTGGAAGGTACGCTTTTAAAATCTAGGCTAGAACAGCACCAGAACAGTACTCAAAGGAAGATTTTGTGGTGCTTCTCCTCAAACTCCAAAGGAATTCTATACTACTATAGGTTGATGCATAATTATTGCGGATTTTTTCGCGGCTTTTTTTCTCCCGATAGAATTTGAATATTGAGTTCGGGTTTTTTCTAGAAATGATCTACTTGATTCCCTCTGCGATGTATACTCAAAAAACCATCCGCATAATCGCAAAATTAGGCTTAACTACTTCGAGAAAGATTGGAAGGTGGCACAGTCATTCCGCGATCTCAGTAACTTTTCGGCGATCGAATCGGCGATCGAACAATCAGCCAGAGCCAACCAAGAAATGGGATCTGCTCCTAAATCTGCCATATTCACCAGCAGGAACTTTAATGGATCATCTCGTTAACTGTCCATCGACAAAATGGCTAGAGAATAGAAGTTTCGACGATTTGGATGACTTGATGGTCGATGTCAAGGCGTGGATCGCCCGTAAGAATCAAAAATTCTTCGCTTTTAGGGTCCGACTAACTATTCAATGGGAAGCAGTGCTTGACGTAGATGGTGAATAAGTTCCGGAATAATTATTTGAATATGTCTTTGTTTAGTATTTCATAAATTTTTTAAGCAAAATTTGCTGGAAAAAAATCCGCAATAATTATGCATAAACCTAATATATAGAGGCAGGTAAAATGCAGGGGAAATAGAAAATATCAAAGTAATCGTGTTTTGACCGCCAGGAAGTCATGTGTGCTTTCACTAGATCACCTAGTGAGCTATCGCCAAAAAGCTACTGACAATGAGATCGCGGAATGACTGTGCCACCTTCCAAACTTTCTCGGAGAAGTAAAGCCTAATTTCGCGAATATACGAATGGTTTTTTGAGTATATTCTTGTAGAGGAAATCAAGTAGATCATTTCTAGAAAAAACCCGAACTCATTATTCAAATTCTATCGAGAGAAGAAAGCCGCGAAAAAATCCGCAATAATTATGCATCAACCTAATAGTTGCTCTCTTAAACCAGACAGTCACGGTTACCATCTGCGGCAGTCAGCTCCAAGAATTCATAGATCCCAGAACTTTGACTGCTGCAGATGGTGGGTGTGACTCTTACTGAGTGATCCGATAGTCGAAAAGGCTACCGAATCACCCATAAAGAAGAACAGAGAAGCCTAAGAGAAGCGACCGTAATTATCATCAAAGAAGATCTGATGCAACGTGATCAGGAAAGACTTTGCTCATAATAGGCTCAAAACAGAAGATGCTGCAAATGGTGACGACCGACAGGAACGGCTCACCCTACGACGGTGCGGGGTCAGTGTCAAGGAGAAGTAAGCAGTACCTTTATAGACAGGAACGCACCTGTTGTGTTGGTGCACTATTTCTTGTTACTCGTGTATAAACTTAGGTAGTCAACTGGTGGTATTTCCAGTCCGATATCGTTCCCGTTACTGAAAATTTCTTTTGTTCATCATTACTAAGCAATGCAATCAAAGAAAAACGAAGGATAAGAGTTCCTCTTGATTTGCTGCAAGATAGCGCTCGTCTTGACGTCACAAAGACTAGCAGTTCGACTGACAGGAACTCGGCTGGAATGACGTGCTCCTCTCTCCCCGTTCCCTTGACCTCGTTCCTTCTGAGCCACCTTTTAAGGCAGTGGAAGCACGGCGAGTTGTGGACAGACCTTCCTTGGAAGCGACTCGGATCCGTATTTGTGCTTTCCAAAAGCTGCTCTTGGCTTCATGAGTAGAAGTAAAGACGCACTACCTATGATAGCTTCACGTCAGCTCCACATTACCACCACCATGTACTATCATATATATAATTGTGACTGCACAACGCTTTCATTTCGCTTTCACTCAAACGCGCAGTGGCGAGAGGTGTAACAAACAAAACAGCGACCTAAGCAATCATCATTCATCAATTGCGCTATTTCCTTCATGAATATTTCTTTCCATTGATGTTGTTTCCTACATGAACAACTGCGATTGATCAAAACAATAACCAACCCAACCTCTCTATTAAAAAATCTTGTATCATACCTTTCAACCCTTTGTTGCTCACTGATTTGCTAGATCGATCTTTGTGCTACAAGGTGTTTGCGCTACTGAAGAGTGACTTTCCTGGCATGCAATAAATCTCTCGTATACCACTTTCTATTTGCTCGCCATCCAATCTTGGATGAAATTTTTGCCTTTCTCTTTTTAATTAAAAACGTACTTCATCGGCCCGATGATTTTCTCTCAAGATTCGAGGTTGCTTGATGTTGTTGTAGAATTGGCAAACTCAAAGTTGGGCTTTTTTTTTAAAAAAACTACATCGCTTGCATTAATCATAACAATGCTAAACTTCTTGCATTAATCATAATAATGCTAAACTAGGCTGCTGAACTTGCCTGTGTAGCCGTCGAAAGATATGTTGGTTTTACTGTTGTGACCTTTGAGACCATATTTTCAGCTACCCCGTTTTCGGCGAAACCTGGGAGCGGAAGAAATGAAAAGTACATTGGTGAAGCTTGTCCTTGTTCTAGGGTAAGTACGAAGTAGAGCCCACATTACTACATACAATCAATGAAAGTCTTTTCGAGATCGTCTTGATGATATGAATGAATGGATGATATTGTCTGATGAATGATATCGCCTTTTCTAGGAGTATGTCACCGACCCTCCTGAGTGATGCTGCGTCCCCGACGGTGTCTATGAGGTAAGGAATTTTACAGTAAAAACATGAAGGGCAAGGCCTATGTAATGGCGTGGAACACCAATCTCCTATAGGGATACGAGTCGTAGTGTCGTATTGAATGCATGTGTAGCCTATCCAGTGGCTTGAAGTGATGAGCTGATGCACCACTATCTAGCTCTTCCGAAATTCGGTATTACCTGAAAAAGTCGGGTCAACTTCGGGTAAGCTGGGGCTTCGGGCAAGATCAACAGAGCCCATGCGAGCCGAGGGAGCCCTATTCCCAGGGGGCGGAACATGCACCGAAATGGGTGGTGCCATGTGGAAAACTTCGAAATTTGTCTCATTGTCAGAAAAGCTCAGTCACCACGAAAAATGGGCGTAGATCAAGAGTGGACCAACAATTCTGGTTCGACGAGTGGAACTCATCCGCGGTTAGCCTAGCGTTTTCGAACTTCTTGCATAAACTCGAAACTCACCCTATAGTCAGGTCTGTGAGGTTTGGTGCTGAGATAAAATGATTCATCTCTGTTTGACGAGTTCTGTGCTGTGACGCACGCGTCACTGTAGGGAGCCCTACTGGTGTTCAGTGAAACAAGCGAGAGTAGATTTACGCTCTTTCCGTGAAATAGAGGCACGTTCATACTGATGATGGTCGCAGAACTATAGAAATCCGCCCTATATTCCAGCTCCAGCCGCAACATAACAGTCGGTGAGATTATGAACGTTTTCATCAATTCAAGCTACGATAGGCGGATTCGTCCACCAAATCGCGACAGCAGAGGTTAGATGAAATATAAATTTTCAGTGGCAGTATTATGGTAATCATTCTTAAGGAGTCAATGGTCCCGTTCTAGTGAAAGTGAATGCTTATATTCGGAGGTATGTATTTTCCACTCTGAAGAAAGATTTTGGAATGCAAAAATCAATCATGGAGCACTTTGTTCGCTACCTGTTAAGCTGTTTGGCGATAAATTAATGAGACGTATTCTGTTAGAAAACTTGTCTACCACAAACTCATAAAAAGAATGGAAATTCGCTTTTGGGGAGGTTTTCGTTTACCGATAGGACAATATCTCGTGATGTGACCATTCCGTCACGGTTCAGTGGAAGATGAAGATGCACATCAAGTTCCCCTTAAGCAACATAAAACCTAAAGAATGATACGTTGATAGCTAATGATTCTAAAATCTAACCAAAAAGTTATTGTAGTCGTGCAGAACACAAAATATTTAGCTTTGAACTGTTTTTACAGTCAGATGACTACATACGGTGCGTTTCAAAAGTATGTGCGCACCCAACATTTTGTTTTTTGGGAATATCATTGCTTTCTGTGACTTGTGACTTTCACCATTCAATTCCTTGTGTGCAATAACCTACGAAGACTTTCACTGAGAAAACATCGTAGCTGCTAACACAATTCTTTATAAAAGATATGTTTTTTCTTTGTTTCAAAAGTATGTGCACACTTAGCAAAAAATAAAAATATAACCGAGATCAGAAATCAATCGGGACCCCTAAATTCCTGTAGAGATTATCGACTACGAGGAATCGTTTGAGAATGGTTTCGTTACGGTAGGTTCTTTAGTTACCTTTGAAATGAAAAATTTTGAATGTGCACACACTTTTGGAACGACAACTGGGCTGCTCTTTTTCATACATTGCTAGATTCATTCAAGACCCTGTCAACTATCGCTCACAACCTATTCCTGGCCGTCCACGTATTTTGACTGCTCAGCACAACAGGAGAATAGCCTGTTTTGTGGCGAATCATTCTTTGTCCGTGAGTCAGATCCGTGCTCAGATGGGTTTATCAGTCTCGCGTACGACAGTTTGGCGCTCTATCCGCCCACGCTGACAAGGCTGGAGTTTGCATGCCCCAGACCATCAAGGAGCCTCCTCCTAAGTTCATTCCAAAGGTAACTAAAGAACCTACCGTAACGAAATCATTCCCAAACGACTCCTCGTAGTCGATAACCTTTGCAGGACTTTGGGATACCCTATTGATTTCTTATCTCGGTTAAATGTTTGTTTTTTGCTAAGTGTGCACATACTTTCGAAACAAAGAACAGAAGACTTTTTTTACAAAAAATTGTGTTAGAGCTACGATGTCTTCTCCGAGAAAGTGTTCGTAAGTTATCGCACAAAAGGAATTGAATGGTGAAGGTCAAAGGTTGCGAAAGCAATGGTAATCCCAAAAAAAAAACAAAATGTTGGGTGTGCACATACTTCTGAAAGCACAGTATTATTTCCCTTGAAACAACTACGAGAGTTGAGTTGAACTGACACAGTCAAATCATGTATGTAGACAAAAACTTTTCGATTTTAGGATAATTACGGCCAGCAGTAAGCTTCCTGATCATAACTGGCCAATCCTTCTTATTTCGAGAAAGAAACAAAGAAACATCGTCACTTGTTCATTATTTTATTCCCACTGAATTTCTCCTACTGACTTCGTTCCACACCTTCCGGAGAAGTTTCAACCACATGCCCACAAGTCTCAGTTCGATTGGTAGTTGCATCGTGAAATGTTCGTGGTCTAAGGTAGGGTATAATGATGGAAACCCATATCATTTTCTCTTCTGGTGACTATACTTTCCGTCTTGAGACAATCTACAGTGGTAGCGAAGCAGCATTTATAAGGTATGCAGACTGTGAACAACACGTTAGCTTCACACAAATGTCTATGTTATTTCATTAAGGTTGAGCTCCTCACATGCACCTGTTTGAGAGCGATTGTTGTGCTTGAAATAGAACACAATGTTATGTATTCCACATGCACTACCATTCTATCTCAAAAAGGTGTGACATATTTGCCAAAATAAGGTGCAGACTCAATAAATGTCGGAAATTTCATAGAAGGACAAAACGAAGGATAGAACAAAAAAACCGTCTGGGAAAGTCGCAATGGTGACGTTGTTCATACCCGACTCTGCTACAATTCGCAGTTGGCTTAGGGCTCTTCTTGACTGTTTATTTTCCTTGACAGCGATCAGTATAAAGTTCTCAAGAGTGGGAGAATTATGTAACTCTGTCAATCACTATGCCATCCTTGCCTTGACAAGAGGGTGGGGAAGGGTGTGAAGCTCACGTATTTTACATTTTACCGCTCTTTTCTAAAGAGAGTAGAGAAAGAAATCGAGTAAGTCTTCACTGTTGAAGTGTCACACAGTAAGCGCCACGCTCCACAACAGAACAACCCTACGTACGCAATGGCATCCAGGCGGTCGCTTATTGATGTCAGGGAGAGGCGAAATCGCGGAGATAAATGAATATCGAAATTGATATCACGATATGCAACCGTTATGCAACCAGTGACGTTTCTCGTGACGGGTTCCTATTCAATATGAGCAACCTCACCGCTTGTAAAGAAATCTTCAATAATCTACATACTTCGGATTTAGAATAAGAGGACCTGCTAGCAAGCTAGCTCCATATATGACAAAAGAAAAACTAGGAGAAAAATTGAAGCGGGGGACTGAAGGTTTTCGTGAATGATGAAATAGATGACTCTTTAGTATATCGAACATTGATTTTGTACGAATGCAGTACAACCTACAAGTGACGTTCCGACAACTGTGGCAGGATTCCCGCTTGGCATATCAGAGCAGTTTTCCTAATGACAAGGTTCCTAAATTCATTATCATCACAGAAAAAGATCTCATCTGGACACCGGATACGTTTTTTCTGGTAAGTAGTTAACTTCATTACTTCTTTGCTGACAGGGGAATGATCAGATTCTTGAAGTATTTCAGAACGAAAAGCAGGCACATCGCCATGAAATTGACAAACTCAACCTGCTTCTTCGAATTTACTCGAATGGCAGCGTGATGTATTCAGAGCGGCTTTCACTCACACTTTCCTGCCCAATGTATCTGCACGTGAGTTTCGAGTTTGGCAATGTGCGCATCGTAATACCGAACTCACCTAAAAGCCTCTTTTGACCCTTTCAAAATGTAAGGCATAATACTGCTCAGTATAGCATGGAAAGAGTCATGGAAAGACTTTATATAGAAATAAAAGAGAACCTTTTTAGGCATGTGATTTCGGCTTAATTCATAGAACCCTGCAGAGGTAGGAGAATCGAGGAGGTTACCCAATCCAATCCACAAGCTTCGATTTGAACTTCAAAGTACACTCCATGATCCTTCTTACTCACTTGGTAGCAGAAATTCTACGTGAGCGAGTGTGCCAAATGTTCCCATAGAGCTCCTCGTCGATTAGACGAAATGGTTGAGACTGTATAGTCAGATGATTCTACTAGTTTATTATGAGAAATCAGAAACATGAGGAGAAGGTGACAGAGAATCCCCTCCCAAGATTTAATTTTTCCAAGTATTGAGTGCAGCAATTTGTAGAGCTGGACGGGGGTTTTCAGTCTACATAACACTCTATATGTATAAAAATGATAAGCTAACCCTAGGCATAAAGAAAAAACGAAAAAACTGCGAATTGGCGATTTTTCGTGACTTTTTGAACATTTCGGGTGGGTTTTGTATAGAAAGAGCGCTTCCAGCGAGTTTCATGTGGAATGGTGCACTACGATTTACAGCCAGTCTACTTTTTGGTTCGCTCGCACTAAAGACATTCGACCCTTTGAAATTATATAACTTCAACTGCGAGGCTTCATCCATGGTGTGATCTCTTAAACTAAGCAGATTTTATTCTAGAAATACCCTATGGACGAACAGTATTGTCAAATGCTACTGGCATCTTACGCATTCACTACAGATGATATTGGTTTGTCTAATCTGTCCGACATGTCTCTGATTGCCGTCTCGCCCGAACACAGCCATTAATTGAAACGCTTCAGTTTATCAGTGGGAGGAGCAAAATCCAATTCAATACCATGTGTTGCTAAATACATCGCTGCCAAACTTCCTGCTTAATGCAGCCGAAACTGGAGAGTGTACCAGTTCCACGACGACCGGTGAATATTCGTGTCTGAAGGTGATGTTCACAATGAAACGTATGTTCAGGTAAGTGAAGAATATATTGAATGTTATATGCTTTTCCGTGATGTGAGCTTTACGGTAATGTGGTACTTACCTTGGATGAGCTCGAAGAGACGAGCAAAACGACAGCTTTATCCTTAAGACGCACACAGTACGATCAGTAATGGAGCACAATACAGCAGGTTAAGATACAATTTCAGCGAATGAGATCTGATGAGAGCGATGAGTGTTGGCCCTACTTCTAAGGGCGCCAAGGTGTTAAAAGTTGCGGTCCCTCATCTTGGGAACGAGTTTAAGAAAGCGAGTTCGAGAGTTTCTCTCTTTCAGTGTAAATCCGTGTCGAGGCGAGAATAAATCATTGGATTTGAAATACGCCCTTCTATATGCAGCGATGAATAAAGAACAAGGCTTTTAGGTGAACACAGCAATTTTTTTAAAACAATCAATTATAAAAGAGGTAGTGTTTTCGTGAACTAACTTTTCGGTAGCAAAAAACCGTGCGACAAGCCTCAATACGGCGGATTTGCTCTTTTCAGTAATCTCAGTTGTATCCTTCTTACTCGCACCTTACCGTTCAAGAAGTATCAGGAACTATTCGAAAGCTTCAATGACTCACTATTCAATGCACCTGTAAATGTAGATACAAGTATGTTGGGGCCCGCTCTGATTTCAACCATACCCATGAATAAAGCACTCCCTTCGGTAAGGGTATGCAATGTCTTGCGATATTTCGAGAGCTTGAGAAGTGTTATCATTACTGCGCAGAACTAAATTGTTTAGGTTCTATTTGGCTCAAATCTACCTTCCATCCACTCTGCTAGTCGTCGTGTCTTGGGTATCATTTTGGCTGGATCGAACTGCAGTACCTGCGAGGGTCACATTAGGAGTCACTACCCTCCTCACCATGACAACTCAGGTAGATGAATCATTGAAGAAAATTTTCTATAATACCCTTTGCCATAACCACCGGAACAAGAATATGAGTGTAGCTGTGACTATGAGAAAGCGGTATGTGTTCGATAAATATATCGCTGATCAACAAATGAGGTTGGATAAAGTTCGGGAAATTCAAATCTGAAGCTTCTGAATCGCTACAATCTTTAGGAAGTAAGCCTGAAAGGATATATTTTCAAGTAATATAACAGCTATGTGAAGTGACACAGTGGATTCATGTAAGTTAGGTTTTAAAATCGGATAGCCATTTCGCAACCTACTGACTACTTTCATTAGAAGTGGTTGTCTCTTGTTAATGATTATAGTGAGCATCGTTGCTAATGACGTGCCTTCAAGGTCAACGATTTGACAAAGACCTCGAATTATACTTCTCCGAAATTTTCGTAACATTGTGGCGCACGAAGTAAGAAGAGAAGAGCTGTGAAGAACATTGCACCATTCTCAATAGAAAGATGAAAACAAGTTACGGAGAAAAAAATGAAAGTGAGCGCTGATGCGCGTTTTTCGCTTTTCCGACGAACAAGTGCTGTGTCCAACTTCAGTTACTCTAACTAGGTCTCAACTGCTTGACACAGCTTGTGCGAATACAGTCAGAACCGGGCGAGGATTTTCGTGTGTTTATGTTTGTATAACGACAAATGTTTCAAGGCTGCTGCAATCAATAACAGTCTTCCACCGGTGTCTTACATTAAAGCTGTGGATGTATGGATTGGAGTCTGTCTCGCTTTTATTTTCGCTGCCGTTCTCGAGTTCGCCGTTTTGTCCTATTGCGCATCTTTAATGCACGGTAAGAAAAGTATTGCGCTGGATTATGATTATCTGTCATGTTTCCTGCACTTTCAGTTCATGAAAAATGTCAAAAGGTAGCGAAAGAGGCACACAATGAGAAAGAATCTGTGAGTTTTTTCTGGATCAAAGAGTCATAACTTTGTGGCTAAGTCTGTTCAAAATTTTATTTCTGTTTAGCTAAGCTATAGCGGAAACATTCGCATTAGGTTATTTTCAGCATTCTGATTTGGACTCTGAGATTTTGCTGAGAATTCTTATCAACTTTTTGGATTTCTGTGGAACAGACGTTAGGGAATCTATACAAGTGATATGGGGGAGCGTAGTTTCTAGAAGAATACATGGTTCAACTTTAGATTATTTTGTTCATTAGTTGGTTGAAGCCACTAGAACATGCAATAAACGCATATGAGCTCATTGAAATAATTGCAATCGGAACAATAATCAACATATCCTCTTATGGGCTTTAGATCCTGCCTCGCTACCTTTTTTACGTATTTTTCTTGATGCCAGGATACTTTTTTGAGGCCGTAGAACGACGGATGAGGGACGAGATATCCAAACATTTGTAGATGCGCGCAATCCCCACAAGTTGCAGAGCGCTCGCCACTCCCCCAGAAAAATCGCGGCGTGTTCGCCATCGCCGAATACGCTGCGATCTTTGTGGGGGAGTAGCGAACGCTCTCTAACTGCAGTTCCTCAAAGAATCAAAAACAGTAGTTCGAGCTCATCCAAAAATACGTTGGCCGTTGTTCTAGCAGTTGTGTCAACTTTGGCCAAAGTATGGTCATCTGTCTATGCAATAGTAGGTTTCGGTAACGCTTGACGTAGATGGAATTTCCAACAAGTCGTACAAATGTGCCGGGCTTTCACGAACGTTCCGGTTCTCTATGGTCTTTCACATAAAAGACCTCATTACATTCAAAGTTGCGACATCTAATCCGTGTCGTAGATTGAGCTGAACTTCCATGTTGACATTTCGTTTTCTATATTAGTAACTTTCGTTCGTGGGATCACGACGAAATCAGTATATGGTCGACGCGCCAGCAAAGTTTTTTCCGAGCGGCTGGAGACAGAGTTAATGTAAAGCGTTAAGCCCTCAGAAAAGTCTCTGAAGCGTCAACTGTCTGTTTTCCCTCTTAATTTGGCTAGTTCTCGCTTGAAGCTGCCTACGAGGCGTTCAACTTGTCTAATGTTCTGTGTGAAAGAGGAACGGTCTTGCACACTGAGTTTTGCTTAAACCGGGCCTTCTAGTTTTCGTCCCGCCACCTCTTCTTTGCGGCTCCACGTGACCGCTCCCTTTTAGCTTCGAACTCCATCGCCTTTCTTATTGGTTGGTCCGATGGCCTCGGTACGACTCGTACTATGGCAGGCGCTGTTCTTTTACTTCCAGGTGTACAGGGGCAGCTTGTAAGACCGCTCCGAGGTGCCTGTTTCTGGTCCAGTCAATGCTTGGCCGACCGCGAACCCACCTTATCATCCACATTTGCGCTGACGAAGTTGCCTTTTGTGATTTTTGCATATTGACCAGCACTAGCTGGCGTAGAGCATTGCCGGTCTCACCACTGCTCTGCATAACTTTGAGGGTCCTGTGGCAGCGATGCAGATGATACCAGTGAACTCATTTACTTCGTCAATGCCGCGTTTATTGGCGCTTTTAGCCTGATCCATACTTCCGTCAGCAGACAGGCCCCTCCCCTATGACGGAAGTCGTGCATTTCTTCGATGGCTTCACTTTCGATAGACAGTCCACCTTTGGTTCTGCGCAGTCCTCCGAGCTGGGGAGTTTGATCTTGATCACGCAGTTGGAGCTCATTGTCCGCAAGAACTTTCTGGCATTTCCACAGCCTGTCCTGAAATTCTTCCCGACACTCCGATGTCGTCAGCGTGAGGCTGGTGCTCAGCGGTCCATCCAGGAGTTTCTCGTGATGACATCCAATGTTAGTAAGAAGAGGAAGGAGCTCAGGACTGATCTCAATGTAAAGCAACCGTGTGTTAGGTCGTGAGGAGTGCAGCTATTTGTTTTGAAATGGTCGTGCATGTCATTGATCAAGCTGGTCAGGTGTTCCGGTACGTTTCGTTCTCAAAGCGCTCTTCAGAGGGCTGTTTGAGGTAGACGGCCGAACGCCTTTCCTGGATTGAGGAAGGCCAGGCAGCAGGGTCCAGCTTCTCCCGATACTACTCCATCACATGTCTAGCTAAGAAGATAAAATCCGTTCTAGATCTTTCTGGCATGAAACCGTACTGCCTGCGTTGGATGGAAACTAACCGACCTCGAATCATTTAGCGGCTCCTACAGTTTAATCGTGTCTGTAGTTTGCTTGATCCCACGGCAGTTGGAGCGGTCCATCGCATCTCGATTTCTGCTTGAAGATGAGAACGATAGTACTGCTCCTCCACACATCCGGGACCCTTCCCTCAGTGATCACGGCGTTCAGAGATTATGTGAGCTACCTATTCCCATGTTTTCTAAACGCATTGCATGCTTCCACTGGTAACCCAGCCTTGACGTTTGATTTCACGACCCTAGACTTGCCTGTTGTACCACGGGACTTAGCATGGGCCCAGCTGTGGCTCTTCACCTGGGAGCCTGTCGTAGTGTTCTTTCCATCTGCTGCTGACCTCACCAAGCTTCCTAAGGATTGTACTGCCGGTGTTTCAATGAACTTCACCCGGATGCCCTGCATAGCCCGGTGCCATGCCTTGGCCAGCCAAAAAACGAATTTCTCTATTTCTCGGCTGCGTTTGTCATGCAAGGTGTCCAAGTTCGTATTCCTTGCTTCTGCTACAGCGGCCGTGGCAATTCTCTCGCAAATCCTGTACGCAGCTGGGCTCTCCGAAGCTTTTTCCAGCGTTCGTAGGCGGCTTTCTTCTGTGCCACAACTCGCACGACTTCATCATTCCAAAAACACAGTGTCTTGTCTTCTCTGAGCCCAGCCCGTGTCTCCCCAAGCGCTTCTTTTTGACACTGCAGGATCATTTTTCGTTCCATTCGGTCCTTGAGGTCAGGGACCATTTTCTAGAATTCTCCGCTTGATTTCGACCTCTTCTGCATGATGCAGCTTCCACCAAAGGATTCTTCGCGCCGTTGTTATTCTTACTTTCTTTGGGGCTCGATGGTCATGCCCGCCAGAAGAAAGAGCTATGCTGTGAGGACAATTCTTCGCCACCTCAAACTTTGACTTCCTCTACAGCTTGAAGGAACGATCATTCTACGAGCACATGGTCCATTTCCGTATGTTTCACCCCTCCATCGCTGTAGGTCACCTTGTTATGTTCTCTTTTTTCGCGAAGAATGTACTGCAGATGCAGCCAGCTTGCGGCACGTACCAAGTATCATTGTCCACTGTCCCTCTTTCGACTCTATCCTCACAGCCACAATTCGACTACTTACCCTGACGACGGCTAAGACAGACTCTTTGAGGGGCTCTTCGACTGCTACGGCCACATCATTTTATTGATACCTTTTCCTTCGTATTGGCACTTGACACCTTCTTCGATTCGTCTGGCCTTCGTTCTTCCGAGCGTGCCATCTGAAGGTACAGGACCTCAATGTTTCTGCGGTACATCGGATCAGTAATTTCTTGAGACTTTCCAGCAAGCGATCTATCAGTTAAAGTCCCAATTGCAACTAGCTCCTTCGACTGAGGATGTTGGGTGGCACGGCGAAACTCCGCCCAAAATGGGCGGGACGTAGGTGAAAACCGGCCATTCCCACCTGGGCATTCAAATTTTCTAGGTGTGCAAGCGGCAGGATGAGATTACTGAAGATAGGTGATATCGCTAGACCCTGCGCGAATTAAATGTCAGAAATCATAACTCCTGTTCACATTTGATCGGAGTACAGATGGCAGGAGGGGACACTAATAGTAGCAATCGGCAGGACCTGACTCCGCCCAGAAGAGAGGGTGCGTGTGTGAAAATTAACAATTTGGACATGGGGTGTTCAGATTTTGTACGAGTATCATAGGAGAAACGTTAAAGGTGAATTGACAATCTGTCAAGAAGTAAAATGAAATGATATGTTTTTTTCTTGTATTCTGATTCCCAGAACTCTTATTACATTATTGAGTAATCATTGTTTCTTTGAAAGCTGTATTTCAGCCAATGCGTGGGAGACAAAAACGAGATGATAACAAACATCCTGATCTCAAACCGCTTCAGCCATCTGACACTGACAGGCCTTCAAAGAGGGGCTTGTCTTTCTGGCAAAGATGGAAAGTTGGTGCTGATCCACCAAAGATGATCGATCTCAAGTCACGTGAGCACTTTTGCTGTTCAATTTCAATACTTGGGTTCGTCAATGAAGCCCTCCATCCCTGTATGTAGGTAGTGTAGCAGCAAGCTACGGTCGCAGTTATTCGTTTGTCTCCCGCCTTCTATGGCTCTTTATCTGTCTCTAATAGTTGTATCAATCTCTATCACAGCACAACTACGGTCCCTTCTCAACCCACACGCCTTATCGAAGTGCTGAAGTTCCACAATTAAAATGAAGCAGGTGAAGGACCTTGCGCCTCTTGCCTTTAAGACTCCTTCCCATCTTCTATGAATTGCTTTCAAATCCTTCCACCTATCGTCAGTGTTCCCATCGTGCCACCTGTACTTTTACCAAATTTCAACGTTCTATGTCAAGGTTAACAGGAATTATGTATTCGCGGCCAAACACACACCCTGACACACACAAATCGGCAAACCACCAGACACACTCAGCGAATTGCATATTGTAGGATATATATATATATATATATATATATATATATATATATATATATATATATATATATATATATTTGTGTTTGTGTGTGTGTGTGTTGGTGTGTGTGTTTGGACGAAAATTTATAACTCCTCTTCCCGAGCACGTAGAGATTCTAGTCTTGGTAGGAGTACAGGCGGCAGGATGGCAACACTGTGGCAGGTAGCAAGACCAGACTCCGCCCACACGATAGAAGTTTTGGTGGACGCGTGGACATAAAGCGGTGAAATTTGGTAGGAGTACAAGCGACAGGAAGGGAACACCGATGATGTGTGATAAGAACTGAAAACAATTGGGAGGAGCTGACAAAGCGCCTTAGTATGCGAGAGCAGCAGAATCCGTTACCTTCTTCGTGTTGACAGTGGAACTGTGGTCCTTTAGTAAGGGGTGTGGGTTGAGAAGGGATCGTAAACGTTCAGTGATAAGGATTGATAACAAGTGTTAGACTGATAACAAGCTATAGAAGGCGAGAGCCGTTAGGTCTACAACGTCTTTTACATTAACAGCGGAGCAGCTTGGTAGATGGTGAGGGAATCAAAAGTTGTTGATGACAAGGACTGATAGGAGGCGGGCAAGGTCTGCCGAGGAACTTATAAGGTTAGAGCCACTAGGTTTGTAATCCCGTCCGTGTCGAAAGTGAAACCTTGGCACTTCAATAGGTCATGTGGGGTGACAGGAACTGACAACTTATAAGAGCCGGTAGGAGGCCTCAGAGAGCAAGAGCCACTTACTAAGTAAGTCTGAACGGCTTTGGTATTCACAATCAAACATTGACTCTTGATATGTTTAATTCAATAAAACGGCATGGTAGAGTAGGGTGACGAAACCGGGTGGGAGGCGCAGTGATAGGGACCCATTAGCCGCACTGCGATGAGCAAATGAAGATTTTGTTCATTTCTTGCTATTAGATTACGACCGACACCCAGCAAGGTTTGCGACTCATTTAATGATCCTCTTTGTTCGATATCATTCGCGACATGACTTAACTGACCACCAGTAATCTGGAATTCTCAACTAATGATATCTCGTGAAGAAAAGGTACATTTTTAACGGCACCTGATAATGGTGTTATCATCACTCGAAACATTTATATGTACCGCCCAAGGCTTTGGTTAAATCTTAAATGTCTTCAATTTTAAGGAAAAAAGCAGATCGAAAATTCGAGTTGAAGGGGGGGGGGGGGGGCGATTCACGTGTGACCCCATTAGAGCTCTTCGCGCACACAGCATCATTTCAGTACCTTTCTGTTGAGATGGACAAAATAAAGTTGCAGTAGTCCACGGCTTGGCCATGAATAGAGCGAATCTCTTCACTATGAGAAAAAAAAGGCCCTTCGAGATTGAGAGTCTATCACATAAACCAACAATTTACTTATCAAAAGTTCAAAATAAGAATACCTTCAAATTTTTTGATCCTAGTAAACGCAATCCTTCTGTAAACATGCATAGCTGGTCATTTCTTCTCTTATTCTACTTATAAGTTCTTACTTCTTCCATTATGATGGTAGGCATGATGTTTTAGCGCGTTTTGTCCGATGACCTCATTATATTGTCGCGTGAATCGCACCACACCCGAGTTGAAGGCGTAGGCACCGACTTGCACTAAATACCACTCGTACTGCCCTGTCAGTCCTGTGCCAAAGTTCCTGTACAGGAGAGTATTACTTGTTTCAAAGAATGAATGGAGTTAGCTGGTTACTACCACTCTAAGAAGAAGAGAAGCCCAGCCTTGGACGGGTGAACCGACAGGTGTAGATATATGACAGTTAATCTTGTATCCTTGCGCATATTTTCATCCATACCAGGGAGCAATTTTTTTACCTTGAAGAGTCTGACAAAATCCGAAAACTAAAAAATGATAGGCATATGTACATCAGTTTTCTAGTTTTTCAGATTATTTCGACAGACTCTTCAATAAAAAAAATCGCTCCCTGGTGTTTATGGAAGTACAGGCGAATGGTTTATAGTCAATCAGGGCCCTCCAAAAGGCGGAGTAATTCTCAGAAAATTGTCATCGGTCAACATCTCAGAAAGCTCTATTTGAATGAAAAAGACTAGTCTCTTCCAACATTTTATCATCTCTCCTTTGAAAATCAGGGGTGAGCCGCTAGGAGAACATATTTGGCGATATCGCAGACAGCAGGGTTGCAGGCACCCCCTTTTCACAAAAAATTTCAGTATTTATGTGCCATAAGATCGTATGTTTCTGATGAAGATACCGTTCAGAAATGGGGAATTCTAATGAATTTTGGTGGCATCAGAAATCTGCTCTTTTTCATGGCCTTCCTATAACCAAACGTCTTTGGTCTTAAAATGAGTTTACGAATTCATATGAGAGCAAAAAATCGTCGCCATTTCAGGTATAATCTTCCCGCTCTTCTTCATTGTATTCAACATAACTTACTGGACATTGTATTCGTTTCTCTGAAGGACTTCGTTAACTGCAGGGCTCAACTCGCAACTCGTCTTTATTTGAGATGCTCTGAATAAAAGTTCTGAATTGTTCACTAAAAAGATGTGAGGGGAATATATTCTTAACGGGTGGATTTTCCTCAAAAGGAACTCAATCTTGACCAAGTTTGCAATTTAAGGTGGACCAGGAGAATCAAACTTCTGAAATGGGCTTTTGTAAATTCACTGAAAGTGAATGCTATTATATTAGGTTGATGCACAATTATAGCTGATTTTTTTTCAACAGTTTTTATTAAACGGAACGGTAATTTAACGGAACGCGCGAATGAAGCGGAATCGCGCTTTTTTAAACAGTCAAGGTGGGAATTGTAGCTTAAGAATCATAAGTAAGTTACAGGTACAGTATCACAAACAAAACCTCGGACAGTTCCAGTCCCGTTCGAGGTTTTGTTTATGAGTCGCCTACCTCGTTAGATCATTTTGAATTATTCTCGCACGACTTGCTTCCCCGCACAGGAAGAAACTTATTGGTAGTCAGTAAACTTTATCTTCCCTACTGACATGGAATTCCCATGAACTGTATCGAAATTTCGGGCGCGCGATTATAAAACAGCTTATAACCATCTCATTGTGCTTCTCCTTTCAGAGATTAATAATTGCTCAAAATTCAGCTCTATATGTTGTGTCGACTTGATTGCGAAACAAAGGATGTTCATGCCATATAATCCTGTTTCTATTGGCGTAACCTTTATTTTTGCAATTCTGCTATTGAATAAAAAAAAGATTATGGTATAACCAGTGACACTGCAGGCCTCATAAGACCAAACAAAGAATAAGGAAAGTTGCCGCAACCATGAAAGGCATCAAGTTGTTCATCTCCTCGGATGCGGATCCTGATATTCTGCCTAAAAAAACATAATTTCGACCAGTCCTACTAGTAAAGTTTATTAAGTATACAGAAAAGTTAGCATAAGAATAACTCTGGCTATTTGGCACTAAGCTTCTGTTTCTCTGGTTACAGGGTTTTCTACGCACTTCGTAAACGATGCAAACAATAACGTAGTTTTCTCATGGAATTTCGTATATACTGCAACCGAATTCTTGGTTTTCCCATTCTATGTATTTTGTAAACTCTCCAACCGTTTTTTCTCTATGGAACCCCATTTTCCAACCAATTTTATGAATGGCAAACTCGATTTTACAACTCCCCTAACCTGCAATCTCCTGCCAGCCGTAAAAGTGAGGCTTCTGACAAAGAACATTTTCATCTGCTGAGCCATGAGCAGTCAACGAGTGATCCCCTATTCGCTATCGTTTACGGACTGAGGTGAAAAACCCCGTATATCCTACAACGAGAGTCGATTACTTTTCTTGTTCTTTATCATTTTTCATTCACTGTAGAGCGGGGTACTATGGTCTCGTCTGTTCCGCTGCTAGTTTCCTTATTCACGTTTCCTGGATTTTGCTTCTCTACGCACACATGTGCTGTGTTTGTCTGCCCCTCTGTCCCACCAACCCGTCTCGAGCTTGAGGTATGCAGCGCAGTCCTCATTCCGCATTGAAGCATTGAATCAATGACTCGCTGAAAGTACCAGGTGCCCTTTCGATACCGGGAGGCATTGACCAGTCGTTTGATCCGGTACAAAACGGCACAGATGTATGAAAATCCATGTGAGTTCTTTATTATGACGACGAGTGCTGCTCAGGCAACCGGCTGATAAAAGGCAATCAATTGCTTCAACTAGTGCAGCCTAGCATATGACAAGAGAACTGCATCGCTTTGTCCGAGTCCTGTCTTGAGAACGAAAAGCGTACTTGGCTTTCTTGGTCACTACCTCGTCTCGACGACCGGCAGCAAAATCAGGAAGGATAGTCTCGTCATCAGTGCACTTCTGCAGTGGTTCAACCATTTCTGGTATTTTCCTAATCGGTAGCAGTGCCCTCTTCCTTCCGTCAGTGAAGCCAGCCTTCTTTTTTTGATCTTAAGTTCAGTTGAACTTAGCAGCGAGACTCATAACGTTTTCAAAACACTTGCGTTTCCCTTGTATGACTCCATGAGTTGGCAGTGTGGTGTGTTGTGAAATGTTGTGAACTTGGTATAGTTTTTCAATGATCGAGCTCTACGAAGTGCAGGTACAGCTCCTTGGAAGATGGTTACATAGATGAGGCTTGCAGACCATCATAATCATTAGAAATGAATATCGCGTCAGCACATAACTCTCCACAAGCGTGCCGTAGTTGTCGAAGTTTACCGTACGTGATCTTAAGGCACTCGAATGGTTCTCAAGAGTTTTCGAAAAGCAAAACAGACGGTGTCGTGCTGAAGGCTCTTCTATACCATACTCCGAACATCCTCACGTTTTCGGCTTTGAACTTTAAATTACCGATGGAATTCGCACACGCGCGAACGCACGATAATTTGCACCAGTTGGATCGCCGGCCAACGTAGTGCTCTCCTCCTTCTTGTGTTAATGTTGACCCGCCGTCTGCACTCTCCCAAATTCGATATTCCTGGTCCAAGGAAACAGGAGCTATCGAATTACGCCTAATAGCTTAATATTCCAACTTGACTGCGTGTTTTTATTGAAGTACGCTCACTCCACGCATGGTTCACCCCCTACATCCCCCCCTCCCCCGAACCATCGCTGGATCAATTTCATTTACATGCTACTACCTAGCATCGGCGTCTTTGATCTGATATTGATCTGCACGAGTTCCAAATTTGAACGCCTCAGTTACATGGGCAGTTTTCGTGCTCGTCTAAGCTCCTGTGAGCCCCAAGTCAAACTCCCATCAGCATCCCCATCCTGCCGACTGCACTCCTGCCAAATTTGAATGTTCTAGGTCCATTTGGACAGGAGTCACGATTTTCCGTTCAAACATTTATTTCGCAGAAATCTTGCCCCCAGTGGGGGGAGTTAGGTTCTGACACCATACCTATACTCTTATCAAGTTTGGATTCTCTAGGTCTACAGTCCACCTTGCGCTGAAGTACTCGAGATTACTGGTTACTGGGTTGTGAGGAAAGCTCTTGCCGTTTCCGCGTACGTGCCGTATAAATTTACACTTTCTCGGCTGTCGAATCAGATCGATCGCATGGGCCTTAGGTGGGTCATTAGATGCTCCTACTGTTGGAGTGCTTTTCTCAAAATTCTGTAACGTTTTTGGAACCTTCAATAGATCTTTTTATAGAGTGTATAAGACTGCTTCTCGAATGATTCACTCCACTAGTTCAAGCTTCGTCGAACTGTAAAGGAGGCAGTCACAGACATCAACGTTGCGTCAAGTCAAAGAGCGATTTGGTCGACAATCGTCGGTTGATCATGAAGAGCTAAGCTAGTACTGCTAAAAGCAGTCGAAGAAGATCGCGTCAACTTTTGGGAGGAACTGCCAAGAAGGTGTGCGTTACAAATACAGACGTCGCTGACCACCTCGAGCAGCTTGAATGGTGAAGAAACTTGACAAGTTGGCGCCACACCGATTTGTGCATAAAGAGCGCGACCGCATTTGTCATGAATCATCTTCCAGGTGTTCAACAAGCTGATGATCGAAGTTCTCCCTCATCCAACCTTCTCACCAGACCTGTGACCAACTAACTTCCATGTATTTAAACATCTCGAGAAAGAAACGTGCTTTCAAAAATCGTGGAAGCTGCATTTCTGTTTCTGAAGTATACATAGATCACCGGATTTTACAGGAAGGGAATAATCAAACTCATAACATGTTGGAAAAATGACTAAAATCGAATGGGGTTTACGTTGAATAAAAATTTTCACTATAAGAAGTTAATTTATTGAAAATGAGCTATCAAAACGGCGACAGCTTTACTCACAACTTAAGAAATTAGATCCATGCCATCTCTTGTATCTATTAGGAGGTTCCAAAGAAATCGATTTTCAGGAGCGATTTTTCGAGCTCTTGTTCTAGAAGCTTCCCAGAAGTTCAAATGCTTTTAATCTGTTCAGTATCACGGGTATTAACTTACATTTTTTCCGAAAAAAAATAAACAAGTTTCATTCCTATTCAATCTCTGTATGAGTTTGAACATGTCGTGTCAAATAAAGGATCAAACTTTCTCCTAGACTGGCTGAAAGGCTGCTGGTGTTTCTCATGACATAGGGTTAAGATAAGGTGACAAGTCTTATCACAGAGTAAATGTAAGCACTGGTCCACAACTTTCTGTTCCAACAATCTATCACTGCAAGGTAAGCTGAAGCTGAACAGTACGCAAGCATGGCCGTCTTTTGACGGTAATGACCGAAGCCGATCTTCATATAGCTCATGTGGCAACTCACTGAAAAGACCAACGCACCCTCTGACAGATTCTTTCTGGCACGAGATGGGGGCAGGCGGCTTAGGCGGACTAAGTCCAACATACGCGCTACTTGATCGACATGTTGCCACTCATTTGTTGTATTAGAGTCTTTCATTGAAGCACCGAGTGACACCATCACCTTACCGCACAACTCATACTAGTTCGAATGTGGACGCGATTTGAACGAGAACTGAATTGTGTTGAGCATCCTAAAAGGATGGAATCGACCGCAACTCATCTCTTTACCCAATCCTAATCAGGTGAGGATGGAGAAAGTAACATAAGCAAGATAGAATGGTAAAAGTCAAAAACACCTCTTTTAAATGCCGAAAAGTAAATTGAGTTGAGTGTTAGGAAAACCTGTCTTATCACTGAACGAAATATGACTTGGAAGTATGTTAAATTAATGCCATAGTCAATAGTATAGTCAACAGGTTAATATTATTGGTCGTCAAACAAGAGTGTAATGAGGTTTCTGACCCTGAGAATCAGATTCCCTTCTCTAAAGTTTTACACGGATGCAAAACGTGCAATTATGCCGAGCAGAAGACGTACCTCGTGACGTTCTTTCTTGGTTGTGATCAAGGTCGCATTCGATATGATAGTTACTGGTTTTCGTTCAAGATGGATTGCCTTGAGGCCACTCACAATCGGCAGATATCCTCTACTCATAAGATGGAAGCGGTCATGCAACGTTACCTTGAATAGATATTTCTAAGATTGATTGCAAAAAAATGACAAGATGAATCATCAGCTGTTTAAGGACAAAAAAGAATCGAAGAAAGCTAATCTTCGGATGTGTGTCTTCTATGAATTTTTCAGACGAGCCATCTTCAATAGGATTGGAATAGCACTGGATGAAGGACAGCGACGCGAATAGATAGAGTTCTGAAGCAAGTAATCACAGGGTCTCCGGGTGCCAAGAGAGAGAATGGAGATAATTCCAAAGAACAAAAGATCCTGGATAAGCAAAGGCTTGCTATGCCTATTAGAAAGCTTTCTGGATTCTACGACAGTTCTACGACCAGAGTTCCATCATTCTACAAGGAGCACAAGGCAGGAGGATTTATCCGAACTCTCAGCAACATCATCTTCATTCTACAGGCTGCTATTATCGACCCGATGAGATGGGTCTGGCATGACTATACTATTCAGTCCATCTTGATCATCAGCTTTTTCGAAGCTTATGTCGAATGGTAAGTGGGGAATGTAGAGGTGACGTCGAAAGTTTTCATCTGATAAAGTTCACCCTTGCAATTTTATCCTCTCGATTGTCATTATCTTACCTTCCAGTTAAACACTGGCATAGTGCGGTATACCTTAGAATCGATACTTTTCTAGAAGTTTATCTACTTGCACCAACATATGTACGGCGCGTTTCAACAATATACGTCTACCCCTCATCTCAACAAAAACTTTTCTTAAAAGGGTGATCCAGCCTAAAAGCATGCATTAGAGAATTAGCTGCATTAGAATACAACGGGAGACAGGTTTTAAGGTTTTCAAGTTTACATTTCTTCAAACTTCATGGTATACGTCCGTCCACTTTATATAACAGTTTATTTATACAAACTCAACAGTGTGCTTCATGAAAATCAATGATCAACTGGTGCATCCTGTGTGACTAAGAGCTCCATGAGTCGATGCGGCATTCTCATTGTTAGGTTTATGAGGACTTAAGGGTCGATGTTTCTCCACGCCTTCATGACAGCACTTTGCAGCTCGTTGATGGTGTTAAACTGCCTGCTATTGGCGTACTCCCTATGCACAATTACTCCCCAAAGGTTCTCCATTGGGTTCAGATCAGGACTGCACGCCGCCGATGCATAACATCAAGTTTTTGTTGCTGCAACCATGCGGGTGTTGGGTCAACTTGCTAGCATGGGCACTTGCTGTCCTGCTAGAAGAACGGCCTTTGTCGTCAGTAGCGCCTCAGAAACGGCAATAAGTTGGTTTCCAAAACTGGTTGGTACTCTTGCGGGGCCACTCGACAGGATGCAGATGGTAGCTCCGGCTTGCTATCCCAGCAGCAGGCTCCCCAAACCGTCAGCAAATCGCCACCGGAGTTGCACCTGCTGAACTGCACTGGGTCCTTCCTCAGACCACGTCAATAACATCTTGCTCTATCGGGTCCGTCCAGGTTAAACTTACCGTTGGAGAAAATTATCTAAAGACTTTGCATTACTTCACAGTGCACGAGCTACGTCTAGCTTCACAACTGCACCTGTTCTCCATCAGTGGTCGCAAAATCGAGGTGAGCCATCTTGTGTGAGTTGGGTAGGCGTGGTGCCTTCCTCATAACTTCTTTCACAATGTAACTGCTGCATTTGATAGCTCTCCCAACAGTCGTTTTCGACACAGAGAATTCAATTCTGCACGAATCTGGTTGGCGCTGCTGGTGCTATTCGGAGCTCTCCTCCATATTTCTCTTTGCCGGACAACTTGCATTGACGTATCCGGGCACCCTCGTTCGCGTAGGCTTAATGATCTCTGAAGTAGGAGCAAACCATGCAGTGAGTCCTTTCGATTTGTTTGGCAATGCGTCGATTGCTGTGTGGCCTCGTGGAGAGCTCGAATCTTCGAATATTGCACGCGGCATTGCAAGAAGACAATACTTCGAATGCCTGCGGCGTTCCTCGGGACCATACGGCTAGGTATATATTGTAGTATACGAGTTCATACCCATTACTCTCTTCTCGAGCGGAAGTGGTGTGGTGGCAAGGGCTGCTCTATAACACACGCGTAGTTCGGATGTCAAAGGATATGGATAAATATCTCTCAGCCAACCGAGCCTTTCATCCTTTCGAAATTAATCAAGTAATACCAGTTCCGTCTGGAAGTATAAAAACACTGATTTGGGCAACGGATGGCCAACACAAGTCAGTGTATTCCCTGAATATCATTGCCAAATCACTCCCCACCCCTATACTACTCGTGCACTGGACTCACACGGGTTCGAATCCCGGACTAATATCCATCCAGGCCAACCAAACTTTCCATCCCTCCGGCGTCGATTAATTGGTACCAGACTTTTCTGGGAAGAGAACAGCTCTGACTTGTACACCGGCTGGTCACTGGAATTCATTGTAGAGGCCACGTAAGCATTCTATACGCCAATTCGACTCTAGTATTATAGAATTCTGAATCAAGGTTTCATTCAGGGGACGCTTCACAAAATGGATCTGATTTCTGTAAAGACTTAACTCTTTAGCCTTGACTCGTACTGGCTTTTCACCACATATTAACAATGGCCGACTAACTATATGCTACGCGCTATACTCTTTATTCGCTACAATGCTTCCATCGCAAACCAGTCGTCGTTCGTCGATTTCGGCAACTTAGTCCGGTCATCTTCTTCCGTTCTTCTTATGTGCTCATGTCATATCTACGCACCGGAAGAGAATTCCGTAATCATTTGCTTCTTTTCAGGCTCGAAGTGCATCATCCCATGAGGATCGGTCAGACTCATCAAACCTTACATCTTGGTTGAGCGCGCCTAATGTGCCTGCTAGGCCGCAGAAATCCACATCTCTTGCTCTGTCAGGGGCTCCACCAGCGATATGCACCTTCTTGTACGGAGTCACGTCAACATTCAATACGGTGTGAAGGATGCAAGCGTGGTTTCAAATACGCATGTCAAGGAATATGAAAAAACTCTATGGAAAAGAGCAAGTTCATTAGGTTTGACGACTTTGTATAGCTTCTCTAGTTAGTCGAGATCGTTCTCATGACTGTAATGAATGATGCCCTTTGAATAACTATGATCTATTCGTCAACAAATTTATCTTCAGCCGCAATGCCGTATACTGAACTCTTAATTAAAAAGTAAAACTTCCTATTCCCTGAATTGGTTGCAGCGCCTAAACTCTGCCCAAATGCAAGTAGCCTTCCCGTCAAGACGCAGCAACTTATAGTGTTCAATGCGCACATGAACCGAAAGCTCACCGAAGAGATTATCCTGTGTCGCAGTAAATTTTGTAAGAACTCAGCTTTTTCAGCACAATGTACACTGTAATCGCCAGCTTTCGTCATGAATGGGATCTGCTGAAGCTCAAGTTTCACATCGCTGCACATTTCTGAAAAACTTTCAGTCAATTCCTATACCAAGAATATCTGCAACGAGTGCAGTTAAAGAAACGACAGAAGTCAATGTGCTAAGCCATACAATGAACACGTATGTACAACAATGCTGATGCTGGTGTAGTAGCCCCACTAACACGAAAAGTGGGAAGAAGAAATCACGTTGGTATGATACACAAACGGGGTGTCCGCTTCCTTTCTTTATGGAACATTGAACAATCAGGAGAAAAGCAACTCATGTTCCCAGTCAAAGTTATAGGGTCTTCCTGAAGCACAGAGCAGTGCATCGCATATTGATGGCGTTTGTGCATATGATCCGTGGTCATAGACTATTATGTTGCCTTCAACGTTCATGGACATTAACGTCATTTGAAAGTTATATCCTTTTCTTCGATTAATATCAGTCGATCAACTACTACTACCGTCTAGCGAAATGTCTAGAAAACCGTTTTCCAAAAGGTACCTACTAATGTTGTCGAATGATAATAGCACTCATTAGTAAGTGCAGAAGTTAGTCTGATGAACGACATAGCTGCTGAGCTGAGCAGAAGAGATCGCGCGGCGAAGAAAGCACTTCAGAACATCAAGGGTGCAGCAGAAGATTACAAAAGACATTGAGATAGGGTTACGCTGCTATTCAAACGATGGAATCGAAGATCACAACTAGAAGAGAGAAAACCTCACCAGGAAAGGGTTTCAACTTCCCATAGCTTAACTAATTTCGAATAGAGACTTAGGCATATCGATGGGTCTTGGAAAGTTATCAACAAATATGGAAATTGAAACTGCAAAATGAGTGTGTAAAAAACATGCCCATCCTAACTTTGAGGCCGGCTAAAGCTGAATAAAAGAGAAGCCTCCCCTCCCCCTTCCACCTTACCAAGAAAGGGTTTCAATTTCCCATGGAACTTTGAGTAGAGACCTAGGTATATCGATAGGGCTTGGAAAGTTATTAAGCAATATGGAAATTAAAACTGCAGAATGAGTCTACCAAAAAAGTTGTGAGCTTTCAAAGTTTGCATGCATAAAGCATTGAAGATAGGGCCAGTTGGTAAGCGCAGTTGCCCGCAGTGGCCACAAGGATCACCGTGGCATAGTGGCAGAGCTCTTCCTCCCCAGGTCAGCGAAGAGGGTTTGATCCCCGTTGTCGTTTTCGCTTTTGCAAAACGTGCTTTCATCCGAAGGAAAGCTCCTGAACCGTTTTTTATTAACTTAAGTCAGCGCTCTGTTTCGGCTATCAGTCGCGATCACCTATCTCTCACCTATCACCGCACTTATTTCGATTTTCTTGAGGTGGAGGGAGAAACCCAAGTCACTTAAGACGGATATGCGTAAAGAACTAGCTATTGATGAAACAATCCAAGAAATGAGTGAAGCAGATATGTTGTTCACAAAATGCGAACCTCATATGTGCATGTTGTCTTGACGAAAGTAAATAAAACACACAATCGATTCGAGACCAAAGAATACATATTTCCTCTACCCATTTTTTGGGTTAGTTCAACGATGTTGAGTTTTCTCGCGTGCCCAAGACTATTTCACTTTGGGTGTGGGTAGGTGTGTTTCACGAAACAAAAATTCGTGAGGAGTTTTTACACAAATGCGGTGATAAGTGATAGATAGGTGATCGCAAATGATAGTCAAAACAAAGCGCTGACTTAAATTAGTGAGAAAAAACGATTCAGAAGCTTTCATTCGGACGAATGCACGTTTTGCAAAAGCGAAAACAAAAACGGGGATCAAACCCTCTTCGCTGACCTGGGGAGGGAGAGCACTGCCACTATGCCACGGTGATCCTTGTGGCCATTGCGGGCAACTGCGCTTATCAACTGGCACTATCTCCCATGCTCTGAGCATGCAAACTTTGAACGCTCACAACTTTTTTGGTAGACTCACTTTGCAGTTCCAATTTCAATATTTGTCAATAACTTTCCAAGCCGTATCGATATACCTAGTCTCAACTCAAAGTTCCATGGGAAGTTATAACCCTTCCCTGGTTGTTGCTACACTGTGCTGAACGATGGGCCCGGCCGGTTACTAATTGGATTTTTCAGGACGTCAAAGGAACATCTGGACTAGACTCGTGAACGCTAATCTCTCCCATTGATGTTCTTCTGCTATCGATCAATATCCGTCCCACAGTTGGCCATCAAAGAAGTTGTTCAATCGGTAATAAAGAGATAACTCCCCTCGAGTCCCTAGAACCCGATGTTTTGAGGTCGTAGTTTAATCAAGAGCAATGAAAGGTGTTCTGTTGCCCACATATGGTATTGGCTTTTACCAGTTCTATCACTTTTGATGTCACTTCTAGTAACTGATCTACTGCGATCTTGTCGCTTACAATAGCGCAAGAAAGGAGATCTAAATGGGTATTCGTTATCTTTTCAACTTGAAAACTCCACGTCCTTCGAACAAGCAGTAGCAAGGGGCAGATGATGGAGCACTTAATTAACGAAGCGCCAGTCGAGCGACTTCACTGCTCAGACCTCAGCGCTACGTGTGTGTGTAGTGATATCTCCATAGGTGTTGAAAAGCCGAGTCAGGTACCTCAACAGATGAGGTACCGGACTCGGAGCAAGATGAGAGCTAATCCCACGCTTTTTTCAGTGATTAGCAGAACACACCGTAGTAACATTTGGCTGAGTGACAACAATGAATTCGCTCTTAGATGGAGCGCGATATTCCACTCCTTTTCCGACTGACACAAGAGATGACGATTGCGGATCAGAGGCTTATCATTTTCGCCCTACGACGCTTATATGATCGCCAGTCGGGCCGTCAGGCTAACGACGGGCTTCCTTCCTTCCTATGGGTTCACCCAGCGCTCCTCCTTTCTGTTAGAAATTTGCTATACGTAAATAACACTTCGGACTCTCCTTTTTCTTTGAAAGCTCTACACACTCAGCATTAGCTTCGAACTGAGAGCGATTTTTTCTTTAAGCCATCTTCGCTGTGTCCGAATAGAACATCGTATAATATCACAAAGGCGATTGTTCACAGAAAAGAGACTTCATTGAGGCTTAGGACTGAGGCTACTATGTTAGCTACCATCAATGTTCTAAACCAACTCCTTGCGCCTTCAAGTTTAAACGGTCTGGGTCCGAACGAACAGTATTTATTCACGCCCCGCCCTTTGGGTTGGAGTTAAGTCCCGCAACCTATGATCAGTGTACCTATCCTGCCTCCTGTATTCCTACCAAGTCGCTTTAGGTTCATTTTGACATTTCTCTGTAAGCCCCGCCCCTGAGGGCAGAGTCCGGCCCTGACACCCACGCGAGGTTTCCATCCTGCCAACTGTACTGCTACCAAATTTGAGCACTCTAGGTCCACGGGACAGGAGTTATGGTTTTCCGCTCCAACTCCATCCACTGTGGGCGGGTTCCGGTCCTGCCCCCACCATGAGTGTTCACAGCTGACGCCAAGCTCTCCTCCTTCTTGGGGCAAAGGGACTTTGCCCGAAAAACATCAAACTAATGAAATTCTTCTCCCTTTTTTCTGGGTTATTTCGCTGTTTCGCTGTGCGAGAATATAGACTATCAAATGCCTTCAAGGATGTCCCTCCTATTCTCTACGGATACATCATTAAAGGTGAATCTAACATTATTAGCGGTCGCAAAGAGAAACCGTGATCTTCCACTTAATCGCAAACTCTGGTGGGTAGCGGTCGTAATCTAATAGCGGGAAGTGAACCAAATTCATCTCCTTATAATCACACAACTTACCCTTCTTGTCGAATGAAACATATCAAAAAGTCAAAGCTAGATCGTAAATAACAAAGGCGCTAGGAGGTAATTGGTGAGTGGATTGTCTTCTCTATCAAGGAAGGTCTTTCAGGGCGTGGGACGCTTTTTGAAAATGGTTGTTTGCATGGTATAGGGGCATGAGCACTGAGTATAAAACTATGGTCCATTTCCGCTAAATGGCCTTCTGAATGCCAAAAAACGACTGAAAACGATTGTGTCAGAAATCGCCGTTTTAACCCATTCAGCGTCGTTTGTTTCATTCATGGCGTCGACTGTCCGTACAGTAGAAGGCGCCAGTTGATTGCGCGTTGAAAATAACGTGAAAGGTAGCCAAAAAAGGGGGCCACATGTTGAAAAGTGCGGGGAAGTTTCATATAAGCTCTCTACGGTTAAGCTGCCAGCAGCGTCGGATGGCGTGGTGGGTACGATGTGGACTTCGAGGATGGACGGCTAGGATGGGTTGGTGGTTCGGGTTTTCAGGGTTTTGACGTTTTTGTATTTTATGCTTCCACCTCCAGATTGGCTCCATATTGCACCAGGGCCAAAGAGAGTGCCAGACTGGTCATGGTCGTGACCAGGACCAGCCAGGCATATAACCTCTACAACCCGTTAGAGTTTGTTGTGTGACGCACTATCAGTGATCAGTGAAGGAGCTTCCATGCTCAACACTCCCACCAGTCCTCCGTTCCTACCTCCGAGTCTTCCTTTCCTACCCCCCCCCCCCCCCTCAACTTCCTCACGTAGTTTGTAGTCAAAAAACTCGATATCATATCATCTGGTCTTCGGACATTGTATGGACATTGCACAGTCCATACGATTAATGCTATGGACAGTAATGGTTTGATTATTGTTTTATTTCGACCGAATTCCTTCAAAACTGATGAAAGGCTCATCTTATTCCGATGATTTCACCGTTTTCCACCTTAGCGTTGATCACGCGCCGTTAAAGGGTTTTTGTCCTGAGTTCTGGTTGGTCACCTCCATTTCCTTCTCTCCTCACGATCAGTCACTCATCTTCTGCAGTCACCTCGACTTCAGCAATGTCCTTCTTGTTCGTGTCCTGCCAGCCCTTCATACGGACGCGAAGTTAGGGGATCGTAGGTTGGGAACGGGTATCGCCGAAACCCTTCATCCAGTCATCATCTAGTGATCCAGCGCTAGAATGATTTCCTTCAGGGCTGACAGCTTTTTATATCAAGCCTAATGCTCATGGATGCTTCAGCAAGAAGATGAATTGAAAGAGAGTCTGATTGGTTCTCCCACAGGAGTCCGTGGTGGACGCCCAGAGGAAGGTCGGAATCGGGAATCCTGTTGCCTTTGCATTGACGAACGAGGTCGAGGACAGCTCCCATCAAATAGGAACCATATTATAGGGTTCGGACTCCCCATTACAACACTTATTTAGTGTGAATTTAACAGGCACCTTTATACTACTGGGAGTGTGAAGCCTGGAAGCCCCTCAACTTATAGCGCTCCACACAACGAATTCTAACGGTCACGACCATGACCAGTCAGGCACTTGCTTTGGCCCTGGTGCAATATGGAGCCAATCTGGAGGTGGCAGCTTAAAATGCAAAAACGGCAAAGCCCGGAGTTTCCGAACCATCAACCCATCCTAGTCGTCCTTCCTCGAAGTCCACATCGCTACCCACCACACCATCCGAGGCTGCTGGCAGCTTAACCGTGGAGAGCCTATATGAAACTTCCCCGCACTTTCCAACATGTGGGTCCCTTTCTTGGCTACCGCTCACCTTATTTACAAAGCGCAGTCAACTGGCGCCTTCTACTGTACGGACAGTCGACGCCATGAATGAAACAAACGACGCTGAGTGGGTTAAAACGGCGATTTCTGACAAAATAGTTTTCAGTCGTTTTTTTGCATTCAGAAGGCCATTTAGCGGAAATGGACCATAGTTTTATACTCAGTGCTCATGCCCCTAAACCATGCAAAAACCATTTTTAAAAAGCGTCCCACGTCCTGAAAGACCTTCCTTGTAAGGCCTCTTCTATTGTCAGTGTTCCCATCCTACCTCCTCCTATTGATTTTGCTCCCCAAGTCCACGGGATCAGGAGTTATGGATTTCCACTCATCTATTTCGCAGAAACCTGTCCCTTGGGGACTCACCATAAGTACTACTCACCATAAGTGTTCCCATACTGCCGCCTGCCTCTTACCAAGTTTGAAGGCCCGAGAGCCAAAGTGAGAATTTTGGAGCAAATCTCGCCTTCTATGAGCGGGGTCCGGTCCTCCCACCTAAGATAAATGTTCCCATCCTGCCGCCTGTACTCCTGCCAAGTTTGAATGCCCTAGGGCCAAGTCGACTATTTCGGCGCAAAACCCCTCCCCCTGTGCACGGAGTCCGGTCCTGCCAACTATAAGTGTTCTCCTCCCGCCTCGGTACTCCTACCAAGCTTGAACGCTCTAAGTCTACGGGGACAGGACTTATGAATTTGCTGCCCAAAATTTCTAACGCGCACTCCCTGCCCCCTGTGAACGGAGTCCGGTCTTGCCACCAACCGTAAGTGTTCTCCTCCTGCCTCCCGTACCCCTACCAAGTTTGAACGCTCTAGGTCCACGAGAGTTATGAATTTCCGGAGAGACACACACACACCGACACACCAACAGACACACTTAGCGAATCATATAAAGTAGGGTCAGGGGGGCTATGCACGCGTTAGCGGGCATAAGCGCACGACCGCTCATCTGCGATGGAGCCATTCAGCGGAATATCTGATGTATCAAAATGATTCTAGCCCCACCCATCTTAGTGAAAACTCCGCCAATTCCAAGGATTTGGGCTCATTCCTTTCAATACCCCCAGTCGCTCTTTTCCCGTGTTCTAGAACTTTTTGAACGAATTTATGAATTTTTGGTCTTAGCCTCGCCCACTCCGAGTATTTGGCCTTATTCCTTCCACCACCTCTAACCTTTCTTTTCCCGCATTCTAGCACGTTACTGAAAGGAGTTGTGAACTTCCGATCATAGCCCCACCCACCTTAGCGCAAACCATGCCCCTCCAATAATATGATCGCACTCATTTTGTTACCTCCAACGGCTCATTTTCCGCAATCTAGAACGTGTTTGAACAGAGTTATGACAGGAACTAATAATATAGCGTGATAATGAACTGTAAAAAGCAAGCGACTACGCTCTTCGTGTTAACAGAGGAATCTTGGCATACACACACATAAACACACATGCACGCACATACACACATACGCACATATACACACACCAGGCGGCTACGCACGCTCTCGCGCGCGCTAAGGCCTCTAGCCATGAGAGACGGAGCCGCATGAGCTGATTTTCATTATAGACCTTTGTCGGTTTATGAGTTTTCGCTCGAACCTCACTTCCTGTGGGCAGAGTCTGGTCCTGTCACCCACATTAAGTTTTCACATCATGACGCCTGTACTTCTACCGAGTTTGAACTTCCTAGGTCCATGGGGACAGGAGTTATGAATTTTCGCGCAAACCCCGCCCCTTGTGGGCGGAGTCTGGTTCTGCCACCCACCATAAGTTTTCACATCATGGCGCCTGTACTCCTACCAAGTTTGAACTTTCTAGGTCCATGGGAACCGGAGTTATGGATTTTCGCATATAAATGTAAGAAGGGATGTGAGCTTCGAGGCACGCTCCGCCCATTGTGGGTGGGCCTCCGCTGACGTCATTTATACTGGAGACACCTTCGACAATGCTTCTCCCACACCAACTTTTTGCTGCTCTGTTGGCTTTCTCCAAACCGAGTTATAAATGTTTTCATAAAGCATTGCATTTTTGGAGGACGCCCCGCCCATCAGGGGTGAGTCTCCCCAATTTGATTACACTTACCAATGCACACCTCTAGCCACCTTCAAACCCCAGTTTTGAAGCCGTCTTGTTACTGAATTTGAAATCGTGGTCCTCAGTGCAGCTCATTTCGATGCACGCCACGCCCACTGTGGGCGGGGCTCTGCCAAGCTGATGTGTGCTTTACACTTCTCGGGACCTGGCCCACCCATCCCACACTTGACCCGGTCTCGCCAGGGTCCGGGAACTACACACGCCGCCCCCGCCGCGTATCGCAGGATTGCGATGGAAGATTGGAGCGCGCAATTTGTGAGGTAGGGAGTCCTTTAATTATTTGAATTGGCTCACCGCTTTCTTCAATTTCAATGCAGTCTTCATCGCCGCTTACCTAGGAGAAGTCATTTTAATTAATCAAGTCTAATAAACATAAAAACTAAAAAGAAACAGAAGAAAAAACGATAAAATCCAATGAAAAAGCAAGGCAATCAACGAAAAATATTGCGTCATATCGATTGGCGGGGGGGGGGGGGGCGGGGTGAGTACGGTAATTGCAGTGACATTTGCCGCATGCCGCAAGGGAGAATGCCGCGATAGGGGAGAAGTTCCGTTACATGTCTCACCAGGCTGATCTAAAGGAGCTAAGAAATTTCGTGACAGACATACAGGCGACAGACAGACAGACAGACTAAGCGCTTCATAGTAAGTAGGATAAACACACGTACACACACATGCTACGTAAAAATCTGGCGGCGTCTGCGAAATTTGCTGTGGGACCGCAATACCGTAACCCGCGCTCATGTGCTTAGTTGCAGCTGGCCTAAATTTTGTTAAATATATTATTTTTTTTGTGTTTTCCTTTGTTTCAGTCAGTCGCGTCTAGGTGACGTTCAGCTCGCAACATAGAATTTTCGATAAACTGTTTGATTCCCTTCAGTGTCCCAAATGTAACATTGTAACATTAACAAATCAACTTCCTTAGGTTTATTTTCGAATTCTACAAATGATTGTTTTGTGAGGTTTCTTGTTCAAATCCGATATGAAGAGCGTTGCACACTGTTTTTCATGTTGTCATCGGAAGTACTCATTATATTTCAGGCTTTTTTGTGGTAGACAGTGCGAGCGGGTTACGGTATTGCGGTCCCACAGCGAATTCCGCAGACGCCGCCAGATTTTTACGTAGCATCGTACACACATGCACACATACGCATGGACACATGCACACACATACACATACTCACGCACACACAAACATTTCCGGGAGGACAAACGCACAGTGATACACACATACATAATACGGGTGTGTGTCAAGTCGTGCGTCCGAGGATGCGCGCGGCAAATTGCGTGGCGAAGTTCGTAACTATTTGGACGACTATGGCGCCCATCATTGGGGCCCAAATTTGAAGTTGAGGAAATTAGAAGGATCATCTGACTCTACTAAACTACTCTACTTTGAGTTTGTGCCTTGAAAATTGGCGTCAGAGTCGTACAAATCTTCACGAACTTCGCCGCGCAAGTTGCCGCGCGCTTCCTCGGACGCACGACTTGACCGTCCCCCACATAATACACATACATATACATACGTACACACCTGCATACATACACATATACATACATTCACATACACCCAAACACAAACACCAACAGATACACTGAGTGGATAATATAAGTGGGAATATTGAGCGGTTGAGTTGCTAAAGAGACGTATAAACAACAGCGAGAGACGACAAAAGTAGTAAAAAGATGGATAAAAGAATGACGACTCATTAGTTGCTAGAATCAAGCAGCATCAATGTAAAGTATCATTGCATCGTAGAAGGAACATTCAATCCGGGACAGTTGTACGTCTATTGCATTTCACTTTTATTTAGTTTTTTGGGGGACGGAACTTACGTGCGTCCGAGGATGCGCGTTGCAAATTGCGCGGCGAAGTGCATGGCGGTTCGAACGTCCCTGGCGCCTAACATTTGAGCCCGAATTTGAAGTAGAGTAGATTAGTATGGTCAGCTGATCCTACTTATCTACTCTACTTAAAGTTTGTGCCCCAATAATAGACACCAGAGCCGCTCGAATCGCCACGCACTTGACCGCGCAAATTGTCGCGCGCATCCTCGGATGCACGTATGTACCCATACCCGTTTTTTGAGGTATGGGTACACTCCCAAAACTGGATGAGCGCGGCAAATCGCGCGGCATCTTTGTGACGATTTAAACAACATTAGCGCCTATCATTTGGGCCCAATTTCGAAGTACAGTCGGTTAGTACGATCATCTGACCATACTAATGTACTCTACTTCATGTTTGCGCCCCAATAGGTGTCAAAAGTCGTCCTAAACGCCACGAATTTCGCCGCGCCATTTGCCGCGTCCATCCAGTGCTGGGTGAATGTCCCGTCCCCCAGGTTCTTGTAGGAACCGGGTGCTCGTACCAAGTATTCGTTACTGTCATACCAATGCTAAGGACATAATTAACGTTCCAGTTTTTCCTTGCGATTCTGAGCAGTTTGGCGGTAATTTTATTCGCCACAACAATAAACGAGTTGCACTTGCTTGCACTCATACCAGCTGTCAATGTGAAAACCTAAAACGAAAATTCAGTCCGGCACTCGGCTCTTACAGTAACCCCCTGGCTTACCCCACCACCCACTCCCGGGAGGACGTGCGATTCGTGCGATTTCGGGTGCGCACGGCAAATTGCGCGGCGAAATTCGCGATGATTCAAACAACTCCTGCGCCTTTTATTGGAGCACAAACTTGAAGCAGAGTAGATCAGTAGGATTAGTTGACCATATCCAACTATTCTTCTTCAAGTTTGTGCCCCATTAATAGGCGCCAGAGTCGTTCGAATCGCACCGAGTTTCGCCGCGCAATTTTCCGCGCGCACCCAGAATCGCACGAATCGCACCACACCCCACACTCCCGCGTCCTTGCCCAGAGCGTCTTTTCGACGCGTCGTATATGTGACGGGTAAAAATTTACGAGTTAACACGTGCCGGATTACTGTAAGAGCCGAGTGCCGGACTGAATTTTCGTGCCTGTATGTAAAAACACTAGTCGGTTACTATACAATAAAGTGCAACGCAAAAATAGTTATAAGCGCTCGAAATGGCTTCGAGTTTAAGCTCGCATGGATGGTCTTGTCAAATTAGTTCAAATTCCACATAAAGTTTCAAATGGTGAGAAAAGATAAACAGTGAAATATACTATGGAAAGCAAAGCAGTACCCTGCTGAACCCTATGAGCAATCAAGTGTTAAAGCTGTAAATAATTGATATGTTGAAAGAAGCGAGACATTCTGAATGTATTTCGCTAATGTGGTTAGATCATATATGGTGTGATCAACGGCCCACACCGAGATCAGCTGCTTTTAGACTTCAACGGCCGGCGTTGGCTGGCCACGTAATGACAACGCTGGACAGATTGCGTTCAAGGCCGCGTGCCTCGTGCAGGCGCGTGACCCATCTGTGTCATGCGTTGTTAACAAGTGGCCAGTGCCGTCGGTTCGGCTGTGTCGTTCAAGTCTGAAAGCAGCCATGCTGCCGGCCAGTGCCACTCCCAACAGCTTTTCAATGGAAAGCGTAATATTAATGCAATTGCTAGTAGTACACCCAGACCGCGCAACGAAATGGAGAGTAGGTTAACTGAAAAGGCAGATCCAAGAAGAAAAAACCAGAACCAAGAAAATATGCTTTTGAAAGGCTTATGATTAGGATTTTATTCTAAGGAACGCAAGAACATGAAAAACGAAAAACACGCAAAAACTAAGCATACGAGAAGAATAATTTTGCGCATTAAAGGACCTATTTATAGCTTCCGGTGAAAATGGGGTGGTGCTAAGTGGGTTGGGGGTGCCACGCGGCGGCGCGGCACCCTTTCTCGTCTGGCGCCTCCCTAGCGAGATAGTAGAGAAGGATGAGTAGTCGAGCCCGTAATAGTTTTTAGGGACATTTCATAGATTTTTTTTGTGTTATAACTTTGTACTTTCACCTAATTCTAGGAAGGGAGCACCGGGGTGGGTGAGCCTATAGGACGTTCAATTCTTATCTCATCTCAGCTTTTTGCACGAGATAACCTTACTCACCCCGGAACCCCTCCCCTTCTTAAAATAGGGTTTTATCGGCTCGGAAGAAGAATATCCACAATATGCAAGCATATCAACATGTGTCAAGAGTTAGTTTGTTCTAAATCACGAAACACATTAGTAAAACCTCACCATTCCTTCCCAGACTCAGGCCCACTACTATCTCGCTAGAGAGGCGCCAGACGAGAAAGGGTGCCGCGCCGCTCTGAGGGCGCGCGCGGCAAAGTTCGTGACGATTTGGACGACTCTAGAGCCTATCATTAGGGCCCAAATTCGAAGTGGAGTGGATTAGAAGGATCATCCGACCCTAATAAACTACTCTACTTCGAATATGTGCCCGAAAATTGGTGTCAGAGTCGTACAAATCGTCACGAAATTAACCGCACAAGTTGCCTCGGACGCACTTGGTGCCCGTAGTGAAAATGGAGTTGGGGTGGGGGAGGCAATGCCTTGTTCTATCACTGGCGGCAAGAGCGCAGAAAAGGAAGAGTAGCCGAAATAATGGTTCTTAGGAACGTTCCAAACGTCATAGCTTTTTTATGTTATAATTGTGAACTTTTCAGCTGATTCTTGGAGTGGGAGGAGGCCTGGACGAGCCAATTGGACCTTCAATTTTTATCTCATCTCAGCATTTTGCACGAGATAACAATCTCACCCACCCTCCCCTTCTTCAAGTTAGGTAAAAAATCTTCTTTTGGCTAAAAAGCATATCAATGAAAAAGTGAAGTTGGCTACCCCTCCTTCTCTGCGCTCTGGCCTTCAGTGATTCGAAAGGGCGCTGGGCCCCCAACTACATTTTCACCTACTTTCCTTTAGTTCCTTTGGAACATGAAGAGCGGGAGTAGGGGCTTGCGGTTCCAGTAGGTTTCCAGGATTAGCGTCCCAGGATACCATCCTGCTGAGAGATCGCAGAGAAGGTGCGAAAATCACGCGTTTTCGCACCTTCTCTGAGCTCTCTTAGCAAGACAGTATCTTGGGACGCCACGTGTGGCGGAACTTCTCCCCGAATTCTGGGTATGGATACATTCACCCAGAATTGGATGGACGCGGCAAACCGCGCGGCGAAATTCGTGGTGATTAAAACGGCTTTGGCGCCTATCATTGGGGCACGGGTTTCAATTAGATTGGATATGTGGAGCCAGGTGGTGCTACTCATTTATCCCATTTCAAGTTTGTGCCGCAATGATGGGCGCCGCAGTCGTTTTAACCACCACGAATTTCGCCGCGCGGTTTGTCGCGTCTATCCAGTTCTGGGTGAATGTTCCGTCCCCCTCCCCCCGAATTCGCATGGCCTGCGGCAGCGCTTCCGCGGCGACTGCCTTATACTACTACAGCGCATTCGGATCTTTCCGTTCATAGCAGGTCGCGATCGAGTGCGGCGAACGCGACACGCCGTTCATGGAGAATACCAGGCGGCTACGCACGCTATTGCGCGGGCTGGGGGCTCTAGCCATACGGGACGGAGCCACGTAAGCTTCTAATTTTCGTTAAGAACCTTTATCATCTGAGCCTCTTCCCTGACACTTCGTAGCGGCCATCATTTTTTTTTGGGATGTGAAATGGGGTTGTATGCGGCCATGAAGAGTACTCCGATGTATCCAAATCAGATACCTCTGCAGTCCATGTAGTCGAAGAAACTCTGTGTAGTTTGGGCTGTGTGTGGCCATGAACACTAACCTTGAAGCAACAGCCCCTTTGGGTAGTTGTAGGGGTTTACACGTCTCTACAGTGTACGCACCTGTGTGACCGGGCTATTGTAGAATTCATTTAATGAGGACTGAAGTCAATGTAGCGCGTTTGCTCTTGCGTAGAAGGGACTACTGTGGGTGGAACCGTGGATACCAAATTTAAAAAAATTATAGTCTAAGTTTTGAAAAAGTCCAGTGGTATCCCCTAGTTGTACACCTATGTGGTCAGGGTTAGTGTGAAGGACAGGTGTATAAGCTTTCTTAGGCACGCCCCCTTTTTGCGAACCCCCCCCCCCCCCACTTCAGACTTCGAACCACATTACTTCTACTACCTCCACACGCATTTTTTTCTAAAACACTTCTGAGGAGACTTAATAGCTTCGATGTAAGCCCCGCCCACTTCAGTGTCAATCCCGCCCAGTTGTGGAATCCGACCACATTTGTTTTACTACATCTTACCACTTTCTTTCCGCAACCCAGAACGTCTCCGAACAGAGTTGTAAATTTTTGATCTCAGCCCCGCCCACATTAGTGTCAACCACGCCCACTTCTACATTTGCTCTTTTACACCTTGACCCCTTTTTGCCGCATCCCAGATCGTTTCCGAACAGAGTTGTAAATTTTTGATCTAAGCCCCGCCCACATTGGTGCCAACCACGCCCACTTCAAGAATTTGGCCGCATTTGTTCCATTACCTCTAACCACTTTATTTCCGCATCCCAGAACGTTTCCGAACAGAGTTGTAAATTTTTGATCTAAGCCCCGCCCACATTGGTGCCAACCACGCCCACTTCAAGAATTGGCCGCATTTGTTCCATTATCTCTAACTACTTTATTCCCGCATTCTAGAACGTTTCCGAATAGAGTTGTGAAATTTTGATCTAAGCCCCGCCCACTTTGGTGCCAACCCCGCCCACTTCGAGAGTTCGGCCACATTTGTTCCTTTACCTCTTACCACTTTTTTCCCGCATTCTAGAACGTTTCCGAACAAAGTTGTAAATTTTTGATCTAAGCCCCGCCCACATAGGTGCCAGCCACGCCCACTTCTGGGATTTGACCACATTTGCTCTTTTGCACCTTGACACCTTTTTGCCGCATTCTAGAACGTTTCTGAATAGAGTTGTGAAATTTTGATCTAAGCCCCGCCCACTTTGGTGCCAACCCCGCCCACTTCGAGAGTTCGGCCACATTTGTTCCTTTATCTCTTACCACTTTTTTCCCGCATTCTAGAACGTTTCCGAACAAAGTTTTAAATTTTTGATCTAAGCCCCGCCCACATTGGTGCCAGCCACGCCCACTTCTGGGATTTGACCACATTTGCTCTTTTGCACCTTGACACCTTTTTGTCGCATTCTAGAACGTTTCTGAATAGAGTTGTGAAACTTTGATCTATGCCCCGCCCACTTTGATGCCAACCCCGCCCACTTCGAGAATTTGGCCACATTTGTTCCTTTACCTCTTACCACTTTTTTCCCGCATTCTAGAACGTTTCCGAACAAAGTTACACTCATTTATGATTAGTAGCTTTCACCTTAACGCACGCCTCGCCCACTGTGGGCGGAGCTTCGCTAAGCTTACGCATGTACAGAACGCATAAGGGCTTGTTCACTCTTTTTACTTTTTTCCTGTCCTCTGCGCCTTAATTGAATCAAGTTATGAATACATTTGAAAAGTACCGCCCATTTTGAGAAAGCTCCGCCCACAGCACGTGGGTCTCCTCCGCCTGGTTTGTTGACCCAATCCTCACCTTTGAACATTTTTCCCCGGTGTCTGGACTTTTTCGAAGCAAAAATAAGATGTTTGACCGTTGGCACCACTCCGGCACATGCCCCGCCTCCGGTGGGCGGAGCTCCGCAGAGCTTGTATGTGCTCTATTAATTTTGTCCTGGGCTCCACCCATCCCGAACTTGTCCCGACCTCTAAAGGTGTTTTTTCATGTAAAACCGGATCGTGCGACACACAAACATACATACATACATACATACAAACAGACACACCAAACTTGTGGATTATATATAGAGAGATACCAGATCCACCCTTGCGCTAGACCTTTTCCAGCGAATGTACATTCAGAACCATAGCCCAGTTCTTACATTGATTATGTGGAGGAATGGAATGCAATGAACGCAGAATTTCGGGCACAATATGCTTCATTCCACGGCATAATCTTATGTAGATACAGATGAATTTCTGGCACTAGAAGCGGAGTTGCCCTCTAGCTTCTAAGAGTGCGACCAGCTCTTGTGCCGTCAGTCGCGGTAGAGCTGGATAGCTGGTAGCACCACTAAGAGCAGTGGACGATTATCAGTATCGTTCCACTTGATATCCTAGTGGGCGGGTAAGCCATTTTACAAGGCCAAACTCTGCGCAAAATTTTTTTGCCAACTATCCTTGTAAAAGTGTGCACCGATCGCGGTTAATTGCTTTAGCAGGCTTAGGCGAGGTTCAAACGCGGTCAGCTGCTTTTGCTAGTTAAAGCGAGTTCAGTGGGGGGCAGGAAAGGCACGAATAAGGCATCCGCCACACAACCTCTGACTGTTTGCTTGGAATTTGTTCGATTCCATAAATCGAGATTTTCTCTTCTCGTGGCGATATTGGATCATCAAGTCGAAGATTCTCGTTAAGACCATGACTGAAAACGAGATTGATAAGGAAATCGAACAAATGTTGTCCTTTGAGAAGAGGGACGATGATGTCACGAGCCTACAATCGCAGGTGGCAACGCTGATGGAGCAAGTTCGAGACAAGTTCAAAAGCTCACACAACAAGCGGGCCAGGTAAAATCCTCACTACCCATTGTACAAAATGAGGTGCAAGCGCTGCAGACGTTGCCAGAGCGAGTCCAACGAGAGATATGGAAGGACAATAGAACACGGGCAGCGTCAAAGAACCGTGATGAAGTTGCTCTGACAGTCTCAGAAACTGCAAGTGGCAGCTCTTTCTTTGATTTACATCCACCCACACTATCGAGTAGACTCCTTTCAACTAACGGTATCTGGCTCTTCAGGCTATTCCTTCTCTTGGCCTGCTTCTCCCACAACCTCGTGCAGTCAATAACTTACAGGTAATTTCCGTCCTGTTCTAGTGTCGTGCTACAGTTAACCTTGACCGGATGAGGTGTTGCTTTCCAGAAGGCAAATCCATCCCTAGCATAGTGAAGATCGTGTTCAAAGTCTTGTGCCTATGACTGTGTCGTGCCTATCCGATTAAATGAGTGACAGATTCATTCGACGCATGCAGAAACAGGACAACGGAGAATTCCTTTTCCGTGCAGACGATGTCCAGGTGGTCGTTCACTTGGAATTTCTTTGTTTTGCAGTTTTTTTCTTCTCCAGCTTGACAACTTCTCTAGATGGGTATTGTGTTTGTTCGAATTAATGACTATCATTGTGTTGTTTGAATATGCAGCATATAAATAGAGACGTTTCACAGAAAACGCTGCGAACGCCAGAAATTCATTGCCTATGAGCTCATCGACGAAATGAGGGTTAATCAGTTGACGGGAAATAAGCTCCTCGTATTTGAAAATAACACATCGAAGCACCACAAAGAACACAAAATAGCAAAAGCCGTTACCTCGCGCTTCCTGTGTACCTATTCTGTGGCAGTAAACCCATCCACAAACAACGGGGTCCTCGAGACTCTTCAGAGTCAAATGGACGTGAACAGTAGACCAGAGATACATGGACGACTATCCTATATTTCCGTTCCGCACTGCATGCATTCTTAGTCCATAAATAGCGCCTAGTTGGTCAGATTCTTTTGTCATCTCAACTTCTACTATGTGTAATTATAATAGAACACATTTCTCGTGCTGCCTCTATGCGACAGTTTAACTTTAGGTCCTGAAAAAATACCAGTGCCTGAGTTGGATGGCGAACTTTTTTAAGAAGATCAAAAAAACAAAATTCAGCAAGTGTGGAATCATAATAGGTTTGCGATGTTTGCCTGGTGAGCGAGAGAACTCAATAGCATTTCAAAATTACCTTTACTGCATTCTATGTTGGAAGTTCTGTTAATTTGTGTACTCAACTACCATCGCGCCCACATACGTGGCATCATTGCATTTCTTCGTGAAGTCGTTTGGGTTATCAGACTCGAGCGTAAATAACTTAAAGTAAAAGATAGTAACTATTTCTCACTATCGCTGATTCTCCATGACAGGCTGGTCGGTTATATTCTGTTTGGCAGATCTCAGATTTTAGATGCGTGAATTCTAGGCGTATCTATCTCTTCCGAGCAACTGGTTTCCATCCAATGGAAGAATGTGAAGGTAGAAACGAAGAGTGGTCGACAGATACTGCAAGACGTCAGCGGAATCGCTGTTCCTAGAGAAATGATTGCTCTCATGGGTGCCAGGTACATAGCAGACAACTCATGACAAATCAACACTTTACTTATGCCTTCGTTTCAGTGGAACAGGCAAAACAACTTTGTTGAATACACTATTGCAACGGAATCTTGGCGGTCTAAGCGTTGAAGGCACGGTGTTGGTAAATGGACAAAACATTGGGAGAGGAGTGACCAATGTATCGGCCTACGTGCAACAGGAAGATCTGTTTGTAGGCACTCTCACGGTAACAATATCTCTGTGGTTTCCAATAGATTATATGCATCCTCTTCCTTCTTATATATAAAGCAGTAACTTGGTTTGTCGGTTTGTCGGTATGTCGGTATGTCTGTATGTCGGTATGTCGGTATGTCGGTTTGTCGGTCTGTCCGTCCGGGTTGCTTCATGATTATGATAAACATAGTGATATGGAAAACTTATCCTACTTCATATAATTCGCTAAGTGTGTCTGTTGGTGTGTCGGTGTGTTTGTGGGTGTGTGTGTTTGTTTGTTTGTTTGTTTGTGTGTGTGTCGGTGTGTGTGTCTGACCGGAAATCCATAATTTCTGTCCCCGTGGACCTAGAGCGTTCAAATTTGGTAGGAGTAAAGGGGCAGGACGGGAACACCTCCGGTAAGTGGCAGGACCGTTCACAGGGAGCGAGGCGTGCACGATAAAAATTTTAGGGCGCAAATTCATAACTCCAGTCCCCGTGGACCTGGAGCGTTCAAACTTGGTAGGAGCACAGGCGACAGGACGGGAACACTTATGGTGGGGGGCAGGACCAGAATCCGTGCACAGAGGGCGGGATTTTGCCCGAAATAGTCAATTAGGCCCTAGGTCCTTCAAACTTGGCAGGAGTACAGGCGGCAGGATGAGAACATTTATCGTAAGTGGGAGGACCGGACCCCGCTCATAGAAGGCGAGGTTACGCCAAAATTTTCAGTTTGGCACTAGGGCGTTCAAACTTGATAGCAGGCAGGCGGCAGTATGGGAGCACTCATGATGAGTAGTAGGGCCGGACTCCGCCCCCGAGGGACGGGTTTCCGCGAAATAAATGAGTGGAAATCCATAACTCCTGATCCCGTGAACTTGGAGAGCAAAATCAGTAGAAGGAGGCAGGATGGAAACACTGTCAATAGAAGAGGCCTCAGAGAAGAAGATCCACTCACCAATCACTTCCTAGCCCCTTTGTTATTTATGATCTAGCTTTGACTTTTTGATATGTTTAATTTGACAAGAAGGGTAAGTGGTGTGATTATAAGGAAATGAATTTGGTTCACTTCTTGCTACTAGATTACGACCGCTACCCAGCAGAGTTTGCGATTAGGTGAGAGATCACGGTTTCTCTTTGCTTTAATATCATTCTTAGCAAAATTTATCCGACCGCTAATAATGTTGGGTTCACAGTTAATTATGTATCCGTAGAGAAAGGGAGGTACATCTTTCAAGGCATTTGATAGTCTATACTCTCGCTCAGCGAAAAAGCAAAACAACATATTAAAAAGGGGGAATTTCATTAATTCGATATTCTTCGGGCAAAGTCCCTTTGCCCCAGGAAGGAGGAGAGCCCTTGATGATGGCATTGAGGAACATTGATGGTAGCTAATAGTAGCCTCAATCGCGGCGAAGTCTCTGAATAGTATTTTTCGCTGAATAATCGCTTTTGTGATATTATACGATGTTCTATTCGGACACAGCGAAGATGGCTTACAGGAAAAATCGCTCCCAATTCGGAGCTAATTCTTAGGGTGTAGAGCTTTCTAAAAAAAGGAGAATCCGAATTATTATTTACGCATAGCAAATTTCTCACAGGGAGAAGGAGCGCCCGGCGTAGTCGGGCGAACCCGTAAGAAGGAGGAGAGCCTGGCGTTAGCCGGGCGATCCGACTTTTGTAAATAAAATAAGTTCCTTCCATCATTAATATCCGCTTTCCAGGTCCGTGCTGAATCACTACCTCCCCAATCCCCAACAATCAATTTGTACTCTTGCCATTTCTTTACCCGAATACACTGGTATCTATATAAATCAGGAAGCGATCACAAGGTTGAGGATAACAGCTTGCTCCAGAGAAGCAGAAGAAAGTTACCATTCTGCGCCACTAAGCTAATATCAGACATGTTCTAAGGAGCAGAAATCGAGGATAAGCTGTTGAAAAATGACGCGCATATACCCGACATTTATAGCTGCAAGTGTACCGCCTTGCATGCACGAAAGCAAAGACCTGCTAGGACCTTATAGCTTCAATGAGTTTCAGGTTAGGGAGATAGCACACCCTTAAACGCCCGTCTCAAATTTTAGCCATCGCCACTGCTCACTGCTCCTAAAGATCTGTGCCAGAAACTTGTGCCCGCTTCACACTTGAAACCAGGCAGAGTTGTCCTATATTGGGTTTATACGTGCTAGAACTAGAATAAGGAGCTCGAAAAGATGAAGATCTCTGCTTTCCCATGCAATAAAAGCTGAAATTACATCGCAGAGATAGTTTGTTATTCATATGGGCTTTTCAATTTCTGAATTCTGACCCGATTGATGAGGTTATGAAGGAAAGTCTCGTGTCCTCATAGCTCCATAATCTCTTGATAACCACTTCATTAGATAAACGAGAATTCCAGTCATTTGCTCACCCCTAAGCCGTCATAATTCAGGTGAGAGAACACCTCATGGTTCAAGCCAAAATAAAACTTCCATCTACATTCACAACGGCCATGCGAATCGCCAGAGTTGAGGAGGTAACTTGAGAAAATCTTTTGAGGCCTTCACCTGACCTAGACGTTGGATGAAAAAGGGAATGAGACTCACGCACCTCTACAGACACTGGTGAAAGTAATTTCTAGGTTGTAAAAGATATGCTTCTTGAAGGAACGCAATCCTCTCGTATTGGTGTTCCCGGTATCGTTAAAGGAATATCAGGTGAGTAAATATAATGCATTGCAACTTTCAGGTGAAACGCCTTCCGTATCTTAGGATTCGAATATTTCAGCGCCAAGGTTTCAGGCATACCTGGTTCAACTTTAAAGCAACATAAATTACAACAGAAACCAACGAGTATTCCACTCATAAACAAAACATTGTTACGATAGCGACATTATGCTTATAAAGAAAACTACGGGATCGGGAAGTGAATCTTCTTCTAAAGGGACACTTTCACGTATATATGCAAAAAATCACAAATGGCTTCGAAATGCTGTGATAGTTGACATCTTCTTTTCCATCACCCATATTGTTCGGCTCACCCCACCTAGATGTGATGGAATCGAGTGTGGTTGAGGTAAACTACCGTGTCTACCTCGTTGAAATTATACCATCATGCGCACAGCGATCCAAGTCAGTCCAGCATGTGAAGGAAGGATAGTTGTCGCGCCGTCAGGGTCGCCCTGTCGAGCGCCCGTTCCATCGGTGGATCGCTAGGGCTGGCGGTTGGGACGGCGTGATGATGACCGGAGTCTTACGCGCGCTTGCATGATCTGCACCCTCTGCCTGTTAGGCCTTACGGCCCCGGTGTCTAAGCCAGGTACCTCGGGTTGGGAAAAGGCATTAAAATATTCATGCAAATATAACCACACTCAGCCTACGGTCCAGGTACGATTTTGGCTGATCCTCATCCGAGCCCATCCAAGTCATTCCATCTCTTTTCGGCAGTGCAGCTCCAAGGTCCTTTGGTTGCGGACAATTCATCCAGGTATTTTCAGCTTGCTCCATACTACGCAGCGATGACACCACTCAAGGATGGCAATAATGTGGCGCTACGAACCATCGGAGGCTGCGTCGGTGATGTTGACGTCGAATTGTGCCAGGAGATGTCGAAGGCAGGCGGTTGCGACGTCGACGACGGCGACGAATGATGAGGCAAACGTCGCATAGGGGTAGAGTCCACTGCCACATGGCAAACTCTAGCTCCCTGCAGCTTACTGTGCCTTTCCCGGCGGGACTACGCCAAGCCGTCCTTGAGCCGCCCACGCCAAGCCGTCCTTTAAGCCGTCCGGACGGCACGACAATAGTCCTCACACTATCCTAGATCGCCACACAGGCGATGACCTGGATGATGCAGTAATCACTGTAGCTAATGCATTCAGTGGTGCTGGTTCTGCACAAAAGGATCATTGATACCGATCCCTTTCGTAAACATCGGCTTCGTTAGGTCCAGCTACAAGCCGATTTCCCCACAAGTCTTGATAGTCGTCATTCGGATGATATCGTCCTGCCAAATCCTCTTTACATTGACTATGAGTTCTTTGAGGAATGGAGAGGTCCTGTTTCTGATATTGTTGAAGTTCAAAGGCAGCCTCATCTTTGACTGGGAATTTCCTGATTGCTTAATGCTTGAATTACAGCTACTGTCTTTGAATCATTGCGATAAAGTGGATGTAATCGATTGTGCCGAAACCTCTTTGAGACGGGCTTCTCCAATGATGTTGTGAAAGTTCGTAGATCACAGGAGGAAGGCAAATCCGGCAATACTTGCCTATATTGTTCATCCGATCCTTCTTATACAGCAATTCGGCTTCGCAACTTTCACTGATGTGGGCACTTTGCACTCCGGCATGTTCTGCATGAAGAACCTAGCCTTGTAACGTTCGCTGTTCAAGGCCTCCTTGATGTTCTCAAGCCGGATGCCGTAAAACTCTTCATCAACACGATGCCCTCTCGAATTTTGAAATGGAGAATTGGAAGAACGGCATATCTGTCCTGCCCAAAATGATAGGTAGGCCGGAATAGTTAACCTTCGAAGCGATCCGCGAAGTCAAAGATGACGTTCTCCACTGCTCTCCGAAATACAGTGACTAATCGATAAGGACAATAAGGGGGGAGTCGAGTTGGTCGTGATTAACGAAATTCTGGCGTACATTGCAGATGTCCTTCTCAGGCAGCACTGATCGGATTCACGTCTACTCCCTTTATTGTTTTTCTTGATAGCTTCACAAGCTCGGATAATAGCTGGAGATTGCCTGCAGCTCGCGTGATTCCATGCTGGCGCAGCAGGTCAAGCGTAATCGAAGGGAGGCTTCTCTTTGCATTTTGTAGACTATTCTCTACCGCGATCTGAAGATGTTGCTAACGGAATACTTCTATAAATTAACAAGTGAAGCGAAGTTATCTCACTGGTCACGGTCTTCGACTTTCTTTTTTCTTCTCCCCATATAACATTGAATAGATATCTAAGTTTATCGATAGAGTTTGAACACTTATTTACAAGTTCAGGAATTAGATCTGCCAATAAGTCCGCCAAGAAAGATGTGAGCTTCCGAAGTTCGCTCACTCGAAGCAGGAGAGCAAATTTCAAATTTTTTGGAGATCAAGCAAATTTTCAGCCCCCATAACTTTTTAAGGAAAACCATTTAGCAGTTTTAATTTCCATTTTCGTAAATAACATTCAAAACTCTATCAATTTATCTAGGTCTCCAACCAACGGTAAGTAGACTACCCCTCCGTGGTAAGTGCCAGTGAAGCGAAAGATTTGCACTAGTCAGCGTTATCTTCACTTTGAGCTGACTGCCGTGGAGCGAGTGTAATTCGTATGCCCGCTGACAAGTGCGACGAACTCGCTCGACAAAGGTCGCGAGCTGACGAGCCGTGTGCGGCTGCGGCGTGACTTAGTTTCGACGAACGCGCGAAGCGCACCCTTAGTAACCACCATGGCTCATCTGAAGAGGGAGAACACTAACACTACACCAAGGGGACCCTAAGCGCCATTGCGGCGCGGGAGACGTGCATTGCGTGCGTTCGAGGGCGCGCGCGGCAACTTCCGAAGCCAAGTTCGTGACGATTTGTACGACTCTGACGCACATTTTCGGGGGCAGAAACTTGAAGAAGAGTACTTAGTAGGGTCAGATGAACCTTCTCAGCCACTCCATTTCGAATTCGGGCCCAAATGATAGGTGCTAAAGTCGTTCAGATCGTTACGAACTTAGCCGCGCAATCTGCCGCGCGCATCCTCAGACGCATTGAGTTTTTAAGCTTGTAAACAGCACTTCAAACTCTAACGATATACCTAGGTCTTTATGCAAGGTTCCATGGAAAGTTGAAAACCTTGCTGGCAAGTTTGAATTTCCACCCAGAACTATATAATCAATATGTGAAACTTGCAGGCTTAGATTTTTGGCAGCGTTATTGAAGGAAAGCTTTTGTTCCATAAGGTTTTAATGAGACTCCACGAAGGAGGGTCTCATTCGCTACTACTATAAGCCTCAACATAATGGATCTCGCCAAATCATGAGTAGAGCAGGTTTTGTTCCTACAAAAGGATGCTGCCAGATTTTTCAGGAGGCGAAATGAAACGACTCGCGTTCGCATCGGAGATGCTCAGCAATCCACCGATTTTGTTTTGCGATGAGCCGACCAGTGGATTGGACTCGTACATGGCCGAACTCGTTGTCACAGTAATTTACCATTTAAAGATATGCTTCAGCACTGCCGCTCCTTGCGTTGATAAGATCCTTTTTTTGTGATGGATCTTTAAAAATAGTTTGACTTGTCCTTAAATGATTTTCGGTCCGTTATCAGGCTGAAGTATGCTACAGTAGAATGGATTTCTTTATTGGTAGGGGTCAAACCATGTCATCTACCGCACAATCAGGCTGTCAAACCTTAAGAAGGTCCTAGTTCGTACACTGCATGGTAGTCTGCGCTACTTGCAACTTGTAGATTTCTGCAATGGAAGTCCCAGCCCATGGAGCCCATGGAACAGTCTGCATTCCCACTCACACGAAGTCTGATCTGAGGAACTTTTACTGTAGGGTTGAATCATCGGGAAGTGGGTGCTCTCCGACATAAACCTATTTATAAGTATTTTTTTCTTCCTCGAAAATTCGGACCAGATCAGATGTGCCTGCCAATGGAACTATTAAGTTGATGCATAATTATTGCGGATTTTTTCGCGGCTCTTTTTCTCTTGGTAGAATTCGAATATTGAGTTCGGGTTTTTTTCTAAAAATGATCTACTTGATTTCCTCTACAAGAATATACTCAAAAAACCAAAGCGAAGAAGTTTTATCCTTGGGGGCGATCCACGCCTTGACATCGGCCATCAAGTCATCCAAATCGACGTAACTTCTATTCTCTAGCCTTTTTTCGATGTACGGTTGACGAGATAATCCATAGAAGTTTCTGCTGGTGCACATGGCAGATTCAGGGACCGATCCCATTTCTTGGTTGGCTCTGGCTGATTGCTCGATCGCCGAAAAGTTACTGAGATCGCGGAATGACTGTGCCACCTTCCAATCTTTCTCGAAGTAGTTAAGCCTAATTACGCGAATATGCGGATGGTTTCTTAAGTATATTCTTGTAGAGAAAATCAAGTAGATCATTTCTAGAAAAAACCCGAACTCAATATTCAAATTCTATCGAGAGAAAAAAAGTCGCGAAAAAATCCGCAATAATTATGCATCAACCAAATAGAACAGATGCGATAGGGATGGAGGCTAAGCAAGCAGATAAAATGGCTATTAGACGAGCAAATCATTCACATGACGGACAACACAGAATAGTCGTAGTGCCGCTCTTCTCTTCATCCATGCGATGTTCTCGTTTTGCCAGAAGAATCCGTGCGACCAACCATTTCCGACTTTTAATTTTGATGTCACAGAGATTGGAGTCGCTAGCTGGTGATCGAGGAAAGACGATTATTTGCACGATCAAACAGCCATCGTCAGAAGTTTTCAGATTATTTGACAAGGTCTGGTTGAAGTCGTTCAACAATGCACGCAACAATTCTTTAAATTTCAGGTGGTATTCCTCGCTGAAGGCCGAGTGGCCTTTCACGGTGCCCCAGATGAAGCGGTTACATTCTTCGCAAAATGTGGATTCATGCTTCCGGACCACACAAACCCAGCAGATCATTTCACAGATGTAATGCTACTTACAAACTTGATCCACGAAACTCACATGAGTCCTAGTACCGAATTGATTGCGTCCAAAGAGTTCAATACTCAAATTCTCATCGGCATTAATGCGACGGAAACTCTTGATCGCTCATGAGTCACTCGAGTGAATGAACATAGTAGCCAAAGGAACAAATCAGCTTTTAGGGATGTAAACTCCACTAAAAAAATTCCAGGTTTTGGCTATATGGCCGGGCAAGGAGGAAGAGTGCAAGGAGAGAGCGAATAGGATATGCGAAGAGGTATTATATTCCTTTTTCCAGGAGGAAAGGGATTTCAGTCTCGGGGAGTCTTTCTATTGTTTTTTTTTGCAGTATGCTAACTCACACTATGCTAAGGAACTAGATTCGTTGATGAGGGCCGCTGAGCAACCTCGATCGCTAAGACCCCATCGTGGGCCTGGCTTGTTTCGACTTATCAGTGCACTATTCGTGAGGTGTTTATTTTTCTACATTAGTTTTTTTCACTACCGAACTTCCAATGATCACCTCTTCTGCACATTTGCATGGGAAACAGGTAGAAAAAAGATGTCTTTCGGAAATCTGCTATAACTGATGGGAACGGACTATTGGGGGCTGGGACTGGGTTCGCTTTGTTAGTGAAAATGTATTACGTGATTAGTGGGAGCGTGCCATTTTGAAGAGTAATAAAAGGTGGTAAGAGTTTGTAAATGATTGATGAGAGAAGCTGTCAAAAGCGACGAGGACCGGGAAAGTGTCATAGAAGGCAATGACCACTGAGTCAATTTTGCCCTTTAGGTGAATAATGGAAATTTCACACTCTTAAGAACGATGGGGGATTTATCTAATCGTAGATGGTCGGTGGCAGTGTCCTACAACAAATGGAATTGCTTTGGGATCACTTCCTCCTTCCATATGATAGCAAAGTATTGCTACTTCAATGTGTGATTAGGATGACAAAATCGAAGATAACGGGGTAAACAAAATGATAACAGGTGATTAATCCTGGTAAGGGCTCCTAGAAGATTTTAGTAATGTAATCTTTCTTGTGTATGCGATGACGTTTTATAGGGCAGGCGGGATGAGAGAATAGGTTGGTAGGGAATAAGGAATCATTGCAGGGATCAGGAGCGATCAACGCCAGTAACACAGAGTTTGCTTTTTCCCTTGCTTACTAGATCACGATGACTACGCCTCATGGTTCCCGACTCAACGAGGATCACGAAATCCTCAGTTTCGATATCATTTCTCACAAAACGTGCCGACCATCAAATCTGAGAATCTTAGCAAATGATTTTTATGCGGGAGTTATGTTCAAGACTCTTGATTGTTGTGTTATCATTGACAACATTGATAAACAACGTTAGAAGCTTCGGTCAGGTAACCGAGTCACTTGATTGCCAAGACTAGTAGTACTAATGAATGGAAGGGTTATAGTTATTATTAGTATCGAAGGAAGCAGATGAAGATCCTGTGAGAACGGAGTAAATGTTACACAGTAATACCATTTCGGGGCGTGGGTTCAGTCAGGGCGTCGTCTCGGACGGGGGGACGATGAAAGAGGTATAGGGAAACGTCGCCGTGGACGATGATATACTCGGAGGGAATATTTTCTCTACGGAAGTAACATTAGTTGAGAATCTCAAATTATTGGCAATTGGATAGGTTTCGTAGCAAATGATATAGAAACAAAGAGTAACCAAGATTTTTCTTAATTTCATTCACCTTGCTGGGTAGTGATCATAGTCCAATAGCAGAGAATGAGCCGAGTTCCATCTCCTCGAAATATAGTGCCTTTAATCGGTCCCTATCACAAGCTAGATAGTGAATACCGGATACGTTAAGATCCAATCGGAAAGTGGCTCTTGCCCTCTAACGATAAGAGCCTTTATTAGGTTCATCAGTTCCTGTCACAGAGTATAGGTCACGATCCCGTCGCATTCTACATCATCTATTAAGAAGAAATGATTCTACTGTCAACACGAAGGGCATTACACACCTGGTGGCCCTCACCTTCTTTTTTGTTATCAGTTCCCATCAGTTGTTTCAATGCCTGTCACCAATCAGTCACGGTCCCTTCACATCCCACATCACCTTCTGAAGTGCCAAAGCTTCACCAATAACACAAAGACAGTTACGAATCCTGCGACTCTTGCCACTTAAGGTTCCTCATCACTCCTATCAATTGTTATCACTTCCTATCACCTACCACCACTATACCCATTCTGCGCCTGTATAACTTCCAAATTCAAAAGCTCTAGGTCCGGCGGTTAGGGATGGATTTTTGGTCAACCACAGCGAAACACATGCGCGCACACACACACTGATCAGCCAACAGATACACTTAACGAAGTTTGTATAACAGGATATTCAACAAGCAAGCAAACAAACAAACAACCATTTATGCAGTCACGGAGAGCAGCAACAATCCAACGGACCTTCAGCGAATTTCATATACCATGGATACTCGACTGTCTTAGCTCCAATATTGATGAATGTCGTTTAGTTGGCGTCGCTTACACAGCCTTGATTATAGTTATAAGGGGAATCGAAATCGAGCAGCTACACCGTATTTGACATTTTTATAATACATCCGGAGGGGAAAACGCTGCTCAGGCTCCGAAGAGTTGCAGAGGTCCAACGGATGCTCTATGAAAAGGCAGCATTGCTGTAATTCGCTGAGTATCCATTTTGTTGGGGGCGCTTTTTAAAGTGGGAGCCAGCAAAAAGACAATATGCTAGAACTGAGTCATACAGCGATTATCAGCTTCAGATACCCATGCTGATAAAATAGTGACCGTGATCAAGCTTTACCTGAGGTGTGTGTATCGGCTTTACGACTGTTCGGTGTAAGGAAAGCAAATCCCTCTTCAACTGAACATGGGAAGAAATTGCATTCCCTCCTATTACTTGATCGGTAACTTGGTGCGTCGGTTACTCGTCTGCAGTTAGTCCGCAGAACTCCATGGAAGTGCTGTGATGAAAGTGATATGAAAAACCCGATGTTGAGAAGATCGAGAAGATTTCATCATCACTGAGAGACAATATAATCAACTACGATATCGATGCTAATCATGGTGTTAATAATTGAGAATTATAACCAGCCCCTTAGTACTCATAGGATGGATTGGACTTGTTTTTTTCGAATCATAGTACGGTCAACGCTTCAGGAAATATAGGAAATAAAGGAAGGACGTTTCATATTGGGGGCGATCGATGATGATCAATCATTATCGATTTTGGTGCAAAGCCGTCATAGCGTCATAGGGGACAAGAAACAGTCCTGGTACTGACTTACGGTCACCAGATTCTAGCTCCACCAGAGGTCATCTGTCAGACCTACCTGATATTCGATCTTTGAAGTGAGCTGAGGCCTTTTTAATCTTTGTGCAACTACTGACCTGGAACTCTAGACCCTCCTTTGCAAGTGTATCAGGAAACATTGAGCGTTTACCTTTCCACAACGCGCTGAATGACTCTGAGTGCATGTTCATCCTGCTATTCTATGAGGCGTATGTCAGGGCAAGAAAAGAATGTCGACAAGTTGCGAAACAATTTTTCTAGACTAAGAAGTTGAGCCAGAAGTGCAGCTCTCCTCTCTTTCCAATTATCCTTTATCGCACTTTTCATTCTTTTCTCCTATTTCACTCTTTTTTATGTCTTCTCCGCACAAAATAGCGATCTCGGACAATAGCTGGACAAAAGATGCGATTGCTCCATGAGTTCGTCGGCCAGACTGCCGGTTTATAAGGGAGCATCCAAACGATACTGATGCCGTAAAAGCATTGTCGGAAGCAGATTCTTATCAAAAAAAAAATTCGCTCCAACATGTTCGTATTTTGAAAGGCGTGAAGTATGAGGAGCGAGTTAATAGCGTTATCGAGATGGATGTCAATCGTCAGTTCATCATCCAATATCATGAAAATGGCCAGAGCTCTTCATATGTGATCATATGAAGTTTAGTCGCCTGAATGACTTTCAAAGCTATTCTTTTTTAGGTACGCCAAAGATAATGTTCGCAACAAATCCGTGATGAGAGCAAAATTCGTGCAAAAGGCGGTCATGGCATTGTTCCTAGGATTTTTGTACTTTCAAACACCAACTGATCAGGTAAGACCATTTTATTAAGTGAATGAACATACCGGGATTCATTACTTTTAGGACGGTGTCACTAATCTGAAAGGAATTCTGTTTTTCTTTTGTTCCGAACTCACCTACCCGACGATGTATGGAATTCAAACTTACATGCCTGGAGAGTTTCCACTTCTAGTCAGAGAATACCATAATGGTGACTATCCCGTTTTGGCATACTACGCAGCTAAGGTAAGTTACATTGTGACAAACAATAAGTAGTATCAGCTGAATATTTGGAGATTTTGTCAACTGCACCTTGCTATGCTAAGGGCTTCTCTACCGTTCACGAGAAGTTTGATTAGCAGTTGCAGATATATGTGAAGCGCTCGCGTCTGTTTGCGTATTTGTTTGTTCGGAAATTCAATATTATCACAAGTCGAGTCAGATCGAGATAGGTTGTTCATAGGGCAAGATCAACAGAGCACATGGGAGCTCCTTCTACGGGGGGAGGGGTTCTACGGGGGGGGGGGGAGGAGGTGGGATTTGCGCAATAAAGGCGGTACTTAGCTTGGTTTCGTGACAGCCCAGGAGCCGCGGAAAAAAGCAGGTGTGAAGGGTGGGTTAAGAAATAAAATGGAGCAAGTTCCTCAACGATGGGCGTAGCGTTCTCGCAGTGAGCGGCATTCTTTATTTGAGTTATTAACTTGATTGCAGACCATAAAAATTGTAGTGAGCAGGGCCTCATGGGTGACGGGCACGCATAAACTTAGCGAGGCCCGCCCACGATGGGCGGGGCGTGCCTCCACATGAAAGCTACTTTTTGAAGCCATATATAACTCTGTACAAAAATGATTCGTGATGCGGAAAGTGCTAAGAGCCGATAGAAGAAACTTTGTCGAATCTCTGAATTAGGCAGCCTTTGCACGAACTGGTGAGGGTAGAAGAAGTTGAACGGACTTCGCCATCATTACCACTATTGTTCTCATTGCGTTGGACCTGCTTCCGCAAGTCGTACGCCAAGCAAAAATTGTTTTTGTTTGCGAGCAACATGTATACCTCCGTCTCTCACAAATAAGTCGCCGACAATCTTCGAATAGCGTATTTTCATGGTGTAACACGCAGGGTTGCTTCTTTAATGCATTACAATCAACACAATCTGTGGGAAGAAGCTTTGTAATCAGCTCTCAAACGTTCTGCTATGATCTAATATCAATGTTTGCCGGAGGATTCCTCCCATGGCGCACATGAAATAAGATCATTCCATGTCACGAGAACCCTTCAAACTTAGAGGCACAGTTCACGATAATTTTGGGGTGTCCGGTTCTTGACGAAAAACGATAGGCAAGGCCTACACTAGTACAATGGTAAAGTAGAAAACACGAAAACGACGAATAAAAAGAAATACAAAGCTCTAAAAAAGAAGAGAGAAGGGGGGATGGACGAGTTTCACACCGAGAAAACGGCGGTTAAGAGGATTTTCGGGCGAGTTGACGAATGCGACGTAATGTCTGCAATTGCACACAACACACCCAAACAGCTGATTTTGGCTTCTTAGTTATTATTATTTATTCTACTGCTGATAATAAGCTGAGTCATTGTGCATAATCAATTTTCGACCTTTCGACGACGGTTGAGAATAATTATCAGAACAGAATAGAGTAGAATATTAGTCAAATAGTAGGAATACAGCCGAATGCTATTACCAGTAGGAGACGGTCGATCAGCTTATTGATTTTTCACTAATGTTGCTCCAATGAGAAAGTGGTGAAGGACAATTAGATTTCGTAGTCAGCCTAGCGAGGGGCGGAGGCTGACCGTGCTTCACTCTCCAGCCCCTTATTGTACCCTACCCAGAATGTTTTTGGACCTCATTCCGGCACATATGGTATCAGAGGGGGCCGCGAATTCATACCATGTGCAAATCTCCGAAACCATTTTTATCTTTATCGTGAACCGTGCCTTTGAGTATTCGTTCATACCTTGATACTGGCCCAACGGAATGGCCAAATTTTAAATCCAAATTTGAGGTACTCTCCTACATGCCCATATTTTCTGTGGACGGAATAATTCTCACCAGCATAGCGTACTGGTTAATCGGTCTTGCTCCGACTCTTGAACGATTCCTTCGCACTGTTATCACCGGAGTTCTCGTTGAGGCTATGGTGGCTAGCCTAGGAGTTGCTGTCTGCTCGGTATTTTGATTTCTTTACTACTTGAAGTTTAACATATTCAAAGTCGTTTCTATTGAATATGTGCGCAATACTTTCAGTTCTCTCCATCGTACGCAGTCGCCGTCACAATTACAGGACCCCTACTCACGGTTTATTCAATGACGGGTGGTCTTTTCACCAATGTCGCTATGCTGCCGGATTGGATAAAATGGGTGCAGTACTTATCTTGGTTAGTTCACTTCTTTACTAACGCGTTAACGTCAGTATCTGTATTGTCTATTGCATTAAGGTTTCGCTTTGGTTACGAAGCCTTTATCGTCAACGAGTGGACTTATGAGAGATATACAAACATATCTTGCACCATGACTAGCGGAAAGGTGGCTGAATCGTGCCACCATTCTGGAGCGGAAGTGATCAAGGTAGCCCTACAGGGAGCAACTGTATCCAACTTAAACATTTTTGTAGATGTTACAGAGACAGGGTCGTCAAAAATGAGAAACTCAACTTCAGGAATTGAGCTTTCATCCTCTCAACCTCTACTTCAACTGGTTGTGTATGGTACTATACACATTAGCGCACTACTCAATCGGATACATCGCCCTCACTTATCGTGTACAGCAACATCGATGAACTTCTCGGAAATATAGAAGAAACTCGAAGCAAACTAATGCAATTAAAGAGTTATTTCCGCATAAGACTCGAATAAACCAAACTCGTCACTGCGGAACTGGTGGAGGCTGTTCTTGGCACAATTAGAAGTTCCAACGGAGTGACGTAATTAATTCAAAAGTACAGATTTTGGTGAAGAATCGACTTCATGAGAAGTTTAATGAGTGACTAGAACAATTATTTATTATTTGTTTTTACATTTATTTATTTATTTAATTGATTATTTATCCATTTATTCATTTACTCGATTCGGCTCCAGCTCAATTCATAACTTAGGGAGTAAATGCAAATTCAGCTCAAAGATGCTTCAGTAAAAAAAAAAGAATAAGTCTGAAAGTCATAAATGTCGAGTTGAAAATCTGCCCTTAAAGGGAGAGAGACCACAGGCAAAGAATTTTGTGTAAAACCATGACAAAATTCTCCAAGTTTTTCTGCTGCATGTCACCCATTTGAATGCTAAGTGCATGATAATTCTAAGCTATTAGCTGCTCATGAGGAAGGCCAGCAGTACTCAATGAAGGAAATTATGAATTCCAAGCAGTTAGACATAATCCTTGCAATGCTCTAGGCCAATACTGATACAGTTACTCCGTGGGACAGGGCATACCCGCATCAGGCGTCTGCCATGCACTGCACCGAAGATAGGGCTTCAGGGAGTAATCGACACACTCAGCCATAATCTTTCTTCACAACCTACGTTGAAAGCGACACGCCCGATATTTGGATGAGGCGGTGTTCAGGAAGGCACAACAATAGCTGGATCATAACGCAGATCATAAAGCTGGAATAGCATTTTCTAAATGAAAAAGCAGACATGAATGCAGATAAATATCACTGTTCGGATTAGTCGCCAGGCTCTTCAAAGTCAGTGCTTTGCGCCTGCAATGCAGAAGCTTTGTCTCCTGACTTATAAAGCCCTAAGAAGAAAGAAAATTCTATTATTCAGTTATTACTATTACCAGTCGGGCCGCCCGGCTAACGCCAGGCTTCCCTCCTTCTTAAGGGATCGCCCGCCTTCGCCGGGCGCTTTTCCTTCTTGTAAGAAATTTGCTATGCGTAAATAACACTTCCGATTCTACTTTTTCTTTGAAAGCTCTTTACCCTCAGTATTGGCTCTGAATTGGAAGCAATTTTTCTGTATTACAATCAATTATATACTAATTAGAAGTTTCGATTCATTGCTCTTAATCTCGAAATTGTGTCGAATTGATGGCTCAACTGATTGACAACCAATTTCTTGAATGGAACCCAGAAATGGATAATCACGCCTATCACAGATGTCGTTATCAACGGAACATTTTCGGATTTTTCATTAATTGGGAGTCCCAAATCCTTAGCGGTCAGATGAGTTTAGTCACAAACGATATACCACAGAACAAAAAGGAATCGTGGTACTTCATTGTGTCAGAAAGCTTACTGCGTAACGGTCGTAGTTTAATAGCAAGAAATGAACGAATTCTCATTTCGTAATGGAGAAATGTCATTGATCAGTCGCTATTATACCATTTACAGCATTGAAGAAGCAGTGTTTGATCATGAATACCCTTTAGCTATTTAAGCCCCTTATCAGTCCTTATCAGTTGTTATCAGTCCCTGTCACAGACTACCTACGACCACGTCACATCCTACATTTCCTTCATTGAAAAGGTTCCACTGTTGACACGAAGGGGCTTGCTCGCTTGTTATTATCTGTCCTTATCACTGATTAAATTCGGTCCCTTCACTCCTGCACTATCTGCTGGAATGCTCAGTTGTTAGTATTAAAGACCTTGCAGATTTACTTGCTCTCGCCTCTTATCAGTTTCTATCAGTCTCTAACAGTTTTGCGAAGTGCCAAAGCTCTGCCGTTAACAGGAAGTAAGTAACGGTTCCTGTGGCTCTCGCCTTTCTAGGTTCTTACTCAACTCCTTTCAATTGTTATCTTATCACCTACCATCAGCGTTCCTATCCTGCTTCCTGTACTCCTACCAAGTTTCAATGCAATAGGACCACGTAAACAGGAGTTATGAACTTGCGACCTAAAATTTCTATCGCGCACGCCCCGCCCCCTGTAGGCGGAGTTCGATCTCGCCGCCTGCCATGAGTGTTCCCATGCTGCCCTCTGTACTTCTACCAATTTTGAACGCTTTGGGTGCACTGGAACAGGACTTACGAATTTGCGACTTGGAATTTCTACCGCTCACGCCCCGCCCCCTGTGAGCGGAGTCCGGTCCTATCACCTGCCGTAAGCGTTCACATGCTTCCGCTTGTACTTCTGCCAAATCTGAACTTTCTAGGTCCACGGGGACATGAGTTATGAATGTGCGGCCCAAAGTTTCTAACGCGCACGCCGCGCTCCCTGTGCACGAATTCCGGTCCTGCCACTTACCAAAGGTGTTCCCATCCTGCCCCCCTTACTCCTACCAAATATGAACGTTTAGGTCCACGGGGACATGAGTTATGAATTTGCGGCCCAAAGTTTCTAACGCGCACGCCGCGCTCCCTGTGCACGGAGTCCGGTCCTGCCACTTACCGTAGGTGTTCCCATCCTGCCCCGTGTACTCCTACCGAATTTGAGCTTTCTAGGTCCACGGGAACAGGAGTTATGAATTTCCGGTCAAACACACACACCGACACACACACACACACACACAAACACACAAACACACCGACACACCAACAGACACACTTAGCGAATTATATAAAGTAGGATATTAGTACAAAAAGGAGAGAGCAAATTAGAACAAGAAGGTTAAAGAGATGATTAGAGATCCATTATACATGATTCGTTTCGCCTCCAACTCAAACGAATCATGTTGATACGCTGGTTTAAGTCATTCCAAAAGCATTGGTATGATATCTGAAAAGGCATTGTGTTTAGAAGCTGGTGTTGCAATGTGTCTGAGGGTCAGACAAATATACTACGCAAAAGTTATGTTGCATCACCTGGATATTTGCTTAGAATTCAAAAAATCTGTTTTTAGAAAGTGCCAATGAATTTCTTTATCTCTACACTACATCAGTTTTTGAGAAATCAAAATACGGATACTTTTCTGGGAACACCTTTTTCATGGTACTTTCATTAGGGGATAGAAAAAGCTGTTTTTGAATGCAAATCGTCTTCTTGAAATAGCCTCTGCAGAAGGCACAGAAGTCTATGGGCTATTCCGGCAATCGTTTAGAGGTTGTCCTAAGCTGCCTTCAGCTTTTGTTGAGAGGATGGTGCACTGATTCATGTACAGAATCATAGACGGTAAAAACAAGACGCAAATACCATCACTGTACAGGGCGAAATTCGAATGTACTATGCCCGTAGCGCTAAATTTCACTAGAACAGACCCCTCGTCACTGCAAAGTGATTTGTTTTAATGAAGAGTGTTGCATGCCTGAGCACAACACAATCAGTCAAAAGTACATTTTTCTAATCATGTTAAATCCGTGGCTCATACCATCATATAACACATGAATATACTGTCTTTGCCATTTGTACCAGATGGCTAATTTGAAAGCCAAGTGGACGAGTGCGTTGGAATTTAAGAGGGGACAGGGTCTCATCGCGGGTACTCATTTCCCAAAATACCATGTATGCACACCAAGAGTTTTTACAAATGTGTTTGACGAACGGGTGGATGTGTGGCTTCGTTTTGGCACAATGTCAGAAAATTTGGAAATTCGGAAAAAAGTAGGAAAAGGCAGGGAAATTTACGCTGTGTAGAGCTCGCCGAACTGGGCTGGACTGCCTAGCAACACAGAGTGGCGCTCAAAAGTCTTCGGTGAAGGGCTTTGACGCTTTTTCGGTCATAACTTTTTTCTTAGTAGACCAAATCGCGCGAAATTTGGATATGTTTAACTAGAGCATATTTCACCCTGCACAACACTATTTGGCTGCGAAGCTGCAATATCCACGGATAGAGCAAGGTGTTTGTTGCGGAGCAGATTTTGCTAAAACTAAAGTTGTTGGCGTCTGCACTTATTCGCACATTATGTGCGTTTTTCTCATCTTTTGCGTTCGGCATTACCGTTCGTACACTTTAGACATGGCAAAAAGTAAGGAGGTTCTATAAGGGCCATCTTCTGTATTTTCAGTTGATTTTGAGTCCATGCTCTTTGGAATATCTGGAACATGATCAGATTGCGGGCTAATGGTGGTAAATGTTCACAATTTACCCACGCTCCAAATATAGAAATTTGGCATGATTAGATCCAGTAGGGACTGAAAAGTATCGCTGAAAACCCATTTCACCGAAGACTTTCGAGCGCTACGGTAAATAGATACAGATGACAGCATAAACAGTTACAAGAGGAGTAGTGGTTTTCTTTGCAGCTAAGTTTTTTCTTTACACCTTATTGCAATCATGAAATGATATCAAAACGACATTGCAGCATCAGTCAGCCATCTCCCTCTCGATCTGCTGCTTACTCCCGGTTGGCTTCCTTACCGTAGCTAGTAGAAATACACCCAAAAGGGAAATCGCCGGAGTTACAACAGAGGAACATCACAGGATGGCAAAACGCCCTTCATCTCTGAGGGCCCACACATTGCTCATAAAATAACAGATTTCTACCACGTTTACAGATTTGCTTCTTTTTTCAACATTGAGTATGTTTCTGAATATACTTTTTGACATCTTAGATATATTTCACAAATGTACACATGCTGGTGCTGTTGACAATATTGAAGCAATTCATAGTTCTGCAAAGTTTTTCTGAATTATCGGACCAAAGGACCGATCATGTGGGAAATCAAAACAGCTTCACTAGGAATCTTTGACTCAAGGAATTCTCGGAAGCGATCTTATAAAGAAGGATAAGTTGTTTCATGAATGTCTAGCATGCTGTTATGTCCCCAAGAAATCTCCAGCTCGTGTCGCGTCGATTACTCCATGTGAAGGGCCATCAACGAGGTTATCGCTAGAAAGGGCCTAACAAGCAGTGCGCTTCGATCAGTTCCAGCACTCGTCAGCCGTCCATACGTATGGCCTTCCCCCTTCGAGTGACATGTACTACCTCGTACACATTTCAGCTGCTATTTCACCATGATTCTAGGCTAGCGTGTTTTATTTCCTAGAAAAACATCAATTCTCTCCACTATTGGAAACATTCCGCTTTGCGGCTTTCATTGCTTGTTTCATACATTTGGAGAGAAATCATCTCTACTCAACGCTATCGTTTGTCACGGGCTTTTGAAAATGCATCATGAAAGCTGTTCCATGTAACTTCCTTGAGCATTTCCTTATCACATAGGTGAACGTACTTTTCCCTACAAGTTCTCGATTTCGTTCCTGGCTTATGCTTAGCAGTCCTCTCTACACTGCGAAAGTGAAGAGTATAGAGAAGATGTCACCATACGAGAAAAACCATAAAGTCATGAGTCATAAGTGCAAAGAAGTAGAAGGACAAAGGTTGGGTCTTCGCCTTTGATGGATTCGTATCCTTGGTCTATACAAAGACTGGCGGCAATTAGCCGATGTACAAGTGCGAGTAATCAGGGCAGGGTCATAGATTCGTGCGGTTCCATCCAATTGGGCATTTACCACCAAACAGGCTTCGAATCTACTTCCCCTATTCGCAAAACTATTTTCTGAAGAGTGTCACGATAGCTTTTAACCGATTCTCGGGACTGGGGCAGTGATGGCGGATTCATGTCCATATTCATCAAGAACAGCATCCAAGAAGGACAGAATATGATAAGCATAAAATTTTCCTGAAATCGAGTCCGATTTACATGACTTTCCCGTCAGGCTTTGTTTCCTTTTTTTGTTTAGAAACAGTCAGAAAATGCTCTTACAAAGTTATTCATTGCAGCCCTGCGTAGATTAATTTGCATGGGTTGGAGATATCTCACCCTGAGATTTCCGTTTTTCACTTCTTCCAAAATCGCCTTTGGTAAGCTCCTTAGCCATTATCCATGGTATGGTGACTAGCTGATACCGTGGAAGATAAGAGCGGAGGCTTAATTGGACTAACTTTGGGGTGAAAGGTACAACTTGTTTTGCATTTTGCATCAGACCACCAGTATGTACGTGTTCCGTCCTTATACCTCAAGCAAAAACTAAATGTTATGATCTGTTACCCCGCGGCGATCTGCCGAACTTAGTGATATGATTCAAAGTTGAGCTTTCATAGTTTGAAGCTTTTATAGCAGTTAATTAATGATCCTGTAGAGCATGAAGAGGTGAATATGGTTCCATGCACAACTTGAGAGAATTTCATTCTGGTCTGCTTCCAACAAAAACCAAATGAACGCGAATTCAGGTCCTACAGCCAGTTTTGTAGCTTTTGAACTCTTCAAAGCACACATTTCTCTGAGTGATGTTTCCTCTCCTTTCTATGCGGGAGGATTTCCTTTTGTTGAGCAATCTCAGATAGAGCGATGAGTAATTCATAACATCATTTTCTTACTTTAACGGAGCGTTACGATGGGCACTATTTCTTGGGAGACGGGCAGTAGGAAAGGTTTTATGTAATCGATCCGCCGCACGCGGCTGTCGCGGACTGTAACAGTTCCACCGTTACTCATACAGCTCATTCGCTGCTCAGTTATTGCTTTTGGCCTGATTCTACTATTAGTTTTTTTGTTCCTGTATTTCTTAGTTGCGTTGCATCGTGATACATTCCTTCGCGCGCGACGTCTCTCTCGCCACGACGCGACAATTTCGTTCCTACTGCACCACACCCCCTGATTCTTTCATAGAGTAAGATGAAAGTATTATGAGTACACACTTTCCAAACGTCTTATTATATTGTTATGTACTCATACTTTTATCATGCCCTATGGAAAAATAAGTCTCATAGCGATATTCTTTTAAATTTTAAACATAAAATGTTATAAAGTTATCATCTTTGTCTAAAAGATCTCCCCGTTTAGGTGCACACCTCGACAATCGTTTTGTACTTGATTTGTAATAATGTGCAAGGATGTGCCGGCATTGCTGGAACAATTCTTGAAGCTTCCTTTTCTATAGCACTTCACATTGTATGTTTGTTACTTGCCCAACCATCCCGCGATAGCCGAGTGGCAGATCACTTCATCAGAGCCAGAGCATCAGGAATGGTACGCGCACCTTCACCGCTGCTCGCACACGAAAGAATTTGACATTTGCTGTCGTTCTCTCAGGAAAAGATGATGGCGAGAAAAAAAGCTGAAACATTCCCCCATAAAATCGCGAGCCCTCGCTTCCATAGGGTGTATAGGGAGGAAAAAATAAATTAGAAGTTCTTATCCAGGTACAGAAAGAGGAATAGACAGCAGAGATGGACGGAAAAAGTGGAATTGAAGAGGAATATAAGCAAACATAAAGCAGATGTAGCAAGAAACCTTGATCCATCTGTTTAGGCACGAGAGACGCGCAACTTTAGAAATTGTGAATGAAAACAGCGAAACCGTGCCAATTAACCCCACACTTACAAATTCTGAAAGGGCCAGCTATAATGATGCTAGCCTTGATGATGTCTAGCATCTGTCGGCACCCTCTACCATTTTCTCGTCAACATTTTCTCCCTAAATAACTGCATCACAATCACAATTCTTATCCAGGAACATGTTCTGCTTGAAAGGAAGGCGACTGAGTTTGTTGTTAACTCGTCAGCTCTATTCGTTTTGCATCTTTTCATATGCCAGGCATCGTTCCTGCCTGAAGTCAACAAGATGGAGCTCCTGATCGAAGAGCAGAGTATTCTGCTTTCACTCGCAATATTCGCTGAATTAGAGACTGTCAAATTCACGCAAAACAAGACTGCCTCCTTGTTTTTTGCGACGTCCACAGCGCAGTGCGGCAGTCACATGACTTGTTTACATAATAGGGAAGAAGTACAGCATGTTTTTACATAAGTTTGAACCATCAAAACTTAAGTTATGCAAACCTTGTTCGATTCGTTTTTCTATTGTGGGCCAAAAAGCGAAGTTCATGTGTTCTTTGTGTGTTCAGACAGAATGAAGGGATTGGCATTAAAAGGATAAGGATAAAGTCTTTTGGCGACAATCAATCCCGTCTGTGGGATGCGCCCCACATTCGACTTCCATTCAGAATCGTAGTGGCGTAATGAGTGCATATATGGCCTATACAATGAATTGCGGTGGCTAGCCGATGTACAAGTCTGTGCTTCTATCCTCCCAGACAACCCTGCTACCAATTAACCGATCTGGAGGGATGGAAGGCTTGGTTGGCTTAGGCGGATATCGATCCTGGATCCGAACCCCTGAGCGTGCGTGTGACATAGTGCGCCACTTGCTGCTACACCACCTCTCGAAGGGATTGACATTAAGCTTCTTAAATTAGCGATAAATCTACGCGTCCCAGTAGCATAAGGGCGGGGGTGATGTAGTATCAAGTGGCGCACTTCATTCAAACATGGTCACGGGTTCGAATCCCGGATCACTAACTGACTGGGCCAACCAAGCTTTCCATCCCTCCTGGGTCGGTTAATTGGTACCCCACGTGTCTGGGAGGGTAAAAGCACTGGCTTGAACATCGCACTGGCCACCGCACGTCATTGTATAGGCCACATACACATTCAAACCGCAACTACAATTCTGAATGGAAGTCGAATGCGTGGACGCAGAGCTCCCCAAGCCTTTATCTTAGACTATATGTTTCAGTAGTATCGCCGGACCAAATCGGTTTGGTTGACACAAAACATATAAGACCTCTAAGCTCCGTTTCGGAGGAGCGCCCCACGTTACACATTTATTCAGAATCGTAGTAGCATTTCAAAAGGCTGTATATGCCCTATACATTCGCTGTGGCCATCCGATGAGCTAATCAGTGCTTTCGACAACCCAGAGAAGTTTGGTACCAAATAGGCAAAAGCAGAAAGGCGGAGTGGCCTGGACGGATATCAGTTCGGGATTCGATCTCGGGACCACGGGTATGTAATCGTGCCCGCTTGAGCTGCGCCACTTTCGCTTCTAGTCATCATATATAGATATAACACCTATAATTTTTATTGGCCTCCATCCATGTTCTTAGTAATGACCTACTTTCACCTTGATCAAGCTCTTTCCCCAAAGGCCGACCAGGCAGAGCTCGTGAGTCACCAGCAAGGACATGACGTCGTCGTTGTAAGAAAAAATGCCACCAACACTAAGGAATTTAGCCACAGTCAATCTTTTTTCTTCATTACCATAAGCATATTCGTGTAGACACTCACCAGTACGTTGTCTCTTCCGCTGTATTCAAATTACGTCCTGATTAGATTACTTTTTGGGAAATTGGACAGTCATCATCAATCTTTTGTATGTTCCTTTCCTGATCGATGCTGTGTTAGATAACGCCTTGAGCATGACAAGCATTTAACCCTGCAATGACGGAAATTACCAAGAGTTGAATTCTTATTGAGACCTTCTCAATGTAGCCTACAAATTTTCATGACGCGTTCCTTTTTGTGTCAACACAAAGTGCTGGTCAAAGTATCACTTTGCCATGCGTTAGTTATATCACCGTTAGCCTTTAAAATCGAATCCAATCGAGTAGAGAATGCTTGAAATTACCGCAACATTCTTTAAAGGCACAGTTCACGATAAAAAATTTCTGAGAATCCCCACAGGATGAATTTGAGGCCCCCGTATACCATATCTGGGACTGCTAGGTGGGAAAACGGCCTAGTTAGGGAGCTGTAAAGGCTCAAAGATTGGCCCGTGTGTATCCTGTGGACCAGTTTCACCGGCATTGTAAGGGCTGCGCCGATCACAAGGGAACCCATGTAGTAAGTTCAAACAATTTGTCATGACCCATAGTGACAGTGAAAGACATTCTGTACAGTTGTAGTTTGATGTAGTCAGCTCTTTGCGCAATCGCAATACTGAAACCTCATCCAAATACCCCTTCCATATTATTTCCGTCATGGCAATCTCGTCCAACCTCTATTTTCCCTACCTTAGAGTAGCCATATTTTTCTCAAAATCGGCGAATTCTCTCGCTTTCTTCACTACCTATCAACCGTTCCCAATCTATACTTCCAATAAAAACTTTACTTCGAATAAAAAACTTTACTTCGAATAACAATGGATACTTCAAAATAATCGTGAACTGCGCCTTTGAGCTATCCTTGAAACAGGAATGTCTGGATTCAGCTCGTTCCCATTCACGCAGATTTGCTTTTGATCCTCAAAGCTTTCGTAGACTCCTATTGTTGACCTTGAATATCAGGCTTTTCAGCAGTCCGTTTCCAAGTTATCAGTCGCAGCCCGCAAAGCAGAAGCGATCGTGTCAACCTGGAGAGCAGTTTGCTTTGACCAAGCGATAACTGACGCATCTTCATATCGTAGAAAATAGGTGGCTGCGGCAGCGTGGGTCAACAGAGAAGGTGAACAACTAGAAAAAGATAGTAAATGCACTTGCTCTGGAATATTACAAAGTGTGATAAAAGGCATTGAAGCTCATGAGACATCAAACTTGTCGAATTGTTTTTTGCAGCGCCGAAAATCCCCTGCGAGTTGGCAATGGAATCGCAGTTTGGCGGACTTTCGAAGAAGGTTCTTCCTAACCACACAGAGTGTCCCAAAATTATGGGTGACTATAAATTGCATTGTAGCTGAAGCTTCTAAGCTGAGTGAGAGTAGCAATGGAACACAACGTGCATGTATGCTTGCACTATGAGCAACAACAAACTACAATCACATATCAAAATATCCTCCATCAGCACCGATGAAGGGCCAAAGTCTCTTCTCGATCTCCTCGCATGTTTCCCGCAGCTTTCCCTCCTCCGTTTCATACCAGCCATTCTTAAAGGCACAGTTGACGATAAAAATGGTTTCTGGGATTTCTCCATAGGATGAATCTGTGGCCCCCTCTTATACCACATCTGGCGCTATCATGTCTGAAAACGGCCTACTTAGGGCGTTATAAAAGCTCAAGGATTGAATCGTGTGTATCCTCGGACTAGTTTCACCGGCATTGTAGACGCTGCACAGATCACAAAGGAACCCGTGTAAGAAGTTCAAACAACTTGTCATGACCCATAGCGGCAGTGAAAGGCAGTTTTGTACAGTTCTGGCTTGGTGTATTCAGCTCTTCGCGCAATTGCAACAACCGAAACCTCGTCCGAATACCTTTCCAAGTTATTGCCATCATGGCAATCTCGTCCAACCTCTATTCTCCCTACTTTTGAGGAGTCTTATTTTTCTCAAAATAGGAGAATTTTCTCGCTTTTTTCACTACCAATGAACTATTCCCAATCAACACTTCCGCTCTTCGACCAGAAAGGGGTACCTCAAAGTTATCGCGAACTGTGCCTTTAAGTGTTGTTTTCAAGGATTTCAAACTAGGATTGCAAAGCCGGCAGTTCTCATCTAATCACGGACCATGCGAAGAAGTCACAGTGCTTAAAATCTGGAGAGCACGACGACCATTCCTATATGGTGAAGTCGAGTAGCTGGTGTCGGCACTACCCTTGGACGAGCTTGGATCTGCGGACTGCAGTCTCGTCCTGCTGGAAGGACAACGACCTTGAAGTAATGTCCTCGTGCGGCTGTCTATGAGTCTCGACATGTTTCTTTCCAGTAGTGAGTTTTACTCATTTAGTTAAGCAAATTGAGAATTTAACAATACTTTATTCAGCAAATTTCAGCTTTTCTCTTCGTAGGTCCTCGGCATTTGTATACCATTTATGATTGCATTGTGTTTCTTCTGCCGACGAGGTTGGTAGGTGCAAACTTTATTCGTGGCCTGACGCTTCGACGCAATCGTCTTTTTCAAAGACCTAACCGTAGCCCAAAGTTTGAGAGATGTTCTGAGATAGAGGTTGTGACCGCCGGACGCCTTCTCTCCCTAGCGTTTTTGATGGACGGTTAGGGAGAATGAACGGAGAAACACCAGTGAGGGAAATAAACACCCAGTCGACCACGGCGAGACCGGTACAGCGAAACTCCGATTCAGTTACGATTAGTAACTAAGGCTCTGTGCGGTCTTTGTATAACAGCTATAGAACTGCACGTCCCATGGCTTACGATAGTAGCTCACAATGTGGTGTGATAGGCAAGAAATCATTTATGGAGGATAGACACTCATACTGTTCGCACTGTTATTCCGCGCAAGAATCTAGGATGCCTCAGCGTTTTCCTGACGGAAATATCAGCTTCGTATGCTTAGGTTTCTCCCAGGAAAATTTAGCTCAGGACTTAACAAGCAGTACATCGTGATTCTGGTCAAGGAATGTTCAGAGTGCAACATCTTCAGATGGTCGGGTGTGAATCACCTTGAAAAAAGGGTTGACTGTGGGTCACTGGAGCTAGACTGTGACCCACTGCTTCTTCGATTCTGCTTCATAAGCAGAATTGAAGAACCAGTGCTAGAGCGACTGTCCATGGTGTCCTGTAGATACAAAGATGATTTTTCCATTGAAACATCAACAGTCCGAAATGGATGACTGTTTCCGACTGATAGACCAACAGGCGCAGTACATCTAGCTCACACGAGAAGTTCCACGTGATGTTGGCTTCCCTATCTGAGCACGCTTTAAAAGTGTCTGATGGCATAATCAATGTCAAGTGGTACAGGAAATCAGTCTCCAAAACATCTTGATTCATGCCCCAGCGACGCATCCTGGTGCCTTGAGAAACGCAGTCGCTGGGTCTTTCAGTACGGCTGCAAACGTGTGCACAGGTGCCACAGAGCGACAAGAATCTTTACGACTGGCTTCTAGGATAGCTGCTCCGAGCGGTTATACTGTATCAGAACATTGCAGGAGGGCTAACACTGAGCAATGGAGCGTGCCGCGTCGGGGCAAAGTCCCTCTATGTACATCATTTATATGTAGTCAGTCGGGCTAACGCCGGGCTTCCCTCCTTTTCATGGTACGGTTGTAATGTTCAGCAATGGTACAGGACTCGTCTGGGAGGATAAAAACACTGACTTGTAACCGACTGGCACTGCAAGTCATTGTATAGGCCACATACGCATTCAACACGCCACTACGATACTAAATAGAAGTCGAATGCGATCCCGCAACCGAGTTCCACCGCCATGGACTTTGTCCTTTTTACTATCTTCAGAAGCACTAGCCTTTCTACACATTTCGGCATGTTTCGGCCTTATCTTTGACTGATTCTGCTACTCTTTATTGTTCGGTAGCCTTCTGTACGGTCATTACTTGAATCACGAGAAATTTCACCCGGTCCTACCGCCTCCTCCATGCAAATGATGGCAAGTGGTATTGAATTAGCCTTCTCTATCTCATCAAAGATATTGGAAGCCTAACATCAGTAATTATGCATGTTGCACGAAAACCTACTTGTGCAACTAATTAATAGTAAATGAAGTGGAATTACTAAACTATCTTACCTCAGATGTTTCTATATAATTTTGAGACACCCGTATATACCTTCAGCCTCCCACCTTTCATCTATACTATGTCACAGTAAAAACGGTGTTGAGTAACAATCCTACAATATCATAGTTGACACCGCGAGATTGGACCCTTAGGATTTCACAGTTTTTTTTTCTCAAACCCCTGCAGCCTGCCCTTGTATTTTACGAATAGTTCGTTTAATCCACAATTTCTCCCTTTACTTTATTCACTTTCCCCTTTATTGTTCTACCCTTGAGATGTCGGAATTCGCCAGTTTTCCATCGTCGGACGTTGTCTTGTGCGTGGAGCGACGGCTTAACATTAGGTAACTTTCGATTGAAGGACCCGATTTCTCGGCAAGAAGTACAGTAACACTAATCTCGGACTGCAGCCTCACGTTCTTTCTCCGACTCTCTGACAAAATAGCTGAAATGCCTTCATATGGAATTATTTCTGCTTCCAGTCCTTTTCTTCCATGATTGATTAAATAAACTTCAGTCCTTATTGCGTTGTTTCTATAACATTTCGAAGCTCCGACTCGATTATTACGTTTAACATGGCTAGCCATATATATCGTGTTTACTAACACAGATCTAGATTCCTTGCAATCACCAGCAGTTAGCCTCTTGTTAGATATTCATTGGTTATAGCTGCTATGAATTTCGCGTGGATAATCCTTCGGCATTTTATGCGGCCACAGTTGTTGTTGAAGGAGTTTCAGAATGTAGAGCTGGACGAGAACAACCTCCAAGTCACTTTTTCCATTGTTGAATTGTTTAGAACATAAACAGGCAAAATTACTTCGAAATGGTCGACAAGAATATGTCTCAGCACATTTCTTGACATAGAGAACCCTCATGAGAAGACTCGCGGTTGCGATCGCGAATGGTGACAGACGATGGTGTTAATTAGTGATCTCGAGACAGAAAGCTTTTTGTTGTGATCCATCTTCTCTGACCCTTCTTCAGTCGTCTGACAAATGATGGTCCTATGTATCATCATTTCTCAGATGCAGGAAATTGAGGGAGACTGGTAGAGTTCGATCCCGCAAAAACCCTGGCATTAGCGGCCTGTTGCTAGGAAAGCAACAATGTGATTATCGTTAGAGAATGGAACCTCTAGCCTCATAATCGGTTTACTATCTAATTACCGACAGGACATGGATCAAGCAGTGCTTTACCATTCAACGAGATTGACATAAAAGTTGATCAAGCAAAGGGAAGAACTGGTTCTCGCTAAGCTTTCTATGCTTTGTATTCTAGTAGTATCCCAACAAGTTGTAGTTGCGGAGTACGGTAGCACTAACAAAGAGGTCACGAGTTCGGTGCAAAGCAGTACGGTTTCGTATACGTTTACTTCGCTAAAACCAGCAGGAATTTTGGTGTGCAAACGTTCTACTTCGACATCTTTCATTTCTACTTGGCAGGAAAGTGGCACGGAGGCAAAATCGTACTACAAGCCTTCAAGCTCCACAAAACCAATGACGCTTCTGTTAAAGGCTTAGTTCACAATAATTTCAGAGTATCTAGTTTTAAACGAGGAGTGGGAGTGATCTACGGATCTCCTTCACATAGAGTTCCCTCTCACCAAATGATCCTAGCCGGTTAGCAAAGAGGCTACGTAGGGCGTCTCCAAGTGGCGTATACATAGGGGAGCAAACCGCCGACCAAAAGTCGCCAGTACCTGCCCAGATACGCTAAGATGGCGATCTGCACTTTCAACGCATGGACAGTTGCATCGGAAGCGTGTATAAAAGACCTGATGATACAAGCTAGGAAGATCAAGTACAACGTCATCGGTCTGACCGAGGCGAGAAGGCGTCGCCCGCTGCACGTTGTATTAGGGACTGGAGAAGAACTGCGTAGGTGTCCTCGTCACGCACTCCTCGTCACACACGCACTTGGCCATGAATATCGATTCGTATGAAAGCTTGCCAACCCTAATCGGTATTGCAATTGAGAAGATGTGGCTCAACCTCGCACCTCCATTCTTACAACCTTTCTTGCCTACGCACCAACATCAAGCTAAGAAAAAGAGGAGTTGGGAGCGTTTTATTTTGATCCAGAGAGGCTCTACAGGGAAGATCACACTTTCCTTAAGATCACGTCGGTAATTTCAACGCCAAGACTGGCCTCAGAAGAACACTGAGATGTTTCCATCGGGACTCACAGAATGGAATGGAACGAGCAGGATGAAAGGCTGTCCGGATTTATCTCGTCGACCCACACCATTCATGGTAACTCACAGTTCCAGAAGCCCTCTCATTAGCGATGGACACAGCAGTCACCTGGTGGACAGTTCCATGACGAAATAGACCACATCATTTTTAATCGGAGGTTCTGCCTGACTGACGTCGCTGTTGTTCCGAAGTTCTACACGGGATCGGACCGTCGTCTCCTTCGTGCTAGTTTCTGCTTCCCAGTGCGTGGAGAAGTTCAGGAAACGAAGCCTCAAGACCTCCATCAAGTAACCACTTCGCTCCCTGAGCGAGTGAATGGGAAGATTCCGACTACGCTAGAAACCCCAGATTTCCCAATGTACGATACCGCATGGGCAGAGGGAAATAGGAAGTTTCGAGCTCCATCAACGAGCGAAGATCAGAGACACCTGCCTACTCCAAGAAATCGAATATCAGTAATGCCCAACACGTCGTGAGAATTTGTGGTGACTGCTGATTCCGAGCGAACTGGATCCTTCGAGACGCGGGAGACTCCACAAAAGCTTGAGCGAAAGAAATGCTATGGCTCATTAATTTTATAAGATTTTAATAAAACCTGTTGCCAAGATGGTAAATAGATTCTTAACAACTTACGTTTCGGCGTTATCGCCTTCTTCAGAGTTGGAAACCTAAAGGTATCGCTATCCATCCCTCATTCAACAATTTAACTTCAAAAACCGGTTCCCTAGACCTAATGTTTCCAAATGGGCATGATAACCCTTAAAACATTTAACCCACCTCCAACAACGACCGGTCGTTCAGTCGACCGCCGCTAAACTGACCCATAGAGACTTGGGGTAGCTTTAGATGATATGCCCAATCCCTCCCGCCGTGATACCGGAGCCATATAAAACCCACAGAGGTCAGAGAAAGGCGCGAGTTCGCTAGCTACGGCTAGGCACTCGTCCTTCCTATTCATTTTTGGAGACCTGACGTTGATGAAAAACGCTTCGAGTGTTTTCCGCGCCGAAATGAGGGGCTCTCGTAAAAGAATCCTAACTGTAATTCCGAATGCAGCACCTTTATGGGACTCTACTCGGTGAGCACCCAAAGGGGTCTCCACCCTCGCTCGATTCAAACCGTCCAGATGTTCCTTTACCCTAACGCACAGAGGTCGCCCAGTCTCCCCTATATATTCTTCCTCGCATAGGTTGCAGGTGATCAGGTAGATCACGCCTGGTGTCATGCAGTCACCCTCCTGTCCATTAGGGCAGATGACGCAATTGGGGGTAAGGCAAATTCGATCGTAGCAGCGGTTTCGAACCAGCCGCTGCTTAAGATTTTCGGGTGGGATCTCGACCACACGTACCATGTCCTTTAGGCCGCATCTGTGCAGCGCCGCCCTTATTTCACAGCTTACACCATCACTAATATAAGGGATACAGAAGGCTACTTTATCCAAACTATCGATGACGGGGCCACGTTGTTCCTTTTTACATGATCCATAACTGTTTTTAGGAGCTAGAGGGTAACCATTGGAAAGTGCGATCGTTCTTGCAAGCTCCATAGATTCAGTTTTCTCCTGCCTTCCGGATGACACCAATGTCGCCGTTTTAAACATGTTACTTGTGATAGCTCGCTTCGTTTTGAAGGGATGCGCCGAATTGAAGTGTACCAATATGTTTTTGCTACTGGGTTTTCGATACCATTTGGTACGGTAAAAACCCCCTTCAAGCTTGACTTGTGTATTAAGGAAAGGAAGCCAGTCATCTTTTGGCTTCTCACGTGTGAATTTAATGTTTTCTGCTTGTCTGTTAAGCAGATCATAACACGTGTCCATTTCCTCTTCCGTAGAACAGACGACAAAACAGTCGTCTATGTAGCGGCAGTACACAATAGGCCGGCGATCCAGTAACGGCTTTTCTATTTTGGACATATAGGCTATGGCCAGTACGGGTGCCAACCGCTGCCCCATGGCCAGTCCCCTGATCTGCCTATAATATTGCCCGGACCACCTAAAAATGGAGCACTCAAGACACTCTTTTATCAAAACCATTATCTGGGCGATGGTAAGGCCATAGGTGTTTACCGATGATTCATATTCAATGAGCAGCTCCAGAATGGCCTGCATAGCATCATTATTGGACACGTTGGTGTAAAGGGATGTAATAAAATATCGGTTAGCGATAAGGGAGGGGAGTTTGTGGTGTTGCCTCGGGAATTAGATCGCGCAATAACGCGTCTACATCTAGAGGACGAGACTCTTTACAGACCGTCTTCTTTGGAGGAGTTTAATAAGCAATATCGGCGACTTAACAAGGTGTGGGTTGAAACAGTGCGATCTTCGAAACTACCAAAAACGGTAGGTACGCGGTTAAAGTTGGATCTCCCTATCTGCCCAGTTCTTTACACACTCATCAAAACACACAAGCTTTCCCAGGCCACCTTAACATCAACTAATCCGACAGACTACCGGGTACGGCCAATAATAAGCGGTGTAGGGGGCCCTACGGACAGAATTTCGTGGCTATTAAACCTGGTCTTAGTACAGCTGCTACAATATATACCTGCACACCTCACCAACACTAATATGTTCCTCGACAAATTGCGGGCGGCTAGTTTAAGACCCAATTACGTCATGGAATCTTTCGATGTTACATCCCTTTACACCAACGTGTCCAATAATGATGCTATGCAGGCCATTCTGGAGCTGCTCATTGAATATGAATCATCGGTAAACACCTATGGCCTTACCATCGCCCAGATAATGGTTTTGATAAAAGAGTGTCTTGAGTGCTCCATTTTTAGGTGGTCCGGGCAATATTATAGGCAGATCAGGGGACTGGCCATGGGGCAGCGGTTGGCACCCGTACTGGCCATAGCCTATATGTCCAAAATAGAAAAGCCGTTACTGGATCGCCGGCCTATTGTGTACTGCCGCTACATAGACGACTGTTTTGTCGTCTGTTCTACGGAAGAGGAAATGGACACGTGTTATGATCTGCTTAACAGACAAGCAGAAAACATTAAATTCACACGTGAGAAGCCAAAAGATGACTGGCTTCCTTTCCTTAATACACAAGTCAAGCTTGAAGGGGGTTTTTACCGTACCAAATGGTATCGAAAACCCAGTAGCAAAAACATATTGGTACACTTCAATTCGGCGCATCCCTTCAAAACGAAGCGAGCTATCACAAGTAACATGTTTAAAACGGCGACATTGGTGTCATCCGGAAGGCAGGAGAAAACTGAATCTATGGAGCTTGCAAGAACGATCGCACTTTCCAATGGTTACCCTCTAGCTCCTAAAAACAGTTATGGATCATGTAAAAAGGAACAACGTGGCCCCGTCATCGATAGTTTGGATAAAGTAGCCTTCTGTATCCCTTATATTAGTGATGGTGTAAGCTGTGAAATAAGGGCGGCGCTGCACAGATGCGGCCTAAAGGACATGGTACGTGTGGTCGAGATCCCACCCGAAAATCTTAAGCAGCGGCTGGTTCGAAACCGCTGCTACGATCGAATTTGCCTTACCCCCAATTGCGTCATCTGCCCTAATGGACAGGAGGGTGACTGCATGACACCAGGCGTGATCTACCTGATCACCTGCAACCTATGCGAGGAAGAATATATAGGGGAGACTGGGCGACCTCTGTGCGTTAGGGTAAAGGAACATCTGGACGGTTTGAATCGAGCGAGGGTGGAGACCCCTTTGGGTGCTCACCGAGTAGAGTCCCATAAAGGTGCTGCATTCGGAATTACAGTTAGGATTCTTTTACGAGAGCCCCTCATTTCGGCGCGGAAAACACTCGAAGCGTTTTTCATCAACGTCAGGTCTCCAAAAATGAATAGGAAGGACGAGTGCCTAGCCGTAGCTAGCGAACTCGCGCCTTTCTCTGACCTCTGTGGGTTTTATATGGCTCCGGTATCACGGCGGGAGGGATAGGGCATATCATCTAAAGCTACCCCAAGTCTCTATGGGTCAGTTTAGCGGCGGTCGACTGAACGACCGGTCGTTGTTGGAGGTGGGTTAAATGTTTTAAGGGTTATCATGCCCATTTGGAAACATTAGGTCTAGGGAACCGGTTTTTGAAGTTAAATTGTTGAATGAGGGATGGATAGCGATACCTTTAGGTTTCCAACTCTGAAGAAGGCGATAACGCCGAAACGTAAGTTGTTAAGAATCTATTTACCATCTTGGCAACAGGTTTTATTAAAATCTTATAAAATTAATGCAAAGCCATGCCAAGATTTATCGAGAGTCGAACATGGACGCTTATGCTATGGCTCATGTCTCTCGAGCGAAGACGATCTGCTGAAGACGGGCTGCTCTGGCTCGCGACAGGAACGGCTGGAGACATTACCCGCACCCAGTAGAGGATATCGAAGATCATCGGTATGCAAGTGATCCCTCTATTTCCACTTAAACGCGGCCAAAGCATGTTAGAAATATAAATATCTCCAAGTGATCTAACCCAACTAAAATTACTTCTACATATGCCACATTACCATACTGCATCACGACCTTGTGACAGGAATACTTACGACATCCGCGCAGGGGGTACAGCCTTTCATTTGACGAGGTCATCCTTTTGCTACTGCTTTGACAACCGAAAGTCAATTAGCTGTGATGTATGCCAAGTCAAATTCCACCGACGGGAGAAGTATTTCACTCTTTTTCAACATGCAGAACGCAGAGGTGGTCATCTGCATTCCCAGTTCTATTGCAACAGATACTGAGCAGCGAACTCACTGAGGCGGCACCTTAAATCATTTTTGCAAGATTGTCCTGAAATCTTATCCAGTAGCTACAGCTGTATGTATCTGGTTCGGCTAATGACGCCCGGGCGCCAACAGGGCAGAAAATAGGATTTGGTCGGAGTCTTATCGGAGCCGGGTTTTCACGGAGCATTCAGATCTTAACTTTTCCTACTTCTTTTGTTCCTTTTCCGGAGCAATGCGCAAAACGCGAAAGCTTCCTCATAACTCTTCAAGATCCTCGTCGCTATAGTCACTTTGAATAGGAGTCATCAGGCAGCTCAATGTGTATGCTTCATTGCTGACCAACGAATCAGGTACAAAACTAGGACTTTAGGGCCTATTCCCTAAGGACCTTCCTCGGTAAATCCCTAAAAACCCTCCTCGATAAATGGAGATAGGTGAGCCCTATATACTGTGATTGAGAGGCTCCGTTTTCACCTCCCATTCTCGTAGTCAACAGTTAAAAAGAGACCTTCTTATTAGTTACTGAGGATATTTCTAGTTTAAAATAGGGGAATCCCTCACATAGCCTTTTTTTTTACCCGAGACTCTGTTTATTCGATAACGTGCTCTTATCTGAACAATGTATTTCGCTAATTCTCCTCGTCGTCCTTTCGATGATCTTTTTTGGAGAACCGGAGCTGCACGCTTTCAAAGCCGGCATTCCCGCTCTATTTCAGACAAGACAGAAATTTCTATTTTCCCCTGAATCTTGTGCCAAGTAATTACAAACCCAGCATTTCAGTTATTTAGAAACCATTCTAAACGCGCCGCTTACTTCAGTCTCCCTTCCTCTAGTGACAGAGACTAGAATCTGGTCAACTCAGTTATTCTTTTTCTTGTTACAAAAGAGCCTCTGGTCGCGAAATTCAGGGACTTGAAGTGTCCGAAATCAGGTAGGCACTGTGACATCTATGCCAAAGGTTGTGATTTCGACATCAAGTCTTTATGACTGTTTTCAGTATGCGCTAACGCCTATGATTATGTAAATAGTCTCGTGCTATTGTTTATCATCCTCATTACCAAAAACCGTTCACTAATGAATGAGCGGAGTTAAATATATCATTCCTCTGGGACTACTAGAGTGACACTTCTGAAGCCGTAATCAATTGAAATACCAACCTTCCACCAATACTTTCACAACAAAAAAAAGGAATTATCATGAAGGATCCCCAAGACCCCTCTCCTAATCATGAACCAGTCGTCGAAGATCCCGATGTAGGGATCTGGTTAAGTTTTGTGGCATATCAGAACAAAGATATAATGTAAATCATCATTGAATTTTAAACGCTTGCTGATAGCTCCTGAAGTCTCATGCCAGGGATCAAACTTCCAAAATAGTCGTTTAAAAAGTTGTTTCTATCACAATAGGAAAGATAAAACTCAATTAAGTTGGATATTCGTTTTAACTGTCGCTTATCTCTGCTGTTGCCTTTTTTTTATCATTCTGAATCTTCTTTTCCATCTTATATAAATACATGGCACGCTGAAGTGTCACGAATCCTTTAGTAATGGGGAAACGTAACGAAGACCCACATACACAACCCTGTGCTTTCTCAAGACCCTTGTCAGTTTCTACCGGTTGCTACATTTTCTGCCACACTTTTGAAAGCTCACAACATTTTGGGATATCTGGTTTCGAACCAACAATGGAAGTGATATAAATAAAACAGTGCGAAGGGAAACGCGTACATAGAGAAATATAAGGTATCAAAAGAGTAGTGAAATTAGGGGTCGTAAGAGGATGTTATGACAAACCTTGCATGAAAGGGCTATTGAGCAATCTGTCAAAAACGTGTGTGCCATTGATTACAGCTGAATACGGTACGCAGTTTGCGTGCAACATGCGGGTCCCAGTGCGATTGGTACTACTACTACGCCCTATCCAGACCGTTTTTCGATCCGACACCATACTGTTCGCCGCCCTTGACAAGACGGATTTAATCCTCCCGCGAATGTGTTGTACAGTAACCCAAACACTCACGCGCTTCCAAACACCCGTCACATACACGACGCATTAGAAATGTACACCGCGTGGAGCCCACGTGGTTGAGTGGTGGGACGTTAGGGGGTTACTGTATCGCACGTTCATGGGACGTTATAATCTCCACGATGCGCCCTTGGGAGTCACAGGTTTACTCATGGGAGAAATCTCGGAAAAAAACTTCACTGTAAACTGTACCTTTAATGTTACTTTATGTACCCAACCATCTACGTCACCATAACTCACACAATGACATGCCCAAGGCTGCACTACTGAGAACAAAGCGGAAAGGGCCGGATGCTTCTACGTCCTGAGCAGTTATTAGTTCTGATCAATCCTTGTCACCAAGCATCTATGATCCCGTCATACTTCACGAAGTACACTCGACGCCAATGCTGCGTTGCTAGCGTTGAAGGCGTAGAAGATATAGATACACATTCTAAGGCTCCCTATAAGCCTGTCAGTAAACTGCCGCTTCCTGTTTTTCAACATCAGATTCTCTTCCCTGTCTAGTATAGCAGCAAGAGTTATGAATTCTAAACTATTAGAAGCAAAACTTGATCAAAAAGCAAAAGGCACGGAGTAAACACACTTGACGTAGCGCATTATGTCTAGTAAAGCTGGCAAAATCCTCCGTTAGGATCACAAATCCCTGAAAAAATGATAACAGGATCTAGTCCCACACAGCTCCAGATTATAGGGATTATAGGGCATGTTACTTTTACTGCGGCTTTCCCCTCAAAGAGTCTACCTAGCTTCTTATCCCTCCCCCCCCCCCCCCCCCCCCTCATAATCACAAGCTTTTTCATCGTCAACCTTCATTGTTCCTTTGTTCCTTACGCCTTCTTTCACGATAACGTTTAGAATTGTACACCCAGGACGTTTCTTTGTCCTGGCAAATACATATGTAGCTCTAACACAGACGTTTTAGTGTTCTTTGGCCTACTAAAAGAACGATCACAACTTCAAAAATCTCGGAAAGAACGGATATCAAGTTCTCGCTATTGTATGGCTTCTTCTAGGCTGCTCATTACTGGTTATCACTAATCACGGGTTTTTCGAGTGAAGCCCTTCGGCATTTTCTTTCACGATTCGTATTTCTTCGGAGCGCTTCAGAATGGCTTCAGCCAGTTCTGGGTCGCTCACGCCTTTCAATCCTATGTATTTCATCAAACAGCCTCGTCGTTGTCAAACACGAGGGATTGCAAATCACATACCTGCCACACTTAGAAAGTTTTAATCCTTTTTCTGTGAATAAGTACAACACAAACCAATGGGGTTGTTATTTTTCCACCCAAAACTTCCTTGTTTTCAAGGTTGGTGGTTGGGAACGAAAAAATCTAGGGTCGAACGTGATCCTGCGCTGTACTCACTTCTCACCCGCGGGCCTTCTTCAAAGGACAACAGCTCGGTATCATTTCTCAGTCACTGTCATTGAGGCATTCTCGGAAATCAGCTTATTTGATTACTTGAGTAATGATGTGGTGACATCAGCTGCCTATGACATAACATAGTTCAAGACTGAATCCATTCTGGATGCACTAATGGCTACATATATCTTGCTAGGGTAGACTGATTGGTAAGGGAATAATTTGCCACGACCAATGACGACATTCTACAGTCCCCGCAAGCCACAACATAGCTCAGGCACTCTGGTCTGATTCTCTGACGGGAAGAAGATTAAGGTATCTTTTAGAACATTTAGAATGCCCAATGTTTCATTTCAGTTGCAGTCGTTTTGATAAGTTTATTACGTTAAGACAGACAAACTCAGTACTAAATCAGTGGATCATAGGTTTGGTAGTCTCAACCCTTTGACCATGTTTGGGCAAAGGGTCACATGTATATTTACTGTGGAGCTCGCAGTAGGTCCACATGTTAGTCAGTCCCGTCCACCTACATACATACATGTACCCGCTTCGAAAGAGCAGTAACCATATCCAAGTAAATAGAAGGCTAATTTTACGATAAACCGAATTCACCCTTGAAGATAAAGTTGTGGTCCCCTCGTATACAATAATTGGGGTTGTCAAATCTTAAAACGGCCCAGATATGGCGGTATAAGGACTCAAAAATTGTATCGGCTGTATACCACACCACAGGCGAGCAAGCTTTGTAGGGGGTGTACGATTTACAAGGGACACTCATGTAGGAAGTTCAAACAACTTGTCGTGACCGATTGCGGCAATAGACAGCTTTTGACAGTTTTGTTTTGTGAAATTTCGTCCAAATAATCCTTCCAGGCCATTAGAGCCTTTTTCGCTTGAAATTATCGGCAACGGTACCTTTGACCATTATGTCCCTGAATGCTGAGCTCCTTCAACAGATTTCCAGGCCGAATGAAAAGAAAACTTCGCTACTCGGTATCTGTCAGGAGCACTTTATCTCGGACGGTGATTCTTTTGCCGAAGGAAGTGAGATGGTTTTTTATTCCGTCTGCTTGTGTGCATTTTCCGTTCGTCTCGTGTTTTACCGAAAGTTCGTCTTGACAGAATAGAAGGAAGTGCAGTTGAGAAAGCGAGCACTCTTCGCACATATTCGTTGCTCCGACGACCTTGGCTATGCCTTATTCCTTGCGGGGTAAAACTGCTTCTTTCGCCTGGTTATTCTATGGAGATACGTCCTTATAGGAAACAAGTTTCTGTTTTTTTCTCATAACATTCGTTTACCTTCACACAAAACTTTATCTTAATCTTTGTAGATATTCAAAAAAAAATTAGCTCCTCTACATGCTCATTTTCCTTACCTTAGCTCATACAGGTATGGTGTAACAGGATCGGCCTAGGTCGATCTCTTCACTAGGACTCCTGAAGTGACAATGGTGAGAACCCATCCTCAACACTGCTGAGTAAGAAACTGCTATAGAAAATATTTCCTGCCTCCTTCCAATTTACTAAATCTCATTTGATTTTTCTCTTACGCACAGTATTCGTTCAGACTGTTCTCTGAGGAACGCTCTTGCTCCTGAACCATCATCTCTTGGTAGTGGAGCTTGAAGTAGACATTGACCACAATTGTTCTAGATAAGCAATGGCTGTTGTTTGCCAGTAAAAAAGTATGAAGCGCGGGAAGATTGCCGAAGCGGTCCAAAATCCTATCTCTCAGCTCATGCGTGTATTTCGTGCTGAGTAGGAACTCATCACACGTCCGTTTTACTAATATCCAGCCACGCAACTGGCCCTTTATCGCCCATCATTTACGTTTACTCCTCTCTTTCCAGGTTCTTCTCCTTCTATCAGGTGTCAAGCTTGTTATTTGATTGACGCTTCTTTTCTGTTTCAATTATTATTAACGGTTCACGTTTGCATGGTATTAGGTGTGTGCATTAATTTCCGCCGTTTTTTGCGTGCAAAAATATATTTATTACAGAATTAAAACCAAATGTACATTGACCAATGTATCGCCTATCGTTAGCTGCGACTTCTTGTCATCTTTCTGGTCCCTTTTTGAGTCCGGGTCCAAGAAAGTCTTCATCTTCTGAGGCAATTATGTTATCCACCCATTTTCGCACTTCTTCGGCATATCGGAAGCGTGTGTCTGGCAAACTGACTTGCATGGACCGGAAATGGTGTTAATCATAAAGGGCAAGATCCGGAGAGTATGCGGGCTGAACAAGTTGATCCCATCCAACAACTGCAATTTTTTTAAAAGACATTCTTCGCAATATGGGGTCTGGCATGTTCGTGGTGGAACGGCACCTCATGATATTTTCTTGGGATTAAGGCGAGCTTTTAGGTGAGAGCATCCTAAAAACTGTCAAGTTGGTGTTCGTAGCGGTCAGCAGTAACAGTTTCGTTCGGGCTCAGCAGCTCATAGTTCAAAACTCCTTTTTGATCCCACCACCAAATGCACACACAGCCTTACTTTTTGGCAATGGACACTCCGCTTTCGTTGCAAACTCTCGAGTGAAGAGAAACCATCTCAGCAGGTTCGTTCAGATGAAGCCTGTTCTCCATAAGTATCTAAAAGCATCTGGTGGGTTTCAATGAGAGTTTTTTGAAATCAAACAGCAGGAGAAGGGCCACCCCGGGAAAATGGTTCATCACGTTCCATAACCAATCAGTTCGAGAGCAACGGGATTTCGGGGAAAACTGAAACTGTCTGCCGGTAAGTAGGTAGCCAATACCCTACCCTACAGAATATGACAGGTTTCACCGGTACACCTCTAACATGGTCCGCATAACGACCCTTCGAATTCGGCGGCAGAAATAATGTGCACACCTAATATTTATATTAGTTCATCCACTACTTCTTCACCGGCCGAGTCGCCTGTTTCTGTAATAGAGGCGCTGCACAGTTATTGTTCTTGGGTAAAAGGAAGGAGTGGTCAATTTAAAACATGTTGGGTTCGATGGCATTACTTTTTAAGGCAAATTATGTAAATGGTTGAAGGTTTCCAACACAAAGCCACTTGAACAGGCTGATTTCCCTCGTTTGATTACTTCCATCATGGATGAAATGTGGTAAAGCTGTTGATGAATAGCAGGTCATGCCTGATTTTCAGGTCCCTTTTTGAATTTGTTGCTGCGTGATTTCAAATGAAATTGGAATGGCAAATTACCCAACAACAAATCGAATTGACACTAACTGAGGTGACGCAAGAGTGCAAGATGCCGTTGTCCTACGTACATCGGTCAAAGGTAGGCGGTGTCGAGACAGAGGGTACTGCAGGGGGGGGGGATTCATGCGTGCGTACGGCTTACAACAATCTGGATCGGAAAGATTGACTTGCAGCTGGACTTAAAGAAGGTGATGCTCATGAGGAACAGGAGGACTATGTAGTTATCTGATACTCCTTTTGTTGCTCAACTCTACGAATATCTCTGACATCTCTTACTATGACTACCAGTGTCAAGAGGTCAAGATGGTGATCGACCTAGCTCCTGAGCAGAGCAGAAGGGCATGGGGCGCTTTTGAGAACACCGGCGAAGAAGATAGAAAGACATGAAATATCCTGCGCCGATTTTTTCGGCACAACGGTCCTCACTGCTGTGACCAATACTTTAAAGACTTGGACCCTACTCGTGCAGCTTGAGCATGCAGCGCCACTGAGCGCATTGTGGAAGGACAATGAGCCATGCTCTGCAGAGAATCGCTGCGGGCACTTCACTACCTGCGTGCACTACGCAACTCTGATTGAGGGAATTTTATTGAGCAATTAGCAGATAAAGCGCTGTCGAAGACGTCAAAACGTTCAGAAAAGCGGGGTCCATGGTTCGTACAGAAAAGAAGATTTTCCAAGTGTCTCGCAACTCGAACACGCTGCATTTTGGCCCCAGCAGACCCTCCGTCGTCGTCGATAATCGTTGGTGTTTCATTGGTCCCTTATTGGCCACATATAATCAAGTGTAACATCAACGCTGGTGGAACCGCAGAAAGCCGGGTACTTCTTTAGAATCTTCTAAATTTGGAGCTTCCGGGAGTTGTTGCAACTAGTCTAGCTCGTTTGGGCGTCTGGTAGGTCACAGACTTTCGAAGTGAGTTTCACAGACGTCTGGTAGGTTAAAAGGATAAGGATAAAGTTTTGGCGTTAATCAATCCCGTCTGAGGGATGCGCCCACGCACTCGACTTCCATTCAGAATCGTAGTGGCGTAATGAGTGCGCATGTGGCTTTTACAATGACTTGCGGTGGCCAGCCGATGTACAAGTCAGTGCTTTTGTCCTCCCAGACGAGTCTAGTACCAATTCACCGACCGTGGAGGGATGGAAGGCTTGGTTGGCCCAGGCGGGCAACGATCCGGGATTCGAACCCCTGACCGTGCGTGTGATATAGTGCGCCACTTGCCACTACACCACCTCCGCCCGTCTGGTAAGTTACAGCGTTTCAACGAGTCCTTGGGTTTTTGAAGGTACCTTTTTGGAGGTGATAAATGCGATCATGTGACTAATGTAATGCCACCTGATTTCAAGGTCATTCTGCAGTATGTAGTCGAAAATCGTAACTACTCTATTAAGTGATTGGTACGTACTAGCCGGCGTTTTGCTGCGTTCTGTCGTCTACATGACTCAAAGATGAAGGCAGGAATGCTGCTTCGATGGCTCACTCCGGAGCATGCAATTGAGCTCATTATACGGGAGAAATCGTATGCGTGGCGCGTGCTGTTCTTATAAAGCGGTTACCTTATTCAACTCGATTCTAGTACCAGCCACTTCAGAACTCGCATGCGATCGAAACGTACCAACTCAATTGAGAATAATGAAATATAATATAATATAATCACTGATGAAATGTAATAGAAAGGTAACAACATTCTTGGAAAAACATTTAAACTTGTTACCAGCGAGCAGTAAAGGCGATGGTAACTGTGGAACTTCTATATCCTTTTCCGGCGTCGACAAGGCGATATCAGAAGATTTTGAGCAAGTTCAGTGCTTTCTACTGATTTTTTATTTCTGCTTCTCGAAACAACTTCAATTTTGCTAGCGGCTTTTCAAAATGGTGGCAGTTGGAATAGGGACCAATTCTGTTGGTGCTGAAATTGTTGATAATGAGTGTCTTATAAAATTCTGTGGTAAACTTTAGAAAAGCATGAGTCACCAGTAGCACAATCACTCAACTTCCCAAAAAAGTAAACACAAATTAATTATGATAACAGTGTTGCAGGGATGCGATTAGTAGGCCTAATGAGAGGTCTGCAGCTGGTGATTTCATTGTTGTTTGTGTTCAAACAGAAGGTTTCGAGTTATGGTATTTCATGATAGCAGAAAACAAACGAGTTGCTGAAAATCATCGTCGTTCGAACTCGTTGATATTTAAAACAATGTTTTCCTCGAATACAAACGGTCAGGGGTTCGAATCCCGCATCGATATCGCCTAGGTCATTGAAGCCTCCCATCCCTCCGGGTCAGTTGATTGGTGCCAGAATCGTCTGGGAGGATAAAAACACTGACTTGTACATCGGCTGGCCACCGCAGGTCATTGTATAGGCCACATACGCACTCATTACGCCACTACGATTCTGAATGGAAGTCGAGTGCGGGGCGCATCCCTCAGACGAGATCGATTAACACCAAAAACTTAATCTTTTACAAACGCTCTACAGCTGTTTGTATTTGAGTGAGTGCTTTTCGCCCACGAGCTCTCAAGTTCCATCTTTAGGTACCGGGCATTGTAGCTACATATGTTTGTCCCATTTTCCCTGCCGGTCAACGTAATTGTTGAAGTGGGCTGGGGACTGGAACCAATGACATCTGTAGGGTTTATGTGGTAAATGTGAAGGAAGATACATACAAGGCTGACAAAAAACTTTTTCATTTGGACGTGCGTAGGTTTGCTACTTCCGATAAGAGTAATTTCAATTGTAAGCAGTACACTAGAGGGTCCACGGCTATGTTTTCTCGTCTCACAGCATTGTATTCCCTCAAAACTGAAATCAGAACTTCCCATGATGAAAGTTCTGGCCCCAGTCACTAGTCGTGATCTACATCCAGCCCTCGCTTGTTCCTGCCATGGCTTACGAAGTATGTACTACAACGTTCCACTTCATTACTGGTTATAATTAACTTACTGGAAGGCGATTTTCGAGTTTTTAGTCATTCAAAAAGTATTCCTTCTCACAAGGGCAACATGCATAGGCTGCCGTATAGTGTTGGCACGCTCTTTGATGTTTATATTACTATCAACTAAATTAAGGCATAGAACGGTTAATTTCCTATTATTTCTAACGCTTGTTGCAAACACTCTAATAATTTGAGGTGCGCGTAAGGTGTTCTTCCCATGGATCAGTAGCAAATGCCTTCAGGGATCACTAGGTTAAATATCTTTTTGAGAGATAACTTATTGTACCCGGCATTACTTTTCAGCCAGGTTGCATTTTTTTCAAGCTTGTGAGGCAAGAAGTCGCTAAGAGTCGATTTCTAAGCTGACTCTTGACCCCAACTTTGAAGAGGTTTTTAACCACCCCCACTTTCAGTCGCGTATTCCAGTGCGGCGGATTACAGTCTATACGCTGGTTGTGACATTGTTCTATTTATTCTGTCAGATTATTTCTGCAACCTTATCGAAGGGCTTCGACTCTCGACAGACTACGTAGGGCTGCTAACCTGTGGATTTCCCTCGAGTAATTGTCGCGAGCCTCTGGAATTGTTCCTATCTTAGTGTTCAGCATGGTTTCCTTCAAGGAATCTTATAAGCGGATTAAGCATGCTCTTTAATTCACAATTTCTTCTCCTCCCGCAAACATATAGTACATACTTATTACGGCGGCAAGCCTCGCTGAGTGCTCCCAGCAAACTTATTAATAAGACAGTGGCGTCTCCGGCTTAGAAGACACTCATTAGCTAAGAAAAGCGCTACGAAAGCTTTTTTTCTTGCTCTTTAACATGAGTTCAAAATCCGCTCCGAAGACGCTCAGTCGTACTTGATATACATCCAGAAATTCATAATTATTTATGTATTTATGTCGCCATCTAATAGCCTTTAAAGTCGTATCTCATTTCTATTGTCTGCTTTCATTTCTTAGAAGCTCCTTTCCCGTGCTATACTTGTGCCTTATGATGTCCTCTAATGCGTGCACTTTCAAACGACATGGGATTTTGTTGAAGCTCACAGTAGGGACACATTAAAAATGTACCAATAGCAAGGGGTGCCGTAAACAAGCCAAAGAAAGTGAACTTCCATGTTTGGGTGCGCCCCCGCAGTCCTCTCCTATTCAAAATAGTGGTGACCTCTGGAATGCGTATTTAGTCTAGGAATGACTCAGGCAAACCGATGTACAAGCCAGTGCCTGCATCCTCGCAGACCAGTCTGGTACCATTTAACTGACTTATCCTCACTTGGCCTGGGCCAGAGCCGATCTATGATCCAATCCCCAGATGTGGTGGTGCGCCACTTCGCCCTACACCACTTTGCCTCTGAAAAGTTGCAGCAGACTACCAATTGACCTCGAAAAACCTGGCTATACCCACTCCTTCAGGGTAACACCCCCACGTTTACAAGCAGTACTTCGGGTTTACGACATATTCAATTCTCGGCAAGTATGTAGAACAGTCAGCAGTAAAGCAGAGTCCCCGGAATCGTGTGGAGATCACTTCGCTTCACTGCAACTTCCTGATAGGTTTCTATTCATATCAAGCCCCATTAAATTAGCATTTATCATTGATCTCAGCTTGGAAAACCTTTGGGATAGTGCACGGTAAAACTGAGAATGCTTTGTTCTAATGTAATCAGATTTCATGGCATAAAATCAGATGTTCATCCGGACCTGAGAATATACCTGGCAATGTTATCAATAGAGAATTCCAGACTATACTAGGAAGTCTTAAGGAATTTCGAGGTCAACTTGATCACATTTTGTACATCTTCTATTGCAGAGCCCGACTGTCAGGGCGCTGTAATTTAGGCGGATTCATTCCAAAACTATTATATTTGATTTTCATTTTAGACCTAATGCCGATCATGAGCATATCTCCTGAATCCTCGGCACGGGAGATGGCGTTTCACTTGATTGGCGCATATCGGCGTGACCACGCTAGCTTTTCAAAACTGCTGCTTGTAAATATAATCACTGTGATTACTCACTGCCACATGTCCTACGATGTAGTGGGGTGTTGTACACTTGAGGGCGAGCTTTGGAATACGCCGTGAATTTGAGTTCCTTAACGTACTATGGAGCTATTTGAATGGCACAAAAAATTGAAACTCTGAGGTAGTAGGGGAGTATACATAGTTCGAATGCACGGCATATACCAAAGCTGAGCTCTTACTTAATGTCCTGGCCCTTTTCACGAGCAATGCTGCGAATTACGATGAAATCCCTGCATATTCAATTGAAACCGTGATTTTGATGAAAACGTGGGTGAAATGAGCTCGGTTTCTCCCACTACCTGAGTTTTTTCTTGGTTGACTTTGTTTGGCTATACATGAGCCGCTACCACTCTTGAAACTATTCCAAAAGACCCAACAATGGAGTCATTTTGTGGGGGTGCCGGTTCCTTTTGAGCACATGAAAAAGTGCACGTGAACTTGGCTAGGAAAGAGCGTTTCCTTCCCTCATAGAAATCCTTTGTGTCCATTTCGGCATATGGAGTTCTGAGTGGAGTGGCATAATATTGTGCCGGCTAGAGAACTATGGACAAAAGAGGGCCGAGCTAATGACGGAGTCACCGGAACTACCTGAATATTTCCATGTTTTCTGCCTACGTGCTGCGTGCGGTTCCTAAGGCGAAAACAACAACTCGTCGAATGATTTCTGGCTGCAACCTGTCCTGAGGCGAGGGAGGCCTTTACTCTCTCTGCCGAGAAGGAAATCAACAGGCTGCTGTGCTGCTGATTGAATGATCTCAGAGAATCTTCATTCAATTTATGGGACGTCTACGTCTCTTCAGCATTCGGTTATATTAGGCTTCCTTAAAGTATCGATGATAACACAGAAAAGGGGTTCTTAGTCCAAAAAGGGTAATTTCGGTTTGGATTTTTGATGTTTTTGAAGTATTTTTCGTACACCTGAATAAGGCGTACTTGATGTTTCCTGCCTAATTTCCAACACTCGTATGTACCACTATTCACTAACTGCCCTTTCTATACTTTTGAATATTGACTGCTTAACGTTTACAGAATCCCTTTGGCATAGATAACCCAGGTTCAACGGCATTCTTCTCAGGTTTCTATCATTATTTCATTCACATTACGCCCATCTGATTCCTACATCCATCTGATTCCATGAATGATCTCATCACTGTTTACCTTTGATGGCACAGTGTTTATTAAATGCTGATGTCAAAATGTAAAGATGCTTCAGTTGAATCCTTCTAAGTTGCACCCCAGGAAGGCGTTGAAGGCTTTGTGAACGATAAATTAAAGTGGAAATGAATTCTCGTATGTAGTGGTATGGTCAGTAAGGAACTGCAACAAAAAACGAGGGCCCCCTCGTGGTGAGGTACTATTCTCCAATTCGGAACAGGGTATGAAAGAATAGGGGATACCAGGCTGTTGCAGGCTGTAGATGACACGAAGTAGGTTCAATTAGAGCCCGGATCATTTTATCCCAAACGTCACACCCATCCATTTCGTTTCGAACTAGCAGCCCCTTTACTATGTACCTTTCGCAACGAAACCTTGTCTTCGTGAAACCTCTGACAATCATTTTCACCCTAAATAAGCTCTTTTCGCTTACATTCCACCACTTCAACTTTAAAAATACTCCAAATGACCTCTCACCAACGAAGTCCTGGCAATTTGATACATTATTTTTTCTATTCACACCGGATCGAGTCTTCTTACCGCTCATGCTTTTCACAGAGGATCAGTTCGCTTCCTCCATGGATCCAAACCTTCCTTATCGAAATGTTGACAACTTGCAATTGCAATTAGGTACACATTTGCGTGCTTCATGCTTCTCGTTCTGAAAATTCTTCGAATCATCACTTCCTCCGCCCCTCTTCAGACAAGTTGAACATACATTTATTAGATATTAAACATTGGTTCTACTTTGTCGTTCAAGAACCATGTGCATTTGGACGGTTTATTAGTCTGCTTTTCATTTTCACTGTATTGCACAGAGGATTAGAGGAGAACGCTGCCCTTTGTACCATTCGTCGTCATGTTGGGAGGGATTGACGAAGGATATGTGGTAATGTCATTTGCGCTGACATCCCCCCTTCTTGTCGTGTGCAATATCTGACATCGACGAAGTGAAATGTGCTTCCGTAACAACTGAGGCTCCAAGGGGGGCATAGGAGGGTATTTTCAATCAATTACAGGGGTGCCCAAAAAAAGAGACACTATGCATGGGGCCTAATCCAGGACGGAATACGTCGCACCGATTGAAGCAGCAGAGGAAGTGATTGAGTGAATTGTACTAAGAATGTTGCTTGATGAAAGGAAGCAGGAACTCGTGTGGTTCCTATATCGGCATCAAAATATGAAGCCGTCTGCCATTACGTACGCGCTCAAGACGACTTATGGGATATCGGTCGGCAACAAGCAGATACGCAACTTTCTCAATCGAGTCGCTCACGGACAGATTCCTGGGCATCGTCGCTTAGGATCTGGAAGACCGCTGACTTCCTGTAGCCCCGACAACTCCGCAATAGTCTGCGACGTCGTGGGAGACGAGCCGATCTTGCCGACCTCAGACGACATCAAATTTGCGTGGCAAAAACTTTCGATTTCAACCGTGCGGAAGGCCATTGAAGAATTCCGTGATCGGGTACAATGTGTTCTTGATTTTGCGGGTGGTAATATTCAGTCAGAGTTTAATAAAGTTTGATTACATTGGTGGTACAAGCCGAGCAGTGAAAGTGTCTCTTTTTTTGGGGCACCCCTGTAGTCATATGTACAATGCTCACATTGTGCTGAAAAGCTCACTCACAAAAAAAGACTGCATCAACGCTAAGGGCAGTGTCACGTATATCTCATTTAGTGGAAATTCTTGGAGAAACGCTTGAGGGACCTCTACCGTAGTCCTGGTATCCAGACCCTCTTCGATGAGTGATATTTCATAAAACCAATATTGACGAGCGGCATCGAACAGCAAATGCTGTTAGTTCAAAAGAGTTCCAACAAGAATGCCACAGCTTAAAAGGTTTCCAGGAAGAGCGCCGCATTTAAGCAGGAAGAGTATGGAGGAGAGACCTTTTTTTCCCATAATTATCAACTTCTCAAGACTCGAAGCTGATCATTACGGTTACTGTCATGAAACCAAGGAATTTGAAAAGTTAGTCATAATTACTGATAATTATGACTAATTTTTCAACTTCCTTTGTTGTTTTGAAGAATATCTCTTTTGTAGTCTGAGGTGGTCAACTCTGCTACAAATTCATTTTTACGCAGAGAAGTATGGGTAAGCGTTGAATTCAAGGCGATAGTTCTTTCCAATTTTGTCATCCTCACAATCTCAGTTGTGCTCTTCAAATTATGTTCTTAAATGGATCAACAAGTCTTTAGATTGTAGCCAGTTCTTGTAGCTTCCAAGTTTTATATTCGCTGCAAAGCTGCTAGCTAGAAGAGTTTTTCCAGAAGTTTCTAACAAGCTGTTCCCCACCATTTCACGAATAAGGCCCTCTCATCTTATTTAAACCGCCGAGCATTTCTTCAAAAGCGTATTTTTTGGAGAATTCAGAGAACAGAACAAGAGCACTTTGACTTTTCATTGAATACTTTACATGCATCTCTTCTTGATGAAAACGCCAGCTCTTCATTAAAAGAATGTACTTTTGCAACAAACCTCCTTTGAGGAATCTGAAATTCCTTCACGTGAATATTGAATATTACAAAAAGGCATGGGCAGGTTACCTAGGGGCTTCCCTGTGCCCATAATGTTGTCACTGAATCCCAATGAGCTGGACATGCTTTGGTTTCGATGAACACTGCTTTTTTGGGTAAGAGAAGCTAATCGGGAGGATTTCCCATTCTAAAAGTAGCGGCGATCCTGATCAGGCTTTTTTCGAGCTGATGGGACCAGCGCGTACGCCCGCGGGTGTTTGACAACGTTAGTACACAGACAGAACAGAGGCTGCTTATGAAAGGTGCAGTAAAGGTCAACTTTTCGGACAAAAATTCAACGAGATGTACTCTACACATGCATGGAATTAAGGATGTGAGCTTATGGCCTGTTCCGACATTCTCCGTACTCTGCCAGCTTTGGCAACAAAGTTCTTTTTGCTCAACATAACCAGTACCAGCCAGTGTCGAAAGTTTATCCGAAGATTCTACTGCCACTATGTTTATTTATTTGTTTTCTGACGAACTTCTTTTGATGCTTATGACTTTCGCCGATCTAAGGCGGCGCTTCTCTACTCAGGTGAAGAGGTTGTTGACTGCTACTCTGAGACTCTTATTTTGTCGGCGACTTCTACGCGGAAGCTGTTGGAAGGAGCTGTACAGCTAGCAGTCGCAAGTTTAGAGATCAGTACGAGTTGGTCTGATTCTTTTTTACTACAGACATCTTCATTGTAACCCTAAAGCTGAGTGGACCCAGTACGAGCTCCTCCACTGTACTAAATGATTACGCTGCTTTCTTGAATTGGCATCGAATATTTCCCGATTCCTTCTCCGGAGAGAAGCCTCAATCGGAAGATTCTCTCAAATGCTCACATCTATTCCTTTGTCGTGAATAATTACGCTGTTTTGAAATACCAAGGGAAGGGCCAACCCAATGTTTTTCATCGGAACATTGAGGACACTTTTAGGGACATCGCGCGATACCGATAACGAACGATCAGGTGTGTCCAGATATTCCAGAAAATTAACTTCAGCAACTTCTTTTTGCGAGAATTGGCTAAAATTGGAAAAATCTTTGATTCGCTTAAGATGAAAAAGCATAAATAACAGTCCATTTCTCCAAATTTCATTACAAACAATAAATCTTAAAGGTGTTCGCTTCGAGTGCGTTCGTTTTATCAATCATATTAATACGAAAGCTTTGAGTCGTTTGACATTTTCTCCGCTTCAATTATTTCATTCACAGCGCAATCGGATTTACCCCCGATAATGTATTCACCATCGTTAATAAATAAAGTATTCAGCCCAATGGAAAGGTCAACGTTCCCTCCTCTCGAAACTGGGGACACTGGTAGTCAAAGAAATCGTTCACCGCGCTTTCAAAACCTTTGAGTTTGGCGAATTTCTTTCGTCGAGGAATGGCTTAGGGGCAAATTATTCGATAGTAGAGAGAAAAATGTCAGGAGATCAACTCGGACGGGTAACCTTGTCTTAGCTCAACTTCTAGAATACCTTCACGATCTCCTAAGTTACATAGATGGGTCCTCGCAAAGGAGAATACCCGAATGAATCGTCAAAGCACTAGTCAGAGGTAATAATGTCAGAAGAATGGAGTGGATGGAGAATCGTGCCTCAGCTCGGCTCTTTCAATGGCCAACAATGAGGGAACGATCAGTTCAGCATCTTTCAGCTGAAAACCTTTAGAGCCGTTGGCTAAGTACCCACCTCCCCTCCTTAAACGTCCCTGTCCCGAGGCTGCCGGTTTTGCCTACGCCACTTACAGAAAAGGTGGAAATGACCTTGTGGAATATGATCTCTGAAAGAAAACATCCACCAACGAAATGTGGATTCGTTATTAGAGTTAAGGAAGCTCCGACTATTTACTTATTAACTGTTCAAGAACGTCCTACAACCATACAGTAGCGCTCAAAAGTCTTCGGTGAAATGCTTTGACGCTTTTTCGTTCATAACTTTTTTCTTAGTAAACTAAATCGCGCGAAACTTGGATATGTTTAACTAGAGCATATTTCACCCAACCTGACACTATTTGACTGCGAAGCTGCGATATACACAGATAGAGCAAGGGGTTTGTTGCGGTAGCCGATTTTGCTAAAACTGAAGGTGTTGACATCTGCACTTATTCGCACCTTATGTGCGTTTTTCTCATCTATTGTGATCGGCTTTACTGCTCGTACACTTTTGACATGATAAAAAGGAAAGACATTCTAGAAGGGCCATCATCTGTATTTTCAGTCGATTTTGTGTTCATGCTCTTTGAAATATCTGGAACATGATTAGATTGCAGGTTAATAGTGGTAAATATTCACAATACACCCATGCGACAAATATAGAAATTTCGCATGATTAGATCCAGTAGGAAAGAAGTTACGACTAAAAAGTACGACTGAAGAACCATTTCACCAAAGACTTTTGAGCGCTACAGTACATGACAGATCATAGTTATCGACGAACAAATAGGTCCTGGAACTTGAAAAATGCGGCTGAGATTTTTCACCAACCACGAGCACGAAGCGACAACTTCTCCACGAAATTTAGGCTTCTTTGGACTGCTGAATCAAGGAGTTCCACGGTTCTTGTTCATAGAATAGCATCGACAAATTAGTCAAAAGTCTCCGAATGTACATGTGTAGATGCCTGATGATGAAGGAGAGCAGATTTAACGCTTTGTGCGTAGGCAGTAGTCTATCCCATCGAAGCATCACTATTAGCCTGTAGCTTTGCTAATATGCTATTATCCATGATTTTTCAATGGTGCTTTAAAGTCGTCAACTCAAAGACTCGTTACTTCACGTTTACGTTTGAGTTACTCATTACGTTACCCTAATACCTCTACGAAAAGCAGTATGGGTGAGCGATAAAACGTTCATACGAGAGTGGGCTGTAACTGAACGTGCGGTAGAGGCTAGCAACAGGACAAGAGAAGCATGGCATAAGAGGATCATGAAGAGCCAAGCGATAGGGAGTGACTCCCTGTCGCTTGGCTCTTTATAATCTTCTTTTCACTAGCTTTTTTTTCAAATCTGACCTAGTTCTCCCACATATACTCAGATGTGACCGCTTTTTCACCACATTTTGACATCAGGTTTGACATTTGACAAATGGTGTTCTGGTTTTGCTGTGAATACTGTTCGTTCACGGATTGTTTCTGCCTTCCTTTTCCTCTTGCTTCAACGTCACCACCCACAACTAGACACATTAGTGGCCTCTAATTTTGCTTCCGTTCAAGATGAATTGAGCTGCGTTATAGGGCACAGGAATGTCTGCCTCTCTCCAGGAGAAAAGGTAGGATTGACATGAAGCAACGGCTATGAGAAGAAATGCTGCAGGTGGCAATTTGCTTCGTCGTCAATACGCTAACAATGTCGATCGCGCGATTAGCATTCTTACATTCAACACACGCTAACAGCATAAGTTACCTACCACAAACATCCAGTCCAGTGCTCAAGTGTTCCAATAGACGCGTGTGGCTTGATGCCTATCCGGAACCTTTCTGTTTGTCAGTTGTATCTCTTCGTTTAATGGCACCTTTTGGATAATTAACTGTCAGCAATGGTCATCGCAATCATAGTGGCCGCACGAAAAAGTTGCGGTGGTCATAATGAGGGCACCTCTGAGATGCAACAGCCCCTGGCATTATGGAGCTTCTAATCGCCACAGGTTAACATTAAAGGAAAAGGACAAAGTTCATGGCGTTAATCAAGCCCGTCTGAGGGATGCGCCCCCGCACTCGACTTCAATTCAGAATCCTAGTGGCGTGATGAGTGCGTATGTGCCTTATACAATGACTTGCGGTGGCCAGTGATGTACAAGTCAGTGATTTTATCCTCCCAGACGAGTCTGGTATCAACTAACCGACCTCGGAGAGATGAAAGGCTAGTTGGCCTAGGCAGATCTCGATCCGGGAATCGAACCCGTGACTATGCGTGTGTGAAGTGCGCCACTTGCCACTACACCACCTCCGCCCTAACACTTATACATTAGTGAGGGGAACTAGCCCTTGCCTAGCTGATGTCATCAGAAATTATATCAAACATCATGTGGTTAGGATGATCCCAAAAAGGAGGGTTGGAATGAGAACAAGAAGAACATGAAGAACGGGAAGGAACTGTGAAGGAATGCACTCCCGCATTACCTGTATTAGGTTTCTGTAACACATTTATCTTCCTTTCAGAACGAATTTCCTCTCTCCCTATGCCTGAAAGAGCAGTTAGAGTTTAAAAACAAGATTTTCAATGCTTTCTGAAAATTGTGCATGTGAAACGACATCAGTCGTAGCCCTCTAACTCGTTTACCGGGGTATTTTCTCAAGGGAATGCCGATGAATATGTGAAGCACAAAGGAACCATAACCTTGTAACCTTTCCCAAGTGAAGTTCGAATGCTCTTGTTTTGTTTGTACTTCCGTTGAGTTCTGCTCTTCTCTTTTTCCTTTTGTGAACTTTTATCGTCGCATTATGCACAATTTCACCTTACCGTTCGCTCCTGATTGCAGATCGATGGAGAATTCGACGTTAGCTAACGAGACGTTGGAGGTGTCTGCAATCACATCTAGGGCAACGTTAAAGCTCAGCCTTTCAATCGCCTACCTGATCTTGTTTGTGGTTGGCACTATTGGTAACGGGTAAGCAGGTTACGAATTAATCCTATTGAGCCTCCTTATGCGAGCACGACTAAGGGTCTGGGATAGTTCGATTCAATGAACTTCAATCTGAAGGCACAGTCCACGATAGTTTTGTGGAATTCAATTTTAGGCGAGATTTAGTTTTAGGCGAGTAATGGAAGTGGTGGTCCAGAATAGTGCAAAAAAGGCGAAGAAAGCGCGAAAATAGGCTTATTCGAGAAATACATATAAGGCTTCGAAGAAGATGTAAACTTAGAGCTTAGAACGAGAACTTCATGAAAAGAGGGCATTTGGACGAGCTGTTCGAATGCGCGCTCCATTGCATACAGCGAATGCAATACGGTGCAAGGTGTGGGTCCCAGTGGGAATGGTGCAACCTCTACAGATTTTACAATTATCAACATCTCGTCCCCCTCGAGTGTGCGCGACGGCTAAGCTGGATTTGGTTGGCGCCTGTTACGCCCTCTCTTAACTGTTTTTCGGTCAGCCTTCAGTTAGACTATTCCTGGAGGTCGCAGGTTTATCTTAGGGATAAATCTCAGAGGCCAACTGTGACGTGAACTGTGCCTTCAAGGAAAATCTTTCATTGTTTGAGACTCAATGGATGTACACTTTCAGGATTGTGATAGTGATGATAATTAACGTGTTGACATCAATGCGAAGGACTTCAATGCGGGGCAAACGTCACAGCTTATCAAACACCAATCATGTATTTATCTATGTTCTAGGTCTGTTCCATCGCTTATTGTTACTTACGATTCTACTCTTCCATCAAAATTCAGGTTTTTTTTACGTTCTGCAGGCTATTCTCTTGAATATACGGCAAAAGTGTACAGCTGGAAGTCATGAGGCCTATAGAGGGTAGCCTGAGGACTGACCCATTAGCCGACTACCTTTGTATACTCCAACAAAAACATGCTTTCAAGCAAAAACAGGGGCAACACCACCCTCAAGAACATTCAGGAATTAGCTTCACGTGATGGGAGAGAACAGCTTATAGGAGGGAAAAAATTAAATTTTGGAATTTCTTGGACGTGAAAAGCAAGAATGATCGAAACGAAAACATTCCCCTGCCGTCCAATGTCATGAACTACCTGTTACTTTCATGAATTTGAACAGCAGGAACTGGTTCACAGGGGTTCCAAACCAAACTTCGTCGTTGCTCTCAAGATTCCTTAGCTCTGCTGTTTACCAAACATACAAAATGTTCTGGAGACGTCGACCTTGTAGTCCTATCTGTCATCCCATCACTGCTTCGCCTGAAGCTTCCCAGAAAAGAATTTAGCTAAGGATTTCTATGAGTGCCCATTCGGTTAGCATGAAACGCAGTGTAACAGGATATCAAAGGATTTTTTGATAACCGTCCCTATAATTGTGATTAGCACTGAAGGGGTAGAAGTGACCGCAGCATAGACAAACATCCAGCATGATTCTAATGCTTTAACATCCATCAAATCTACATCTCCCCCGGAATGGTTATTTGTTACTTCTGAGCTGACCCAATCTCCACATACTTCGCAGCTCCCACGCAGTGAGTCAGAGAGCGATCGTGGTACTCTCCGACTAGATCAACTTTCTATGAGTGTCGAGGCCGAGATTTTGGCAATTCTCTCGGGACCACTAAAACTGTTCCGGGTAGATAGCGTTCAAGTCCCCCAAAAAGAACTCAATGCGAAACAGAAGAGATCTGTACTCTAAGCATTCGTTCTAAACGTTTCCATTTCAGGCTTGTCATTCGTCGACCTGGTTGTGATACTGCACCTGCCGTTTCTAGTCGTCGACTTACTGAAAGGTTCAATTCCTACTTTTTGGTGGGAAAGTCATTCTTTGAATGCCACTGATTAAGGGCAATGGTTGTTCGGAGTAGCTATGTGCAAGCTTTATTGGTTCGGTGAGAGCATCAGCAAACTGCTCAGTTCTTTCATCATGACGGTACTCAGTTGGGATCGTTACCTTGCCGTTTGTAGCCCTGTCAAGTCAATGAGGTAAGGTGATTCTTGCAGATTTTGAGGTTGGGTTTTCACTTCAGCAAGATATGATTAGCTAACTATGATTTCCTACAGAAATTCAGCATACGTGATTTTTTGAGAAATTTCGAGTAGACAAGGGCTTTTATAAAAAAAATGCTTCGCCTGTAACGGAATGCTACTCAATCTCATCCGAGGGTTTGAGTTCTGTAGTGCTCAGAAGCACGGCGCATCAACAATGAAAATAATAGGCGCTGCATTAGCTGTGTTCACCACTTTTTCATTTCTTCAAGGTAGAATATGTATAGCAGAACTATCAGGAAGGTGTTTCGATTACTACGGGAATTTCAATAACCACCCGACCCTACTAGTTGGCTCCATTCATATGAAATTGGAAATGGCGAAAAGAGGGTCCTTCTTATTGCTTATTTTATTTTGCGGGATCGTCGTGGACAGTTCTTCCGTGAGTGAACATCAGTTGGGAGTCTGTAGGGATTAAGTCTGCCTTTTTTCTAAGACCTCCAGTCCACTACTGGAACCCTAATGGAACTCAAAATATTCCAGCTCAATAAAGCTGGCTGTTGCTGGCTAGTCCCTTTACCAACCCGTTTGTTGAACTCTTCCTTGCACATTTTCACATCAGGCTGTGAAGGTAACCAGGCTTAACGATGGCTCCGAATTGATGGGCGTTTGAAGTTCCTCCTACACATGTATCAAATCGAAGCAGCAGCAGCCGGAAAGGCATCTTGTTACAAGAATTTTCGAAGCAAACCATACAAGTGAGCATGGCACGTCTAGCAATTGAACCACTGATGATTGTATAAGGAGGAATTCTAGAAAAGTCAGCAGCTCGCTCGCATTGGCATGAAGTCCTCTGCGGAAGGATTGCCTGGATTTCAAGAAATCCCTTGGGAATAGGCAACTGAAATAATGAGGGAGTAGGACTACAGCTTATCGCCATAAGGCAAAGCAATCCATCACTAACATTTTCGGTTCCTCATTGTCCTTGATGATCTTCTCTGAAAACTTACGTAAAGTAGCAACTAGTCCTATTCTCGATAAAACCCAGGGGTTAAAGCTTCTTGAAAAAGAAGGTCGTTCTTCATTTAGGATGAAGTGACAGTTTTTCGCGACAACGACTTTGTGAGTAGACGCGAAATCCTGGTTGATGGTCTTGTTGCACTGAAGCTCTCGATTCAGTTGCTGCTCCGAGAACATATGGTAGTAGCCCTTGTTAATCTTGACCCCAAAACATGAAAAGAGGTTTTCCTTGTGTCACTCACAGCAGTACAAACCGTGATGTTGGTTGGATGCAAGTCAGCCACTCTCCTTTTGCGATCGATGCGTCGAACACACTGAATTTCTTGATGAAAAGGACTTCTCCGATGAAGAGATTTCCGCCAGGGAAGACCTCCCTCAAAAGGGGGGAGATCCCCCTAACAGCTTCCGAGTATCGTGTATGCTACTAATGGAAGCACAATGAGGAGGTCCTTTCTATTATATTCACGGTAGGCTCGATCGGATAAAAAATTCAAAGCAGCCAAACCTATTTGCGGATAATTACGGGCACCTTGAACACCACCACTCATAATCATGTAGTTGAACTACATAGCCCTCTGTCATTGGAAAGATCACTGAATTTTCTCAGATCACAATTGAAGGCCTCATTTTTTGTGAATTGTATATTATCGGAGCCCTGCTGATGTGTTTTCTGGAATGCTTTCAGCAGCGTTCAGCCGCCTACGAACATGCCTTACTAAGGCAAGGATGCATGTAATTCGATCATATGCTTTTTCCACAAAGCTTTGACTCACTCAATGGAACGTCCACACTGCCCTTTACCAGCCTGCCGGATGTAGTTTTCATGCTTCATTGAACACTATGTTCAACACGAACATCTGACTGAGTAAGGTGGGCCAGCCCTGGGTCACGCTGACGGCGGACGAGTCAACTAGGGAAGGAGCCCAATGAACAATAGGCAAAATCGGCGATAACATGCATCCATCCGTTGTCTTCAAAGTCACCAAGTGAGACTCGTTGACGAGAGGTCCGCCGTTCATTCTCAACATTAGAACGCACCACTAGTTCATTCTAGTAACAAATGGGAGCGAAAAACTGTTCAAGCAGCCCCCGTTTCTACGGATCGACGATATCGCTCGCACTTTGCAGTGCTCCGGGATAGACAAGGGATCCGTTTTGTTGGATATTTTTAGAGTGGCTACTTTTATATCTTCTGCGAAGACAGGCCGGTGACATTTGTGAGCATGAACATGTTCGTTTTGTATTCACCCTGATACTTGATCAAAATGGGCTCGTTCGAGTAAGGTGTTCGGCGTTAGTGATCTGAAAGTTCGATTTGAAACCATACGTAAGTCCAGAAACACCGTTTTTATGCCTCTACGGCAGGAACAGGACTGATCTTTCTCATCAATTATAATGAACAAAGTTCATTGTAGGTAGATAAGAGCGTATGTAGTGAAGACCTTTTTCGAAGTACAGGTTGGAAATAGTTCGTCGGTAGTGAAGAAAGCACGAATGTTAGCGAATTTCGAGAAAAATAGGGCTCCTTTAAAATAGTAGTGAAAGCAAACGTTGGACGAGATTACCATGACGGTAATAACATTTAACGGGTATTCGGACGAGATTTCACTAGATGCAATTGCGCAAAGAGTTGACTACGTCATGCCAAAATTGTTCAGTACTGCCTTTCTCAGTCGTTGTGGGTTTTAGCGAGTTGCTTGAGCCTCCTACATGCGTTTCCTTATGAATGGCGCAGCCTCTGCAATGCTGGTGGAACTCGTATGACGATACACATGATACAATTTTCAGCCTTTATAGCCCTGACTGGGCCATTTTCCAACCCGATAGCACCAGATACGGTGTACAAGGGAGCCTAGAATTCATCCCATGTGGAAATTTCAGAAGCCATTTCTATGGTAAACTATGCCTTCATTCAACCCATCAGGATCGGTATACATGTTCTGCATTTGGAATCATCTGTTCCAATCGCGAGTACAAGGTAGACAAACCAACGCACATGTGGATCTGTATGATGTTTTCCATGCTTTATAAAAAGACCTTTATTAATGCTAGGAAGGTGATAACCGGTGATTCCTCGTGATATTAGTCGCTCTCAAGAATTCTTGGAGATTCATACTTTTGAAGATTCGATTTGGATGTGAACAGCTCCCATTGAACCACAGCTCCGATATCGTATCAATATGCTTGAAAGTCTGCTTGTCCTGTTCAGGGTTCGCAGCAACTGCGTGGCCTTACTGGTGCTGCTCACGTGCTCGCTTCTCGCCGTTATTCTGCTGCTCCCGGTGCTGATTCAGTCAAGCGTTTTTAGAATCAACAAAATGAGCATGATGCCTCTATTGGAGCATTCTGAAGAACTGCGCCTATCAGGTATGAGCAACTTTGGCGAATCCATGACGGCGCTTTTTACTCAGTTGAATATGGATCCATTACAATCTGCTGAATAAGCGAACTACCAGAAGGGAAGGTGGATTGTTGCTCTTTCCAGATATGCAAGGAACTACTATTTCAAAGTGTGTATTCGATTCTGACGCAATGTTCACGCTCTACACATTCATGATTGGATTCGCACTGCCTGCCATTCTTATCACACTTTTCTACTCTCGGGTAAAAAGCACAACACTTCCTAAGATATCAATACTAATACATAAACGAAGAATATTCTAGGTGATTCATAAAGTACAAAAATCTTCTCGAAACATGCACGGAGGTCGAACGACTGTTCAAGGAGGGAGAGATCCTACTTCTACACGGGTCCAACAGGTGAGAAAAACCGATCACATTTGATGAGGAATCAATTAAGACTGATCTGTTGAGTCTATCACTTAATCGGGATGAGAAACCCCGAGGGAATGTTTTGTTACTGGCCCGTGGACACCCTTGTTCAACAAAGAAGAAATCTCAACAGGTTTATTGAGATGTGCCTCTTCTCAAAAAGGAGTTGAGCCATGACTGCCTAGATAGCTAACACTTCGGCCCAAAAGCTAGTGACTTTAGTTAAGTTCCCTTTTAGAATTACAAAAGAAAGTCCCTTTCAAGAAGTTTTCACTTCGAAACAGACGGGGTCAGTGATGTCCAGATAATAGCTGCTGTATCCTCTAAGGGCAGTACAAATTTAAATTACTCAGACGAGCTTAGCGCAGAGATTAAATGGATTCGCTGTTTGGCCATAAATGGGAAATAGAGAGGATTAAGAGTGGATGGAAGTAGACATTGAAGTAGCATCAATCATTTATGTCTGAAAGAGAATTTTTAGGTTACGAAGCGTATAGTGGCCGTCATTCTTTTCTATTTCCTTTGCTGGACTCCACAATGGACGTTGAACATCATGTCACAGTTCAACATGATTCACGTAAGCGTTGGCCATTCGAGCTTGAATTTTATTGAAGAATCACTTTGTCTAATTTGTGCTCTTGATTTGTTGGGTGTTTCAGGTGTCGTGGATGACACCAGCTCTATCAGCTATGTTCTTCGTTGCACACTTATTGGTGAGCTTTGTCTTATTTTACCCAAACAACTCTACATTATAACAATGAAAATTCTCCAACTTCTCTCTTGTTTTAACCTAGGCATAATAGGCAATGATCGGTAGAGATTAGTGCCCGTCTATAACCGACGATCCTTCGCCGTGTTTACCGCACTGCGGTTGTGTCTCATTGTCAGTAGCATTATAACGTGATCTTCCTTAACATAAATATAAAGGAGACAGAAGAAGTCTCACTCGCTACTGACAGTGGTCCACTGCGACAGCAAGTTTTTATATCCGCTTGAGCGGTGGAATCTCGGTGAGTTGTGCCTCGAATCATGGGTTCTAAATTCTTCGTTACATTCGCCGGAGGGTGATGCGCTATTAGGGTACAATGCGAATCATCTTGAACTGCTCTAGGCCTCTGAAAAAGACGTTAGCGTCGAAACCTTAGGCCGTTGGCTTGGATGGTTCCACCTAACAACCTCGCACCGCATAAGAATATTTCAATCAGCGAGAAATCCTTCCACCTAGGGCTTTGCTTACCCTCACAAACGTTCACCGTGGATGTCAGAGCAATTTTGCGATGATCGAACTTCAAGAATTAGCTCATTTGTTATGCTCTTCATCGTCTCTAAGTGAAAAAGATGTAAATGATTGATCAAAAGATGTAATTTGAGGCACCTTCACCTTTGATGATACAACAGTGCTCTCCATACAGCTATTTATTACGGCTATCTCCTGCGTGGGTGGTGGGGAGCCCTACTTAGATGAAAGGACCAGAAGATCCCATAATATGGGCGGAGGTGGTGTAGTAGCAAGTGGCGCACGGTGAAAATGTAGTTGGGGGTGGGGCCACCCATCCGAAGGTCAGTGTATCAAGAAATGAACTCATTCAAACGCGTTATGCCGTGTTATATCACGGACATGCCAGTTTTCAAATAAAGGCTTTCGTAGGGAAGGAGCACCGCGGTGGGTAAGTTTTCTTCCTTTTCTCTTCTTTTTTTTGCAGGAGGTAATCATTCCAGCCATCCAGGTGCTCCTACCCTACCTAGGCTTATTTGGGAAACTAAATTTTCTTAGCTGGAACCGCATAAAAGAGCTAAAGTGGTCGGGTCCCGTCATCCTCTACGCATCCGATACAGCGCTTATATAACAAGGACGAACACGTTAGGCTGAGTTCATTTGTTGATATATTGACCTTCGGATGGGTGCCCCCCCCCCCCCCAACTACATTTTCACCGTGGCGCACTATAACACGCGCACGGTCAAGGAATCGAGTCCCGGATCGATATCCGCATGGGCAAACCAAGCCTTCTATCCCTCAGGGATCCGTTAATTGGTACCAGACTCGCCTGGGAGGATAAAAGCACTGACTTGTACATCGGCTGTCCACCGCAATTCATTGTATAGGGCTCATACCCACTCATTACGCCGCTACGATTCTGAATGGAAGTCGAGTGCGGGGGCGTCCCATAATGGGTCTGTAATTAGGTTCCTAACATCTACATATTTGAACATACACTCACTGAACTACTTTGATTGCTCTAAACCTGCCCAATTCCCTTCCCTCGTCATTTCAGTTTGTGTAACTCATATCTCTCAGCCAATTCTTGGAATTATTGTGGCTGGGAAGACATTTGCTTCACCCTGTTCCTTTAACATCAGCGTATGCCATGAACTAAATCTGCAGGACAAAAAGTGCACCCTTGCAGAAATACTAACATTATTCCCCTCATGAGAGTCGAGACTGAAAACCGAGTGAATTATTTTACCCATTAAGTTTTCGTGGTCACCATTTCCAGTGAGAATAATCTGCTTGCACGAAACAGGAGTCCTCTGGACTTCCGAAGGGAGAAGCGATTCCTTCTTGACTTTGGTTTTTCTTTCGGTTTTTGGTTACAGACACGAACTGACTAACATTTCCTCAATAGCTACAGATCCTTTCAGTTGCGAAGAATCCTTCACATTCAGGTCTGCTTCAACTCAGCAGCGAATCCTGTGCTCTACGCACTGATCAATCGGGAGCTGCGTCAGCAGCACGTGATGGCGATGCAACGAAAGCGACAATCCTTCACTCACGCCACCCATGACGCTCTTGAGTTCGTCGCTCGGCACACGCACAAGTCTGCACTGGCCATCACTAACCTTTAAGCCATCACGAAACAGCTAGTCACAGCCGCTCTTGCCTTTTTCACATACTCATACACATAATGACTTCCGGGCGCCCTCCAATGTACAAGCGGACGGCTGTGACTAGCGGTTTCTTTTGTCAAAAAAGAATAAAACGAAACATGTCTTCGGAACAGACAGTCACGAAGAAAAAACCAAATCGTGAACTTTCGGTCTCCGGTTTGAAACTGATAAAGTTGTTGTCAATGGCCAGCGTGAGATCGTGAGATACTTTCCACTGTCCGTTTCGGAACGAAATCGCTTACAAGCTATTACACAGTTCTATCGCTACTTATTTCAAGGTTGTACGAAATGATCTCGGACATGAGGGGTGCATTTGGCCGGGATCGTTTCGTCTGCCCTCTATTCTAATTGTGCGCATGCTCTTCCCCAGCTTGTGTCAAAACTCTTTAGGCTGTTGATCTGATCTATCTTCATTTCCAATTCAGAATTTCGCAAAACCTCCCCCGTGGCTCGACGGCTGCGCTGAGCGTCGTCTCGATTGAGATAAAGCGAAATACTTGCTGGAAACGCATGAAAAGGAGGTAAGCGTTCATTCATCCTTTCTGTTCATATTCTCATCCGTGTCTTATTTATTTTTGTCGAAATTTCCGAATAATTTTTGAGTGTTTTAGTATAAAGTCTGTTCCGGAAATTGTTAATATGAATTCTCCTACAGGATGCTTTTTAATTCTCTATCTCCAAATATATAAGTTAAGTTTCTGTTGCCACACTGCTTTGCCGTAGAGCTGCATGACCTCTGCTGAAGCACTGACGATGTTCGTGCCAAAATTTAATAGTTGGTGTCAGGGGTGAAGCGTCATACTCTTTAGTTGGATCGTACGGAGGTAACTGGCGAGCCCTTCACTGAAAGCCGTCACTGCTTGAGGGTATGATTTTAGAGGCGGTAGGATCACGGACACAGCAACTACGAAGCTGCGAAAGCGTCAAAGACGAGCTTTCATTCCAAGCATGAGCACTGGAGGCGAAATGGCTGCACATACAGTGCGTTCATAAGTATAAGATCACCCTCAAATTTGGTGTTTACAGGATGAGCAACCAAGCAGATAAGACCACTATCAGATTAACCACCCCTGAATAACTCCCATGCACGGACATTTTTTTGAATCAACTTCTACCATAAGCTTTTTATAAATAATTTTTGAATTCTGCGCCGTTTCATAAGTATAAGACCACTTTGAGAGCATGAACAAAAATTATCGTTAGTAACGACAAAAAACATCTAGTATCCGATGTGTGTTCCTTGTTCCAACCCAACATCGAATAACCCACATGGCACACTCAAAACAAGATTTCGAAAGACCTCGCTGGAGATCTCATTCCAATATTCAAGTATTGCCTGACTGAGCTCTTCTATCGTCTGGAACCGACGGTTGTTCGCATGAATCTTCCTTATAATGATGCCTCACAGATTCTGCATTAAGTTCAGATCGGGGCTATATAGCTGGCTGGACATGTCAGGACTTCGAAATTTTGGGAAAGGAGTCAGCCTTTCGTGGAATGACTAACGTGGATCACAGCGTCGCTGACTCAGAGATGGCACCAGGTGCCACTTTAAAACTTCCTGAAAGCCTTTTGAGTCCATTTTGGATGTCACGAAAGCAAACTCCCGCCCGACACCTTTGCAGAAGGCACCCCGCACCATGACACCTCCTCCTCTGAAATAGCGACGACTAGAGTTGATTGGCTCTTTTCGTAAGTCATGCCAGTAGTAATGGTAACCATTGGGGCCTTCCGAATTAACTTTCTTTCCATCGAAATTTCTTTCATTTATAATTTGAACGAGTCTCTTCATTCAGTAGTTTTGGATACCGAGAGACCCAACTCCGATTGAACTTTGTTCAACGACAACGTCTTGTCCGAAATAATTCCTAGCATTACCCTCTCGTCATTCGCAGTTAGCTGACGCGAACATCCTGTCCTCGTGGGGCTATGTAGTCTTGAAATATCGCTCAACATTCTCCTCCTAACTGCCCTCGTACTGAGCCCTGTATCGCAAAAATTTTGAGTTAGTGCTTTTTTGTCTTTTTTGTCCAAGAGAGGATGACCTCCGCGAGGCAAAGTGCTATTGCTTCGAAACATATTTGCGACACATTCTCTCGTATACAGAACCCTCCAAGGGCAAACTCTGCTGTACCAGATTTCGAAACCTTCGTGCTGTCGAGATTGGTCCTATACTTATAAAACGGCAAAAAAAACTCGAAACTAATCTATGTAAATGTAAATATAAAACTTGAGCAAATCAAAGCAGGTGTGGGGTAATTGAAGGTAGTGAATCTAATGGTGGTGCCAGAAAGATATGTGTTTGGCTGCTTATCCTGTAAATACCAAATTCGAGGGTGATCTTATACTTGAGAAACACACTGTAGTAATTCGTGCACAGTGTCAGCCATGAAAAACTGATTCTAAGGCCATTATGGGGCTCTGAGCAATGAAGTGAGTCTTCCAGGCTCATGCTAGGTTGGAATTTGCGGTGTGGGTCAAGGCCAAATTTGAGGATGGTACAGTGTCCTAACGCATGACTGCCTCAAATGTCACTGAACAGCGTCAGAGGCCAAGAAACCTCAGCAGTAATGCAAAGCCAGCGTTGCATAGCCTGGTCGCTCGCGACAGCGGCAGGAAGTACCGAATTGTACACGTACAGTGACGCAGTACATCGCCATGGGAATCAACAGTGAATTGCCAAGGGTGAGCAACATAGGCTGGAACTGAAGGCAATACTCTGCATACTGAGGGTCATAGTTTGTATATTGTGAGGCTGCATAGCACCGTTCACTACAAGCTGCTACCAGTCATCTTAATGGCTGACTCATCTTGTCAGCGCTGGATAGATTGGGTGGAGGCCTCTGTATCAATGCGGTCTTGATTGTCGATAATAAGGGAGGAGTCTTTCCGAACAACCAAGCCTGATAAACATGAAAACAAAAAGGAAACAGAAAGAAACAATCAAAATCAATGAAAAAAATGCTGCCAAAGAAAAACATGGTGTTCTATTGGATGGCAGGGAGGCCAGCTGAGTACGGTAGCTGCAGTTTGGAACCGCGAGACAACCAAAAAAAATATGTCACATGCCGCCAAGCGGATGCGGGAGATCGGGTAGTAGTTCCGCCACCCTCGCACCCGTAAGTCGCTGATAGCCCTTCGACTTCAGATGAGAAGCGCTGGTTAACCCATCTGAAGCTCTTTGCGATAACCATAATCACTTTTTTGTCTTCCACAGGCTTCGAAAAAGAGGACAATAATGATGAAGGTGACCTGAACCGTGGGAGTTCGGAGAATCGGGACAATTCTATAACGAGTTGATTGAATTCCTGAGAGTCGAGAACTTTTTCTGATAGCTAAAAAAGGAACGGTTAGCCTTCTCTCTTTCTATGCTTATCTTTCTTCCTGTTTGTGCAAGGCTTGTCCTCTTCAAATACACTTGCGAAACTCTTCTTTGTTTTAAATCTGACCTCAATATTTTCAGTTTGTACGGCTTGAAGACATCCGTTCTACAAGTGAGCGTAAAGAAGTGGGTTTTTCGAAAACGTCTGACATCTATTCTCAGCCAGTGGCTGCTGTTCAAATATTCTATTTTGGATCTTGTGAGATCAAAGAAAAAACTTTATATAGTGGTCGATTCGCCCTAATTCTGGGTGTATTGCAGGCGCTCGCGTACCCCATCAGGCGCTTCCGTTCTCTCCGTTGAACCTCTCAAGGATTCGGTAGGTATCCTTCCCAATAATTTTATACCTTCGAACCGGTGCAGAGTACAAAAGTCTCATTGTCACGTACAGGGTTTCTTGTTTTTAGAAAAGTCGCGGCTACATTCAGAGATCTCCTCTCATAAGCTCCCGTTATCAAGTACTTTTCAGCTAACGACATCGCTGCCGCTGCCCCCTCCGGCATCTCAGATTCCCGAAATCATGGTGACGGACAGTGATGATTATCTTTAATAGATGTTTGGGCTTATATTACTTCGTTTGTGCTGTACCTGTGGCAGACAGATTGCTCTTGGGTGAGATCTCGCCTGTTTATTTATGTGAAAGCTGCCCTGACTTCGTTGCACTTAAGGACGAGGGTCATACCGCTACTAGAGCTGGTCAATTCATGTGGTACTACTGCAGTGATCGAGCTGGTAATAAATCTCGTCAACCGCTAGGGTGCTCAGGTGCTCAACATGTAGATTCCATTGCTTTGGGAACAATTGTCTTTTTCACCTGTGATTCTGGTACATAATAAGTCGATAGGCCCTACTTCTGCTATGCTTTGTGAATTTGCTGGAGCTCACTTTTAGCTTGATGTAAATTAATTAACTGCAACATTTCTACTACGCATAGCGATGCATGGGAGCTTGTGCAATGTGATACACATCGTTACAGATCTAATGAGAGTCGCTTTATGAGGTTGCGAAAATAGCATTCTCATATTTGTACTGATTATTCTGATGTGATTTCTGAAATGTTCGTTGTTGTTTGAATTTTATTAAGTATATGTCGTGAGGGGAATCGTTCTGTGATGATTCCCCTTCGAGCGTCTGCAGCTCAGGCACATCTCTTTTACATTGGGTTTGATAATTCGTTTTGAATAAAGTGCGAAAGGGGTTGACTCAAACCATTTTCTATACAACGTATTAGGACTTCACGTATAACCCAGTATCCAAAGAGAGTACGAAGGTGGGCCGATTTCTGTATAATTCGGCCTCTTAGATAGAAGATCCACAATGGACGAGAGGTGGATCGAAAGGAGTGGCTGAATCGTCGTGATTGTTTTCACAAGGATTCACGCGTGCTTAATGTGTGGAGTAGCTCTGGTTGGTTCTGGAACGTCATCGCATTTGCGGGAAATCCATAGAAACACAAAAGATATCTGTGGACATAAAACTAGTCTTTGTGATGCTAGCCAAGGTGAGATGGTCTGAAGAATGCTGATTCTGTTACTCTCGCTATATCGCTTGAAAACTGTGATTTACTGTTGATCGAATTTTGGTTAGATTCGATAGGTGAAATTGCATATCTACTCGATTCTCTTAACGCCTTATTTATTTATTTATTTATTAAACTCTTACAATACTGCTACTAATTCATGGTCAACCGACGGTTTGCGACGGATTAATCCGTCGCAAAGCGTCGCTTCCCCATAACTTCTGCTAAAGTGCTCCAATGAAGCTGTAAGTAAGACCATTGGGAAGCTTTTCTCGTAAAGAATCCAAATATATAATAATATTCTGGTTTTCTCGAATTTTTCGCCTTCCTTTTCGGGAAAAACGAAAATTGAGTCTCTCAGCACCTGGGGTGTTACTTGCGGATATGACCGCGTCGTAAACCCTCCACTTCAATTGAAAACATTGTTTCCGGTTCTTAAAAGGCCTGCATCGTGTTATAGTTGAGGAGAGCATAGAATCCTGATCATTTTGATACCCTTCATGACATAATCTAAATATTTTCAGCTAAAAGCAGCAGTGCAAAGCAAATATCTAGCTTTTTAGACATTTATTGTTTCCTTGAGCCATGTATTTCGTATGACGACCGTATGATTGCTTGTGGTTAACCCTGTCATGTCATGAATTTTTAATTTTTTTCAATTTTGCAACATCATTTTCATGGAGGTCAACGAGTGGGTGTTCGGCACCTGAGGTTCTTCCTGCAGATATAGCATAACCTTGAACTCTAAACTTCGATAGAAATCTTCATTCTGTGCTTTTAATGACATTTGGAATATGGAAACATGAAATCATGGTTGTTTTGATATTCCTAATGATACATTTCAAAAAATTCCAGCTGAAAACAGTGGTTTCAATGATCAACTTCTCGACAATTTGCTAGTTCATTTCAGAAGTGCACTTTCTCGGGAACGAATTATTCTGCATTTACTAAGACTTCCATTATGTGATCTGATATTCTGATAGTAGAAGGCTGAGTGTCCTACTTATCGGACTTGAGCTAATTGACCCCTCACCATCGATCTCTATTGGGCCATCGCCTTCGCTATTGCCCAGTCCATTTAAGAGTACGCCTGTTGACACATATTGATATGCAGCTGACAGAATGAAACGACCACATCATGATAAATACAGTTTCACTATGTATATGTTGTGTTGTGTTTTCACTTTGTATATGTTGTTTCACTTGTGCGGCCTTCCCATTTGACGTAAACTATGGGGCACTGACACTAGACACCGGTCAAATGAGCACAGAACAGCACACATTGCTTGCCGGCTTGCTTGCTTCGCCATTTGCAAGCGCTTTGTTCGACTAAGGATCCGAACCCATATGGAATCCAGGTCAGGTGCAAACATGATGCAAATGCACTACCGCTGCGCCATTGGCCGACTCAACATGTAAACATTTCAATCAACCATTCAGCAAGGGTTTGGGCTGGCTGCGGTAACAGTAGGAGAAGGTCGATCGATTTCTGACAAGTAAGATCACGTTGCGACATGATTCACTCACTATTTATCACACATCTATCACAATTCAAATATATATATATATATGTATGTATGTACATATATATGTTCGCCTGACTAATGGTTAATAGTGGAGCTAGTGACTTGACTTATCGATCTCCTTAGGACTCACTGTGTCTGCAAGGCCATGTTTTCTTGAGCCACGTGGGTGCAATCAACTCAAAGACGTCCTGTACTGTAGTTATATTCGACATTATCAAGGCAAACTATGCTGTAAGAAAGCCGAAATTTATAGTGTAAAGAAACGTCAGTTAAAGGGTAGAGTGGAAAGTTTATTAGACATGATACACGTCCCCTGATCGTATACATTCCGTAGCAAAGCTGAAAGAAATGGAAGCGTTGTAACCGTTGTAGTGATAGGAATGAGAGAATCATTCCTCTTTGAAAATGACCCTGAAACTGCAGGATCGTCTATAAAATTAAAAGTATTTGATTGGTCCATCTCGTAATTAAATTTAATACTGTTTGTGTTTTGAGCACAATGTGAGTTTTTAATAAGACTATTAGTGAATCACATGTCGTAACGTGGCCTGACTTGTCAGAAATCGATTAGCCTTCTCCTACTGTCACCGCAGCCAGCCCAAACCCCTGCTGAATGGCTGGTAGAAATATTCACATGTCGAGTCGGCCAATGGCGCAGCGGTAGTGCATTTGCCTCAAGTTTGCACCTGACCTGGATTCGATATGGGTTCGGATCCTTAGTCGAACAAAGCGCTTGCAAATGCTGAAACAACAGTGCTGTCAAGCAATGTGTGCTTCTCTGTGCTCATTTCACCGGTGTTTAGTGTCAGTGCCCCATAGTTTCCGTCTAATGGGAAGGGAGTACATGTTAAACAACATATCCACCGTGAAAACGCAACACAACATATACACGGTGAAACATTATTCATCATAGCGTGGTCGTTCCATTCTGCCAGCTGTATACCAGTATGTGTCAACGGGTGGACTCGGCAATAGCCAAGGCGATGGGCCAATAGAGATCGATGGTGAGGGGTCAATTAGCTCAACGTCCGATAAGTAGGACACTCAGCCTTCTACTATCAGAATATCAGATCACATAATGGAAGTCTTAGTAAATGCAGAATAATTCGTTCCCGTGAAAGTGCACTTCTGAAATGAATTAGCAAATTCTCGAAAAGTTGATCATTGAAACCACTGTTTTCAACTGAATTGTTCTGAATTCTATCATTACTATATCAAAATAACCATGATTTCATATATCCATATTCCAGATGTCCTAAAAAAACTCAGAATGAAGTTTTCTATTGAATTGGGGAATTTAAGGTTATGTTATATCTGCGGGAAGCACCTCAGGTGCTGAACGCTCACTCTTCGACCTCCATGAAAATGATGCTGCAAAATTGAAGAAATTGAAAATCCTTGACATGACAGGATTCCCCACAAGCAATTATACGGTAGTCATACGAAATACATGGCCCAAAGAAACAATAAATGTCTAAAAAGCTAGATATTTGCTTTGCACTGCTGCTTTTAGCTGAAAATATTTAGATTATGTCATGAAGGGTATCAAAATGATCAGGATTCTATGCTCTCCTCAACTATAACACGATGCAGGCCTTTTAAGAACCGGAAACAAAGTTTTCAATTGAAGTGGAGGGTTTACGACGCGGTCATATCCGCAAGTAACACCCCAGGTGCTGAGAGACTCAATTTTCGTTTTTCCCGAAAAGGAAGGCGAAAAATTCGAGAAAACCAGAATATTATTATATATTTGGATTCTTTACGAGAAAAGCTTCCCAATGGTCTTACTTACAGCTTCATTGGAGCACTTTAGCAGAAGTTATGGGGAAGCGACGCTTTGCGACGGATTAATCCGTCGCAAACCGTCGGTTGACCATGAATTAGTAGCAGTATTGTAAGAGTGCGCCCGGATGTGGCAGAAAGGAAACAAACAATAACATAGTAGAATGAACAAGTGCCGCTCACATAAAACTACGGCGGCTAGCACCAGGCAGTGAGAAAAAAGAAATAAAAGTTAAGAAAAGAACAGAATCAAATAAAAACCCAAAACAGAACAATGAAACTATGAGGCCACAACTCTATGAAAGGAGGAGACATTGCAAGTCACATCAAGTATGAACCCTCCTTAAAGCACGCTGGGGACGCAATGGAATAGTAGTAATTATTCTTCTTCATTCAGATTGGCGCCAGCAAACAAGCGATTCTTGAATTCTTTTGCCAGAGCTAATTTAAAGCCTGAAGCTTTCCCAACCTTGAAAAAGTCTTCACTAATGTTATTCCAAGGAAGCACAGCTCTGCAAGAAAACGAACCTCTGTACGACGCACTATTAGGACCATCTAAGCAGAGCCTGTAGGGATGACCTCTAGTGATGCTGGCGAACGGAGATACGCGAAACAGATCATAGAGCAAAATATCGGTTTCCTGGAATACAATTTTATACAAAAAGCCCAAATCGGCAACTTTCCTCCGATCCTCTAACGTTAGTGCGTCAAGAAGGGTGAGGCGAGTCACATATGGCATTCTAGACAAACCTTTTCGAGCGAAGATCCTGTAGGTGAATCGCTTCTGCACCTGTTCTCAATAAGAAATGCTTTGTACGGAGACCATACAGGCGTACAGTATTCGAGCAAAGGCCTCACATAAATGGCAAACAGTCTAAGAGGAGCTTAGGATCTCGAGTTTGGAAAGCACGCAATAAGAAATTAGAACGAAAGGTAGCTTTAGTTACCATTTCCGATATGTAACAATCAAAATCTAGGTTATCATCGTGAATGATACCAAGATCTCGAATGGAACTCGAGCGTTTGAGCGGGCAACCACTTAGTTTGAAGGTGATATCGGGATGGTTCTTACCCAAGCACATAATGGTTGATTTCTCTTTGAATATGTCAAGACCCCATCTTCGTGCCCATTCCTCCAAGGAGTTCAGCCCATCTTGTAGAAGCTCCGCATTGTTGATAGTGAATAACTTGCTATCGTCAGCATACATGGAAATAAAGACACCAGGCGGGAGGATTGAAGGCAAATCGTTAACGTATAGCAGGAAATTAGGGGGCCGATACAGCTACCCTGAGGAACTCCACTCGTAGTGGGGTACACATGAGACCTAACATCATTGATGATGATGGACTGAGACCTGTTGGACAAAAAGGAACGAATAAAGCGCAGAAGACAACCACTTATACCGAAACATTCAGACTTTTTAAGCAACAGTGAGATCGGGATTGAATCAAAAGCTTTTCTGAAATCAACAAAACATACCGACACGTAACTGCCTTTATCCAGCTCTTTATGCCAGTGGGGTGAAGTTGAAAGCAAGGCAGTAGTAGTGGGGCGTTTTTCGAGGAATCCGTGCTGAGCAGGATGCAGCAGATTTTTCTAGGTAGTTAGTGATGTGGGAACATAGAATTCTTCCCATCAAAAGCTTTTCTAAAATCAACAAAACATACCGACACGTAACTGCCTTTATCCAGCTCTTTATGCCAGTGGGGTGAAGTTGAAAGCAAAGCAGTAGTAGTGGGGCGTTTAGTGAGAAATCCGTGCTGAGCAGGATGCAGCAGATTTTTCTAGGTAGCTAGTGATGTGGGAACATAGAATTCTTCCCATGACTTTGCTGGTGCAGCAAGTCAGACAAATGGGTCGATAGTTCTCAGGCAAATTTCGAGGGCCTTTTTTATGAACCGGTTTGACTAGTCCAATTTTCCAAATATCAGGGCATTTGCCCAACAACAGGAACCTGTTGAAAAGCAGAGTAAGTGGACTGGCTAGACCTATAGCGGCATTTTTGATAAATATGTAAGGAATTTCATCAGGTGAGGTTGAGTATCTGTTTGGCAGCTTACATAGCGAATTATAGACAGACTCTGTGGAAATATCTACCCAGTCAAAGGTACGAGTGGGAGGGATAGCAGGGCTGGAAGGGACAAAAGGGCTTTTGTAAACCTCACGGAAAAACTCAGCAAACGCTTCCGCTTCGTCCCGATCCTCTCTCACAACCCTATTGTTGTGGAGGTCAGGGATTCCACGCGACACGTTTAATCTTTTATTACAATAATTGAAGAAACGTCGAAGATTTTTCTTTCTCGCCAACCTTTTTTCTTCTGCTGCAGCGAAATGAGCCACTGCACACTTGAGTTTACGAGCCCACTTATAGTACTTACGACGACCATAGGTACTTAAATTAGCATAGATCCCATTAACTTTGGCACGTAGTCGAAGAATATTTCTCGGCATCGCAATTGCTTCAATACCAGATTTAATCCTCAATATTGGAACATATCGTTGAATAAGGGAGTGGCAAACATCTACAAATTTTGAGTATGACTCAGCTGCAGTGCCCCCTCCTATGAGAGCCACCCAATCAATTTCACCCAGTTCCCTACAAATGCTTACAAAATCGCCCTTGGCAAAATTGGGGCGAGATCTATTCAACTGCGACCGAAAGGGGATAGGACTAGACAATAAAACGCTCACACAGTAATGGTCGGAGGTGCTGAGGGGGGACGTAAAACTTCAACCCTTCCGACCAAGCTGGGGTCAGATGTAAGAACAATGTCAAGAATGTTCAGGCCAAGTGTGGGTTCTATTACTACCTGACTAAGGTCGAATGATGCACAAAAATCCACGAAGTTAGCTGAAGAGGCAGTGCTGATGTTCCCACGATGACCTCGCGATGGCCAATCAATTAAGGGAAAGTTAAAGTCTCCCATGATCATTACGTGATTGGGACTCTTGAGGATGACAGCTGTCAAAAAGGCTATAAGCTCACTAAAAGCATCATGACAACAAGACGGGCTTCTGTAAACAGTGGCCATCAGTATGGGATGGGAGCCGATAAGCATCTCTGCAATGACCACCTGACAATATTCAGAGAAGTTTCTAGTTGCAATGCACCTGTGGGATACACCCGTGCGAACTGCAACTAGAACACCACCTCCAGGCTTTTCACCCTCTCGGTCGCAGCGATAGATAGTATATTCTCCTTGGTGACTGAGGGTAGCGTCATGAATTTGATGTGGCTTACACCATGTTTCGGGTACGAGGACTGCGAACGGACCCCGCGCTAAGACTAAGTCAAAGTCAGCAACTTTATTGACTAAAGAACGAGCATCGAAGAGAAATAACTTATTTCGTATGGGTAACTTATTGGGGCACAGCCTACCCTGAGGCGAAGAAAGGGGCTGCTCCGGGCCCACTCTTATTCCCTAGCGAGATATGGAATTAACATACTTCCCTGATGAACTTAGATCAGATCCTTTGGTCGCCCCCCTAAGCCCACCACTTCTTGAGAAGGGTTCGGACGGACTCGAAGGAAGCTGATCAGCGGTCGTGTCGTTCAGCATAAGTCATGCTTTTACGCACATGAACATTCTGAAACGACGAAGTACGCAAATTACGGGAGTTAACCAGGGCACAAACCAAAGCTTCTTTGACGGTAAGACAACCTTTACCAGACGGGGTCGGTCTTCATTCAATTTGCCTAATCGATATATTTCGACTGCCCTGCATTCTAGGTTGAGAACATCAAATATAGCACAGACCTTGCTTTCCAAATCTTTCTGCCTAGCAGAGGGGGTAAGATCGGGCGGAGCTCCCGGCACACCAGATAGTACAATACTTCTAGATCTTTTACCAGACTGTATGCCTTCAGCTATCTCATTAGGTATCTTGACAGTAAGTGCCATCACCATTTCCCTTATAACAGGATCTGTGCTGCTCAAGAATAGCACTCAGAATTTCAGCGACTGAGAATTTAGAATAATCAGTCTGAACTGCACTAATACAACTAGTATCCTGATCCTGACTGGGAGTAACAGATTTTGCACTCTGAGATTCTTTGCCTTTTCTTAACCTTTGCCTGGTGAGCATGATGTGGACTTTGTACTTTGACCCGGAGTCAATAATCAGTAGGAGCAACGCAACGAAAAATAAAACCGAAACAGGGTTTAAAAGAAGAACCGACTCAAGAAAGCGACTCACGGAGACGGCAAGCACTCCACGAAGTAAAACGCGTCGAACTAGTACAGTTGAATAACAGATAAGAAGAAGTAGACTGCGAAATAAACAGCAAATCTCAAAACAGTGAGAACAGGCCTCGATGACACTGCCGCGCGCCACCACGGCAATAGATCGACTCACGGCACTAGATCGACTCAACGGCATAAGATCGACTGACGGCACTAGATCGACTCAACGGCTCTAGACTTACTACATTATACTTACTTATAATACATTTAGCCGTGATAGAGTCCATAAAACGGGAGTTGGTATCGTTGTACTCCTTAAGAACGCGTCTCCGTTTGGAACTAATTTCTAGAAGTCTTCTAGGGATGCGTATGAATTTTTACCCAAAAATATGACTTTTTTATATATTTTATAACATTTTTTATTTTCTCCTGCACCACATCCTGTAATTAGCAAATTCCTCTCAACTAAGTAGCGCTATTGTTCCTCGCTCGATAAATTGTACTGGGCAATTTCAATCCATACTAAGTGGGGTAACGAGAGACAGGTAAACCAAGTTTTATATGGCATATATTATCAAAACGTTAAAACATTTTACGGCTCTCCTATTCTCTAACAATCGAAATAGAGAAACCTTTCTCGGACTTTGGTTTCCATAATGCTCGCGGACTGTCACAGAAGTTAGGAAACGGCTCCCCTCAACGGCAGTGATCACATGCTCTTGGTTTCATTCACTTTGATTCTCCCATGACCGCTTGGAAAAGTGTTTGCCTTGTTGCAGCTTACTACCTTTGAAAACTACTAGATTGATGCGGATTGGTTAGATTGCTTTGCTAGTGCTTTCACAATTGATGAGATGTAATAACATTTTGTCAACATTTCCATGATACTACGGAGCGTTTTGCGCCAACTAGTACATTTGAGAATACTCCGGTAAGATTAGCATAAGCACGAGCTCCCACCGCACAACGCACTATCTGCGGGAATCTCCTATATATATAAGCTGTACCGGAGTTGCTGAAGGGATCGCCTTTTCCAGATCTTCAACGTTTGGACGCGGACGACGGACCACAACGCAAACTCACTCGCTCCTCGTCTATTCCTCGCATGTGCTTGCATTCCTATTTGTGAATAAAAAGTATAATTTCGCTCTCTGCTCCCACATCAGCGGGGCACGAATCACATTGAGCAGTTCCGGTGATCTCGGGTTAACTACCCACTGCCACTGGGTTCCGATGAATGATCGTGTTGACTCCCAATTAGTGTTCAGAAGGCGCCCCAAACAGCAACCAGAATTTGATGCCGCAGTACGTTGTTTAGTTCTGCTGAGCGAATTACCTCAGCAATGAGTAGAGTGTTTTCAAAAATGTAATGTAATGGTAGAGAATACCATCGACAAGTACCATGATTGTTTCGAAAAGAAGATTCTGGACAATCGAACTCTTTTCGAGCATGATTGAAATACTTTTGTGCCATGTGAGGTTGTTAGGTGGAACAATTTATTTAACCAACGGCCTGACGTTTCGACACAATCGTCTCCTTCAAAGGCCCAAATGCAACTCGAAATGATTTGCACAATATCCAATAAGCGCGTTATCTTCCCTGATTAAAAGTATTTCAATTCATAAAAAACTACGCCGAGGTTGAAGCAAAAGAGAAGTTGGAGTCTTCTCAAGCAGTTCCGGTTTATAGGCTCCTGCATCAAAGACAAAATGGGTATCCCGGGTTCGATCAGAGGTAATGGCTGCACAGTAATAGAGATAAGCTGAAGTAGAGCATCTAAATTATCACTCCATTCCTTCTGTTTTTGCGAAATGCTTCCCCAGATTGTCAATAAAGTTTGGTTCGGTATAGCATAACATTTAGAGGACTTTTCTGGGTTTCTATCGAATCGGAGGCTCCTTTTCGTTGGAAAATGTCTTTCGTAACTCCATTGCCGAAGAAAGCGTTTAGGTCTAAGGAATCGTGGCTAAGCACTACTACTTTCTCTGCAGAGACCCTAAGAATTTCAAGAAAGACGCCGTGGAGCGCACATATACAGTCAGAGCATTTTTAACTTGATATATCACATTTCTTTTTCCTGAACAGTATTACCTTCCTACGTCTATTTTTTGGTCTCTGATAGATATGGATGGTTACATCCTTTCTTTTTAATGTTTTCACTTCTGTATATGTTGGTTTTTATTATGGCAGTTATTCAGTTTTTCTTTTTCTCATTTCCTTTATATCCCTTATACAATCCTTCGGAATTTTGACCTATTATGTTTAACGTTGTTGTATCTTTTGTTATCCCTTACTCTACTGATGAGCGCGGAAGGCTTTCATTCTCAAGTTTGCCTTACGCCTAGGGTACAAGCCAAGCGGAAGTCGAACTAAGTCTTTGATCTATCTAACACCTCTTCCCCTCAATTTGAATATATTTGTTTTAAATGCCAACATTTATAGTAATTCATTGAAAATATAATATTATCAATATTTAGTAGCTTGAGGGAAACCCGACGCTATAGGGTATTAGTACCTATCACAGGGGTTTTTATAAATTTGCTCTTTCGCATTAGTCATTTTAATACATCATTCCACATCTCTCAAAACACAAATACAATTATATTTAATTACAAGATGGACCAATTACTTGAGGGTCAGTTCCAGAAAGGCGGTAATTATCTCATTCCTATCGACTGGTTACAACGCTTGCATTACTTTTAGCTTTGCTATTGAATGTGTACGATCAGGGAACATGTATCATTCCTAATACACATTTTCCATTCAAGCCTTTTACTGACGTTCCTTTACACTAAAAATTTTTGCTTACTTACAGCATAATTTGCTTTGATAATGACGAATATACCTACAGTACAAGGCGCCTTCTCATAGGTTGCGCTCATGGGGCTCAAGAATACATGGCCTTGCAGACACAGTGAGTCCGATCGATAACGAGGGGTCAAGTTACTAGCTCCACTATTAACCATTAGTCAGTCGAACATATATCCATGATATATATAAACCGCTAACTTTGTGTGTCCGTTTGTATGCCCGTTTGTGCGTCCTTCCAAAAGTCACGTAGGCAAATGATTAAGTGCGTTATCAATCAAGCGGATACATATATTTCATTAGATGAGAATCTAAGATCATTAGCGGTCGGATAGGTCTTGCCGAAAGTGATATCGAAGCGAAGAGGAATCGTGATCTTTCATTGAGTTACAAACTTTGCTGGGAGCGATCGTAAAAAGCGTTCTCCTGACTATTTACTGTCATGCTAAATCCCTATACTATGGACGATTCAACTAGCGGTTCCCAGCCAACTGAGGGAAGAGAGAGGTTAGGCTTCGTGGGCAAAAAAACGTTTTGTTCTCGAATAATTTTTATCAAAAGTACCTTTGCATTTAACCTATTTTCCAGACTAGACGCGTATTTTTCTATAGAAACATAATCGAAAATCCATCAAATCCATAGGAATCTAATCTAATCGAAATCTCCATTTTTAAATGTGAATTTCGCTCACAGATGCGCACTCCACTTTCCACAAGAACTTTCCACTTCATAATACTTGAGTAGCTAGATGAAGGGAAAAACTCCGACGAAATCTACACGACACCTTATCATATGTGAAGCGCTTGCGTCTGATTGTTTGTTTGTTCTTTCAATTGTACAGAAATTCGAATTACCTCAGGATGCATCTGCATGAGTCGGTCAAGTTTGGTATGGGTTGGGCATAGGGCAAAACCAAAAGAGCACATTTGATCCACCTACAGGGGTGGGAGATGCACAGGAGTGGGTGGTGACATGGGCAGAACTTCTCAAATATCCATGATATATATAAACCGTTAACTTTGTGTGTCTGTTTTTTGTGCGTCCGCCACGTAGGCACGATAAGGATTCAAGTAAAATAACACGTGAGCTTTTTGGAGAAGTAATATCCTACTTATATAATCGGCTAAGTGTGTCTGTTGGTGTGTTTGTGTGTTTGTCTGACCTGAAATTCATAACTCCTGTCCCACTGAACCTAGGGCATTCAAATTTGAAAGAGAGATAGGGGGCAGGATGGGAACACTGATGGCTCATAATAGGAAGTGGCAACTATCGTTAGGAATGAATAAGGAACCCTAGAAGGCAAAAGCCTCAGGATCTCTAACTACCTTCGTATTAGCGATGAAGCCTTGGCACCTTAATAGGTGGTGTGGATGCGAAGGGACCGCAAATGTTTAGCAACAGGGACTGATAACAACTGATAGGACTGATAAGAAACTATAGAAGGCGAGAGCCACTAGATCGGTAACGCACTTTCTGTCAATAATGGAAACTTGGAATATTAATAGGTTAAGCAAGATGTGATAGGATCGTAGGTACTCGGTGAAGGGATCAAGAACGGTTGGTGCCAGGCCAGGAGCTGATAAGGGCTAATGAAAACCCTCGCAAGCGTAGAGCCACTATAATAAGGGCATTAATAGTGGTGCCTTGACAGTTTGGCGTGTGACGTGGAGTATGGCGAGATGTAGACGACCGATGATAGGAACTGCTAACAGCTGATAGCGACTGATAAGAGCACTTACCAATTGAACTTAACCGCAATGGTATTTACGATGTAGTTATGATTACGAGTATTATATAGATTACGACCGCTACCCAGCAAGATTTGTAACGCGGTGGAAAAACAAGGATGTTTGATGTTTTGATATCATTTACGACAAAGCTCATCCGACCGCCAATAATTTGGGATTCTCAACAAATGATGTACCCGTGGAGGAATGAAGGTCCAGTGATAACGAAATCTTATAATAGTGTTATTATCAATTGAGAACATTTGTGAGTACTACGCAATTCTTTGGTTGCCTATCAGTCAAACCTTAATGGTTCATTATTTTCAAGATGAGGAGCAACCGATTGATACTTTTAACCGTAGGCGTATGCGCGGGCATGTGGTGCACGCATTGTGGCGTGCGTAGCCCAACTGGTATACATATATAATATATGACCTGACAGGTCAGAAGTCGATCGGCCTTCTCATACTGTTACCGCAGCCAGCCTAAACCCCTATTAAATGGTTGATTGAAATGTTCTAGAGTTGATCCGGTCAATGACGCAGCGGGAGTGCGTGCGTCTGTTTGCAGCCGACCTGGATTGAATATGGGTTCAGATCCTCAGTCGTGCACAAGCTTTCGAATGCTGAAACAACATGCTGGCAAGCAGTGGGTGCTTCTCTGTGCTAAATCGGCTGGTGTATGGTGTTAGTGCTGTCACATCCGCAAGTAAAACCTCAGGTGCTCAGAAGCTCAATTTTCTTTTTTTTTGGGAAGAAAGGCGAAAAATCTGAGAAAATCAAAAGATTATCACATATTTGGATTCCTCTCTAGAAAAGGTTTCCAAAGATTTTACGTTCAGCTTGATTGGAGTACTTTAGCGGAAGTTATTGCAAAGCGACGGTTCGCGTTCGTCGGCTCACTATGACGTCTTTTACGGAGACATGAAGTTTCACTGGTGCACAGGGATACGTTAGTCTAAAAAAAGTATACTAACTTTCCTCTCATAGCCTTTCTAACAGTTACTACTAAGAACTTATCACCGCAGTTCAGTCTTCAGCCTCGGCTGAAGCTAGCAAAACAATATCCTTTTGTTTCATTATCCCAGATCTTAGTTCCTCTCCTTCTGTTACACTTAAAACTCTTTAAGCGATGCCCCATTCCACTCCGGCATCTCGATGCACAGTCTCTTGCTGATACAGCTGGCTTTGGTGCCTTAATAGTTTTTTATAGTAATGCTGTTATCAGTTTGTTATCATTATGTTACCAGACTTATCAGAGACTTTATTGGATTTCAGCTTCTTCTATTTCCTACTTTATATAATTCGCTAAGTGTGTCTGTTGGTGTGTCGGTGTGTTTGTGTGTGTGTTTGTTTGTGTGTGTGTGTGTGTCGGTGTGTGTGTCTGACCGGAAATTCATAACTCCTGTCTCCGTGGACCTAGAGCGTTCAAATTTGGAAGGAGGAAGGGGGGCAGGATGGGAACACCTATGGTAGGTGGCAGGACCGGACTCCGTTCACAGGGAGCGCGGCGTGCGCGTTAGAAATTTTGGGCCGCAAATTCATAACTCCTGTTCCCGTGGACCTAGAAAGCTCAAATTTGGCAAGAGTACGGGGGGCAGCATGGGAACCCTTATGACAGGTGGTAGGAGCAGACTTCACCGACAGGGAGCAGGTTGTGCGCGATAGAAATTTTAGGTCGCAAATTCATACCTCCTGCTCCAGTGGACCCAAAGCGCTCAAAATTGGTAGGAGTACGGGGGGCGGCATGGGAACCCTTATGACAGGTGGTAGGAGCAGACTTCACCGACAGGGAGCAGGTTGTGCGCGATAGAAATTTTAGGTCGCAAATTCATACCTCCTGCTCCAGTGGACCCAAAGCGCTCAAAATTGGTAGGAGTACGGGTGGCGGCATGGGAACACTTATGACAGGTGGTAGGAGCAGACCCCACCCACAGGGAGCAGGTTGTGCGCAATAGAAATTTTAGGTCGCAAATTCATACCTCCTGCTCCAGTGGACCCAAAGCGCTCAAAATTGGTAGGAGTACGGGTGGCGGCATGGGAACACTTATGACAGGTGGTAGGAGCAGACCCCACCCACAGGGAGCAGGTTGTGCGCAATAGAAATTTTAGGTCGCAAATTCATACCTCCTGCTCCAGTGGACCCAAAGCGCTCAAAGTTGGTAGGAGTAGGGAGGGCGGCATGGGAACACTTATGGTGGGTGGCAGAACCGGACTCCATGCAAAGGGAGCTGGGCGTGCGTGAAGGTAATTTTGGGCCGCAAATTGATAGCTCCTGTTTGCGTGGAACTAAAGCGTTCAAATTTGGTAGGATCACACTTTTCGTATTACCAGTGGAACCTCAGCATACTAATAGGTGATGCGGGATATGACGGGATCGTAGGTACCGGGTGACAGGAACTGATCATAACTGATGAGAGAAGATAAAGGACCTAAGAGTGCCACCTACCGATCGAAATCCTAACATCTTCGGTATCTACGATGTAGCTTTAACCGTTCAGTATGTTTCATTCGATAAGACGAGATGGTAGAGCAGGGTGACAAAAGTGAGTGGTAAGTGCAGCGATAGGGACCCATTAGGGCAATACGATACAATACGATAAGCAGGTTAGAACTTTGTTGATTTCTTACTATTACATTACGACCGCTATCTAGCAAGGTTCGTGATTCAATGAAGGATCCTCCTTGCTCGTTGTCATTTGCGACAAAACTTGTTCGACCGCCAGTAATCTAGAATTCTCAACAGATGATATCTTCGTAAAGAAAAGGGTCCATTGATAAAAAATATCTGATAACGGTGCTATCATCACTCAGAACATCATTGCAAAGATAGAGAGCAAAAGTTCGAGACTTTCAATCGAGGGCGTAAGCACCGACTTTAACCTAATACCATTTGCACTGCCCTGTTAGTCCTGTGTCAAATTTCGTGTACAGGAAACTGCCATTTGTTTCGATTTCTGTTGTGTTAAAGAAGGCTTTCGAGCTCTTTTTACCTTTTCATACTCTCACTCAGCTAAGCACGGGGCTTTCAAAGGAAAAGGAGAATACGAAGTGTTATTTACACATAACAAATTTCTCACAGGAAGGGAAAGCGCCCGGCGTAGCCGGGCGAACCCATAAGAAGGAGGAGAGCCTGGCGTTAGCCGGGCGATCCGACTGGTATTTTTATTATTGGGTTATGGAGTGGTGATATTTTACTGGTTAACATTCTGCTAATTACATCACAGGTACGTTGGTTTCATTTACTTCCATCCCTTTTGACATAAGTTTGGTACCGGTAACGCGCTCTAACTATAACGAGTTAACGATGTTCGACTGAGTATCAAACTTAGGTTTTTCTTAGATTGTTATTCTTGTTACTCATATCCTATTATCTCTTGTCTTTGTCGCCTTTAATGTTATTGCTTTTTTTGTTCGTTTTGAGTCGTGTCCTTACTGATGGGCCTCGGGGTTGGCAAAAAGCAAAGTGGTTCGTCTGGATATAAGAGGCGAAAGGAACCAATAAGTTAGTTTTTGAACTAATGTGTTTTAATTTTATTCCTTTTTTTAATTTGCGACTAGACTGTTGATTCTTGCACCTCGAGAGCAACCCGTGGTAGAGAGTCGGCAGTTCCGTCCCACGGGAAACTTTATAATTGATTGAATTTTATTTGGGCAATTGCCTCACTGTCACCAGTGGTGATTCTATGGACCAGTGGTCCCCTTTTTTGCGTCAGTGACGTTTTTCTACTTCTACTTGTCTCTTTTACTATTAACGCACTTGTAATAACGCACCTGTAATGAAACATTTATTAAACAACGCATAAACAACTTTGATTTCTTGGATTTTTTCCCGTCGTTCACTGCTCTAATCTTCCTATTTTTGTCGATGGTGCTTGCGATACGGATGATTCTCTTTTACGAGTCAATCTTTTTCCCTTAAACATCTAGATTGTTTTAGCATTTACAGGCTATATTATTATTAATGATACTAACCTTTAATGGAGTATCTATATTATTGATTGCGACATCCGTTTTATCGACATGTAGAATTTCCTCAACGTTACTGGAGCCCCAAGTCAGCCTTTTTTTCCTTAAATACGTTTTTCTTACACTTTTTACTGAAACATCCTAGCCAGTGTTTTTCATCTTACTTTGATTACTCATACACTCACGTTCATTGCTGACAACTCTGCCTTAGTGAGTAGATCATTTATTGGTGTGCCGCTCCAGTCACTATAGTCTAGGCCTAATCTAATTGCTAATTCAGTCGAGCGTATTCTCTGTAATGCATGTATTTTGAAGTTATTATACTGTTAACATATCTCATAATTTAACTAAATATTGACTGTTGCTCTATGGCCTCTCCCAATGGTTAAAAATCCATTCTTCACTAACATCTCCGGAACTTATTTTTTTGCTGCGCGCATACCTCCTTTATCTTTCTTCGTAGATATAACCTGCGATCATTTCTTCTTAATCACGTCCTATACTTTCTTATATATGCTACCTATGTCTAATATCCTTATATTAACTTGTAATTATTAACATTCATGCCCTAAATTTTCAACGTCGGCTATTTTAATAGTTCGATTCCTAATTATTTTTACACTGCAGTTGTTTTTACGATTATAGCCATATAGGTTCTTTTTCCGCTTTGTGAAAAGAAATCCCAGAAATTGGAGCTCATTTCTGCCTAAACAAAATTTGTGAATCGAACACATAATATTATTGTATGCTTGTGTTTTATAAATAACTAACTTACTCTGAACGAAGTGGAATCTCCATTGCTCCAAGCTCCTTTTACCCAGCTCAAAGGAGTTTCCTTTTCATTATCATATCTTAATTATATAAATATCTGCTTTTGTTATTTAGATATATTGAACTATCAACTTAGTTTACTATTTCGTTTAAAAATTTGTTTACAACTTCCTTTGAAGTATTCCCTTCAACATTCGGTACAAATAATACCCTTATTTGTTTTGCGAGTACCGATTGGTTAATTGGTTCCTGCTGCCTGTTGTGCCTCACATTCTGATTGACATTGCAAACGTCGAAACCTGGGATCTAAAGAAATACTATTCCCCATTTCTAATAACATTTGATGCTAAGTAATTACTAACAAAAATAAATAAACATACCGCGTACATTACTAAACACACACAAAAACGGAACCAAGACCAGTACCCTTGATAGAAATAAGGATATCTCTGTCTACGCGGTTTATATGCTAATTCGGCACATTTATTGGCAGGACCTCATATGCCGATAAATGGAGATCACTAATTGGCCTACCATACATATGGGGGTTATTTTTTTTCAAGTATGCTGCTTATATGTTTTACTAATTATTTATCCTCTATTCACATATTAGACAGTAGTTAATGGCTAACCATTTGTTTTTCTTCATTTTTCCTTTTTTCACATATTTCTGCATTCTTCACAATTCACATATTTTACACATTTAGTTTCTCATCTCATCTCACTTACTTCTCTAATCATTCAACTCACTCATCTTTCATCACTTAATCGTTTTTACAATCATTTAAATTTATATGATATATTATATATATAGTTTAATGTAAAAAAACAAAAAAAAACTCTTTGAAAAAATCTTTAGGCATTATTACAGTTCTTCAAACATTATTTAGATTTTAAAGAGGACCATACCTCTTGAAAAATAGGGACTAGCACTGATGGAGTTTATAGAAGTCAAAAATGGCAAGAGGGGTCAATTTCTGGCGCCTCCAGTGCTAGTCGTTCCTTAAGGAACATGCAGGGAGAGCCACCCCCTGGGCAGCAGTCCTGCCAAACCTCAGGGAAGACTCCTCTCTGTAGTTGGGTTGGACCACCCAAATATAATACTTAGATTTACGGTCAAAAAACAAAAATGTCTTCAATGCTGATAATTATTATTGTAAAAAAGAACTCATCAAAGAAAGAGAGTAAGCCAATAACTACTGTATATCGGATTTTGGTTACAATAACAGAGGATACAAATGTAATAACAGAAAATGTAGAATGTGCAGTATTTCAAATAATAGTGAATATATTGTTTCCAATGTTACCGGTCTACTTATAAAAACATATAAAGGGAGTAAAACTAATTGCAATAGAAAAAGTGTTATATACTGCATTACTTGTAATCAATGTGGTATGCAGTATGTAGGGATGATTATAAGGAAAATCAAAGAAAGAATTGCAGAACATATTCCACTTTATACAGTGCGTCGCAAAATGTTACAGCCACCTCTAATTTTCCCAAAAGCTCACAGTATATGATGTTTCTGAAAAACTGCCAAAGTAGAAATTGTATCAAATTTGAATTGCAATTCGCACATTATCACCAAATTCCAGCTCAAAAACACAAACATTTTTTTGGTCAATTTTTCAGTGAAGGGTGCTTTTCCAACGTCGCAAAATGATACAGCCACTTGATTTCTTCGTCGTTTTTTAGTTCGACGCAACGAAATTGCTTCGATTATGTAATGTTCTTCATTTTCAGGCAATGGGGAGAGGAAGCTTGCTTTCGGATTTCGAGAAAGGTCAAATCCTCGCGAAAAAGAAGCAGGGGTTGTCAAATCGCAGAATCGCTCGGAAAGAAAGAATCGAATCGCAGATTTGGGTCGACCTCACGCAGTTGTGGATATCATCAAGAATCCTGAAGAATATGGAACCAGAAGAAGTGCTGGACGTCCTTCGCTCCTTTCCGACAGAGACAAGCGCCGTATTTTGAGGTAAGCGTCGTACTCTACCAAGTCTTGCATGGAAATCCGATCTCACTGAACCTCAATGTCTCAAAGGACACTGTTTGGAGGGTCATCAGAAAGTCTCACTTCATCCTCAAGAGGAAAATGCGTAAGGCACCCTTCATGACAAAAAACATCGAGAAAATCGGGTCGCTTTCGCCAGAAGGTGCAGCCGAACCGAATAGAATAAGGTGTTCGTCACATCTGCGTCAGCTACTGTTTGGCAGTTTGATCACCAACGCACTGATAGACCTTGGAAAAATCGGGTTCATCAGTTGCTCTTTTCGTTACAGTAATTTCAGACATAGTCAGTTTTGAAACTTCGGAGCGGATGGACAACTGGCTAGAACACTTCAGCTTTAGCGACTTAGCAGGGTGCGCGATTTGCACAGCGTATCGATTACTGAACTTAGCTCTCTGACGGAAACTTTACACGAGCATCCAGTCGAAGGACTGCAGTCAAAACATCGAAATATATAAATGTGTAGTTGTCGATGCTGTTGACCAAAAAAGACGAGAATACCACGCTGTATGCTTTTGAACAATATAAAAAGTAGTATGTACAATGTGCTAGTATACCTGGAGCTATAGCACAACCGACAGCTGACAGCCTCAGAGTAGTGCGTGAATGAGTTTAGCTAATGTAGATAAGGCATGAAATTTTTGAAAACATGTGCTCGTAACTTCAAGGGAATCCTCGGAACTTCGCCTCGTCCCGTCAGATCAAACTAACGGACGATCCTATTCAAGGCCAATATCATCGAAAACTAGGCATCGCGCTTTCACTTCTCAACATTCCCATCCTGCTACATCCACGAATTGATGTGGTTTCTTATGTCACTTCCGTTTTCTTCTCTCATGCATCCGCTGCTCACCATTGACAAAAAATGTGATGTACAATCGGATGTGCACCTTATCCGACTTCTGCACTTAGGTGCCACATCATCGGATGATAAATAAATGTTCTGCAAACAGCTGATTGGTTCAGGTGACTGCATTGTCAAAATTGTTCTGAGCGCATCTTCAATAATGCTTTTAGGACAAGATCTCATAGTGCCGCCCTGAGGCTATGCGATACGAGCTTATAAAGCAATGTTCAAGGAGTCAGAAGGTTATGGGACATTGATTACCATGAAACTGGAAAGGATTCCTCGAGCTACAAAACCTTGGATAGGGTTTTGAGGAGAAATCACGTTAACTGAAGTCTGAATTTCGACATCATTTCATCTTTGACTATCTAAAGGTCTAATACCTTGATATTGTATTCCTTGTGTGTGGGAAGGAGCAGCACAAGGAAAATCAGAAAGCGTTTTGTTCACTCTCTGGAACATAACGGAGGAGCCATGTGGAGAATTTAGGCATTACTTCTTCTTGTAAGCCAGAATAACTCTTTGAACAAAAGCGCATCAAATCCACATATTGTGAAGTTAATCTGTGAGGAGCTGTTCACAACGCAAAGAGCTGAGCGAATCATCACAGGGAAGCGCTAGGTGCATCACAAAAGCATAAGAATTGTGTCATTACACATTCTTGTAAAATAACAGATGGTCGTTGTAGGAGCAAGAAGGCGGTGGGTGATTTGAACTTAAAATTGTTTGCTTTAGGAGTAGATGGAAGTCTCAGATGCTAGTGTCGCTAACTATCAGCACTACCGCTCCCAGGCGAAAATCCTGATTGGTGCAAAATACGGTCGGTAGATCTCAGTTTTGCTTTTCTTCAAAACTAGACTCAGCTCAATTCGTTTTCATTTGAACAAACACTTTATGACTGATCTTTTTAGTTCTCTGTGGGTTCCATCTCGACTGCTTTCAATAATGTTTTTTGCCATATTGTTTAATATTAATGGTTCCCACGTCACTGGAGTCATTTGGACAAGGCAGCATGTCAAAGGGAACACTTGTGGGGTTTCGATAGCATCGGTAACAACTATGTACATATCTGGATAAAGTCAGCCTAGCTCCCTTATCATTTTGACAGCCATTTCGGATTCTTCACTTGTACTCGTTGCATCATCTTATCCAATTTCACTGTCTATTCACTTACGTCAACAGAGATTCTGCTGATTATCTGTGTTTGGGGAGCTTTCGTCAAATTTTCGATAGTTTGGGCTCTTGTGATGGAGAAACGATCAATCATGGAATGTTCAGCAGTTTGGTCACCTCGTGGTCAAAGGATTCACACTTTGTTAGATTCCCACTTTGTCTTCTTCACTCCCTGAAAAACTTGGAAGATCGATAAAATTTCGCATACGCATCTTTTAAAAAACGCAAAACTAGCATTAATTTTAGACCCCCTCACTGTCAAAGCAGACAAATATGTTAGTTTAATGTGGTGAGAGTCCGAGATGAAGAGCTTTAAACACACGTGTTCTCTTTAGCTCCGCATGGCCAAGAGTTTCAAATAGAAGCCAAATTCAAGTGCACTTGGTATATTCGCTATTCATGAAAATCAAATCGTTCGAACCCGCAAAGCTAAAAGGAGACTAACTCCAACAACAGTTCTCGAAAAAGGCAAAAAAAGTGCGCATGCGCACTGCACATGAAAATACATAGTAGGAGCTGAGCAGATTAAGCACACAATTATAGTAACAATGGATGTAGACGAGATAAGTCACATTCGATCCAGTTTAAATGACTAAAATTAAGTACTAGAAATGTGGGGAAATCCACGTAATAGTGATATCATGTCATATATCTGACTCACATCATAAAAAGTAATTGCAGAATGTAATCAGACACTCAAACTAGTACAATCACCAGTTTATAACAAGAAATGCTCCATCCGATAACAACTTTAACATTAGAAATGTACTAGCACAAAAAAATAATTGCTTGGTGAGATAGCCGCGTCATTGAGGGCACACAAAAACCTACAACTTGCACACAGGCGTTTTGAACTGTTAATTGCGATCTCTCATGCTTATTTCTAAAAATTTCTTCATTATTCTACTTTGAATCCTACTCTGCAGGGGAACCATTTTCAGAATACAGGGAAAGAGCTCCACAGAAGCAATCAAGTTCCATCTATAGCGTGGTTTTCCCACCCCGACCTCCTCAAGATCCTCTCGCTCATGATGCATGATGCCGCTACATTTCATATCGATATCAATAAGACCTTCTCCCCCTCGTTTCCTCCTGGGTGGCAGTTGGTCTAGCTCTGCACTCCTTCAACTCCTCTTCACTAAGGTAGATTTTTCCCACAAAGATGGCCTGCCCATAGCTGCAATCTTATCACGACACAACACCTCCAAAGGGCTTTGGAGGATTAAGAAACACGTATGAGAAAGGCTTATACGGTAAAGTCATCTGGAAGCCCTGGCACGGGGATAAAAGCGTATCGTAGAAACATCAGAAGAACGAATACATTAGCTGACTGAAAAAGGAAAAGGAATATATGGTCGATTCGTGAGAAGATTCTGTTCCATTCCTTCTCAACCTAAAACATTTCGAAGTGTCATTTTCAAAGTACAACTCTCACATTTGTGTTTGAATCGAAAAAAATCTGTACAGGGTGGCGAAAAATTACGGTACGGTAGTTTTCATTTTTTTCGTAGAATTCGCGGCATTCAACTTCATTTCAATTATTGTATGAAGCACCTAGCCAGAAGTTCGAAAGCATCGTTTATTAAACGGAGAAGTACCTACAGATCAAGTGAAACAAAGTCGGAAAGAATATAGTAGCACCCACCTCAAATGCTGAAGAAAATCATGGCAATGTGGCGCTTTCGCGTTTTTCTTGCTTTCTTTTAAACTACGGTAGTTTTCATTTTTTTCGTAGAATGTTACATAGCTTGAATCAGCTGGTCGTGCTTTTGAAGCTTGAATCAGCTGGTCGTGCTTTTCACTGAAATTTTGAAAAAGTGTGCTCCTGACGTCTTGGCTCCATCGAGACTCCTAAGAGCACGTCATTAGCAACGACGCTCGCTATAATTATAATCAAATGACATTCGTTCTCCTTGAAAGAAATACGGGAATTGCAGAGTAGCTCACATGTTTAGAACTGATCGAAAAGTAGACCGTAGCGTTCCACGAGTTGTATTAAGCGTTTATATAGAATTTTCTTCGGAACGGATGATCTTGGTTGTGCGACTAATTCAAACGACAATGGCTTCTTGAGCTGGAGAAGAGCGATTGTTGATTATTATTTTAAGTGAATCATATGCTCATAATTCAGAAATTACGTTTCCCAGTACTTTGCAAATCGTAGGCTTGAGTAGTGAGCTCAAGAACATATTATTAGACAGCACCTGTAGACAACTGTTTTCAATGAAGCAGGCCACTTTGCAGGACAAGTTATAGGAGTTCTACCAAGAATGAGTCATAATTAGGGATTTTATCTCTGGAGTGATCGCCTTGTTTCACCTTTGAATTCGTAACGCTTCTATTATACCTTGCGTAATTGCAGACTTATTCATGCGCTGCCTTTCTGGCTCTCTCGATTACCCAAATGGCCGTTCAGGTAGCTATCTTTTGAGTTTTATCTCATACACTTCTGTGGACAACTGCGATGCGACGTTTCAATTCTTGACCAGCCCTATATATGCTCTTAATATAGTATCGGAAAAATGCGACCACTACAATCTGAGAAATGCACAAGTCTAGTTTTCGCTGCTCAGTTCTGGAATGTATTAGCTACTCCACAACTCGTTGAGCGCTTCCAATGTAGGCTTATGCCTTCCGTCTATGATTACAGCGAGTATCGTTGCTAAATACGTACCTTCAGAAACTTTATTGGAGCAAAGGCTCCGGAACATTTTCAAATTTTTAGTTCATCACTTCGTAGAGCTCGATCGGCTGATTCGAATCGGGTACGATCCTTTACGTAAAAAATGATAATCGAACAACTTATGAAATAGGAATGCGAAACGGCTCTTTTTCCGTAACTTTTAGAACTATTAGGATGGGTATATTGTATATTGCAGTGCATTGTGAACGAAATCAAATTTGGAACAATCTAAACATTAATTACGAGCGCAGCACCATCATTTCCATGAAAAAAATTAATTAGGGTCTGCCGATGACGAAAAATCTTTGAATTCATGAAAGGCCCTGCCTTATTATTACATGAAAGTAAATTTCTTCAAGCTTCAAGTGGTCGTTATTAGTCAATGGAATTTAATGGCGCACACATCGATTTTCCGCCACCCTGATCAATGTCTATATGAATATGCACTAGAAAAAAATCGAGATGAAAGAACGAAAAAAACTCGAAGATAAAACCAAGGTTTGTCGTTGCACACAGAAACATCTACATCACTGCATTGCGTAGCCACTCGTATGCACGAATATGATTGTGGAAGGCGAAATTTCTCGGTCACGTACCCGGTAGTTCCACTGCGAGCGTTCCACTCGTTCTCTATATGTCCGCTGAGCTCGAGACACTTCAGTCAGCTGGGTGTAGATGGCTGCCAGATCAGGGAACCGCGGGCTGAAACACAGTTCTGCTTACATGTCCCATTTGTTATTGAAAACGAGAAGTCTGGTTCCTTCATGATTACTAGGAGCGCTGTCAGGCCAACTAAATCTTTGTTCCCTACTATATGTTTTGTACAAAATTATTAAGCGGTGTAACACGCTAAGAAAGTAAGGCAACCCTTCGATATGGACTGGCCTCTCAATACCTTCATAAAAGTGCACGTCAACGTAGCATGCTCCAAGAAAGGCATCTACGCCTGGGCACTCTCATGAGCGCATTCATTTGTTCTACCATTGCATAATTGATGCTCCACATAGTTATAAACTTCCAATCGCCTTTGTTCGTCTCACTTTTTGAGTATGCTCAATTTCCCATTATATTCCTACAAGAGAATACGAATCTTTTCAAAATGAAGCGGGAGTGAGAAGTGGTTCTCGGAGCACGATGCTGCTTATCAGGAAGTCTAGCAGGTTAATCATCATTTTCTTTGGTCTATTCAGAGATGTTGACCGATCCCATTATCTAGACCAACTGATGATCTGATTTTTTGGTCTATTGTTCGTTGATTTTGTTCTATTTTTCCTAGTTGGTTGATCAGGACTTTCGGCCGGACATACCGTATGCTGCACTTCATTGGAAAAGTGTTAACAATAAGGTATTTTATGTATAGGTTTTTTTCTGCACCCACAGTAAAAAAATTTCCTTCAATTTTCGTCTCTAGCTGCCGAGACATTAAGTGGCTCTAGTCAAGAAGGTATGCATCGGTAGAGAGCCGACCCGTCATGGGATTAATGGTACCCATCGACTACACCCGAGGCTAGGTTGAGTGCGCCAGCGAATGCTCGGAGGTGTACACCTCAGCCATAAAGCGGGAACATGTTAGTCTCTTCCAACCCTCTGCACAACACAACAACTTGGCGCTACAGCTTGCGCACTAGCCTTTTAGAGGCTTCCTCATTAGGCGCACAGCTCAAGCCGTGGCGTGTTATTTGAAATGAGAACGCGTCGCGGTACTCTAGCACACTTACTTGAGGTCTTGAAAAGTCACAACACTGGCAGCTTCACCCCACTACATACGGAAACCATGATTACCACATCAGCTCATTGCCGACTCAAAGAAACAACACTGTAAGACTTCAGAGAGCTTGACACGACCATGTACGACGAATAACGGTGTTCTCCGAGACGCTCAAAGTGCAACTAAAAGAAGACACGAAGAAATATCATGAAAAAATGAGTTAAATGATCTCTACAAGAATAACCAGTGAAGCGACATCAACTCATTCTGTGAGTACGTCACAAAATCCCTCCCTGTAAGTCCGACACGCTTAGACCAAACGATGCCGATGAGCACGCTGGGCTCATTTCAAACTGTAGGCGGCCTGTGCTGTACTCGCTCCATGAGCAATATTTTGCAAGAAGGGGGGTTAGCAGTTTCGGTAGAACTGAGTGTTATCATAGCCAAAGAGATAAAGTTTTTATATGAATATGTAGTCTCGTCTCAGCGAAATGACATTGCTGACACTGCATGCTGGCACCTTCTGCTAAAAAAGGAACCTGGGCATGTTTTTATTTGTGCTGTAGTATCACAGAATAACTGTGCGGATTCTTAATGGTCTTGTTATGAATCATATTCTAATATTCCAAAATTCTCTCATGACACACGAAAAGCGTCAATCACCATTCTTTATGAAATGTTACATTTTGACTCACTTCAGGCTATATATTTTGACTCGCTTCGGTTTATTTTTCTTTGTCTTGTATATAGGCCCATCGTACGAGAAAGGGTGGTGTTCTCCAGATGTGTATGTCCACATCGATACAATAAACGTTCGGCTTCGTCTTCATAACAAGTGGCGACCACGGCATTATATGGTTTCCTCCACGAACCATCGCTGTCCAGATGACACGAGCTTCATCAAAACGATTTTGTATGCAACCAACTGCGTGTCGCAAGAAATCGCCGTGGCAAGGTACGATCAAATGGATAGGTCTACCCTGTGGTGGTTTCCCGTTTCCTGTCCGATGGGACACATATGGTTAGATCTTTCGGCAGCATCTGCAACCTTATGTGGTGACACATGCAAATGCCCTCGCTGGACAGATTCATGCTTCTTCAATAGTGGATCAAAAACTATCCTCTCAAAGCTAAAGAATCTTCCACAATATCTTCATCAATACCGTCCCGACTACGTCTTCTCATTAAACCTTATTTCTACCTGCAACGCGAGAAAAAAAATAGGAACTTTCAGTCAAATTCAACTATTCGACGGCGGTCTCTTTCTAGTCAAAAAGCTAACAATACGACTTAAAGACTACATAGACAAATACGACTTCGTATGCGTTGACAAAAAAGGACGGAAAAAACCACCAGTCACACGCGTCAAGGGTACATCACGCTTTTGCGAGAGGCGCAAATGCCATCCGAACGCTCTCGCCTTTATTGAGCAACAGTCCAATCTCCCTTCTAGTCATCAAGGAGTCAGGACAAGACAACAGCGATCGATCCATACCAATCAAGGCACGGGGTACAGCAATAAAACCATACTATGGGCACCCCGAAGCGTCGCCAAAGACAATAGAAAAGGTCAATTCAGTGCCTCTAGAAAGCGGAGAAGAGATGTGGTATCACTTGAATGCATCAAAGGTGGTCTCTTTTCATCGGCTTAAAAGGCATTTGACGTAATCCAAGTCTGCGCCAATAACTACTGCGTATATGCTGAAGGGATGGAGAAAAAATACAAAACTTTCCCGAACCATCGTTATGTACAACTACATCGTTTCGATTAAGGAATATGCGAATGGGCATAATCTTGTGCACGATGGGAATTTATCCTGCAAAGCTCATCCGATCTGCGAAATGCTCCGATGTACCCTCTGTTGGGCACGACTCTACAACTCGCAATGCTGGACTATCTGGGGAAGCATGCTTATTATGACTTCGATACTACTTTTTGACATCCTGATGCCATGGTTGCGCTATCTCACGAAGCTCGTTGGACTTCTACTCCACTTCGCGATAATATTAACTTGCGCTACACTGGCAGCTTGCAACCTTCATTGAAAATCACTGAACCTCCGAAGGTACATGTCTCGCCGTCGTCGTTTAAGAAAGCGCAGGTTTCTAGCTTGCGTTGTCTTAATCCTACCGATCCTCCACCTTTCGAGAGGATACTCTCAAGCCAACTCTATGAAAACTAGTAAAGAAATCTGTTTCGTAGCGAATGACATTGAGACCTGGTCTCTTAACGAAGCTATGATAATCACGTTACAACCCTTGAAACAGGAAAATTGCATCGCTCTTAAAGACCACAACAACAACCTCCACGATAAAACCTGCTCACCGTGGACAACTTCAACACCGGAGTGCGGGACAACTTCAATGCTCAACGAAGGAGCACGCACAAATGTTCAACTGTACGTTCGCAGTCAACGCGTGTAAGTGCACTCACGGGATTTACAAAGCTTTGCACGTGCAGCTCCTTAGCGTTGCAGACTTGATGCAACTAACCTCTGCCATTAATTCCAAAAAACGTTATAATCTTCGCGGGAAATCAAGAAGTGTATGCCAGAACGAACATTGGATCAGCTCTACAATTACAGCTCAATGCCGAAAATATGAAAATAGCTAATCGCCAATCCAACACCACATGTACCATTGGGACAAGTGATCTCATTGGATGCTACAACTGCCTCGCAGGAGCCAAGCCAGTGAAAGCGAATAACCGCTAACAGCGACTGCCCTTCTCAAACACAAATAGCAATTTGCACCACTTCAAGCTACATCAACAATCTCAGATTCCTCCTGGACACTTCGACTGTTTCCATGACATGCCCTGCTTCCTGCTCTGGAGGATCCACACCCTCCACATTGAAAAGCTCACTTTTATATGTTGACAACAGCCTCATTAAGAACGACTTGCAAGCGGAAGCGAATATAAGAGACGTCCCCAGATACACCACATTTTTAGGTCATTTATTTGGCGAATTCAGAAAATTTGTCAGTGAGTTTTCCATTCTGTTTCCAACTGAGTTCTTCATGAAAGCCATACTCTTTATATTATTGACTTTGTTTGTACTTCAATGAATGTATTCCTTTCTGATACGCTGCATCACTTCAAATGTTCTAAAAAATAACTTTAACACGTTTTTTTGCCATGGGAGTGTTCTCCAGTATCACAGAATAACTGTGCAGATTCTTAATGGTCTTGCTACGAATCATATTATGATATTCCAAAATTCTTCTCTCATGACACACGAAAGGCGTCAATCACCATCCTTCATAAAATGTTATATTTTGACTCGCTTAAGCTTATTTTTCTTTGTCTTGTATATAAGCCCACCATACAAGGACAGGGTGGTGTTCTTCACATCTGTATGTCCACATCGATACAAAAAAACCCTCTGCCAGGTTTCATCTTCAAAACACATGTCACGTAATGTTTCACAATGGTTTGTAGCACAAATTCGTGATGATGGAGCCGTTTATTAGGTCCGACCTGATAAACGGTTCCATCATAACAAACCCGCAGGGCAAAGTATTGTGGAACATTGAAGGCCCTAATGTTGCGACCGTGTTGCTTCTTCCTCCCTTTCTTTCTCTATTTACCCAATTCCTCTGACGAGTCGTGTTTGACTTTCAATCCTAGGCTCTATCCTTAGTACCATAAGATTAATTTTTTTCTTCTTTTTGAGTTGTTGACAAAGGATCATCGCCTTGTAGTTTCTGCTTTTGTGTTGTATGACACACCTTCGGGTGTATTTCAATAAACTAAACCACCGAATAATCCAAATAATTCATTTTCAACTCCCATATCGCTTCGATTGGTTTCTCACTCTTTCTGTTTTAATGCGCTCATTTTGTGTGATTTTCGATACAAACACATATGCCCGATATTCCTAATGATTCTTATTCTAGTGAATGTTAAGGAAGCACAAGAAACAAGTTCCTTTTTCATGGATATCTTACTCCCGGGTTCCGTCCAGTTGTGATCACTCCCCATAAGTGAGCCTACTATTTTCGCTTTTTTTCGTATGTTCCTATCTGTTGCTTGATTTTCTCATCTCGGTAGTTACGAATGAAGAATGGCTCAAGCTGAACGCTATATACACGTTTTGTAAGGCTGAGCAAGTATACAAGTTATCGTACAACTATAAACAAACTCACGTGTTTTTTAGGATTTTTTCCTGCGGCACAATGGGGCAGATGTTGATCGGTCGCATCGCTTTTGTAGGTGTCAAAGCTAGCATCCTTCAATGAATATGCTATAGGTTCAAATTAATGTTGCTAGAATGCTGATGTGCATACTGGTAAGCCATCTTTGATGGTAGTTGTTCGGTTTGGATGTAAGAACGCGACATCCCTAGTAAAGCCATCGAAATCGCGACGCCAATGGCGCAAAGCATTATCACCACGATTATGTAGAAACCTGAAAACTTCACGTTCTGATTCTAATGAAAGGAGTAAGGAGTTGTACATAAAGATGTGAAAATATGCTGGCATAGCAAGGAAAAAGGTTGTAGTGCTTTTACGGTATGCAGTAAGCTAAGCGAGCAAAAGCCTGTCAAACATATCGCCTACGACTACATTCCTTGTATGTCTTGCCTTTGTTTGCTATGTTCTGTGGAGTGAAGTCCAATAGAATTGGTCTACATTACGTGATCACTGCAGCATTTAAATAAAGTGGTTATTGCAGAAAAATTATTCAAAATTACTTGAATTATCGTTGTGCATAGAAGGAATTTATTATAAATAAAGTTCTCCTTATTGCAACAATTTTAGACTGTTCCAGTCATTACAACTTTTTGAATCGACTGTTGAGAGAAAAACTTACTTTTTATACATAATTTGGGAAGCCTATTGCAATTAAACTGCGTTTTCGTTGGCAGCAACCAACATGTTCAGTCCATGCTTAGTAGGTCGGATACCGTAACGATAATGGACGGTGAAGTACTAAAGGCCCATACCCATTTCCGTTCACAACAGGATGGAGCACCTAGGGTAGCACGCTCTCTCCTGTTCTAAATCAGTGTTTGAACCTCCCACTGGGCTGTGCTTGAAGTAATTCATGTCTGTGTGACTGCGCTTAAATGGACATTTTACCAGTCGAGGTGTCCATGAACATCCCTCATCACAGAAAAACTGAGGCTGTGAAAAATTTGAATTGAAGGATTTTCTGCCTCCAATCTGTTTTGAGTGCATTTACGGGCTCAAAGACTTTATTTCAATTGGCAGTGCTGACACTCAAGTACATTGAGTGGGCACCATAAGGCGGCTCGCGGGTCTTGGAGGTGAAAGTTACAGGTTGGACAAATTCAATGTAAAAAAATAATGCAACTCCTATAACCACCAGGCCAGCTCTCTCCAATTTTTCTTGCACCTTCCTACTACCCCTATTATAACCACAATCAGAAAGCTAATCAAAAAGGTGGACGGGTTCGCTCTCTCGCATCTTTTCTGTAATGCCTCCAGCAGTGCGTTGGAGAACGAATACATAGAATCTTCCGAAGAGAAGAACAAAGAAAGAACCCACCTAGAAGAGGTATGGAATTGCTTTTTGGCATTGCACCAGCAACAATGTCGAGGAGTACCGTCATCGCTAGCAATGAACCAAGACCCAAAGAAACCTGAAAGCTCTTTTCAGCAGCAATGAAAAAAAAGCAAAGCAGAAAAAGTCCGTCATGGTACCGGGGTAAGAAAGGCTAATGGACATAAAGGAAGAACGATGAACTCATGGACTTGTTTGCTTTTCCTTTTGACTCGTCCCTTTAGAAATAATCCCTTTCGGTCCAGTACCCACCGAGGCTTACCTTCTCGTTTCTCGGCCCGTCATTTGATCCCGGTGAGAAAATTCCCAAAATCGAGAGAGCCGAGATAAGAAAGGTCGGCACAACAATGACAGTTATGTAGTAGATTGGACGTCGATTCAGATGTAGAATATAATGCACCTGGAATGATTTTCATTTTCTCGAAAGAGTTCTTAAGTGCTTTCTGTCGTCCAGCTCACCTCAGCACGATACTCGCCATCTTCCATGAACTTCATCTGTCGCACAGTCACATTAATCACCTCCCACTCAGCGTTTCCCTGTAAACTTCGAGAAATGTCATTTGCCCTCTCCTCGATTCTACAACGTGGACTGCTCACCGAGAAGTATGAGTCTTTCGGCGGTTGTGTTGCATTCACGTCCATTTCTTCTACCGACAGTAGCGGGGATGCTAATGCGACTGCACAGAACTGCAGAACATCATCTTCAAAATGGGATTCGTGAACTGGGTACACCTCCACTCACCTGTGTATCGAAGGGAAACAGATCGATATCGATCCTACAAAGAGTGGTAACAAACTGTGGAATGTTGATCTTCACATGGCCAGTGTGTTGAACCCGAACATCATAGCGATCCTCAGTGAGCATATTTTTTGTGTCCATGCTGGAATGTGAGTTCGTCAAACGGTGGGCTATTTTGTAACCGAACAAAGTACCGCACTCCCTGTACCCGATCGTGGGCACTGGGAAGGCGGTTTGCATTTTCAGTGGGTACGGTAATGCTGCAAGAAAACTAGTGGTCCCTGTGGGGATTCCGGTGCAAATACCAGCCCCGAGCCATATCTCAATGACTAGGTGAGCTTCTTTACGCCACTAAGTTATTGGTTTCGTCTGCCAATGAACTTGCAGCTCAGGCTTGAAATGAAGGATTCAAAAACTTTCCGTATTTCAATATTTCATCTTTGTATGATGAAAATCCAATGTAAGATTGGTCCTTTCACTAAACTTAGCACGTTATTCCTCGTAAGGCTTTCTCTATCGAAAATTCAGACTAAATTCCAGGGGAATATTTGAACAGAAACAAAAAAAAACGGAGATTTCTCATGAGGTCGACGAATTTTTGAAATATCCAATTATAAAGGCAAGACGCACCTGTTGTAGATGAACAGCTTGGGCACCCAGACGAGGTTCTGTGGCATAACAACCTGTGTTAAACCGTTAAACTTCTCTGGTTCCCATTGAAGCTTCGGATCATGCCAGCGCTAAAGTTCATAAGCTTGTCAGCGTCTATTTTGTCCCTCATGGCCTTATCATCATCTACTTACCTGTACGTGAGAAATCACAAAACTGGCCACTTGTTGATTTTCCCTCTGAAATTAGCGGTGATTATTCGGAAAATGACGAATTGTACAGCGAGATTGAATTAGGGTTTATTCATGTTTTTTTTGTGTTCCGAAGTTCCCACTATTTCTGAATGTGAAATCCTAACTAACTGCACTTTCCCTTACTGCGTTCAGCAGATGATTGAAAAAGGCGATTTCTGATGCATTGTGTTAATATGTTTTGAAATTTCTGTCAAAATGCAGCAAAACTTGAAAAAACAACCACATAACTATTAAAAGGCACAGCTCACGATAAAGATGATTGCTGAGATTTTCCCATAGAAAGAATCGATGTCCCCTAGAACACCAGGTCTGTGTGCATCCTCGGACAATTCCACCGGCACTGTAGAGGCTGCGCTCATCAGAAGGGAACCCATGTAGGAAATTCAAACAACTTGTCATGATCCGTAGCGACACTGGAATGCAGTTCTGTACAGTTCTGGTTTGATGTAGTCAGCTCTTTGCGCAATCGCAACAACTGAAATCTATATTGAATATCCCTTCCACTTCATTTACGTCATGTAATGTCGTCCAACCTCCCTTTTCCCTACTTTTGAGGAGCCTTATTTTTCCCGGAAACGGCGAATTTTCCCTCTTCCTTCACTACCAACCTATACTTCCTCTTTTCGGATAGAAAAGGGCACCTCAACTCGTGAACTGTGCCTTTATCAAATTTTAATACTCAACAAAGTAATGCTGGTTAATATCGAACACCTCCGCCAACGTTCTACGAGCCCTCAAGTTTCTTTGACGCAGCAGTCTTTTAATTCGTAACGCATCTGTTTCATGTGATGGTGATGCGATCAGAAGAATCGGTAGTCGCCTGGTCCAGGTTCGAGCTGTAGGGTGGGTGGGGAAGAACATCCCCCTCAGCTTCTAGGAATTTTCGGGGAACTATTTCTGCGCTGTGGGATGCGCAATAACGTGCAGCAAGTTCGTTCAGTGTTGGATTTCACGAGGTCCCAACCAGATATCGAACGTGACCATCTTATATAATGCACTTTTCACGAGAAATTTAGGCGTTCCATAACTGGTAGGCGGATGTGATTGATGTAGGGAAGCCCTTCTCGATATTCAGTAACGACGGTATTTAGCCAGCGGGAGGTGCGACAGTTTTATGCAGATGTCCAAGCTCCCTCTCGATTATTGATAGCCACTTCATGTCAAAGCCATTGGCGAAGATCTCTGGACATCTTATGAATATTGCTCGCTTGCTGCTGTTCTGCCAGTTTCTTCTGCTTGTCGAGCAGTAAGTCGACCGGAGCAAGGCTGATCTCCGAATTTCTTGTTTCCGGCTCCGAAACGTTGGAGACAGGTGCACCTAGATCTCTTGCAAGAGGCGTAAGAGTTCATGATTTGACACAAATTCCGGCAGCTTCGACGGCGGAATGGCATGGCCTGCTCGAATTCGCTAAGGAGTACGTATCGAATATGAGTACATAATTCTATCACTATAAGGTTGAACAAGCAAGGAGGAAGTATCCAGATATGAAATGCGGCTACGCGTGGGTGGTGCCCTATACAGAAAGCTCATGGAAACTTGCATAGAATCCAAAGAACAATCTGGTATACTGCAGAATTTTCGAGCAGATACATTCTGTACAACCCGATACAGAAAAAAAGGGAGAGTATCACTGGTAAACACGCTATGATGATAGAAAAAACATTGCTAGTTGGCTTGTACTAAGTATACATAGTCAACTGAGTGCAGAAGGAAGAATGACAATCTGGGAAGCAAAAAGCAAATTCTTCGGTTCATGATAATCTCAGAGTATCTGATTTGAGGCTAATAATGTAGGTGATGACTAGAGTAGCGCAAAGGTGGTGAAAAAAAAGCGAAAATGGGAGTGTTTAGAAAAATATGAGGCTAAGGAAATATAAGTTAGAGGAGCAAACTGCTTGCGTGCAAGGCGTGGGTCCCGGTACGAACGGTGCAACCTCTACCTAGATAGATTTCACATCGCTCAACCACTCTTCCGTCTTGGGTTTGTACGTCGGCTAAGCCGGTTTTGGGAGGCCTTATTATGTCCTATCTTGACCATTTTTGGACCCGACAGCGTCTTCTGTGCTATTCTTGGGGATCACAGTTTTATTTCACGGCAAAATCTCAGAGAACATTTCTGTTGTGAACTGTGACTTTACAGAGCAAACGGAATCAGTGAAATCGAATAACTTGCATACCACTTCTGTAAGGATGCCGAGCACTATCGTCATATGGATGATGACTGGATTGCCAGTGTCAGCGTTTGGTCTGACTCTCTTATCGTATCGAATCATGATGTTATCAAGGATATTCGTGGGATCGGCTAAAAACGAACTTTTTATTATTTACATAAAACCAATCAATTTCTTTTTCAAACAACAAAACCCGTTGTTTCTTGCCCCAAAGGTCTCTATGCAAATGGTTTTTTTCAACATTACGTGTTCGCTTTGTCTGAAACCTTTGACAAGCTCCTTGAAATGTCAAATTTTTGCAAGTGTCCACTCTTTTAGCTTCATCAGCTTCATAACTATCATTTCTTTGAATTAAGCAGAGAGGCAATCAGGCTCAATTTCACGCAGAGCCGCCTAATTGTTCTGCTTGTGAGAATAAAAATTCACTGACATTTCATGTGATGCTTCCTTCCTTGCCTCATAAGGAGAGCAGAATGAATCGAAAGAAACAGTGTCACAAGGCAAAGCCAGTTCATCGTCACCCGTAACTTCGGCGAATGCTCTGCAAGATTACAATAGAAAAGAGAAGTTTGTGGACGCTGGTTTGCGACATGTCGAGTGATAAATTCGGTAAGGAGCAAGATTCAACAGAAAATAGTTGGTATGATATTTGTTGTTATTCTTGAAAATGGGAAGGTGATTCTTCAGTAGGCAGAGGGTAGAGAAATTAAGCTCAAATAGCTAAGGTCCATGATAATCGAACTCAAAATGAGTTCTTCCAGGCGCGAAAAACAAGGACCCTCTCAAAGATATTACCGATACTTGTTTATGCATTTGCAAACTTTTTCGGGACCACCTTACTCTAAGGCTAACGAAAACGCTCAATGCGAAAAGGGTTCCAGGGATGAAAGTCAGGAGCAAAAACCTATTGACTCAAACCTCTTTGGAAATTAATAACCCCTTCAGTCTCCAGCCGCTTCTGGTTACAATATTCTTGTGCCGTGCGAGGTTGTTAGGTGGAACATTTAATAATCACAACGGCCTAACTTTCGACGTTCTCGCCTTCTTCAGATGCCAACGTTCCACCGCTCAAGCGGATATAAAATCCGCTGTCGCCAAAATCAATTCACAATCCGCTACTGACAGTCGCTTGTGGCGACAGCGGATTTTATATCTGCTTGAGCGCTGGAACCTGGCCTTTGAAGGAGACAAGAACGTCGAAACGTTAGGCCGTGGTGATTAATAAATGTTCCACCTAACAACCTCGCACAGCACAAGAATAATGTAACTCATAACCCCTTCGTGGAAGGGTGGCAATTTGGTGGAGTTATAAACCCGAAATATATTAGGCCAACCACGACTCGGCCCACATTGGCTGAGAAGGTTGATTCTTAACAGTGATCTCTCATTCCCTACTCGAAACTACAAACAAACATATTTTACGAAAGGAGTGTTCCGGAAGCTCAATAAGCCTATAATGAAGTTTGAGACACTTTTTATCCAATACTGTGTAATCACAGATCCTAATTTCAAAGTTTTGATTGGCTTATATTAAGATTGCGTCTCTTCTAGGGTGAGGTGATGGGGTGACATGCATGGTCAGGGAATCCCGAATCAATTCCCGACCAGAAAAACCGAGCATTCCATAGCTCTGCACTCCACTAATCGGTTACTGGTAGGAGGTAGGGAAAATGCCCTGACTTGTACTCGGCTGGCCACCGCAAGCCATGGTTTAGATCACATACGCTTTCATTACGTTACTATAATACAATTTCGAATGCAAGTCGAATACAGGGCGCATCCCTCAGACGGGATTGATTCACGCTAAGAGCTCTATCCTTTATCCCTTATATAGGAATTCAGACTTTCTGAAAGATGGAGTCAATTGGAAATCTTAGTAACAACTGTTTTAAAGGAAGAGATTGCATTGAGTGTGTGGGCAGGCCCCTCAAGATCATATGTGGGCGGAAGCCCCATTATCGACCTACGAACAAGGCGAGTATTCACACACTTGCAGCATTCGTTAAAGTAGAATGTTCTATTTCCGGAGAACCCTATTTGAACTTTCATCGTAACATTTGCTCTTGTAATTTGAAGTACTTTTTAACAGGAAAACTTTGAAACCTAACTGGGCATGCTGGATCTCCACTCTATATAAAAATAATGTACCTTTCGCCTGTCTTAGAGACTGGGTAAGTGACGAACTGAACAACGGCAGTAGTACTAATTATTCGAATTTTGAAAAAAATGCCATAAATAGACGACATCAAGGAGTTATGAGGGCTGAGATTAATGACGAGCCATTGGCTCGAGTGACAATGCATAGATTATCTTTAAAACCCTTTTTTATGGACTAAAGGTGCGCCCATCCACTCTGCATCGACTTCTTTCCTACGAGTCCTCGTTCATACAGGGATCTCTGACTGGCAGGTGAGGTTGATATGTGGCTCAACGCCGGGTTACGACTAGGAGGTAAATTTTGGATCAAGAGCCGTAACGTTTTCCTGGAGCGCAGCCGATTTCAGAATTCGAGAACTGGACTACCAGAATGAATTGTGCTTGAGTTGAATTGAGGCCCCAGAGTTATATCTTTGAAGCCCTTTTTGGCACATTCAAGCATATTTGCGTGATTGTGGATGTGCGCCGTGCACCTAAGCTGAGCCAGATGCTCGCAGCGCGATTGAGTGAAGAGTACAATACATGCGAATAGAATGGGATCGTTCTCTTTTAAAGAGGATTCGCCCGCACCAGTACTGCATGGCCAAGTGACTGAAGTAAAACCATGCCCACGTTCGAGCCAAGTAAGTTTTAATTAAAAATACCCGATTGCCGAATACAGTAGTGTAAATAGGCCTCACACCCATCCTCTTGAGGAAGTCCCAAAACGAAAACGTTGGGTTAGCCTTCGAAGAGCTCTCCTGCTACAGCCCCCCACAGAAACCTGTACAGGATGGGCAGGATGAGCACGCAGCAATCTCGTTCAAGATGGCGAAGGGAACACTCGACTCGAAAATCGAAACCAGGGTTCCCCGATACATTCGGGTCAAGGAGAAATTCGAGGCACCGAGTTTCCCTTCGCAGTTAACAACGAGTAGAAAGGAGGTTGTCACACACCAAAGAATTCAAGCTTAGTGTTCTGTTAATATTTGGCGATAAATATAGTCAAACCAGGGTGGCTACAATTGGATCAGAGCGACAACTGGTCGGATTTTTTGGGACATTAAACGAATACTACGAAGGATTGCTGCTAACGCCATAGTCAAAGGTCCTCACTAAAATTCCCATCAATGAATGATTTATTTACAATAAGTGATCTTTTGCGAAGAGATAGCAATAAAATTACTAGTACCCTCTTAAGTAAATCGGTGATGAGCGTGTTCATCGGTAGTACAGGGTGATATTGTTTAACCACTGCGTTGTACTTACCTTTTCAGTGTTGTGGGTGACTGCTACGAGCTCGACGACGCTAAAAAAGCCGTCACTGGTACAGGAGAATGAGGCTGAGCGCATGCTCGCCAGCCAAGCTCAGATATTGGCGGCTTTATTCGCAACTATGATCAAAGATATACAAGCTGAAATATATCTTCCCATGAGACGTTCCAGAGTACCTCGGAATATGAGCTTCGTGGGCCCTAGTCTGCTTTCTATTATATTTTTAAGATACCCACCAAAAATATCCGAAAAAAGGGAAAAATAAAGCGCGGACCTACGCTTTTTCGGACACACGAAACGGGTGCTACGGCTCGAGTTGAATTGCCTTTCTACCCAAAAATTCGTAGGGAGGCTACCGAAGAGAAAGACTCGAAAGGAGAAGCTGATGTCATCGCAGGAGGACATTCTGATACAAGAAAGGAGGACAAAGTTTGAGGAATTATATGAAAAATAAGGCAATGAGAAATGGTACGAAAGGGAGTGGAGCAATGAGCAGAGGAACAGAAAGTACTTAATAGTCACTAGTTCACTAATTCCTTTCCAGTTAATTTCGAGGAAAAAATTCATGAAAGATTCGGAGTTTTCTCAATCCTTTCGCGGAAATTACGCGGAGGCGTATATTGTCGATTTAAAATGCAGTCAGCTCATTAAAAGCTTATTGAAAACATTCGTAGAAGTTCCAATTTTAGTATATCGTCAGTAATGAACATTCACATTCGTAGAAGTAATTTCTGTAGCGCATTTACCATTTTGCTTGGAGTGAGTGGGGAATTTTGGTTCTCTGAATGAAAAACTACGCAATTTTTTCGCCCTGCTTTTCTGAAGACGTCCAAGACAGGAAGGGTATTAATAGTCCGATGCATAAGTATTGCGGGTTTATTCGCGGCTTCTTTTCTCTTGATTCAATTTGAATACTGGATTCGGGATTTGATAGAAATAATATTCTAAATTTTCCTCAACAGAAATATGTCTAGAAAGCCATCTTCATATAAGCCACATTATGCTCCATTACTTTGAGAAAGGATGGAAGGTGGCACAGTCACAATGTGATCTCAACGAACTTCTCGGCTAAGGAGCAGTCAGTCAAAGCCGAATAAAGAATATAATCTGCTCCTACGATCGCCCTACTCACCAACAGAAATTCGTTGGATCATCAAGTCAATTCGCCCGTTGAAAAATCGACCAACGAACAGAAGTTTCGACGAAATGGATGGCTCGATGGCAGACGTCAAGGCTCCCTCAAGTGATCGCCCTCAAGAATCAAAATTTCTTCGTCTGTGAAATCCGACTACCTAGCGAAAGGGAAGCAGTGCTTTACGAAGATGGTGGATAAGTTCAATTATTTGAGCAATTATTTGAACATGTCTTTGCTGAATATTTCTATCGTTGTTTTTTTTTGAGTAAAATTTGCTGAAAAAATCCGCAATAATTATGCATCAACCTGATAGAATCCTGCACACTTATTGAGTCGTTTCGACTTTTTTTTGAGAAACAATAAATACATGGTTCTTGTGTCCAGCCTTCAGCACCCCCTTTCCGTTTAAGGCGCCTTTGTCCCTGTACAGGATGGTGGCTTTGCTCTGTTCATTCGGATTCAGAAAGCAAATTCATCCTAACGACTCTTGTTCGTTGCCAATGAGAAGCAGAAGACGCTGTATTTGGACAGAATTGGATTTTCATTTCTGAAGATGGGCAGAGGGCAAATAAAAGAGTGCAACTCCAGGAAACGACCACAAATTGGCGACAAACAAAACTGAAAAAATGCAGAAGCAATTCAACAAATGAGCAATAAATGCAGTTTTCTGAGTGTATTGCCTCAATGACGCTACACTAATCTGAAAATTTCCTTCACCGAGTAGTGACTCGGTCATCGACGGGCGTGGAGAATGATTTCGCCTTACGATCTCATAAGACTTTAAAAGTTCTACAACTGGGGTAGATGGAAGACGCATCATTGAAAGCTACGTTCAATCAAAGACTAAAAAACTCTTTCTCAGTTTATGTTCCTAATTAATGTCAGGATCAGCTAATGACATCCCTCACTGTCATTAGAACGATAAAGAGATGGCTGGAAGGCCGTGGTACAAAGTTCGTCAGTCTGCCATGAGTTTCATGTTCAATATCAGAGACCCTAGGATACACAGCGGGCATCATCTATGAAATGAGATACTTCCATGATCCGTTCCTACCGCCTTACCCCTGCCATATCCCTGGCGTTCGTTCTACAGACAGTGAAGGATGTGCCAATTCTGAAGAGATTGCAGTTTCAGAATGCAGAAGCTGCGGATTCAGAAAGAAAAGGCGTTGTTGGAGGTGCAGGGAGCACCTTCGTTTCCCACATTTTCACCCAGCGTGACATGATATTGCTGATGTTTCCACAGCGATATCGATGACTAATATGTAATAAAACCACTTATGGAGTCGCCCATATTACACAAATCTATTCACGCCATTCCCTGAACGATCCCGTAAACAGGGAGTAGCACCGTGTCCTCAACTCACTCCTCCCAATCCGCGATAAGAAGCCATCCCGTACAGCGTAGAACAAAAACAAGACGACAGAATCTATAGATATCAATGATTTGTGTGGCAGCTTACAACATCGTCGAATGAACCACCGACGAAGTAACCGAACAACAATTTCGAAATGTCTCCTGGAGTGCCGTTGTTATCCGCAAAGTTTTTTCAAGAGAGATTTGTTTAGCTGATCCGGCTCCTCTAAGGCCTCCTTGAAGCGTCTGGTTCAGTTACACACTTCATTTGGATGGCTTCATCTGTGGTGCTTCAAAAACCTTGATTCAATCCAGACAACATAAGCATACGTCCACGTAACATTACACCCCCGCACTGGATATGGTGAGAAGTGAATTCAAAATTCTTTTCAGAAAGATCCATTCTGCCTTCGAATCAATGAGCTCCCTAATTATTTTTCTGTCTGCCGTTGCCGCTATGGATCTTTTGTCTTCCACCTTGTTGTGTTTGCTGCATTTCTTATTCCAGTTACGACATATGGAGTGCTATGGGCATACATAAAGCAAAACAAAAACCTATAACTGACGGTCACAAATGTACTTCTAACAGTAAGCAGATCGAGAGCAGTCAAGTCCCAGGGCGGCCATTATCGAAGACAAATTAGTTGTCACATTTCCAGGGTAGTAACGAGTATGGCGAAAACACTTCTAGTGATGAAATATTCTCACAGCAAAAAGGGCCCGAGCATTCGAAATCACAATTTCCTTCATCCTTGGTCTACGCGAGCGGTATGTAAAAACTCATGGCAGCGCTTCATAACGAGTAAAGAAACAACAGCTAATGAGAAATGATGGTTTTCTTTGCTCGAACTCGGACGATGTTGATAAAAATCCATATTCAATGACAAATGAATCAAGGAGATGGGAAAAATATGTTAAAAGAACATATTTCGATGAAGAATACAAATCAGAACAAGACATCTTCCATGCGAATCCTCTGACCCACGAAGACGGTAGAGCCTCATGAAGAGGGCTTCTTTTGATCAACTCTTTTGAGGGCTACGGGGGGTTCATCAGAAAAAGCCATCTTCATGAGGCTTTATCTTCTTCATGGATCAGAGGATAAGGATAATCCGAAAGGAGTAGAAAGATTAGGAATTTTAGCCCTTCTTGTCATGAAAACGATGCCTGAGGCAGTCTTTGACAAAGGAAAAACGAGACAATCAGCCAGTAATGGGTAGGTTATTCATGCTAGAGATAGCCTCTAGTCAGGAATTAATCTTTCTAAATTCGATACATTTGCTCGTGAATGCAGCCGAAGAGTATCTAATACCATCGGAGTAACGTTGCGAACAGTGGTGCTCATATGTTCTACTAACCAAAATGGGCGGTGCTCAGCATTTCGAGCATTTCATGATGCTTCTTAACTTCAGAACAGAGTGGCGTGTTTACTTTTTAATTCACTTCTCACGAGCGCTAGTTGGAGAATTCTGTGAAGTATCACGTTAAAATCCATCGTGAACAGTGGAGGTTTTTTGAAAACGCAGCCGTCCTTCACAGTGGAACGAGAAAGCAAGCCGTTAGCTAGCTCAGTTGGTTTGGTCATTTAACATCACTTGCTTCAGTCAGCCAGTCAAAAGACAGTACGTAATGACCTACGCATCGACAAAGTAGGAGCTCTGTCTCTGATGTTGTCTCGAAGAGATACTAGTATATGGGGGCACGTACATACTTATCCGCACGCTGTACAAGTGTTGATGAAACCTTTCACGATATCAAGACTCACATTCCTCACAGCACTCCTCATGCTCAATGTGCTTCAGTTAACAGTGATGTTAGGGAGAGTGGAAGCAACGAGCACTTGCCCACATGCGTAAAAAAGGATAAAGTTTTTGGAGCTAATCAATCCCGTCTAAGAGATGTACCCCACACTCCACCCCCATTCAGCGGTGGCCAGCCGATGTACGAGTCAGTGCTTTTATCCTCCCAGACGAATCTGGTACCAATTAACTGACCCCGAAGGGATGGAAGGCTTGGTTGGCCTAGGGGATACCGATCCGGGAGTCGAACCCCTGACCATGCGCCGTGCGCCATAGTGCGCCTCTTCCCACAACATCATCTCCACCCTGCGTACATACATATCTGCCGTAACGTTGATCTTGGAACTTTGGTGCGAACGGTTTCTATTTGTTGTACGTCTCCATAAAGACATGGAACCAAGAATGGTAGAAGGTGAGCCTGAAAAACTAATCAGAAGACGAGAGTTAACACTTCCAATTGGACAAATTAGCGAACTCTTTCGAATTTTTTCTGAACGAAAGCTAGTAGAGCGGTCTGGATTTATTAGGTTGGTGCAAAAGAAATGCAGGTTTTGGCACTGTTTACCCTTTACTGCCCCACTCTGTCGAGAAGCGGCTGGATTTCTATCGAATTTCTTCAAAGAAGGTGAAATCGGCTAGAAACTCGCCTAGAGGGGTAATTTGACCCGTAGAACACGAATATCGCATCCACTCATCATGAAAACGCCTGGGACACTAGTTAGGGGCAAGCGTTTAGCAGGAGCGGTGACCCAGCGATTTGGCGCAGGCGTCTGTAGCGCGAGCGCTAGGCATCTTTATGACAAATGGATGCAATATTCGTGTTCTACGGGTCAAATTACCCCTGTAGGCAAGTTTCTAGCCGGTTCCATCTTCTTTTAAAAAATTCGGTAGAAATCCAGCCCATTCTCGACAAGGTGGGGCAGTAAAGGGTAAATAGTGCCCAGGTTTTTTGTTTTACTAGTTTCAACACTATTTTTTTAAAGGAAACTAAGCCTTTCTCATGGGGTATTGTACATTGTTGGGAAGCTTATTCTTTGCGTTTTTATGTATGTGAAATTTCATTCAAATCGCTTAATTTTAAAAAAATGTGGTTTTCATTTTCAGATGTCTAATCGCAATTTTCGTCAAATTTACTTCTATGAGTTCAAACTGGGTCGGACTGCCGCTCAACCGCTCGAAATATCAACGAAGTATGGGGCCAGGAAAGTGTCAACGAATGCACAGTACAACGTTGGTTCCAAAAGTTCCGTGCCGGCAACACCAGCCTCGAAGACGAACCACATGGCAGTCGTATTCCGCTTTGGATAATGTCGTGGAGCTTCTTTTTGGTCCAACCACTGGGCAGATCGTCTCCTAATGTCAATCCATTTCTCATCGCAAGTCACAATCCGTTCAAGAAATGGATCGCTGGCATTGCGCAAAAGATGAGCCGACGATATCTTAAAACGACGATTTTTCTGACTTTCGGTCAATTCATGCGGAACCCATTTGTCAAGCCTCTTGGTCTTCCCAATTTGTTTCAAATGGCGAGCAATTGTAGTGTGATGGACATTGAGTTCCTTCGCAATGTCTCGTGTCGTTTTGTGCGGATCAGCTTCGACGGACGCCTTCAATTGATGGTTATCAAGTGTTGGTAGACGGCTGCCATGTGGTTCATCTTCGAGGCTGGTGTTGCCGGCACGGAACTTTTGGAACCAACGTTGTACTGTGCATTCGTTGGCACTTCCCTGGCCCCATACTTCGTTGATATTTCGAGCGGTTTGAGCGGCAGTCCGACCCAGTTTGAACTCATAGAAGTAAATTTGACGAAAATTGCGATTAGACATCTGAAAATGAAAACCACATTTTTTTAAAAATTAAGCGAATTGAATGAAATTCTACGTACATATTTGAAAAATGCAAAGAATAAGCTTTCCAACAATGTACAATACCTCATGAAAAAGGCTTAGTTTTCTTCAAAAAAATAGTGTTGAAACTAGTAAAACAGAAAACCTGCATTTCTTTTGCACCAACCTAATAGAAGCGAATTGTCCCCATACAGCCGTGTACATCCGAACGGATATAAGCTGAATTACGAAATTAACTGGGGAACATTACTTTGTGAGTCTAGATGAATTACCCAGGTTACTAGCTTTTATCCCTGACTTTCTATGGCCCTAGGCATAGTATCGGTGTGGTTTATGAACATTTCAGTTTCAGAGAACCGAGGATGCCAAAGGCGACTCCAATCAAAGGGGACCATATAAACCAGCGCTGGAATGAGGAATCAAAGATCGCGAACATTTTAATCGGCAAGGATTTTGGCGTGTAAACAGCTGGCGACAACCGTGTAGTACTCCATTTACATGTGGATCTTGCGTCATTTGCTGCTTAAGAGCCCCATAGGAAGCACAAGATGATGACGGAGATGCCAAAAGACTCCTATCACAGGAAATCTGACAGATTATGCTTCATCGAAGTATCGCTTCTGACATTCTTAATTACAAAAATTGCTGGCTCTAGTAGAAGTTTTGAAGGAATGCAAAATGTTCTCTCTGCGTGTTACCCTCCGAACGGGGATCACTTAGCTGTTCAGCGATCTGATCGAGCGGGGCTGAACCATCACTCTATACCCGCACTCATGTACCAACAACAGCGGCAAGGTCTTCATCTTCAGATCAGATGAATTGAGTACCTATGAAGCAACGTAAGTCACAGATTTCAACCTAACGCCGCTATCTTCCTGCGCCATCAGCAGATCGACTAGCTCCTTTTAAGAAGGCCATGCTTTCTGGCTTGAAGCAACCGACCTCTGTAGGTTTTGAGCTCACCAAACGAGGCTCATACGAAATTTTGACCACCTGTCTTTTTTTCGTATTTATGTTAAAACTATCGCTAGGGCTCGATAGTTCCAGGAAACCCGCTCAGAGGTGCTTTCAGCACTCGAATGCCACCTGCAGCGCTAGAACTTTCAACCTTCACTGCTTTCAAATACGAACCTAGTTTCCTCGCTGATAGCAGGACGAAGTAGGAAGGCATTCTCATCAGCTTAGGAACGGGAGTCAAAAGAGAAGCATTCTGTTGCTCGTAAAACTGGGGGCAGTTGCTGGATACAAGAAATAGAGCAGTGCACAGATTTAGTGGGAGCAACCTAAGCAAACAGTCTTGTGCTTGTAAACTGTCCACTCAATTCGAGAAAGTCAATCATCACCTATTTCACTGATTTATACCAATATAGAGGTGCAGGTGAGAGATTAGAAAAAACAGAGAAACAAGTGGAATGAGTGCCGTCGTTACGTAACTGGGAAGAATGTCGGAGGAGAAATTTGAGCCGCGACCACTCCTTCGCTTCTTTTTCGACACATGTTAACGCAGTCGTTAAAACCGAAGGAACAGCCCTGAGCGAAAGTGTTCAAATGGCAAAATAAACGGATAAATGATAGCTACTAATTGAACTACCAGATATGGAACCAGCTCTTCTGTTCCTCTACAGGAGCATACAGGCTTGAGCCTCGTTTCCGCACCATCCCTCATTACATCAAGGGCTACTATGCACTATGCACCAAATCCCTAAAAAGTGACTGTGCAATGTGCGCCAATATGGGAGCCATTCTGAAAGCAGCTGGCTTCCTTCGCAAAAAATGCTAAATGAGGTCGAATGCGTGAAATTGTTGAACAATCAAGTACTGTAGGAAGTAAAAGAAAAAGAGACGACTTAACTAGGCGTGTGTGTAGGCAGACTCAAGCTCCCTTTGGGAATAGGGAACCAAATAGTAGATCAAAACACCACTAATACCGTTTTCTTTCAGAAGAAGACATCCACCTGTTTGGCACAACGCTACATTTTGCTTGATGATAGTTAGAGTTTTGGTTGAATTTCAAGAAGTAAACCCTTCGAAAAAAGTCAGATCGACAACTATAACGACTCCTCCTTTATCACTGCGAAAATCAGTCATTGATGTGCCGTTAACCTTGTCAGAACCTCTTTGGAAGAATTCATTAGTGGGCGTCCAACCATCCCTTTTCTCCGAATTCAGGCTTCGTTTCTCCTTCAGATGTTTCTGCTAAACCTTGACAAAAAATATAAACAAGAAGGCCCATCGTGAAGGCACACATTACGAATCAGGGAGGGGGTGGGGGATTGTGAATAAAGGAGTAGGTTACATCACTGATTGATTTCATAGGCATTTCAGTGAGTGATGAGTTGCGGAGTAACGTCTTCAGCCATTTCGGACCCTATAACGTGAAAGTCGCCTGAAGTGACGGCGGTGTAAAAAAAGCGCTCAATCGTGGGAGTATGGATTCCGAATCGCGAATTAAAAAAAAAGTCAAGTCAATTTAAACGCATTCCAGATAAGAGCAAATTCATATCCTGGTCATTTGAAAAGTTTTTTGAGCGATCGTGGGGGTTAAACTAGAGGTTAAGAAAAAGGACTCTTTCGAAATCTTGTCACTGCCTCAGACTACGAGAGAAAAACCGTTTTTGAATAAGAGCCGGGAGAACCTGCTAGAAAATTTAGCAGGAAAATGTTCAAAAGACGTCAAGAGTTAGTAAATGATATATCGCTTGATGATTTTTTGCTATAGGAGAGGATGCTTGAGTTAATAGCCAATTAGGCCAGAATTGGCCAAATCCATCTTTTACTTTGCTACTTGAATGAAATTAGAATAAACTTATCAAATTTTACGGGAAAAATTTCGATCTAAAATTAGTTTGGAAGTTTGGAATGAGACGTCGAAAATGAGATTTAGGTCTAAAAATTCTTCACTCGTCATTGCATGAGGCGTGGCCATTGAGGTGATCAGAACGGAAAGTGCACGAGTACTTCTTCATCGCCTATCGAGATCTAGAGATCTCCCTTTTTTATGACAGAACGACGTCATCTTGGTGTTTTGTCGATGAAGCCCCTGTGGAGTTGCTCTTTCTTCCCTTTACTTCAAACGTTTCTCTATCTCGTCTGTGCTTACCATTGGCTTCTTCGGACGTCACCCAGTAAGTTCCTGCAGCTCAAACCTCCCAATCTGGGGTATTAGCTCGAATATCTTCAAAGAGAGGCGGCTTCACGTGTAGGTTCCCTAGTTATCTCCCGATGTCACGATGATGTTCGAAGAGCCGGTCGTTCCCTTAGTCGAGGTTGATAACAACGGAATCTTCCAATAAGCTGCGGTAGAATCATTGGATGACGATTTTGGGCTTCGTTCCTTTTTCTATTTCACGGTATTTCACGGCTCTCCACGCATTGAAAGACTGAGTCTGTGAAGACGGTGGAGCCGACGGTGGTCCCATTCCTTATAGGACTTAGCCGAACAGCGACTCTGGGACTATCTTGTTAATGGAGCTGTCCATCAGGTGACTCTTCGTCCATTTCAAATGAAATCGTGAATCACCATTGGACAGTATGGGGTGGCATGATATATTTGGGTGATTCTTCACTCTGCCCATCCCATTCCAACAGCCCCGAAAAGGAGCTCTTTTGATCCCAATATCGGGATTGAAATCACCGGCGATGAAGTTGAAGAAAGTGATGGCTCCCCTACAGACCTTGCCTATCTCATATTGGAGACAGGATTAGAGCTCTTCGTCATCGTGGTTGATGATGGCGACAAGGTGACGAGGACCACAGCATATTTTCTCAATCACAAGCTTCTAAATATAGTTGCCAAACTTCTGCCAAACCAAACGAGTGCATACTTAAAAGGACATCTACACCGCCAACGCCCCTGCTGTCTCATATCCCAAGAGGCACTTCTCCTCCAATCTCAAGAGTCTTCAGTATGTGATGCTCTCCTCTGTCAATTCGATGATGCTGTATTTAGCGATCCTAGCTTGCATCATCAGATCTTTCTTCGATACACGCTTGCGACACAAGTGTTCGTGCATTGAGAGTAAGGGACGTCATCTTAGTCCTTTTGCATTTAGGCAGCATGTTCTGGCCCCAAAATTTTGGTAGCCTCTCCCGAGCGATCACAATCAACGCTACGACAGTGCGTTCTCTCTCAGGTTCAGCGAAATGGGGCTAGTCTATGTTTACGGCATCTGAGAATCCAAGACATGCCAGCCTTCGACGCTTTTGGATGATCCTGAGGACTGCGGGTTGACAACCTCGCTCGCATACTTTCCACAAACCCATTTGCGTATGCCTATTGAGTGACTGGCTGACTGACTAAGCCCATTGGAAACAGAGGGCCAAGCCCATGAATCCGCTTGAGCGCACTGGAGCTCCAACGACTGCAAGGCCAAGATGACTTCCCTCCGCACTGACGAAACAATAACTGCATCGCGAAGGGCAATGGGGAGGGGTCATCTACGGCTTCTACTCGATTGTCTTCGATAGCCATGTCTACCTACTTAATCCATTCCATACAAAGCGTATCTGTCATTCCTTCAGTTCCCCCTTCGGAAATTCCGTAAGCCACCATGAAGATCTGTCAAAATGCAAAGCATAAATGTGTCGATGCATAAGAAAGGAGAGAAGATGTTATCAAATTTGGTCCAATCTGGCTGCTATCTATGCTTTACAAACTTTTCACCCGAGACATCTTCAATAGGATTGACAGAATACCGGGTCACAAAAAATTCGACTCCTCATCTCACGCTCAGACCGGACGGGCACACAGACAGCGTCATTCAACGTACTGGGGAGGGGCATTGCTTGGAGTTCCTTGATACACGCTAATAAATGATGGAACCGAAATCTCGTCTGCGAACGGAGTTTGGTTACGGTTACTAAACGGACCCCGCGACCTCAAAGGGGCACCATGATGCCTGAGAGGCTGGCTTCACCACGCAAGTTTTAAATGAAAGGACTACTTTTGAATTAAGAGGACTACTGGACCGCACTCTTTTGTGACATGGAGTGGAGATGTTGCCAATATCTAAAGTTATTCCATGATCAGTGGAATAGCTAAAGGAGGTACAGGTGATACAGGTGAGATTCACTATATGAGGTGGCGTATTAGGCGTTCCAAAACAGTCCGGAGTGTTTTCAATTCGCATGTAGTCGTTCATCCTGTTTGACTAAAGAAAATTCGACAACGGGAGCATCGGTCTTCTTTCTCGTTGAATACCTTCTATACGGCAATTCCCACATTTTCAAGAATATTCTTCTAAGATAACAACCCCATTAGGTGGTGCAGTTGTTGGTGGCGCATTATCACACGCCCATGGACAGGGGTTTGAATTCCGGATCATATCAGCTCAGGCCAAGCAAGCCTTTCACTGCTCCAGTTATTCGGTACAAGGCTCATCCGGGAGGATAAAAGCATTGAATTGTACATTGGCTGGGCTGGCCATCGCAAGTCATTGTGTAGGTCACATATGTACGCATTCATCACGCCACTACGATTCTGAACGGAATCGCTAAGATGGGATTGCTTGACGCCACAAGACTTTGTCCCTTATCCTCTATCAACATATCCATTGTGCGAGCAACTAGGTATCAGGCGAGGTAAGATCCGATCAAGCGGCATGTGCCTTTATCGTGCCGAAAAGTTCCTGCCACTGCGATGTACGGAGTAAATGTAAATGCTCCAAGGAAAGCCTAGTCTTGGGCCTGTTGAGCGAAGCAAAGCTCATTTTGAAGCAGGGGTTTATTGGAAGTAACTCACCTCTGTGGATAATCTACGTTGTCAAAAGTTCAATTATGCTATTGGTGGAGGTCATCTGTTTTGAATGCATGGCGACAAACTCTCCCTTCTATGGTCATACACTCGTATAATGCTTCGATACTTTGGCATGGACAGTGTTTCACTTTTCAATATTCTTTTCGCCTTTGCGATAGTTTGACCACAGCACAAAATTCGAATTTGTGAGCAGAAAATGTTCTTTTTGATGTTAGAGCGCTAGTCCTTCCCTCTAATAACCGTACAGAACTAGCTAAATTACGGCTCCAAAGAAAACTTCGCTTCATTCCAATTCAAAAAACAAAAACTGAAATTAAGAGAAACAGTGGAGAGGACCATCCGGTCGCATTGGGGGTGGATGGAAAAAGTCTAAATAAGTCCACCAACGCTACCTCTGCCTATGGTCATTGGTTCACAAAGAGTAAAGCTCGCGATAATCTCTCAGAAGTGCTCGGTGGATCCCTTGAGCATCACTTGAGTTGGGCGGTGAGGACTTTCAATGCGAAAATGAACTCATTATGCCAATATTGTTCAGGGCGAGTGTGTACTTCAACTGCCGGAAGGTAAAGTTTCGGTTTAAGAAAGCAAAAGCCACACTATTGCTCGTAATGATGTTTCACATCATCAACTCCCAGACACATTATGCTTGTGTGCTCTTTCAGTGGGACTTTTAAGGGACACGAGGCAAAGAGATAGTAGTGAACTGTTCACTAGCGATTATTTCAATCTCTATAGTAACACTGTAACATTCACTCGATTGGTTACAGTGATAGCGCAGCTGCCAAACAGTATGGAAAAAGACTCACCAAACAAAGTAGCACATACAGTAGCGCTCAAAAGTATTCGACCAAATGCTTCGTCACTCGTACTTTTCAGTCATAACTCCTTTCCTACTGGATCTAATCATGTGAAATTTCAAAATGTGTAGCATGGGTCTAGTGTGAATATCTACCACTATTAACCTGCATTTTGAAGATGTTCCAGATATCCAAAAGGGCTTGAACAAAAAATCAACTAGAACTACGAATGGTGGCCCTACTAGGAGTCCTTTCCTTTTTGCCATGTCTTAATTGTACGAGCACTAATGTCGAACCCAGAAGAGAAGAAAAACGTACATCAGGTCGGAATAACTGCAGACGTCACAAACTTGCTTTCAGCATAGTCTACAAACGCCTCCCCATTAGTATGTGGATATGGCTGTTTTGCAGTCAAGTAGTGTTGGACAGTGTAAAATATGCTTCAGCTAAACATATCAAAATTTCATGCGATTTGCTCCACTGGGAAAAAAGTTACGGCAAGTTATAATTGGCCGAATACTTTTGAGCGCTACTGTAAGTGATTCGAGGCTACACTCACTGACTACCGACCGCTTTATTCCTCGTCAAACTTGGTTAATTAAACCAAGATTAAAACGGAGCAGAAACCAATTAACCGACCAAATTAGTTAAAGCATAACATTCAGTGATCGAGGTGAAATACAAACAAAGAGAGTAAAGTGAAATTAATCAATTACACGGTCGGAAAAGTCCTAGAAAGTGGTTTGTGTGCGGCTTTTATACTGTACCCCAGCAGTGTTGCTTTTTGACTGTTTTTCAAGGAATTGCGCACGTGTTAGCTGTTTTTGTATTGCATGTCTGACTCGCTTCTGCGATACATACCTATCCTCGTCAAAATCCAGCTTCTAGTCGAAGACGTAGGTCTTGCGCACTGGTGATCTGATTGACCTAATGACCTGAATGCCAATAATTCGAAAAGCCCTTTTTATGTTTGAGAATAGACTAGAAGAATAGACGTATGCCCTTGAGACGTAGCTACAGTACCCCGCTGCCGAGAACTTCTTTCCACGTAAGTTTGTTAAAAATTCAAACAGCTGATTGACGAAAGGCATGAGTCAGAACCTTGAACGACCACCTGTTCGAATTTCCGACATATATGCGTCATTTTGATTGACGAGACCTTTCTTTACAAGGCTGTTGAGAACCAGAGCACGCCTGTGGGTGGTCACCGGCGCCGAGGGCCTTTTAGCCATTACTGCTTCGAATTAAGGTCATTTTTCGACTCGACAACGCTTTATCCTGACCTTCGGGAGCGACAGATTCGTCCCAATTGAAAATTATAGAAAACATTTCATCGTGGACTAAGCCTTTGAGCAATGTATGGACGATGAGGGAGAGCTCATCATGTCAAATGAACAACTCACTGAGAGTAGCATGAATCAAGTAGGCTTAGGCTTAGCTACTCATAAAACGTGATCCAGAGAGACCTCTAGTACTCAGCCTTCCCTCATTGCAAAAAATCGATTATGACAGTACATCTTAGAGCCTCTTCGAAAGTCACAATTAGCAAGAAATCATCTGAACAAAAATAATTCTTCAGTGTGCAGGTTGAGTGGAACGACATGTAGCAGTACCTAAAAGGGTCGATCAAAACCTGCGTTCAGCTGTATCACTGTCATCCCTTCGAGTATCACCTTGCTTGAGTGGGAGTATTCCATGGTTACGAAGGATGCAACAATAGTCAGCTTCCCTTTCACTCGGAGCTTTCGACAAAAATCTTACCATCGCTCTGGCGGCCATAGTGCTGTTCGCTGGCCGTCTGGAGGAATACAGTTAGTACCCCCCTTGGCCCTGAATTTCATGACTTGTCAAACCCACTTGATCTTCAATTCCTGGCCGTAGGCAACGGCGTCACTCGTCTCCACTAGCTGACTGAGTTCGGTACTCCGGATTCCTCTCTGGACTTGCGTATCTAGCTACTTCGGTAGATTTCGCATGTTGACTCAACATACCAGTGATCTTGGCTAAAGCACTGTGAGGTCCATACCTTTGAGTTCCTAAGACTGATCCATTTTCAATGAACATTAATTTTTCCAGTTAAAAGTCAGTTCTCCCACAAAACAGTTTAATTAGGGCAGCACTTGCCCTGCATGCTAGGTATTCAATGCCATGAGCACAGTGTTGTCCAAGGAGCGGATGTTGACTGTTCATTCCCATATCCTCCCGTTCCAGTTGGCAGCCGGCGCCAAAAGAGTGAATCTGAAAAATTGGGGTGCTATAGCATCGCCTTACCTAATCTCTATTACCATGTCTACATGGCCTACCCGAAAATCCTACAGAGAACTCGGGAAATATCCAATCATACAGTCACACTCTCAAAAACCCTGACCAGACCTAGTGAGCAGCGGTGTGTACAAATCTCCATGTGTGGGCATATCGGGCTTCGAAAGGGAGGACTAAAGGAACGACACATTCAACTCTTAGATGGGTGTTAGGCAGGCAGTCATGGGTCCAAAGAATAGAAGTCGTAGACTACCATCCCTCCACTCGTCGAGATGGGGTGATTGTCTTGTTGGGACCTTGCCCAAACTTCTCCTTAACAGCTTCAGTCAACCCTGCTGTCACTCTTTCCTTTTGCTGTTCCCTTCTCGCTTCTTTACATAACTTTGCAATCTCGGACGTCAGCTGGTAATTGCCGGCAATTCGCGTCACTAAATGTTGCAAGTCGGCCTAACTGTTTTCACAGGGAGGCTTTTCTTGCTGAGTTGTAAACTCCCCTTCTCCAAGTACTTTCGCGGAAATATTGGACGAGCTAGTAAACCTCGTCGATGTTGTAAGAACTTCTTTATGAACTCACAACTCACAATCGGATACTAAAAGTAAACGAAGTATTGCTCTTTCTGGGGAGCACAGGTCAGAATTCGATTCTAGCCGAGGCAAAGCGCTTTGCGCCGTGAACTCGCCCTAAAATGAATCTACTCTTATTTTGCCCCCTATCCCTCTCCCGCCCTCTTCCTTTCTATAGTAGATAGGAATCTTATGTGATGTCGTGATCGCTATCCTGCATGAAACGATCACTAGCCCAAAAAACCCTGCAGGAGTATTAGCAAACATTTGCGCGTGCCTTGGAATTGCGTTCTAACCCACAGCTCTGTTGTAAATGTATCGCATTGTAGAACAACTTAGAGGATTAGTTTGAGGAACGAAAACAAAAAAAGGTGAAATTAATCAAGGAATGATCCAGCTCTACACAGTGGCTCTATCATCTACAACTATGACAAGCAGCGGGCAAGTGGCTTGATCGGAAAATCGGTACATTTCATGTTATCTTACAAAGCTGCCCTCAATCTGTCACGAAAGTATTCCAGCCTCGACTTGAATGAATGAGTCATAGAGTCAACAGTACTCGAAACATTTAAATGAGAATTCGCCCATGTCTTTTGTATTATAGTATCGTTCAAGTCTGTTATCATGACACCATTGAGGTGAGGAATATAGATCGTGAATGGGAGTTTATTCCGCTCCTTACGTTCAGTGGAGCACCTGCAAAAGAAATCGGCAATACAACAGATTGGCTGAAAGCATCGTTCTATTCCAAAATATTCAATACATGATACTGATACCAATAATAACCTAGATACTAATTACTACTCATGGTTAACAATCGCATACTAGGTAGCCTGCTTACTGTTTACCGAACGGAGTTTGCTGACAGCCTTCAGGATTTTCACTGAACTCGGTAGGATTTGGCATTAACTGCGAAAAAGAGATGAGTAGAGTTCATTCTGACAATCTCGCATTGACTCTCGCATTAACTGCGAAAAACAAATGAGAACAGTTCATTCTGACGTACTGACGAGTACCTCCCCCTCAATCTAATGGGCGCCGTCCTCAGCTACGGCGACAAAAAATTGCGCTGAGCTGAATATATAGGATGTCTTTTATATGTATTTCGGAATTCGAAAACAAAAATAAATATTAACCATTGAAAATTGCTTCATTGTTTTTCAAAATATTCCCTATTAAGAAGTCACCCGGGGACTATGTGGCTGATGACTCATCAAACCGTTGTCTTGAGTGCTCAAAAATGCAGTTGTTTGAGCCGATGTGTGGGAGCTCGCATTGTCGTGGTGAAGAGTGACCCGTCTTTGGCAGTTGATTTTCCCGATTTTTTGGAAGGCAACTGGCAAACAAATGGTTGTATAGCACTCAGAATTGACTCTTCTGCTTGTTCTAGTGGTACGGTTGCGACATGTCCAGTTTTTTCAAAAAAGCAGACGACCACTTGCTTGGAAGTGTTTCTTACGCGGACAGCTCTTGTTGTAGTTGGCTCATTTTGAAATACCCACACGGTCGACTACTATTAACTTTCGGGCTCATACGCGTAAATCCATGATCCATCACTTGTCACAGTGTCATAGACGTGTTTTGAAGCACCGCGATCGTATTTTTCGAGTATTTCTTTCGACCAATCGAAACTCGAAAATTCGAATAAAATAAAGTACTTTATGTTGCGGATAATCAGTGGGAGGGGATGTCTTCTGGGTCAGAAATTCAACTCAGCTCAACTCTAATTTTAAGCAGAGCAAAGACAATTGGGGACCAACACAGTCAAAAATGCATGGAAAATAAATTTATCTCGAAGACCCTACGCGGCCAACACATTCAATTACAACAAACAAGAATTTTCTAACCAGTTTAGTAAGTATTTCTAACGATCGAAGAGTGGTTATCTCCCTATTATAATCTAATTCTAATGTCCCTACTAGTACACAAAAAATGCAGTTCGACTAGTTGATGTAAAACACATTGCCATGACAAAACATCACAAACTCCCACAATAAACTCCTAACAAATATTATTAATAGTAGAAGCTTCGACTAAATAAAACAAGCGGAAATGAGCTGGTGAGTGCATGCCGTCATCAACCTGAAAGCATTAACAATGAAAATTTCAACCCAATCATCTAGCTTTAGAAATGAAATCTTGTTGGGCATAGCCCCGACTAATCTTAGCAGTTAATGTAATCAATGCCATTTGTTCAGTAACCTACCAAGAAGATGTAGCGCTTAGACGAAATGTACTGCAGACAGCACGAATGGCTGTGGTGCAGTAGGAACGAAATTGTCGCGTCGCGGCGAGAAGGGCGGGCGCCGCGCGAAGGATTGGTCAGAATGCAGCAGCACGTAACAAATATAGGAACAAAAGAACTAGCAGTAGAATTATGCCCAAAATAACGAACGCATACCGATTGAGCTGTATGAAAAACGTTAGAGCTGTAATAACGGCGAAGCGAATGGTCCGTGACAGCCGCGTGCGGCGAATCGACTACACAAAACCGTTCCTACTGCCCGTCTCCCTGTAGGTTCCACAGTGTAATCTTGGTAATTCAATTATATTGCGATTTGAAGGAAGAGTTTCATCTAGCTGAATGCAAATACAAGGTAGTTATTATAAAGCGCAATCCAGGATAATTTTCGAGTGCTTTTCCGATAGCGCTCATGCAAAATAGCGCATCGTTTGAGAGGAAAGCGCAAAAAATCGCAAAGTTCGAGGAATATAAGGACTTCTAATCCAGTTGGAGTAGAGAAAGATCATGATGGTAAAAGTGACATGTAAGGGATATTTGCACGTACCTGAAGCGGAGAGCAATTTTTTCGTAAGAAAGTTACCTCATTCTTCCAGTTTACAACTACCGTTTTATTAACTCTCAACCCTTCCAATGTTTTTCCCATCAACGAGCACTAAAATTGTAAACAGCACATGACTGGCTTAATAACCACCCCAACAGCCAGCGAACAGATGGATTTTCAGTACAACCGCAGTCCTGCAAATCAAATTTCCACGGAAAATGTGGGAGATCAAAGTTCAAGCTGATTAGTGAGTGGGTAGCCAAAAACTAATCTTAAGAAGGGTATCATCCAAAAACTCAAAAAATAAGCCCCTTCCTTGTGACCATTAACTTCAGGGTATGTAGGAGCTGCAACAATAGCTCACTCGTCTTTTTTGCTTTTTGATGTATAGCCCGACAATGGCACCGTGCGAGACGAGGAAAGAGAGTGGGTGGCAATAATCAAATGGTGAACCAGCAGCGCAAATTTCAATACGCTGACCCACGATTGATCAAAGTACTCAAGCCCCGTCAGCAGGGCTTTGATCAAAGGTACACTTCGTTCCTTTTGCTTCGTGGGCATGCAAAAAGGTCGCTGCACGAATGCTTTCTGTAAGAAACTCGCGAGGCAGGCAATCAAAGTTGTCAGCGTTCGGGCGAGTTGACTTACGCGGTTATGATTGAGAGCTAAAAAGCAATAAAAGTGCTGCAAGTACGTGTATCGCGTCTGAATTCTACTCCTCGGCGATTTTTGGTTCGAAGTCTGAATTACCTCCAAGAGCAGTGTTCATCATAATTTTGGTACAGTTTTCATGTTAAAGAACGGAGGTTTTGGTGCAGAATAATACGAGGGTGAAAAAGAAGGCGTAAAAATCGCAGAAATCTCGTAGTAATGGGCTTCTCAGAGGAAAACAATTTCCAGGCTTAGAGATGAGGGCGGTGAATGAAGTATTTGGTTTTTCACTCTTTCTTCAAATTTCAGTCGCTGCAGAGTTATGTTCGCAATGGCGTTGGTTCCTACAATCGCCATTGAACGGGACTACATGCTATCAAAATTTTTGCTGCGGGTATCGTTATATTGTTATTCCCTGCTACTCATCAATTTTCTTTTCTCTGAGAGTGTATTACAAAAGGGAATTATTGAGGGAGGCGCCTCGGTAAACCACATGATTGCATTCTTAAAAAATATTCTCCGATGTTAATGGTCAGCGTGTACAGGTGGTGAAGCCTCTGCAAGGTCACCGAACCCAGATGATCTTTATACCCCAGCTATACGGCAAGCGACATCGGTTTCGCGGCAGCTAGCTAATACCTTAGGGAGATTCTAATCCTCCACTTCGCAACGCGATCGGACTCGATCGACGCCGTTCAGGCAGAAGAACCCAAATCCCATCAAACACGTTCATCTCTGATGTTATCACCGATGCTAGCGATGTTTGGCTTGTTTCGCCTAATATAGACCGCGTTCCAACCCAACAAAGCTACATGTGGCATCCTAATCATAGATTTTTCCTATCAGAAAACCTCAGAAAAATATTTATCGCTAACTGTGACAAGAGAGAGGATCCATATGATCAGAATAGGCGCTCCCCATGATAAAAGTTTTGCTTCTATGTCCGCATATCGTTTTTATGGAGCATTCTCATATGTTTACGTCATCTAATTAATCAAAAATAATACCATGACATCATCACAAGGCAGTAAATGTCGAATCTCTTCTACCATAGCGTTTCGAACTTTTGGATCATCAGTTTTTGAGCACTCTCAACGTCATGATCGAATCTGTTACCGCGTCTCTAGCACGAAAAAGCAGAAGCACTAAGCAACGGCCTCTTTTAAGCAATATTTTTCAGCAATACATCAGAGATGGTTCCCCTGCCTCTTAATTACATTCCGTGGGGTAGAAATGTTCCCCTTTTCAATATCGTCTCACTTCACAAAATACCTCCAAAAATGGATCATTTCAAAAAAAACAATAGTAAATCAGGTGATTTCATTACCGACATTTAGAATGCAACCATTCTCAAAGTGTAATTGCACACAGATTAATGACAATGGTTTTGTCATCTATCATGTAAATATAAATATGATACTTGTCTTCTTGAAAAATAAGCTGCTGGAGCTGTCAGAAGATGACGCCATTTACAAGGATGATTCATTTTGGTAAGGTATGTGATATAATACGTTATATCCACCACATCACTTTTATCCATTTCCATCCTCCCCCTTGACCCTACTGGCTCGAAATATAAAAGCAGTCAATGTCAGCATGTTCAATATTTCACTCACAAAAACTCTCTTGTCGTTTCAGAATTTGAAAAAATAGTACACGCGCTGTTCCCCTAACGCAGCGCGAGTGACGGCTGCTTCCCTGTAGAGGAAAACGGCAAAAAAACGAGATACCTCAAAGTTCGCAGAAAAATTATGGTGGACAACATTGAATCTCACTATAGTGTATGATAGCGCAGTGGCAGATTGGTTAAAATCGTTTTGGAGCAAGAGTGAACAAGCAGTTCCTTCTCTAACAGCACAACTAACTGAGAATCATTCACGTCCTCCTTAGTCATCGTAATAAGGATTAGAAGAAATACATAATATACCCACTTTCAAGCATGAAAATGCTACTAATCACTAAAACAACCAACATCACTAAAAATCATAACAACAAAACATTTGAAACTTCCACAGCACTGCCCACCTACTCCAGATCTTATTTCAATGTTTCTTTCTCGCCCATAATAACTACTGATCAACTTATTAAGGGAGAAAATGTCCCTGAAAAGCCCTGACAAGCGTTTCTGTAAATGCCCCTGCCAAAAAGATGAGAAAGATCTACAGATAAATCGCCAGTTGTCAAGACGATTTCTAATTTAATTAGGCCATTTCCAGGAAAAAGAATGACAAAAATTGTATAGGAAACATCAGGACGGGTCCGAGCGAACTAATATGATTTCACAGACAAAAACCGTTAAATAGAACTGTCAACTTTGGCGAAAATCGGAGTCATTATTGGTGAGATTCTTAACGACTGTTATTGCTATCACTGTTAAGCTGGTAGATTCGAAGGGCGCAATCTTCTATCAAGGATAACATCCTCAAATACAAAAATTCATAGCGATTTCGAACACGGAGTTTTCCGCGATTAAAGAGATCACACTAGCTCCACAGATTTAAAACATTCGGGATAGTTTGAGGGGGAAAGAACTGCAGTGCAACGATGAATTTTTTCTTGGCATAAACGATGACGAAGCGATGCGACGAGTGATCGATACTAAACTCTTGTGATGATATTTAGAGTCAACGAAGAATATTTGCAAAGGAACAGAGAAAGTCAAATTGAGACAGCGCTGAACGTACGCGACTCCGTGGGTAACTAACAAGCGTTGAAAACAATTTGAATCACACATGACTTTCATGCTCTACGTGGAAGCAGTCCAATGCTTGTCTTAAAAATGAGTGTTACATGTCAATTTATTTCACTTAGGCAGCTTTGATGGCATGCATTTATGATTTCAGGAGATTTTTTGAAAACCCTTGAGGCAAGCAAAGTAAGCTAAAGCTTTTTGGAATTTTCAACAAGTATAAAATCACAAATGTTCACTAACTCTGCTCTACTTGATGTTGAGACTCTTCTTGCATGTAGCCACGATATGAGATGCTTGGGGAAGACAAGCATCCTCAAGGTGATGTGCAAATGGCATGGGTACATCTACGCCCGTAACACGCAAAATGGGTGCATCCAAGTAATCCCAAGCAGGCGACTCATTCACTTGTGCACAAATTTCGGCTCCAATTCCTGTAACATGAGGAGATCTATATACATGACTGATTTGCAAATTGAAAAAAAAGATTGTTACGAGAAAAAAGGTAAGAAGAGCTAAGGACGAAGTGTTACATAAACATCATAAAGCGAGCACTGTTACCTGCGAATGGCCAGCCTTGTTCGACGGTGACCAAGTGATTCGTTTTCATTATCGAATTCTGTATGGATTCAAAATCTAGGGGACGTAACGTTCGAAGATTGATTACCTGTTAAAAAATGAATTCAGTCAGTCAGCCATTTGGACTTATAAATGCCTAATATAAATGCTTTAACATTGCTTTTGGAAGGTTAAAACAGCAAACAATATCAAAAGGAAGGGAACTGCAAAAAGTTCAAGTTTGGTCTCACTTCAGCGGAAACTCCGATAGCTTCTAATTCCTTAGCAGCTGCGAGGGACAACTCAACTCCTTTCGAGAACGAAACGATGGTAACATGATCTCCAGGTCTGAAAAATCAGTAGCGTAACCTCAGATGAAGTGCCGATTGCTTTCCTATCAACGATCCAACCTTTCGATTTTGGCCTTTCCAATAGGCAACACAAAATCTTCCTTTTGCATTTCCTCGGTAACAGGGAACGAATGACCATAGAGAATTTCGTTCTCCAGAAATACAACTAAAAGAAAAGATGAATCTGAAGTAGACTTTAAAGCAACAAAAAGAAGCCGAAGACAATGACATCACTTGCCACAATTGGGAGCAGCGCTTAAATATCTGGCTCATTGGAGAATGGGGAAACTTTGAAAAATTCTTCATATAAAGCATATTGAATGTTCCTACGTGCACCTTCGCAGACACCGAGACACCATTTGCCTTCAGCGTCTCAACAGCTTTCCAACTTATCAGCACTCATGTATAGAATTTGATGAGCCGATAAGCTAATATTGGAAGAAAGCTCTACTTTTTAATGCTACTCATGTTGATTTGATGTTCACATATAACTGCTGCCTGCAATGCGCGTTGCGGAAGACGTCAAAACAGTGCTCCTATCACACACATGGAATAAAGAGCGCACTGCCCGGAAAGCACAACGACGTATACGAGTACAGCCCCTGTCTGAAGCCTTGCCCAATAGCATACTTCTGAAAAGCAGCTTAGCTGTTGTAAATCATAGTTTTTTTTTAGAAGTTAAGCAAATGGTTGAGAAAAAGTAGCGGTTGCTGCTGAACAAGTCATAGACAGGACACCCTTCATTCGGACGAGAAATCATTTGCGACCTTCCAACATTTCCTCCAGTGCATTATTTTTTTGAGGATTTAGAGTTATAAGCCACGTCTAGAAGAACTGAATTTCAAAAATGCATAAAAAATTGCTCTTTGCTAGCGTCACAAATTCTCTTTGTGATCAGGTGAATCCGGGAAATGTCAGAAGTTGGCGAAGAGATCAATAATATAGAAAAGAAAAGATCGACTATCAAGTGACAAAGTATGGTATTCTTTGCAAAGTTTCTTTATTTTCTCCCACAACCAACCGTATTGTCAAAAGTCCGATGGGGCTTTTCAGAAGGAATAACAATTAGTTGGCTAAGGATGCCTACAAGCGGAACCGCATGGGTTCGTTTAGAGATTTATTTTCAAAATAAGTAATGTTGTTTAATCCACTCCCTCCTCTTTCACGAATTAAAACTTACAATTATCTGTAGACTTATTTGACCTAGTCAAAAGAACCATTTTTTTACAACACGCTATTCCTAGAACCGGCCATCTTCCCAATGGCACACTTCTACTCGATTAGGATATTCCAATAGTATATGTGCAGAAATAGTGGCCAAGTAGTGCATTACAACATGCATATTCCGCTGATCGTACTCCGGCTACATATCCGCCCAAAGCAACAAGCAAGCCTTCCATCTCGTGGACTTTCAATTGTTACCAGGCTCGTCTGGGAGGATAAAAACCTTGAGTTATCGACTGGCCCGCATTGTTCATAACGCCACCCCTGTTCGGAACTCTTCTACGATTCTGAATTGAAATTGGTTGCTTCCCCTTATTCCAAAAAACGAGATCGATCGCCGACGAACGATTCTATTTCCCACAAGGACAGCAATTTACGAGCAAAAACTAGATCTCGCATTGGACTTGAACTCCAGTCGTATTGCGCAATGCGACGAGGTAGAGCAGTTAACATAAAACATCAAATCAAAACTTGATTTTTTAACCTTTGCTCTATGCGATCAGTATAACGGCCTTCGAAATTCCGCACCTATTTGACTCGTCTGAATGCAAGATGATATTAGCAAGATTGACTGGCACAATTTCCCACCATCCGCTAATCCGCTGCAATGTAGCCCTATTTTTGTAAAAAAAAAAAGCAAGGAAAAGAAAGGAACATTCTAGCGCATTCTTTTACAGTTGCGTGTCTTTATCTTCATGTCCAAAACAATATGACCCCTTCGAACAGCCACACAATGAATGCATCTGTCATTCACTTCCTGATCAATAAACTTGAGAAAAAAGCAGCGCACGAATTTGACGTAAGAGCACAAGAATTCAACTTAAAATAAAAATTATAACTTCAGTAATGAGCATAAAGCACTGAATAAGTGTTTGCTATCTCTTCAAAAAATCACTATACTTTTTCGAATTCAAAATCTAACCTGGGTTATCATCCCTGATAGCAGCCTTCAAGAGACCCTTTGCATCCTCCGAACTATATGGTGCCATAACCTGCAATTTCATCGCCGATAAAAACTGGTGATCACGTCGCTTCTACGAATCTAGTGGGAACTGAATTCAATCAATGGAGCATATTGAAGGCGTCTAAGGTTTCGAATGTTTTATCTAGCATGCACCAAACAGAAGAACATGAATTAAACTCTAGTTGTTCCATATTCGTGTTGCTACTTCTTTGACCTTCAAATTACGGTATTACCGAATAAAATAAGCAAAACGCAAGATTATCAGAGAATAGGAAAAGCTCCACAAACAACAACATACTTTGAGTCCAGGGCAGTGAGCGTACCATGCACTGAAGTCCTGAGAATGTTGCGCAGCAACACCAGCTGCAGCACCATTCGTTCCACGGAAGACAATTGGACACGACACCTATATTGCAGCACCATTTTCAATGGCTCACTATCAGGCATACAAGGTGACTGATTTACTGATAGAGTTAATATCCAGCGTACACATTTGACAGGTTTGAATAGTTTTCATATAGTATAATATATAATAGTACGCACCTTTCCTGCTGACATATAGTAGGTCTTCGCAGCAGAGTTAATCATATGATCAATGGCTTGCATAGAGAAGTTGAATGTCATGAACTCGCAAATGGGGCGAAGACCAGCGAAAGCTGCACCAACCGCTAGCCCTGGAAATGTAATATCAGAGTTTGGTATCAATCAACAGTTTCTTTACTCTTCAGTGAGGAGTTTTTATTAAATTCATTCCAACCCAACTGATAATTAGTCTGGTGCAGCACCAACAATTTTTCCACCAAGATACAGGCGTGTTACCAAATAAGCATAATTGTCGCATAAAAGAATGGGGAGGAATGAGAGGATGACGACTAAGATACATCTTGTCTTGCGAAGAGGTATTGTTCATAGTTGCAGATCCTCGAAATCGTACGTGTATTGAAAGGTGCAATTGGCTACCGACATTGGACACTTGATGTTCGGTTATTCTGCCCTGAGGCCCATTGTGCACCCCTGCCATTTCACAACTCGTAGGGTCTGTATGTGTCTGATGCTGATATCGGATTACAAGATCACACGCTTTCGCGTTCTTACAACCTCAAGGTGCTTCAAGTGCAAAATGTTCCCCGCTGACCGTGCACTTAACTGAGCGTTCGCAGCGCGCGACGATGCAAGGTCGTGTCAAGGCCGTTCTCGTCTACCCAGCGTTGTGCCAGCAAAAGAACTTTTTTTCAAAAGAAGCCGTTGATGGCTTCGTCTGTCTATCAATGCTGTTATTTGTATAGCAGGCGGACGCAAAAAAAAACATCATAAGAGAGGAGCAAAGCGGGAAAAATTCCTTTTTGCGACTGCCGAGCACTATGCCTAGTTCCGGCAATCACAATGGCTTCTCGTGTCTTTTTGTGACTGATTATGGGTAGTAGTAGTGGTAAGATACCTGTAAATCCTGCCTCTGTAATCGGGGTGTCAATTATTCGTTCATCTCCATATTTCTTCCAAAGCCCTTTCGAAACCTGCAATCGTTATTTTCAAAGAAAAGAATTGGGAGGTATCATGTCTGTAGCGACAACTGCAGCAGGCCAGAATATTCCCTCAGAAAATCTAACGCTCTCAATAAAACAGCCTCGAAAAGATGCAAGAATGAGGACGCCCTGATCAACACCGTGCGCATCTGGCTAACGTAGACGAAGCAGATAATCGCTCTCAGATAGAAAAAGCGGTGTTTTGGAATGATGAATGATTCTTCTACCAATATAGAACACTGAACGAACCTTATATGCTCCATCATATTGAGCTACTTCCTCTCCAATCAGAAATACACGGTCGTCCCTTTTGATTTCTTCATCCATGGCTTGGTTCAGCGCATCTCGCACCGTAATAGCTTAAGCGAATATAAAATGGAATAAATCCTTATATAACTGTTATAATTTTTAACGAAATGAACGGAAAGATCTCTAAAAATCCAAAAAAAGTCACATTGTCCAGATGCGAGACATCGCTTGCTTGTGTTCAACAGCTGAGCCACGACAAGGCGACCGCAACTTTTGAGAGCCATGGAGAGCCGTGGATATTACCTGCAATCACAGAGAGTTAACTAGAAAAACTGGAGTCAGCCATTGTTTCGAACGGAAGCTTGTGCACTTAACTACGTCATAGCCCGATTTCATCGTGCTGCAGCTGCAAATGTAAATAACCAGAGAATAAGCGTGAACAATCAAAATCAACTCGCAAATAAAAAACTGGAAGTCAGAAAAGGAAACAATGTGCACTAGTAGCGGGTAGATAAACAAAAACAAAATGGATTACAATTGAACCATTACCGATCACACCCGTAAGTCGCCCTTCTGCAACCGGTGGCCAACCTGTGGCCAAAGAACTGAAGATGGTCAAGTAGATGAGAGTATCGGTACCTGATTTTCTTGAAGAAGTACTGCCCACAACCAAGTTCATACCTACATCCACAAACTCCTTCATTAAACACGTCATCCAACACTTTCGAAGTGGGCATCGGCTACAGGGTGAACATGCGGAGGGTTGTGCACCGAAGCGGGTTTTGATGAAAGAAGATAAGGAGTCGTCAAAAGTGGCTCACGATGAGTTCAATGGCCCCAAAGGAAGGCCCATCATGGTTTAGATTTCAGAGTGCACTCTTTGACGATACTAGGCCGAATTGAAGGAACATATCGACAGTTTCTCGATGATTACATCAATAATTAGATGGGAAACCCACAACTACAAAAAGGCCATTGTGACTCATTGCAGTGCGACAACGCCAACCCCTGCGCCGCTCGAATTGTGCGGTGGTTTTTGGACGGGAAGAATATTGAGAATTGGAGTCAGCGGCCTTTTCGCCCAACTGGAACCGTTCGATCCCCAATGTTTCGGACAGTTGAGGCGACGTATAAATGGCATATGGTATCAGTTTGACAATTGGGTGGCCTTCGAAACAGAAGTAATGAGCAATTTGTCCACGCTTGTTGAAGTAGAAAATCACTTAGTTCCTGAACGCTACTCCTGGGAAGGACGCTGGGAATGAGTCGGTGGAAATGATGGCCTACCTGACTGTACGACGGAATACTAGCTTTTCACCTCCTTTTCCCTGCTCATTTTAAGGCTTAGGACCTGATCGAATGCCTTGTAAAGCTCTTTTCTGAATTAACTACTTGTATAGATTGGAAGATTTCCTCCTCTTTAGCGTTGAAACAGATGGGAACACTCTTCGAAGGCTCTTACACTGACTGATCATTGTGGCGATTGATTTTGGTTTTTAGTGATGAGCAAATGGTTCAATACATCAATCGTCGTGGCTGCTGTTTCAGTTGCCACATTTCTCAACAATCACAAAAAAATTGGTCCCATTCAATTCATATATCTGAGTGAAGGTGGTGGCTTTGATAACCGTAACATCCGAGCGACGTTCGCCCTAGCAGTAGATGACGATACTATGGCAGAGGGACGCCAGCTAGTTCGATTTTTCGTTCTATTACTGAACTTTAAAGTGGGCCAGATCCCTCCAGACGAGGTTATTCATGGAAGATGGGAGACGAGTGAGAATGGAGGTGGTTGAGCCAACAATCAATCATCGAGTTCCACCCAGAGATCGTCTCCCCTTCATCTAGCCCATGAAGCGCTTTCCTTCGCACTTCAGTGACCAACACCTGATAAATTTGCTGTACTTGACTCACTTCTTTTGACTAGCCGTCTAATTATTTAAAGTTTTCAAATTTGATGTAAGTGCACAGAAGAATTAACGATTTCATAGAAAGATGGCATCACCTACAAAGCGGCAGAACTCTGAACTAACTGAATAATACAGCAAGGTCCAACTCACTCTGAACTAACTGAATAATACAGCAAGGTCCAACTCAATCAAGCTTAATAGAAATTAACATGAAAACCCGAAAATCCCGAATGAAATGAAAAGCACAAGTGCAGGAGCACGAGCGGAGCCACACGAAATGGGCGTGGAATTGCGTCTACACATTCAGTACGCGGGCGCTACGGACTTTGTCACGCCACCGTTCGCTAAATGGAACGAGCACTGCGGGAAGATAGGGATTTGGTTACTAGTGTAGCATTATGCTTATCAAAGTAATGAGCAAACCAAGGGGGGGGGGGGAGCGAATTGTGAAACAAATTAGTGGACATTTCCTCAAAAACAACAGTTCCCTCTGGTTGTTGTACTGTTGTATTGGAGATGCGAGGCTGTTGCTATGGTGAGAGCGCCACCTGAACGAACACTAAGGATCGGTTCTCGGCTTCAGCGATGTCGTACAGAGAACGGCGAAGTAGGTTTCATATTTTAATGTTTACGTTAGCATGTTTTAGTCCATAACAAGTTCAGTTCTGGTAAGAGGTTAGTTCTTTCGAGCACAAAATTCCGAACGAAAGTCTCGCCTTTCGGCTTCCTTCAGGACGATCCCTTAGCTGGCTGGGAATTCAAGGGAACAAGGGAAACACCTCTCAACCATAGTAACCGGTGGGCTCGACCTGGGTGAAATCACCTGTAGGCGCTGGCATTCGATGAAAACAGAGCCCTTTGTCCCATCCCTTGAGCAACCCCCCCCCCCTTCCTTGAACAACTTCCTGATTTACAAATTACTTCAAATGACAAAAGATAACGGTGTATTTTTAAGATCTCTGTGAGATGACGAAGGCAATCGGCTATCCGCGCATCCTTTCTCTCGAGAATTTCCGTACACCGAACTTTCGTCTCGTCGCTGAACTACTGGAATGGATTGTAAAACGGTAAGTATAGACGTAAGGGAAGACAGTGAATTTTCACGTAAACTAAATGCTTTCGATGCAGGTTCGATCCGAGTGCAACAATTAGCGCTGAGCACACGACCACGGAACAGGATCGGGTATTATTCATCAAGCAAGCCGTTCTGCTCCTTTTGCAAAATTCCAGACTCAGATTGAATCCTCGAAGGCTTTATCAGGTATGTTGGGCGCTGAGTATGAGTTTATCTTCCGGAAAATTCCAGAAAAACGGAATTTACTAATTAGATTTTGGATAACTGCATTGTAGTCGTATCCAGGTGTGTGCCGTCAGCCCACATCAGCGACCCCGACCCATCGGGTCCCGAAGCTTCCCTCGTTTCTGTGATATTTTAAATGTTGTCAGTAGGCATTTGACTCGATTCGGTGCATTCCATATGAACTTGCTCTCCTAAGAGGTACTAGCTCGCGACAAGGAACCTAGTAATGTCGAGTACAATTAATCAAGAGCCGTTTGCCTCACTGTCCCTCCAGGAAAAAAAGGAGTAGGGGTGGGTTAGGTATACAGAAGACCAGCAGGGCTATATTTGAAAGGTTTTTTTTCGAATAGATTTTCTTGTTGATGGGATAATCTGAGCTCCGGGGAACTTATCACATATGAGATGCTTTGCCCCCTAGGAAAGGTGGATGATCGCCTCACATGTTTGCTGTTTTCATCTCCCTTTCGTCAGAGGTTGTCAATGAAAAACCGCTCTCATCAGCAGACGAAGGAATGGCTTTCGATAATCAAAGCAGCGGGGAGGTGTGAATACATTCAGATTATTTTCGTTGTCGTTAGGCGCTCAGTAGGATTCTCCAAGGAGCAGCGAGCCTCTCAATATGGGAAGAGAAGACACCCCCACAGTGAAGGTTTCCTCTCATGGAAGCAAACCTCAACGCTCGTTAAAGGCACAGTTCACGAAGAAGGGTTTCCGAAATACCTCCGTGGGATGAATTCGAGGCTCATCCTAATGCCATCTGTGCCGATGTCAGGTCGAGAAAAGTCCTAGATAGGGCACAATAGGGATCCAGTCATTGCATCGTTAAATGCCACTTCTTAAGAAATTCCACTACTTTTGGAAAGTCTTATTTTCCGCGAAGTAGGCGGATTCTCTCGCTTTCTTCACCACCGATGCATCAACCTACATCAACACTTCCTCTTTTCAACTCAAAAGGGGTACCTTGAAATTATCGTGAGCTGTGCCTTTAAGTGAATGTTTTCCAACTTCGAACCTCTTCTCTCATCGACTGAGCCTTGTCGCATTAATCGAGGTTGACACTGCTAAAAGCCGATTTGCGTTGCAGAGCACCCGCCCACTAACATCAGTTCATTCAGCCCATCTCTCAGGCATGCAACCACCGACTCAGCACTGGGGACTACTGAGCAAGCACAATGAGCGGAGTAAAAAGAGTGAATGATGAATCAGCTAACTCCTTTCCCTTATCTTTTTTATAAGTAATCAGAATCAGAGTAATGTTCGAAATATTTTTAAACCTGTTGACATTGCTGACCTTTGTCTTAAACTTCTATTGATAACGATCAGCTCACTTTTCTTCCAAAGCAAACAAACAGGTTGATCGATGGTGCAAGAAAAGCGCCGAAAATCAAGCAGTTCTACGCTCTGCTAGTTTCTATGAGGAAGTTAGAGAATTATTAACCCGGTGGCACTTTAAATAGGCTTTTTCTTTGTTTAGCTTCTTTCGATACTTGGATTTGGTTCGTGAATAGAATGCAAAGCGCGAAGTTGGTTTTAATTCTCAGCTGAGTTCTTGTTCTTTTTGAAATCCCAGGCTATAATTTCTAATACCAAAAATCAGCAAAGGATTTCGTCTCGGCATAAACCGTTCATCCACAGTTCACAGGCGGTGCGGGACCTTGGGGTGCCTATGCGAACGGCACCTGGCCGCCCCCGTTGCAGTGATTCGCAGTGTAAGGGCAAGGATCGAATGCCCAGCAGGTGATTACGGTAATTGCCACAAAACCTTGCATCGTTCGTGTGTACTTGTAACTATGGGATTCTAAAGACGCAGTCCGCCACCCGTTTCCCAGCGGAGAATTGAGCTTTTAGCGAGATGGGGACCGCAATGAGATACTGCGCGCTCCTCAACCATCAAATTTTGAAAGTTCCACCAAAGTAATTATACTCACACTTATAATGTGCGTGTATTCGAAGTTGTCGCACAATTGTGATCTTCTGAGCAAATCGATGCACCAACCCACTAGCACGTTAGCAAAAAATGAGAGGCTCATTTACGTTATCGCAGTAGGGCATGATAAGGCTGTTTCCTAACATCAGCAGATTTGTCAACCTTTGTTGGAATGGAGCTGATTTTGCACGCTCGTAATCGAGTGGGACGTATAAACAGCTTCAGCTGAAGGGACGTGTAAATCGAGGAAGTTGTACCGAAAGCAAAAACTGATAGTAATAGCAACAGCCCTTTTACACTAGTCATTTTTAGCTCCGTTTACGTGCTTAGTTGTCTCAGAGCATGCAGTGAGTAGCTGCATTTTCGAGGCATAGAAAACGGTCATCAAAGTTGTGCGGCACCTTCAAGTTCCGGCATATTGATGCCCAGTTTTGGGTGGTGCAAATAGTGTGTATCTGCAATCCTCTTGCTTTACTGCACTTTCAAAAGCAGACCCCACTTTCAAAAGCAATCCCGTCAGAAGCAGTTCGCATCGGGGTGATGGTAAGGAGCGGCACATCGCATCTAAAAAACAAAGGGAGCACGCTGCGCGAAAACGCGAGACTCACGTTTCGACAATCTTCCGACTAGAAAGGGAAGTTCTGTTCACTCTTATTTTTTTCAGGATTAATTGATTGATCTAGGGCGGAGAGGCGGAGTGGCAAGGGAGACAATATCATCACACAGGCATGGTCACGGGTTCGAATTCCGATCAGCATCCGCCTAGGCCAACCATGCCTTATATCCCTTCGGGGTCGGTTAATTGCTACCAGATTCTCTGGGAGGATAAAAGCACCGACTTGTACATCGATTGATCACTACATGTCATTGTATAGGGCGAATCCGCATTCCTTACGCCCCTACGATTCTGAATGGAAGTCGAATGCGGGGGCGCATCCCTCAGACGGGATTGATTAACGCTAGAATACTTTTGTCATCTTTTACTTGATCATTGTTAGGTTTCCTATGTATACCTCTTCCGAGGGACATCATTCGTATATGCCTCATTGTTGGAAACGAAGCAGAGTCCCACAATTTACGTGCAGAAGCATTCTGTATTAAATAAATGTGATCAGGAGTAGAGACAAAAAGCTTTACAGTATAAGAAGCATGTTGTGCAAAATCTTAGATCTCTGCAGGGAGAGGGGGGAGGGGGTAGAAGGGGGAGGGAGCAAATCGAGGTCCTTCAACTGGAAAGCGAGATCATTACCTGTACACTGCGTCGTCGCTTGCCGTAGATGCTTCAAGTGCCCATTCCAGATTGAATGGCACTACCTCCAAGTAAACTTTGTGTGACCATAAATATTTCGAGAGGCTTATTTGGCAATTTCGGTTTCTTCATTCGTAGACAGCATTCATGACCCTACCAGTGTACCTTAGTCTGCCTTCAAACTTTCATGGGAAGTTAATAGGTTGCTTTTTCGATGAGCCCCTTCTAGAAGCTTCCCAAAGTCACTGGAGTAACTTCAAGTCAAAAACTTCTGGTGTTGCGGCGGTGTAAGAAAGGAGCACGACTAATCCCCATGATAAATTTACAGCTGAAAACTGTCTGAATGTTGGTCAAAGCTAGAACCTAACTATTTATTTTGCAGGCGGACGGCAATGCCGTGCAAGAGCTGTTACCAGCGGTCAAGCTCCTTTATGAATCTGGGAAACAACTTCCGGCCGAAGATGTGAACGCTCACTGGAATGCTATTAAGAATAAGCTTAACGCCAAGGTGAGCGGATGGCTTCCCTATTTAGAGCTCACAAGAGTGTTCGAAAAGTCAGAAGAAAATAAGCAACACTTCTTCGCAGATGCAAGAAATCCGCATCGCCAGGCAACTTGCTACTCAACTGCCTCAAACAGGAGCTGCTCTTCACGACTTGCTGGGAAAAGAGTTATACTGTAGAGTGAGTTACTTGTTTTCTTCATTTTGGGAGCGTCGTTGTTGTCGTTTTCATTTCCGTCGTTGTGAAGGTTCAGTCACTGCATTATAAGCTGCGATGTAGAGGAGCTGCAAGCTCCCCATATGGAGCTGGGAAAGGTCTACAGAGAATCAACATTATAGTCGGCGATTTCAACATCAAGATTACATTCAGAAGCACTTCACATCTGACCTTCGGAACGAAATGTACTGACAAAGGTGAAGGAGTACTCAAATGGACCATGTAGTCCCACACCAATGGTAGTTCACGGTTTCATTTACGATGGACAAGGGAGCCTTTGATGGACACTTTATATTAAATAGTCACATTATCTTCAATCAAAAGTTTCGCCTGACTGATGTCGCTGCTGCTCTATATATGTACCAGTTGGGCTACGCATGCTATTTCGTGCGCCACATGCCCACCATTATCAGATGTCGTTATCACTGAACCTTCTTTCCTTCACGGGTACATCATTAGTTGAGAATCCCAAACTATTGGCGGTCGGATGAGCTTTGACGTAAATGATATCAAAACATAAAGTGACCTTGATCTTCCACCCACTTACAAACCTGGGTAGCGGTCGTAATCTATATTATGGTCGTAATCATAAATACATCGTAAATACCACAGGAGTTGAATTCAGTTGGTAAGGGCTCTTATCAGTCGTTATCAGCTGCTATCAGTTCCTATCATCGATCGTCTACGACCCCGCCATACTCCACAACATGCCTGACTGTCAAAGCTCCACTATTAATGCCATCATTATAGTGGCTCTACGCTTTGTAGGATTTTCATTCAACCTTGTCAGTTTTATCAGCCACTGCCTGGCACCAACCATTCTCGATCCCGTCACCGAGTACCTACGATCCTGTTACATCTTACATAACCTATCAAAATTCCAAGATTCCATTATTAACAGAAAGTGCGTTGCAGATCTAGTGGCTCTCGCCTTCTATGGTATCTTATCAGTCCCTATCACTTGCTATCAGTCCCCGTCACCAAACATTTGCGGTCCCTTCTCACCCTACACCACTTGTCAAAGTGCCAAGGCTTCATCGCTAATACGAAGGGAGTTACGGATACTCAGGCTTTTGCCTTTTAAGGCTCCTTATCAGTTTATATCGATAGTTGTCACCTCCTACCCCCTACCATCAGTGTTCCCATCCTGCCCCCTATCTCTCTTTCAAATTTGAATGCCCTAGGTCCAGTGGGACAGGAGTTATGAATTTCCGGTCAGACAAACACACACACACACAAACACACCAACAGACACACGTTAGCCGATTATATAAGTAGGATATATAATCCTATGCGGGGTCGGACCACCGTCTTTATAGATTTTTTTTTTGTTGCGTGGAGAAAGACCCATAAAATTGAATAAATGAAGTACCGTCATCGAATGGGGGATCATCAGGTTTGCGGGAAAAGTCCGTTATTACCAACATCGATGTAATGAACAATCGGCTTGTCGAACATCGTCATGAAAGAAAGTAGAGAGTTTACACGTTATCAGGAGGAGCCTCGCTTCAATTACTCCCGAGTTGGTAGGTCAGAGTGGAGACATTCGAGTTGCAGGAAATTACTGACTGAAGTCGGGATTTGCGAAGCAAGGCAGAGAATGGAACCTCTGGAGGAAAGGATGGGAGCAGTTTTGGCCGAAGCCGCCGAGACTTGAAAGAGCATTCATATTGCCCACGGAGCTTCGCCAACTTTTATAGAACACCAAGACGACTTTCCCTCATCGTCCTGAAGAGGCAGCTACGACATCACAAAAGATATTGTAGAAGACCATCAACTACATGTACTCGGATCCTTTGATGGTTACGTCCACTTGCCAACCTATGTTCTTGGGCATCACGATTACGCCGTTCCTTCGGTTCTCCCTTCCAAAATTCGACGTGCCATCACGTCGATGAAGAAATGTACAGCGCCCGATGCCGATGGAACAACCAGAACATCCAAAAAACCCTTGCCCATTTATAGTCAAAACCCTGGCTCCACCCTCTGCTCAGTGCTTGATGGAACGAAACTACTCTCGCCGTAGAAAACTCGTCTCAGACTCTCAGATTTTTGATGATCGATAAACTTTTTTTTGGAAGTCTCGTCTGTGTTGTTGGATACGAAGGGAGATCCAGACGATATTGACAACCGTCGTCTAACCTGCCTGCTGTCTACAATCTACAAACAGTTCAAACGAGATATCCTAAACGGGATTGACAGAACCCCAACTCGATCACATCCACACTGTCACAAAGTTTCCTTAACATCGCTAGAGTACAGGATGCCATTATTCATGTCCCTCATCGATTTAAGGAAGGTCCTTGACGCCGTTGAGACATAAGCGGTAAAAGCACTGAGCAACAAGGAAGTACGAAGTGAGGGGTTGGGCAAGGCAGTTCTATCTTGCCCAAACTTTTCAATAAGACTTCCGAAAACATAGTGAGCCTTCTGTAATAAGGAGATGAGAGTAAAGATCAACGGCCGCTACTCACATCTTTTTCGCTTTGCTGGCGATATCGTTCATAACCCAAAAGTTCGAGCAGGCGGAACGAATGCCCGGTCATGTTCGACAACACTTGCGTAAAAATCGCCCAAGGCTGAACGTAATGAAGGGGACGTTCACGAGCAACGGACCAGTACCTGGTGCTTCCTTTACGCTCCAGGGAATCGATGATCAAAGGGACGACAGGTGATAAGCTGAAGGTTGTGAAAAACTGACAAGCAGCCAAGCAGGCAGGCAAACAGATAACCAGAGAGGATGATCCACTCTACCACTCTGGCTCGTAACAAGAATGAATGGGGACGTTACCGGCTCCAGTCCCACTGAAGCGATGATCAATGGGAGGTCAGATGGCACAGTTTATTTCTGTCCTTTATCGGTGTGTTTGGGTGCGTATTTCTATGATAGGAAATTCATAACTCCTGTCCCATGAATCCAGTTCGTTCAAATTGTGAAGAGAATCAAGGAACAGGCCATGAATGCTTATGGCAGGTGATAGGAAGTGGTTATGATTAGAAGAATTAGAATGCGAGTCTCACAGGACCCGTTCAGCCCTCCGTGTTAAATGTTTCGACTATAACTTGATGTTCTAAGGAGCACATTGGTAGGTGATGTGATGTATATGGTGGAAGGAGGCCCTGGATTGGATGCAAGAACCGATAACAGGTACTAAGGGCTGATAAGGAGCTGTAGAAGGCAAGAGCTTCTGAGGAGGTTGCACTTCAAGGGTTAATAGTAGGAACTTGACATCCTAAAGGGTGACGTAAGATTCGCCATGATCGTGAATGATTCACGACAAGGACTAACAGCAACGAAAAAAGCTGATGATAGGCACTGAGTTGCTGAAGTCATTAGATTACTTTCCCTTTCGTATGGCAGTGGAGGCGTTCTACATTAGTGTGTGACGTAGGGTGTGATTGGATTGCAAATGGCGACGAACAGAAAAGGATATCAGCAGTAAAGGCTTATAAGAGTTTATAGAAAGCCTACATTCTCTAACCCTGAGTGGTACTTGAAACGTAGCTTTGACATTCTTTTATGTTTCACAGGATGGGACGGGGTGCATGGCAAAAAATGAGTGGTAAGTGCAACGATAGAGACCCATGAAAGCCAGTACCATATGTGTAGAACGGAGTTTGTATTGTTTCTTGCGAATGGATTACTTCTCTTTATATTGGAATATGTATCAGTAGCGAGAAGACTCACTCAACCACCAAAGGTCCGTGAATTTGAAATTGATTCATATTCAAGAAGATAGGACGGACAATGGATATGGGCCCCTGGAAATGGTGTTATCATCAATCGACAACATCAATAAATATCACGGAAGCTTCGGCTTACTAATCAGTTGTTAATAGGTCACCGCTCAACGAAGCCCAATGAAGGGAGCTTCGGTTCTCGGCGGAGATTATTGCTGGGGTGGTTAGCAACAAATCGAGATTTTCTAGTTATAAGGGAAGCATAAATACATGTTGGATTGCTCTATCTATGTATGTAGAGCCTCCACCCTCCTTTAGAACACTGTATCATACTTGTAGTAATTCCATTTGATCCTCCTCGGAGAATCGTGATCAAAAGTGTATCGTTTTATTCTGAAAAGAGGAACGTCGAGTCAGTTGGGCATGCCGCCTGTCACAGAAAAAGTTGAGGTTCCGTAAGACATGCGCTTCCATTGGTATTAAATATGTGCGAATATACTGAATGATAAGTTCATTACAGGACCAACGCAACCGCGCTGTTTCACGGGCAATTCCACTGGCTGAAGCAGAACGAACGATTCAACAGTCTATAGAGGCTATTTCAGCTGATACTGGTGACTTCACCGTGAGTGCAGACTTCGATGAGCTGATGGGCCCAATCTTTTCACATTAATCCATTGCACATTACATTATTGGCTGACTTTCACCTTTGTCACGAGACCACGGGAAAAAGAGGTTTGAGACAGTTTCACAAGCTTAGCTTCCAAAACCTGAGTGGTTAACGATGCCGGCCCTACTGTGCCATTAGACGCTAACCGGCCAGTCCTTCAATTCTGTCTACATGGACGAGAGATCAGCATTCAAAATTGGGAAATAAAGAGGCTAAAAATCCAGCAGTAAGAATGAAGATATCAGCGTAGAATGAGTCGAGTCTGTCATGGTGAAAACAAGCAAGGAGTCTTACATCGGTTTCATTCTCCCTAACTATCTGTATGTGAAAGAAATGAAATTCCTCGAACAGATCGGAATTTTTGGTGTTTCCCTGTATCCTTCATTGGTCATTCAGCACCATCCCTTTCATTTTCGAGTGACGCTATCATCATCACGCTATCTTACCATATATGTCTCTAATGAGAGCGTCGCTTCACTCTTTAGCTGTCACTATTCATTTTAGAATAAACTTTCGAATGTGGCCAATGACGAGGCAGCTCTGGATGAGAAAATCGAGCGAAAAAAGAGAGAATACGAGCAAATGCAGAAACGCTTTGTGAAACTTCAAGTCTGTTTAATCATTAGGAGTTAAATTCGAAAATCTGCTTTTTAACGAGAAATCCTAGATGTTTTCAGTCATTTCGACCTCAATACATGGATGAATACGAAAAGCTTGAGGCAAAGCTCAAACAACTTTACGAGGTCCACGCTACTGCAATTAGGACACCTTTTCCCGTTCCCTTCGTTGAGAGATCGCTATTTAGGTGTATGTGGTGAAGTTCCGGAACTTGGCGTACCTCCAGCAGTTGCAGCTCGAAATTGAGAGAACTGACCGACAGAAGCAGGTAATAACAACATGACAGGCTACGGTGATTTAGAAATAAATTACTCAGAAGTCTAACTGTGTTCAATTTAGGAGGAATCGGAACGCACAATGAGGCAAGTGGTTGAGAAGATGCGCATGGATCTAAACAACCAGTTAGTTATAGTCACTTTGTTTTGCTGAGACGGCATCCTTAGTCGGATAATTCCGTTCAGAGACGAACCAATAGAAGAGGAAGTGCCACCTATCAACCAAGCCAGGCGAAATTGTAAGTTAGGCCACATGAATCACAGATATTGTAGCATTTGGAATGTTCTTCCAAGAGAAGTTTGATTTAAGCAACACGTAAGGTCTATGGAAACATGACCGGCGCTGGAATGTCGGACGATGACGATGATAATGGGGAAACCGGTGCAGGCGTAGTGCATACAGACAGTGATGAAGAACAGCACAAGTCGGTAAGTCACACAACGCTCTGAAAACCTGGTAATCTATCTAGAATTCGATTGATTGTGACATGTTTACGTCTATTTCAGCCTCTCAATGATGATCCAGAGAAACTCGACCTCAGCAGCGGCGACGACTTTTGATGGATGGATATATGAAAGCGGGCTCTACGACCCTCGATTTGCTTCCCTCTGTCGGATTCTGTGAGAGTAAAACATGCTAATAAATGTAAGCAATGCACTGCACCACGAGTTTGATTCCCTGGCAACTGGTACGTAGCTCTCAGACATGATAAATGTTCTCCCCATGTCCTCACTACTCAACTAAGATTTCATCTCATGGAAGGGAAGAATGGTCGCAAACGTGCTGATTCCTTATCCTTTGTATGCAAAGGCAAGAGTTTGCAACCGTAATCGTTACGTTGAGATGGTTTTATGCAACAGAAACGTCCCATTCATTTAATTTGTCAATGGTGAATTTCACCTGTCACTTCCTTTGTCAACTACTTGTCAGTAAAATAAATTCCTTCCCTACAGTAGACTCTTCTATTCTTCGCTTTCTCAGCCAACTGCTCTCGTAGTGACTCACTCTTGCTCACTCAATCCTGTCGAAAGGATGCGAATGTGCTGAGTGGACGTGTACATACTTAAGGATAAAAAGTAAAGATTTTGGCGTTAATCAACCCCGTCCAAGGGATGCGCCCCCGCACTCGACTTCCATTCAGAATCGCGTAATGTGTGAGTATGTGGCTTTTACAATGAATTGCGGTGGCCAGCCGATGTACAAGTCAGTGCTTTTATCCTCTCAGACAAGTCTGGTACCAATCAAACTATCCTGGGGGGATGGAAGGTTTGGTTGTCCTAGGCGAGCATCGATCCGGGATTAGAACCCCTGACCGTGCGCGTGATATAGTACGCCACTTGCCACTACACCACCTCCGTCCACAATTAAGCCTCTCTTGGATAGAATTTGAAGTTGTCCAGGCATTGGCAGTAAAGATGGGGAAACCCCGTTGCGTGCCATTGTTCACTCATGTGTTGTGCACTGTAAATCGGAGGTTATAACCCTTACTATTGTATTCGCATTGTTTACCCAAAATGTTTGATGTTCCGAATTGTTGTCGAAGGAGGTTCTTGCCGATCTAATACATTGTATAGCAAGGAATACAGCAAGTAGAAATACAATACTGATTACAACCGGCTATTATACTTCCGTCCTATCGAGATTTCGGATTCGACAGCATAACAAATGTCTAACGAGGAGTGAAAGTAGCTAGTCAAACTGAAGCTTGAAACAGCATACCGCGTGTCCTGCATTTGATAGGCTACTCATCTAATTGTATAAATATCTACATGCAATTGTATAACAGATGTGATACCGCTAGGTCACGTATCCGATATTGTCTCAAAATGTCCTCAACGAGAGTGTTGATCATGAGAAACGAGGTACCGGAGACATGAACTCGGTCAACATTTTTGCTATATGAAATAAGTGGTTCAAAACAGTGAACGAAACTTTCGCCCAATTTGTTAGATCGAAATTCAGCCAGAAGTCTAAAGTCACTTTTCTTCATTTATTCCATACCCAGACACAGCATAATTTATTGCAAAGGAGAAGCGTTCATCAATAGAAACCAAGGAATAGTAGCGAACAATCAACAATCGATTTAGGAGTATACTACTTTGTTGCAAGTGGGATAGAAATGGGCTTGTGGGTTCGAAGAATGAACAGCGAAATTATAACGTATGAGGGACAGCCTGAGCTGGCTTAACTGCTGTAAAGCAATTTTTTAATAGCAACTGTACACACCAACTGGCTGTGGTGCCCTTGATCCAAGGAATGCTAAGAAAATGTCGGTACGTTGCAGCAGGGGTATTACAACATACTCTGTGAGCTCTAGAAACCTTAGCAAATTGTCCACGCCGATTTTGTAAACGAAAAGCAACACCAGATGATGAACATCTTAAAAGTTATAGGAGAAAAGGAAACGCAGTATGGGGACTACGCTTCACAGTTATAGACACCTAGTGGCAGTGATTGAAATGTTAGAAAGAACAACAAAACGCGACCTGCGTGCCATGGATCTACCACGTACGGTAAGACTTTCCGTAGCCAGAGCTACATCATCCCTTTTCACACTTTTGTTGACGCTGTAGGGAAGGGGAAGTAGAACTATAGATATTCGATGTTGAGATTGTTAGTCGGCATGTATAATAATCCATCAAACCCTTCCTTTTCCCACTCCTTCCCTCGTAGGCGTTCCAATTATGACTTACATTTGTTGGGAACGTATAGTTTCAAACAAACTTATCAGAGTTAGAGTTATAGCTCGCTTTTTCTTTCATTCTCTTCTGTCATTCATTCGTATTCCCGTTTTACTGCCCAAATATTATCTATTAATTATATTTCTTTAGCGGAGATAGATCAACCAAATGATTGTTTTCACCTGTGCCATGTCTTTAAAGTGCCGGTGCAATACCTGGTTCGACTCGCTTTTCGCTTCCAGTTTCTCTTGCTTTTAAATCGCTTTGTACTCCACTTTTCTGTTGCCTACCAAACAAAAATTATTCTACAAAGAAAAGCGAGAGGAATGCCTTATCGATGAAGCAGTTTCACTCGATCATACTTGATCCACTTAGTATACTCGCAACTGCTCCACGAAATGCTGATGTTCCACCTTATAGTGAGCATTCACGGGAGAATCAGGGGTGTTCTCTGGAAGTGCAAATGCGTCAGTTGCTGGAGAACCAAACAACTGCTAGAAGAATAAACAGCGCACTTTTAAACCAACATGTTATTGTGGGTTTACCGGCCTATGAGTATGTAGGGGGTTTCTATTCGCCCGCCAGCTAGTTGCTCTGCTAGTGAAGCTGGCGGAGGGAGAGCAATCACGTTTTAGGTACAATTGCCAATGTGCCCCCACACTACTGCACCACTTGCGGTTCCCTTTTTTTGTCACTGTATAGCAATTTGCAAGCAGGTCACTAACAGTCATTGTACGGCCGAAGTCAAATGAATTCGAAAGCACTGCGACAGCACTTATAAGAAAAATGGCCAAAACCCTAAATTTCCGACATTCTTACCTTTTTCTGCCTTCAGTTACGCCTCTGATAATGAGACTCGAAGTTTGCCCGGGCAAAATGAGCATACACTCAGCTCCATCGAAAGCGTTGTGGAAAGAAACAGGTTCCCACGCACACGATCAATGCAAGTACATGAGGGTATCCAGAGTTCAAAATCCTCCAGCGAATGACGAGCAGAAACCTTACAGTACACCTCAAGCAATTCGGAGATCAGGTGTGTTTGATAAAGGGATTTTATCATGGCCATCAGGCTAGAGCTTCGTGGGTTACGCTCTTAGCTAATTTACCAAATGCATGTTTGCATACGTACCTGTGTCCACGCGTGCCAAGGTCGATCTTTGGGTCGTTCCATGTTTGTGCCAACTGCATGCAGTTTCGGACCAGTCGGACAGGCTTTCTCCTAGAACGCAGTGTTTCTTGAGTCAGCACTCTTTGTTTGAACTGCATGCTAGTATCGTAGCATGTGCTGATCCGGGAGTGTACAAAGGTCGAGGGGTGAAAACTTCCAAGGGCCTCTAAGGAAATTCGTGCGGAAATATGGAGGTGTTATTTCTTGTGAGTAGATATTGGTCCAGTTATTGGGAGATGACCATCTAGCAGGGAGGGTTGGGAACATATTCACCTCACTGCCCGGCGTAGTAAGAGATGACGTCTGAATGTAGTGACCAGGGACTGATTACTACCGTGTGACTCAACAGCGAGAAAACCGAGAGCGCTAACCGAGCTAAAAAAACTTAAGAATAAGGCCTGGTCAAGAAGTTTCAGAATTCTGCGTAGTCTTAGAGGAAATAGGCAAGCAAGCCCCTTCAAAAGGAGCATCAGAAGATAGTCCGATAGAATGCGCTTGAACTCTCCTGGATAATTTGAGAGACTGGCCAGAGTATGTCCAATTAATGGGACCACTTCGCAGAGTAGGACCCAACAAAGCCTACGAAGAGCCGAAGCAGCTACCCCTCAATATAGGGCAGTCAAAGATAGTGCTGGGAGCCAACAGAGAGAGCTCACTATCCTGGAGAACTAGGTTCACACACTATCAAAGTGGAAAGGGGCAAAAACCAGCTGATCCGCGGTAGGGAAATCGATGAATTTCGACCGTGTGGGAGCAAAAGGCAAGAGTCTCCTCCCAGAAATAGAGTCAGTCTACTCATTCCTGACCATCCAGAGCGAGAAACAGACAGTCGTAAAGAGCAGGGCAGAAAGTGTTACCAGTGCTCAAGACTCGGACATTACGAGAAAGAGTGTCCTACAAGAGCAGTAAAAGTGAGAAGCACGGTTCAGAGAAACACCCAGATTAGGGAAAAAGAAGCAAAAATGTCGAAAATGTCATCAAGTATAACAGGATGTCGTAGCCTAGAAATGGCGACTCGAGAAAAGAACACGGGAATAAGTGATCTCATTGGCACTCGAATGGTAATGGTAAAAAACCTTCCTGGAAAGAGTTGTAAGATAATCAGTATAATCCCGATAGGAGTCCAGGTGGACACAAAGAGTGTGCATTTGTGGTCGATCCCGTTCCATATTACCTCACAAAAGGAGCCGAGGTAATTATGGGAACGAATGCATTAAGCAGACTAGGTGTGGAGGTGTCAATAAATAAAGAGTGTTAACCAAAGAAAATATCGAGTAAAGCAAATAAAGAAAAACATGTCATCGTGATGAGACGCCTTTACATAGCACCACATAACGTGGGCCTGGTCCCAGTCAAATGTGAAGGTGACATAGGAAACGATAACGAGAGCGTTATATGGCCTAGTAAGCGAGGAGTGGAACCATGTGTATATCCGATCAACGATCGAGAGACCACGATTCCAGTATTCAACACTGACAAGGATACACCGCTTTTGAGAGGGAGAGGAATTTCGGACGAGCCCATGTCGCGGAGTCGCAAGAGCAGGCCGCAAAAGGTGAAAGTATCCAGTCCCTCCGTGAACGACCCACTGGTGAATTTTTTATCGGATCTTTTTTGCTTTCCCCTGGTCTTTATTTTATTTGTTTATGTTTTTTTGTTGTCCGACGGATCATCAACCCCTCTAACTTTATTCAAGTGGCATGAAAGGTGGGAAGATTCCAACCAACTGATGTTGTCTGAAAAAGGAAACAAGATGACCCAGTGCGAAAGAAGGCGATTGCTTGAAGAATTAATAACTATAAACATAGAGACAACTAGCATAGACAACGATGTTCGGAAGCTGCTATACGGCTATGAAGAGGTTTTTGCAGTCTTGGACAAAGAACTTTGTCAGACCAGTTCAGTGCATAGATCTTTGAAGCCCACCAATAAGAATGAAAGCGCGGTCAGTGCCATTGGGAGTGGGGCCGAAGCTTAGAGAGTTGTTGCTTGCTTAATGAGAAGGAAGGTGATAGATCCAAGCAAATCTGATTGGGCTTTTCCGATTGTGCTTGTCGGGAAGAATGACGGTTTCATTCGATTATGTGTCAACTTCAAAGAATTAAAAAAGAATATCAAGCTAGATGCATACCCACTGCCCCAACATTGAGACCGACCTACAAATTCTTGCAGGGAAGCAGTTTTTCTCCACGTTAGATTTGTGTAGCGGATATTGGCATATTCCTCTCGCAGGCGATTCGAAGGAAAAGTTTGCTTTCGACGCAGGAAGAGCTATATCAGTTCAGAGTGATGCCATTTGGATAGGCCGCTAGTACTTCAGAGACTGATGGATTCTCTGTTAGGAGATCTTCTAGGATCAGAAGCTTTCTGTTATATAGACGACATAATAATCTGCACGGCAACGAGGGAATGAAAACTTCAGCTTTTAAGAGGAGTATACTCGAAAATGAGAGAGGCGGGTTTCCGTCTGAAGGCTCAGAAGTGTCATCTCATGAAAACAAAGATTTTATTTTTCGGACACATTGCAGATGCATCCAGACAAAGTTTTGTATTATACCCAAAAATGCAATGGATCCACAGACTTTTCCTGGTATGGCATCCTTTTACAGGAAGTTCTGCATGGGATTCTCGAAGCATGCACGATGTTTTTTCGGTCTAACATTGGTCCAAGGTGAAATGGACGTAGCAGCAGGAGCATGAAGAGGCCTTTCAGAAGATGAAGAACCTCATAACTAGGGCCCTTTTGCTGAAACTACCAGACGTTGAAGCAGCACGTACGGGAGGTAAACCATTCATCATTTGTACGGATGCCTTAGCATACGGTGGCCGTGTTGTCTCAGGAAGGAGAGGATAAACAAGCGCATCCCATTTTCTTTGCCAAGAGTCTTAATGAAGTGGAAGAAAGTACCACATCACAGGCTTAGGAGCTATCACAGTGGTTTTTGCGGTTAAATCGGGAGTAGCTGGTTTTGTATTAGAGGAAAAAGAACAAACATGTACCGACAAGCTGATAGAGCTGTTTTCGTGGTCCCGAGGTCGTATAGGTGTGAAATATTCCATGGAGTGCACGTTGGGATGTTTGCAAGCCACTTTAGTGCAAATAAACTGGTAGGCAGGTTGTCCAGGAAAGTTTAGTGGCCGGAAATGGTGCAAGATATTCATAGGTGAACGAAAGAGTGCCAAAAATCTTTGTGCACAACCCCCACTAGACAATGGTCCCACCACTGGAGTCTATGGCTACATGGAAACCATACGAGATAGAAGACATTGATGTGCTGGAATTGAAACCAACGAGTAAGGGAAATAAGTATGCGGTCACCGCAAGAGTTCATTTTTCGGAGTATGCAGCGGACAAATCTTATGAAACTATCGCTAGAACATTTTTCGTGAGATGGATAGCTGTCGGATGTTGCTTGTCAAAAATTATTCTCTCAGATAAGGGCGGAGAATTCGCTAACCATGTTAAGGAGGAGACCACAAAGATTACAAAGATTAAGCATGTGACGACTTAAGGGTACAAGCCGAAAGGAAACGGGTAATGGAGAGGCTAAATGGGGCTATAGTCGTTATGTTGAGGAAGACTAACCAATACCTGCTGGGTGAGACACCAGGTTTCCATTTGCATGGTGGCATACAATATAGTGCTTCACCGGGCAGCAAAGAAAGGCATATTTTATAATTCGCGGTATAGACCACGGCTTTTCCATCAGATGTTATACCGAACGCAAGTGTAAGTAGGTATTCCATAGATGAGTCGTGGGAAGACTACAAAGCAGAACTTCTACTACAAGCAGTGGCGGAAAACACATGAAAGAATTAAAGGATACAACGGCCATGTCAGACCGAATGAAGAACTTCTACAAACCCAGGAAAGCGGTCGATAGAAAAGTATTCCCAAAACTAGGAGACCGTGTGTTTTTTCGCGTGGAGAGAAAGCGCGACAGAAACATCCGAAATTTGTCAGCGAATGGGCAGGACCGTTTCGTGTAATTGAATTCAGCAAAATTCAGCTCTGGTAACCAGGACAGGAGAAAATCGCGAACCAATGCGGATACAGTTTGTCATAATGAGAACAGTTCCTGAAGAGATCTCAGACGGAAGAGTTGACACAACTCACGTCAGAGTTCGTAAAGGTGAGAAAACGTGGACAAAAGTTTGTAAGATATATGCAAGTGTTCTCGGTTGTGAACTGTTGGCGAGTGCCAAGGATAAAGGGCCTATTCAGTGTCAGTGCCAGGACAACTGCTTTGCAAGGGCGACATTGGTCGACATCCAGGATATCTATTTTCCAGGGGCATAAGGCAAAATACCGTTTGAGGGCATGTATAGCGCCTGAAAAGCGACCTCGCTATTTATCAGGAAGGAGCTGACCGACCCACAGATAATCGGGTTCCTTGAAGGCACAGCTCACGACAAAAATGGTTCCTGAGATTCCACCACAGGATGAATTTGAGGCCCCCGCGTATACCATATCTGGCATTATGAGGTCGGAAAACGGCCTAGTTGGGGAGTTATTAAGGGTCAAAGGTTGCCTTGTGTATCCTTGGACGAGCTTCACTGGCATTGCAGAGGCTGAACCGACCACAAAGAAACCCATGTAAGAAGTTCAAACAACCTGTCATGACCCATAGCGAAAGTGAAAGACAGTTCTGAAAAGTTCTGGCATGGGGTAGTCAGCTCTTTGCATTATTGCAATAACTGGAATCTCGTCCAAATACCCCTTCCATGTTATTTCCGTCATGGTGATCTCGTCCAACCTCCCCTACTTTTGAGGAGCCTTATTTTTCTCGAAATTGACGAAATTTCTCGTTTTCTAACTCGAATTTTCTAACTCGAACTTCCAATGAACTACTCCCAACCTATACTTACGCTTTTTGCGGGTACCTCAAAATTATCGTGAACTGTGCCTTTAAGCGGGGCGTCGTATCGATGGACGAAGAAGCACTGAAGAGAGTCCTGTAGCCGACGTATCCTCTCTGTACTGATCGGACAGAATTTATATGCGCAAACTCATCTGGGGTCATAGAGGGAGATTGTATAATCGATTTCCACATAGGAGGTTTCGAGACTCTTACGAGGGACCTGGCAAAGGAATCCGGAGTCATCAGAAAGGTGAAGCATGGGCCCACAGGTTTCGCAATGCCGGATTCAGCTTTTCTGTTGGAATGGGACGGTCCTACGGGAGGACTCATCACCAAAGTAGTTACGTCATACGGCAGCCTCAAAGAAACACTCGCTGGTATGAGGCCGGTTGGAGCAATTTTGGAGTCTAAATAATAGTGCTGCCGATAGAGGACAAAAGGCAAAAGGAGGTTTCGAGAGAGAATGTAGACTTGGTGAGAACCTACGTGGAAGAAGGAGGACTCGTGATGACAGCATGGACTCCTGTGACAGTTAAAACTTTCACAAATGGGAGACAGTGGGAAAACTGTGGGGAACGCTGGACCCGGTGTTAGATCACGGCGAGCAGCACATAGATAAACGGGAAGCTCTTCTCGAGGCAGGTGCCCCAGAAGGGTCCAATGTGATAGAACACTTTGCCACGCGGTATTCTTTATTGGCACTCCTCAAACTTGGGTAATTAAACCAAGTGAAACAGCGCGAACAAGCGAATTAAAGCGAGTTGTGAGGTATCATAAATGGCACAAAGCAAGGCACAATAGGAAATGCTGAGATTATAAGAGATCCAAGGACATCAATAAAGGCTAGAGATCTACTAGATAGCACCAGATGGCACCAACATGAGAAACTCAACCTCCCTTGTTTACACCCATGTGTTCTGATATAGTATCACAATGTTTATAGTGTTGTGCTATAAAACATGTTGCCTATATAAACTCTAGGTGGCTCATTCTCTTCACTTTTTCGACCAACCCTTTTTCGTCACCAACCTTTCTGGACCAACTTTCGTCATCGATCTTGCCTTCGTTCATCGGTCCAGTGACCAATCGCAAGACTTTTTGTGTTTCAACGGAATAAAGGATCTCAGTCAGATCATATATGCCTATCATATCGATGTTTTCGATCTCCGAAAGACGAAGGAGCCTTTGTTTGTACAGAAGCGTTAATGCCATGGGAACGTGTAGAATACTAAGGTCATGAGAAAGTGTACAATTCGAATCTGTGAGAACATGAAAATGTTAAAGCTATATGAGCGATTAAAGGATCACTTTGTGATAGCCATGCAGTTCTACACCGCCTAATCAGGAGTGGCAGCGGCAATGTACCTCTATACCGTCATTTTTAGGAGGCCGAAAATTTTCAGCTCCCGGAGTTGAAACAGTCTTCGAGATCGACGAATAAACGGCGGGGAGGAGCATGACAGGGGGGTACATAGGGAGCTGCATGGGTGGGGTCCCGCTGAAGAAGAATATCCCTGAGGATTAAATCACGATGGGTCTAGGTTGATTAGATTACTGTAGGTATCTGACGATCAGGAGGCAGGGGTTACAGGAGTAAACATGGTTGAGGAAAGAAAAGGGCGGGAAGAACGGTATAAAAGAGAACCCTCGAAAACCCACGGAGTTGTGGACTACGTGCCCTGAGAAACACCCGACGTAACACCCTTGGTGAGTGGTGTGGGCCGAACCTCCGCGTGGTTCGTGAGCCAGGGGGAAGAATGAGTGGCCGGCTTTTCTACAATTGACAACCACCGGTTTCCTCTGTGATCGACCCACAGGTGAATCTTTTTATCAGATTTTTCCACTTTCCGCCTTGTCTTTGTTTTATTTTTTTGTTTTTTTGTTGTCGTTACAATAAAGTTATAAATCGCTGTGTTTCGGGTCACACTCGGAACAGAGTCGCCCCACCTCACTGTAATCTCGAAGACCCCAGAAGGGACCTCACAACCTTCAGTTTCAATGTGTTGACGAACCTTTCGCGAGAACGACTTTAAACGACATGGAAGGTATACAGTTCAGGGGAGCGTGCGAAAATCAGTCGCTTGGAGACCCATGAACCGCGTGGAAAACTGCATCAATTTTTATACGAAAGAAGTTGAGCACGATACAGAAAGTGGTACTGGTTAAAAGCATTGTCCCTATGCGAAGCTTTGAGAAAAGTGCTGCTGGTCGCTTATTCTGTCTGTACAGAGTGGGTGGAATTATTGCAGCACGGAAAGTATTACAAAGCCCGGACCAATCGAGCAGAACTCATCATCAAATTTCACACGATCGCATTCTAAGACATGAAGAACGACCTGCAAAAGAATGAGAGAGGAGCCAAGAGCCTGAAAAAGGTATCCACGTGCTTTGCATCAGAGGACGCTATTCTGATGGGACGCGATGAATCGAAATGATACACAACTGCGAAAGTCGTGTCGAGATATAAGCAGCTTAGGAACACACTTGAAGATTGTACAACTTGCGACATCGCTTACCCAATAGAGAGCAGCAGAAATAAAAATATCTTGTGTGATATACTAAGAATAGCAATAAGTCTGGAAAACGGAAGTGGAATCATTACGGCTTGACCCTTGACAAATGAGTAGTTTATGGAACATCTTGGACCAGCTTATCACGTGTGGTCTAGAACAGTCAATTACAGACCACCTTTTGGGCGCCAAATTCTAGCATTTGTTCTGGTGAAACCGCAGTTCTACCAGGGTATTTGACCAGGTCAACCACTATATAAACCCGGCATTCTCACTAGACTGCCATTGGTATCCAGTTCGTCTTCACTAATAAATCTTCTCTGTTCCACTCCTCATCACATCGAATAGTCAGATCATTGAAGGAAAAATATACATGAAAGCAGGCAGCCCTGAGGCCTCCGCAAATTTTAACCATCCATACTTGGGAGTCGGTGCGGCCGGATCTTGTATCTATTATTTTTGTTATGGATTTGTTATCTATGAGGGGGAGAGCCAAATAGATTAAGCTCCCCGATGTGAAACGAACGTCGGGAACGAGGCTACCCCGCCCCCCCCCCCCCCTTCCCACCCGAGCGCGATGGGTCATGCTGATCTGCTATCGGGCGGAAGAAAATTTCCAAGCGGGTTCGGTAACGAATAAAGGCTTGTGGCAAACAAACCTGAGGCATGACCCACCCGCTATGAAGGGTGGGATAATCATCTCACAATCCAAACCCACCAACTGGTAATTCTCTGGTTAATTTTTTTGATAAGTCGTGTTTGGTGGTGAGAGTCTTCCTTACGAAATCATCCTCAGGTCGGCTTTGCTAATCTTCTCAATGAGAACTCGGTTCCACTGTGTTTCACTACTGTACGCCTACCCTTCATTTCACCAAAAACGTTACGTGGAGGGTAGCTCTATTCTGGGCATACGCCATCAGAAGACTGGCTACTAAAAAAACAATGAAACACGTGTTTTCGAGAAGCTTCACTCTGAGGATTCCTTTTACAAGTATCTTTCCGAATCCACTCAGGCAAATAGTTAATATTCAAAGTCACTAGGACACTTCAGTGAATAGTAGTCAATTGGTGCTCCTTGATCCAGAGCCACTTCCATCGGTTGATGTGGCATACTTGCTGACAAGTTTTTGAGGATTGCAGAATCGCCACTTCTCCACGCATCCACGATCAACGAGCCATGGTTCCCCATCAGTTTAGTGTGAGATTTAGGTCAGATTTGCATGCTGGCCACTTCATAATCACTTTGGTTGTGCTGTTGAAGCCACATCGAAGTTGACCTGCTAGTGTGGACGCTTGCATTATCCTGCTCGAAGACTAGCTTCTGCTCTTGACACCGGTCAATGAATGGCAAGAAGTTTGACTCAAAAACATTTTGGGTTAGGCAGGAAGTAATGAAGAAATCCGTGGTAGCACCGAGGTTTCGTTAAAACAGAAGTTAGTAATAGAACTACTGCAGGGTCTCATTTCATTTTCTTTCAGTGGCTCCTTTCCTCTAGCCCACCTCTAGTAACTGAAACAGAAGTTGAAATTGACGGATTGGGTCTCCTTTCCAGTACTTACCCATGTGCAGACTTCTGATAGAACACTGAACAAGGTAGTTCATCGCATGAAGTTGGTAAAAATTCAATTCAAAATGTTCACAATAAACCGAATATTCACCAGTGTCTGCACGTAGCAGTCTCTCACCTTAATTTAATTAATTTTTAATTTACATCGTATTTTAAAAAGCGTTTCAGGACGGAACAGAATGGTTATAATTATTGATACTGTTAATAATAACCAGTCGGATCGCTCGGCTAACGCCAGGCTCTCCTCCTTCCAATGGGCTCGCCCGGCTACGCCGGGCGCCTTCCCTTCCTGTGAGAAATTTGTTATGTGTAAATAACACTTCGCATTCTCCTTTTCCTTTTAAAGCTTTACACCCTCAGTATCAGCTCCGAATTGGGAGCGATTTTTTTTCTGTAAACCATCTTAGCTGTGTTCGTATAGAACATCGTATAGTATCAAAAAGGCGATTATTCAGAGAAAAAAAGAGAGGTGGGCTGAGGAGGCGTATCTCCTTCAAATTTCAGTGCAATTGTAATGATCCGGCACTGATAGCACAACATTATGCAATGCAGAAGTGGAAGTAGTTTTTGAAAAAATGCAAAATGAATTACAGTAAAGTTTGGTAAATTTACAGATATCGGATCGCACGGGTAACGCCAGGCTCTCCTCCTTCTTGTGTCAAACACCCTATCCCGAGAAATGTTGAACTAAGAATTTTATTTCCTTTCTCAAAGTTTATAGTTTTTAAGTTTTTTCCGTGCTTAGCTGAGTGAGAGTATGAAACTGGAACAGAGCTCGAAATCCTTCTTTGACACAACAAAAATCGAAAGCTTCCCTCTTTCTTTGATAGTTGTAGTAAGTCTAACTCTCCACTCCTTTTTTGGAACAAATGGCAGTTTCCTGTACACGAAATTTGGCACAGGATCAACAGGGCATTGCAAATGGTATTCAGTTGAAGTCGGCGCTTACGCCTTTGATTGAGAGTCTCGAACTTCTGCTCTCCTTCTCAGAAATAGATACGCATCGAAAATCCAACTGTTAGACAATCAAAGACGATGCTGTGGAGATGTTCTGAGTTATCACCGTTATCAGATATTTTTTATCAATGAACCCTTTTCCTTATGGAGATATCATTTGTTGAGAATTCTAGATTACAGGCGGTCGAATAAGTTTTCTCGCAAATGACATCGAGCAAAGAGGATCCTTTATTGAATCAAAAGCTTGCTGGGTAGCGGTCGTAATCTAATAGTACGAAATGAACAAAGTTCTAATCTGTTTAGCGTATTGCAGGATTTCGATCGGTAGGTAGCTCTTATTGTTAGGTCCTTTATCTTCTCTTATCAGTTATCATAGTTTTTGTCACCGAGTACTTACGATCCCGTCACATCCTGCCTCACCTGCTAAAATGCTGAGGTTCCACTGGTAATACTAAAAGTGTGATCCTACCAAATTTGAGCTTTCTAGGTCCACGGGAACAGGAGTTACGAATTTGCGGCCCAAAATTACTATCGCGCACGCCCCGCTCACTGTGCATGGAGTCCGAAACTGCCACCTACCATAGGTGTTCCCATCCTGTCCCCCTTAATCCTACCAATTTTGAACGCTTTGGGTCCACTGGAGCAGGAGTTATGAATTTGCGACCTTAAATTTCTATCGCGCACGACCTGCTCCCTGTGGGTGGAGTCTGGTCCTACCACCTGTCATAAGTGTTCCCATGCTGCCCCCTGTATTCTTGCCAAACTTGAGCTTTCTAGGTCCACGGGAACAGGAGTTATGAACTTGCGGCTCAAAATTTCTAACGCGCACGCCGCGCTCCCTGTGAACGGAGTCCGGTCCTGCCACCTACCATAGGTGTTCCCATCCTGTCCCCCTTACTCATACCAAATTTGAACGCTCTAGGTCCACGGGGACAGGAGTTATGAATTTCCGGTCAAACACACACACCGACACACACACAAACACACACACAAACACACACACACAAACACACCGACACACCAACAGACACACTTAGCGAATTATATATAGTAGGATAATTTGAGCATACATGTAGATATTACTTACTTATACATATACGGCCTACCCTTAGATCGTGAGAATCCTATTGAAGCCCACTCGACTGTTCTTCTTGTCCATCTGCCATCATTTCTTCTTATTATATGTATGACCGACCCACCGAAATTTTGCGCTTTTCATGTATTTCACAGGATCGCGGAGTCGAGACATTCTGCGGGTATCGCAGCTGCGGAGTGGGGCTCGATATTGAGTGAGCCGATTGAACCTCAAAAGACATTGCTCGAACTGGGAGCCCTTGATCACTGACCACCCAAGTCTCCGACCCGTAACAGCGCGCAGGAAGAACGGTGAAATCGAACAGATTAGCGCGAAGTTCCGGGTCGGCCAGACGGTTGGTAACTATCTTCAGAGGTCTAAAGGCTGCCCGCGCTGCTTTCTGCCGTCTCACCACTTCTTCCCTCATGTCGTTCTTCATATTCATGGAATGCCCGAGATACACGTAGGACGAGGTTTCCTTAACAGGTGTACCATTGATCTCAATTTGACTTTCGCCAGCCCAAGCATCCCTTCATGAACTGTGTCTTTGTTTGGTTGATCCGCAGCCCTACCTTCTTTCCTGCTTCATTAGGCTCAGTTAGCATAGCCTCAGCTTCCTCAATGCTGCTTGAAAAGAGAACGATGTCTTTTGCAAAGCGGAGATTCTGGAGGAACCGTCCATCTACACGAATGCCCCTTTCCTCCCAGGCTAGCGACTTCATAATCCACTGCAGCGCGGCTGTGAACAGCTTCGGCAAAATAGTGTCGCCTTGTCTCACAAACTTCCCTATGGGAAAGGGGGAATGGGAAGAGGTCTTTGGAGCAGCTTCACCGTGCGCTGCCGCGGCAACTGCAGCCAGCTAGTGTTCATATGCAGGGAGGGCCCACTCCTTGATCGACAAGTGCTAACAGGACCGCCTTCGTTTCAACGCTGTCAAAAGCTTTTTCATGGTCAACAAATTTTTCATAGCCAACAAATGTAAGGAGAAGAGGCATTCGGAATTTTCGGCACACTCCGATGACCATTGCGACCGCTTGGATGTGGTCTAAGCAGCTGAATCTCTTCTGCAAATCCAACGTTCGCGATATGCGGGTTAGAATGATCTTCGTGAACAGCTTGTAAAGCACGCTTAAAAGCTTAGTGGGCGGTAGTTGCGAAGATCATCCCAGTCTCATTTCTTGTGAAGAATGACCATCCGCGAGTTCCTCCACTAGTTGGGAATTTTCTCCTTCTAAAGTTAGGATGTCATGTGTGTTGCGAGAAGCGCACGATGTTCGTAGCCACCTGCACGGAGTCCGGCTGAGATCTTGTCGGGGCCTGGAGTTGTGCCCCTTTTCATGCTCGCAATCGCAACACTCACCTCCGAAGGAAGGATCCGAGGTTTTGTTCCGCCATCGCCGCCGATTTTTGTTTTTCGTACGTGTGTCGTGGTTCAGCATTGGTATAAAACCTCCATGTAACTTCTTTCTTCTCAAATCTCGATGTTGTAATTGTTCCGTCCTCCTTCTTCAAAGACGGGAGCGGAATACTGTTGTCCTGGAAGTCCCGATGGCATTTTCTAAACCGGCTCTGTTCAAGGCTGCCTCCAGTAGTCTCCTCTCGCTGTACAGCTGAGGGTCTCGTCGCACGGCCAGTCTGCAGCTGATATTTGCTTGCAGCTTTCAAGTTGTGTCTCGTTCTGGTCAGGCCGAAAGTTCTTCCTTGTCCTGAGAAGATCCTTCGTCGCATCTAAAATGCGAGCGGAGGTACCCACCCGATGAAGCTTTGCCTGTTCAGCATAAGTGAGAAGACTCTGTACCAGTTTTCGGTCGGGTCGTAGTTCTCGGTCGGGTCATCCAAAGCCTGCCTAGTTATATTTGGACATGGTCATTCAGACATCCCCGTTGCATACAACATGCTTCGAAATCTTTGCGCGATGTTGAGAGATCTTTTCCAGCTTGTGACTGAATCTGATCTTCGCGCGGAGGAGTCGATGATCAGAACCACTGCAGAAAGATAGTACCACACCAACATCTAGTAAGCACCACTTTCTTTTTGTTAGTATGTGGTCCAGTTGAGCATGAGTGGTACCATTTCAAGACTCCCATGTCCAGCGGCGATGTTCCTTTTCTGAAAGATAGAATTTCGATGGGAGAGTTGAGCCATAGGAGTTCAGCTAGACGATTTCCGTTCTCGTTCCTGTCCCCCACTCCGAACATTACAATCCTGAAATCCTCCTCTTGTGCTTCGGCAAGCCTAGCGTTGAAATCTCCGACAACGAGTCGTAAAACGCATCGAGCTCACTTCGTCTACTGTAGAGTGCGAAGAGCAGCAGTTGAGACAGAGATAGTTTTCATGTGCATATGTCGTAGGCTTAGGATGGCAAGGCGAGGAGACAGGACTTCTTGAGGATCGACAAGAAGGACAACAGATGGGTGCACGACGAAACCGACGCCGTCGTTTCGCGATAGATGCTTTTCACCACGAATGATGAGAGTTCCATCATTCATTCGTCGTACGTCGGTCCTCCTGTTCTTGGTTTCCTGCAGCGCAATCACATGATACTTAATGTGACTGGCCGCATCGAGGAGCACATGGAGAGCGGCAATGGAAGAGGCTGTTCCCGAGTTATAGGCATGAAGTAGGAAACAGTCTCCGCGTCGTGTGGAGGGAGTGCTGTCATGGTCCGAAATCCAAGGCGTTCTGCGCAACCCGAGATTCCTTCGCCTCCCACCGGTCGCCATGGCGTCTAACGACGGAAACGGCTGTGCCCAGTGTGCGGGGTACTTAAGCTGTTTTAATGCAAGCTTGCTCCCTGGAGTTCAACACTGCCCTACTTGCAAATGACGATAGACAAAAAAGAAAGCAATGAGTCGCTTTTCCGTTCGCCCTTTGAACGCGACGACGTAGAAGTAGAGATTCATAAGAGAGCGCAGACGACAAGACAAATGGTAGTTTTGTCACATGCCCATTTCGACCCTGGTACCTACCATTTTAAGCTCATATAGTATTCGACTCATTCTCCCCTATTCCACTACTCTTACCGTCTTAAATACACAAGTATGTAATTATGGCGATAGCCTGTAAGGGTGGGGGAAGTAGTCAAGCCCCTACTAATAGGTCGATTGCTTCTGAAAAACTAACGAATTCTAGCAAATTTTCAACTTCCCAAAGTCATGATCTTTTTTTCAGGTTCTCATAATGTTCGTTCTTGTCTACATGAACTGCTCTCGAATACGACTCTTATACGACCGAAAAAGGACACATTACTTCCACCCTTATTATTTGTCAATGACATAAATCTATGGGGCGGGGGTGGTGTAGTGGCAAAAGGAGCACTATTGCCTACGCATGGTCACGGGTTCAAATCCCGGATCGATTCTGCCTTAGCCATTCGAGCCTCCCATCCCGTCGGGGTCGATCAAAGCCACGGTTCACGATAATCCTGGGTAATCCAAATTACGATGAAAAGTGGAAGACAAGATCGGAACTAGTGCGATGAAGCTGAAAAAGCTGCGTGAATCGGTTTTCCAAAGTGGAAAAAGGCTTCGAAAAACCGTTAAAAGGGGGGCTGGACGAGAATGAAAAATGAAGAAGAGTGGGGCGTTTGGACGAGCTATACAACGTGTCTCACTGCGTACGTATGGGTACTGGTGCGAATAACAGACTATGGTAAGCAAAAATTCATCCACTTATAAGCATAAGCGAACAAAAAAAACCCAGTAACAGCAAAAGTAGCTCACCTTTTTCAGCCTGTAGGAGTAGGAAATTGGATAAGGAATCGCAGCAGCAAAAATAGTAACAGAGGAAAAAAGGATGGGAGAAAAGATCGTCTCATCACTCGGTGATCACCTGATTGTGTGTGGGTTCTAGAACGAATAGTTGCAATCTGTATTGTCTCGACACTCGTCTAACGTAACATCGATCGAGGGGTGTTAAAGCCAATTGCGGCAGCAACAGGGCTCCCACTATGCCCTAAGCGCCGAGATTGTGGGAGCGAGAGGGCCGAGATTGAGGGAGTGGGACTCTTCTACCATTCATGGGGAGCGCTGAGTGTTCCTAACGAAAGTACTCAGTAACCTTTTTCCATCGTGAACCGTGCCTTTAATTTGTGCCAGACTCATCTGGGAGGAAAAAGCACTGATTCGTACCCCTGGCCACCGCAGTTCATTGTATAGGCCACATACGCATTAAATACGTCGATAGTATTCTAAATAGAAGTCGAACGCATGGCGCATCCTCCCACTGGATTGATTGACTTTTAAAAACATTAACTTTTTCTATTATTACCGTCGAAATTACTGAACTACATGTAAACATTTGACAAATGCTACTTCAAGGTCCATGTCTCTCCACTGCATCCGTACGTTCAAAAACGAACCGGAGGAAGCGGTTTCTACCAAAGCCGCACTAAAGTGATGTAAAAACTTCATACTAATCTCTTTTTTCTGGTATTTTTCTCGTTCAAGTGCAACCCCTATCATGAAATTTTATTAGCGATGCTTTATTCATATGAAATCTTTCCCAAACTTCCCTCTAGTCTCCGCTGAATTGAGTTTTTTTGCTTCAGTGCTGCCTTATTTTATCCAATGAGACGTGTATTTCTCAAAATTACTCTTAAATTATTGATAGTTACTCTCAAGAAAGTCACTGTAAGATCGGTGTCAAAGGATAATGATGTAGTGGAAGTATAACATGGGTTGCTTTATTTAGAATTGTTTATTTACAGTCCATCAGAGGTGTTATGAAACGGATGCTCATGCCTTCATTGTGAACCATATGACGCACTTCTCAGTAGTCTAGATGCTTCGTAAAAAAAATTCCAAATAAATGGTATAATCGTATCTACCGTTCATGTGAAAGCTCACGACTTCATAGGTTTTTTAGGCATTTTTGAACACGAAAACCGACCCGTACGGGTCAGAAGACACCACTGCCGCGCCGAAATTAGGTCAGCACGCGCGGTGATGGGTGACTTGGCGTGGCTGCTCCTCAAATAGAATTCCCCGTACCTCAACTATGATTTTACACAAATTGTCCGCCTATTATGGGTATCTGGCGGTCCCTGTATGTTGCTCGATAAGCCAAATATGCATTTGAATGCTCACTAAATCATGAGTAGAAGGCAAAGATGCAGCTCAATCTGAAGTAGCCGTAATGATTTAGTTTAACAACGAATTCAGAATGGGAGGGATCAATTGGGGCCAAGGGTTTTTTCTGCTGAATGCTCTTCAACATGCCCACTATACAGAGCCAAAAACGCTTGACAAGGCTTCTATACTCCCTTTGCTTGCTCATGTAGCTTGAATAACGATTGTGTCGTGGCTTCCGCCCGACTTGTTAAAGGGCCACGTCTAGTAGGGAGCGCGGGGGTCCCGACGCGAATAGCGTATCGGCGCCTATACTCGACGCGTGCTCTGTTCTAAAAACCCGGTAGTGTGTCTGCATCAGTCGTTTTATCCGGCCGCCACTGCCCGTCGTCCTCCCGTCGTACAAGCTCGAGGATGATCGACAAGCAATTCGATTGAATGCGTAGTGATCGACACTGGCATGGAAGCCTGAAGGCGCCGAGCGGTCCCAAGTCGCGTAGCCCCCAGTGAGACTTAACGTACTGGGTTCGAGAATCCTGATACGTAGGTTTTTTCTGGTCCTCGTAGTAGTTCTTAATTGCTGGCGTATTTAATGTTTCCTTTTATGTACATATGAATATGAGATGTATTTCTTTTTTACCATTTCTTGACGTATTATTATTCTTTTTAATGGCGCACCCTTGAAGAACTGCGTATAATATTGTGTTGGTAGCTTAATAACGTAGACGATTGCGCCGTGAAGGTTATATCTGGTCCGATTGTTGAAGTTGGGCTGTGCCTAGGCTAATCAGTGTTGTAGGACGTAGCACGCGTAGGATGAAGACTGGAGTGTAGGACCAGCGTAGGGCTGCAAGGGCCAAAGTGACATCCCGCGTGGCAAACGGGGCAAGAGCGAGCGCATCGTAAGACCCCGATCAGGCATTCACGCCGACGGTGGCGCAGCTCCTGAGCGGCGAACCACGATGCCTATGTACAGCGAGGAGCAAGGCGTCTCCGCCGGCGCGACAGATGTTTTCCATGTTGGATGGATTATCTTTGAGAAGAGTTACGCATCCCATTCAAATCATGGAAAGACTTGCAGAGACAAAGCTGTTCGCATGGGAGGACAACTGACCTGTACTGACAATTGGCAACTGCGGCAAGTCAACTAACAAACATTGGCAGCGCACAGAGAAATAAGTGTCCTATGGGGTGACGGCGGTTATCACTATCCAGTCGTAATCACAATCATAACAACAACAGAAGCAGCGACTAAAGTCTGAAATTGTTGCTGCTTCTTCTTCTTTTCTTTACCGCAACAAATCTACATCTTCTCTTCTATTTATCATAACCTTAGCTAACATATCAGCTTCAGTGCTCCTAGTCTTCGGAAAATAATGAAACCCGTCATCATCCAGCAACGGTTCCGTCTTTATGCACATTTGATGGGTCTATTTTCGGGACCTCTGGTCGTTTCGACACTTCTAGCATGACAGTCTCTTGTGTCGCGCTCGTGGGCACTTCAACGATAAGCCTTAGGACGGTCGCCTTGTCACACTTACGACCCCATTTCCGAATACGATTGCTTGGGAATGATCACGCTACGAAGCCTGCGAAAACACGAGAAAAATGACTGCCGAGATGAAAGTATGGCTCACTACGGTAAGGAAATTCTTGCCCAAGTAAGTACAACTGAATCAAGATATATTTTGAAAGCCTTGGGCCGATATTCGCGGAAGAAATTCGAAGCAGCAACCAAAATAAGTGCGAGGTCGTAACAGCTGAACTCCTGCAGTACATTCATTCTTCACGGCGTGAATCTTATCCAACGACAATCTATGGTGTATAAATGGCCCTCATTGTTAAAGTGATTGATAGGGACGAAAACGCTGGTGGGACTGTTTGACGTGCGCTAAAATACATTTCAAACGAACCACAATGGTTCTATAATTTTTTTGATCCCACTGGGTGTCGTAATGAATAATTTTCTGTGGAATGCTAACTGCACTGCATGAGCCCAGATTCATGGCTTCACTTTCGCGAGTAGCATAATCGCGACTCATTTACGTTTGAAAGGCGTCAGTTCATCGGTTCGTGAAGATTTATTTTCTCTTATATTGTGGTGGTATTCTCTGTCGTATTTGCAATTGCCGCAGTTGCAGTCCCTATCCTCTTTTCACGGTTCATCAATCTCATAAGTCAGGGATCCGAGGTAGTTTCCTCCGAAAGTCGGCTGTCAAATGGAGTGATATAAAAAGCCTTCACTGCATAAATATGCCTACGCTCGAGCATTTTCGCATCCTACTAAAGTAATGTCTTTGCACCATACAACTGCGCAGCCGATTTTCTTGCTCCACTGCAAGATTTGATCATTTCATTCAAGTGAGTTTTTATGAAAGACTCTTGTGAGCCATAATAAATTGATGTACGCTTAGCCTTTTATGAACACTCTGATGAGCCTTTTAGCGCTACCATATTCAGCATCCTAGCTGCCGGCAGGGCGTTCCCACCGAGCTTGTTTTCAGCCTCTCCTTTGGCAACAAGTGTCCTAGACAATTTTTTTCGACGATGACTTTACATTCGAAACTATATGTCCGCTCAACTTTAAAAGCGAACCTATACTCATTGTGCTTGTAGACGAAAATCTTAACGTTGCTTTTGTGCGTTTTAAAGGGCCATTCAAAAAGGACAAGATTGTGCTTTGTTCCAAGCAGGTATTCTTGTTCTACAAATATGTTCCCTATTAAGCAGTCCCCTTTAGGTCTCACAAAATGAGAAGAAATAAACATGGTAACAAAATAATTGTTGTGAAAGAACAGCAATTCACGCTGATACATAGTGAATTCAAACGGACTATTTACTATGCATCGAATCAACAAAATGAACGCGTGGTCATCCAATATAACCGTTTCCAGTACTAAATGGGTGCGCTTCGTTCCGCTCGTTCGTCGACACTAGGTCACGCCACACCCGTCGTACACAGTGTGACTGTCCGCAACCCTTGACGGATGTCGCAGTTGTCAGTAGGGCATACGATTTGCGCTTGGTTCACTGCAATGGTTCTAGAATAGTGAGTAGAAAAGAGATAACACGGACCAATGCGAATAGTTTGCTCCACTGACGCTTTGTGCTACTGTAATGTCATATCGAGATCGCGGGAGCAGGTCGTTTGGCGCAGTGGGCGGGGTCGCGCCGCCCATTTGAGGCGGCGCGACCCCGCCCATCGCACCGTTCAACTCGTACGGATCGCGTAATTTTCTGCTCTCCTCTCCTCGATAGATGATCGATTGGGCTTCTATCATTTATAGAGGAGGGGAGAGCAGAAGATTACGCGATCTGAACGAGTGGAACGGCGCGATGGGCAGGGTCGCGCCAAACGACATACACCCCGAGATCGTAGTGGCGTGCGCTGACCGACGGCGGTCGCTTTACATTACAGTGGCACAAAGAGTCAGTGGAGCGAACGATTTGCATTGGTCCGTGTTAGCTCTTTATCGCACTGTTCTAAATTCTATTCACCATCACGTGCCAGCGCTGTCGACACTACTCTAGCGCCGCAGTCGCAGCACGCAAGCGACCGCCGTCGCACACGCGCTGAACGGACCGACGGACGATTGTCGAAGTCTGAAAGCGGCCATACCCACCGACCCTGGATTGCGGGCTGTAATGATTGTAATGAAATATGATTCTGTCGAAGGGTGTTGTGTAAAGACCGTAATATTCGGAGCAAATGTTGACCAATGATTATTCGTAAAACGACGAATTCTATGAGTTCTTATGAATTTCTTTGAAGATTTATTGCCACAGCATCTAAGGAGCAATACAGAGTGCTTCATCTTTGCTACATTTACAACCAGCACATTGGCAGTCTCCGTCACTTGTGCACGGATCTCCCATCGCATAAATCACTTCGCCGATGAAGTTTCCTCTGAAAATTCAATTTTCAGCATGAGTCCTTCACGAGGAGAGTCAGTTTCTTATGGTTATTCTTACCCAGGGTTGTATTCGCATGCCACAAATGTAGAAGCACCATTCCAGCAAGAAAAAATCCCACAACCAATTTGGTTGGTCGATTGCCAGGCCAACTAGAGCGACAGAAGTAGCAACTTTCCTTCTAATACTGTGCTTAATCTTCAGTTCCCACCTGAGTGTATTCCTGAATTACGTTTTGGTTGTAAACATCCATACTGAAAACGTTATTTTGAGGGGCGCCATATTTCTGTAACTCGTCGAACCAGGCCTCGACGCTCTGAAATGGGATCGATGGTGCTCTCTGGAGATGATGCAATTGCAACATACTACAACCTGTGCTGCTGCTTCTGTCTTGTTACTATTTGGTAGTAATGAGTGTACATTATAACCCCATTGATTAGTTTGCTGCACAGAGTTGTACCCAAGCGTGCAATCCTTCGCCCACTCCACTGCATTCGCTTCAATTTCGCAATTGTAGCTCTGTAACAGTTCTTTGCAAACTTTATAGTATCGCTCAGGTTGTTTGATGGAAGTGAATAAGACAGTAAAGATAAGCTCGGCTTCAAGGCCTGAGATCCTTCAAATCATTATGACCAAAACATATTATAACATAATCGTACCACTTTCATCATTTTTGCCGCCTTTGGAGCAACCCACCAAGATTGTTATGAGCTAGTCCTTTAGCTATGAGGGATCTAAATTATTACGAATAACAGCAACATTTTATCAGATTGTACGTCCTGAAAACTTACCGATACTCATTGTGTTTGTCGACGAACATCTGTCTAGCTTCATCTGTCATTCCGTTATTATTTTCAGGGCACATCCCACCTGAGAGAAAACTCCTCTTGAGTCGTTAGCTCGATGCCGAAAAAACACACTCTTAATCGTTCAAACCTGGATGGTATATTTTAGGTGTTGTAGTAGGTTTCTCTGTGGTCGGTGGCATGACAGTAGTATACCCTGGAGGAATACAAAGGGCCTCATCTCTACTACAAGTGCAGCCAGTGCATTGACAGTCTTCATCAGTTGTGCACGGATCTCCGATGTCGTAAATATAGTGATTAATCCTATTTCCTCTATAATTTGAATTTTGAAGAAAAGTTCCAGAAAAGGAGCTCGTTATTGTTAGCCTCTTGACTTACGCAGGGTTGTACTCGCATGCTACAAGTGTCATGGTTGGACACCATTCAACTGTGCAGCCGATTTTGTCACTAGACTGCCAGGCCACCTGTAAAAAGCATCTCTCCGACGTTAGTCAAATCGTGCACCTATGAATTCCGTAAACACCTGTGTGTAGTGGCCAACACCCCGATCGAAAACTTCCATTGTCAGGATATTTTCATCTGGCACACCAAACATCTTCAATTCCCAGTACCAGGCCTGGACGCTCTGAAATTGTGAAGCCATTTTCGAAGGAGACCGAATTGTAATTGAGCTCAACGATCCAACATAATAATTTTGCAGACTCCGTCTTGCTGTAATTAGTCCCTCCTAGCATCCACAAGTTCTGCCCCCAATAATTTCTCTGCTCGGGTGGATCATGTTCGAACTTGCACTCTTTTGCATATGCCGCCGTATTTGCTTCAACTTCGCAATCATAACCCTAAAAAACCTTGACTCACACGCTCTCGTGCTTTTTTGAAAGATCACAGAACGGCTAAGGACTAAGGAAATATCATCGAGGACTGTAAGCTTCACATCGTACCACTTTCAACATTCGAGCTGCTTTCGGAGCGAATCCTCCAAGTTTATTTTTGGCCTGTCCTTTAGCAATAATAGATCTGAAAAACTTGCTTGTCGCACCTGCACAAAGATATCATGGATGTATTACGCAGGCACTACGACCAACCGATACTCATTGTGCTTATCAACGAAAATCTGCCTAATTTCATCGGTCATGCCATGGTCAGATGTGGGGCAAAACGCAGCTGAAAAATGTTTTTAACAATCCGAATCTCAATTTGAGGGTCTCAAAACCTTGCGGAGTGCGCACCTTCCAAGCATGTTGGCGACAGAAGCACCTGAATGGAGTATTGGAGAAAGCTATACATGCCACCAAAGATGAAAACTCACCAAGATAGCAATCAAAGTAGGTATTTGCATACCTCACGACGAATGCGAATGTTCATAGGCACCCAAATGGCCCTTTTATAGCTATTTCTGAACCGCCCTCAATGGATATCATAGCATCGGCAGCTGTTATAATTTTACTGCACAGTTCTTCAAAATTCATTACTAGAACAAAGAAGAAAAATCGATGATGTGCAATTTTAGAGCGATTTTTTTTCCATTGACTGAAAATGTGTTCTACTTTACGAGAGTGTCTCCGACTTGTCAGAAGGGCGTTGAATAACCCTGAGGAAGAGTCTACATCTTTCGCAAGGGATAAAGATGAGGACGCATACAATTTCTTCTTTTTCACCTTGTTGTACAATTCGAACAACTAGTTATAAATCACAATCATAAACAGCTCGCTCGGTCCTCAAATAGCTTCATAATTTTTTTTCGGGTCAACAAACACTCTACCACTAGAGTCCGTAGAACAATAGTTTCGAGGAGAAATGTGATTCTCCAGTTGATCAACATGCAAGGAATTCCATCCTTCCATCCGACTGATTGCGTGAGACTTTTTGGGTTTTAACCTTCACCAAAGAAAAGGATGAAAGGTAAGAGTTCTTTCCGTTGAAGGAACTACTTCACTGGAGCCACCTAATTTAATCACATTCCCGAAGTAGAAGGAGATGTACTGTTGGGAAGAAGGCACTCTGTGCACGAGGCAGATGTATTGTAATGGTTTAATCTTTTAATGACCCATATCCCTGGAGAAATAATTTCATTCAAGTATGTCGAGCATTTTTTCAAGAAATTTCTCCTCGAAATTATTGTTTTACGGACTCTAGTGGTAGAGTGTTTGTTGACCCGAAAAAAAATTATGAAGCTATTTGAGGACCGAGCGGGCTGTTTATGATTGTGATTTATAACTAGCTGTTCGAATTGTACAACAAGGTGAAAAAGAAGAAATTGTATGCGTCCTCATCTTTATCCCTTGCGAAAGATGTAGACTCTTCCTCAGGGTTATTCAACGCCCTTCTGACAAGTCGGAGACACTCTCGTAAAGTAGAACACATTTTCAGTCAATGGAAAAAAAATCGCTCTAAAATTGCACATCATCGATTTTTCTTCTTTGTTCTAGTAATGAATTTTGAAGAACTGTGCAGTAAAATTATAACAGCTGCCGATGCTATGATATCCATTGAGGGCGGTTCAGAAATAGCTATAAAAGGGCCATTTGGGTGCCTATGAACATTCGCATTCGTCGTGAGGTATGCAAATACCTACTTTGATTGCTATCTTGGTGAGTTTTCATCTTTGGTGGCATGTATAGCTTTCTCCAATACTCCATTCAGGTGCTTCTGTCGCCAACATGCTTGGAAGGTGCGCACTCCGCAAGGTTTTGAGACCCTCAAATTGAGATTCGGATTGTTAAAAACATTTTTCAGCTGCGTTTTGCCCCACATCTGACCATGGCATGACCGATGAAATTAGGCAGATTTTCGTTGATAAGCACAATGAGTATCGGTTGGTCGTAGTGCCTGCGTAATACATCCATGATATCTTTGTGCAGGTGCGACAAGCAAGTTTTTCAGATCTATTATTGCTAAAGGACAGGCCAAAAATAAACTTGGAGGATTCGCTCCGAAAGCAGCTCGAATGTTGAAAGTGGTACGATGTGAAGCTTACAGTCCTCGATGATATTTCCTTAGTCCTTAGCCGTTCTGTGATCTTTCAAAAAAGCACGAGAGCGTGTGAGTCAAGGTTTTTTAGGGTTATGATTGCGAAGTTGAAGCAAATACGGCGGCATATGCAAAAGAGTGCAAGTTCGAACATGATCCACCCGAGCAGAGAAATTATTGGGGGCAGAACTTGTGGATGCTAGGAGGGACTAATTACAGCAAGACGGAGTCTGCAAAATTATTATGTTGGATCGTTGAGCTCAATTACAATTCGGTCTCCTTCGAAAATGGCTTTACATTTCCAGAGCGTCCAAGCCTGGTACTGGGAATTGAAGATGTTTGGTGTGCCAGATGAAAATATCCTGACAATGGAAGTTTTCGATCGGGGTGTTGGCCACTACACACAGGTGTTTACGGAATTCATTGGTGCACGATTTGACTAACGTCGGAGAGATGCTTTTTACAGGTGGCCTGGCAGTCTAGTGACAAAATCGGCTGCACAGTTGAATGGTGTCCAACCATGACACTTGTAGCATGCGAGTACAACCCTGCGTAAGTCAAGAGGCTAACAATAACGAGCTCCTTTTCTGGAACTTTTCTTCAAAATTCAAATTATAGAGGAAATAGGATTAATCACTATATTTACGACATCGGAGATCCGTGCACAACTGATGAAGACTGTCAATGCACTGGCTGCACTTGTAGTAGAGATGAGGCCCTTTGTATTCCTCCAGGGTATACTACTGTCATGCCACCGACCACAGAGAAACCTACTACAACACCTAAAATATACCATCCAGGTTTGAACGATTAAGAGTGTGTTTTTTCGGCATCGAGCTAACGACTCAAGAGGAGTTTTCTCTCAGGTGGGATGTGCCCTGAAAATAATAACGGAATGACAGATGAAGCTAGACAGATGTTCGTCGACAAACACAATGAGTATCGGTAAGTTTTCAGGACGTACAATCTGATAAAATGTTGCTGTTATTCGTAATAATTTAGATCCCTCATAGCTAAAGGACTAGCTCATAACAATCTTGGTGGGTTGCTCCAAAGGCGGCAAAAATGATGAAAGTGGTACGATTATGTTATAATATGTTTTGGTCATAATGATTTGAAGGATCTCAGGCCTTGAAGCCGAGCTTATCTTTACTGTCTTATTCACTTCCATCAAACAACCTGAGCGATACTATAAAGTTTGCAAAGAACTGTTACAGAGCTACAATTGCGAAATTGAAGCGAATGCAGTGGAGTGGGCGAAGGATTGCACGCTTGGGTACAACTCTGTGCAGCAAACTAATCAATGGGGTTATAATGTACACTCATTACTACCAAATAGTAACAAGACAGAAGCAGCAGCACAGGTTGTAGTATGTTGCAATTGCATCATCTCCAGAGAGCACCATCGATCCCATTTCAGAGCGTCGAGGCCTGGTTCGACGAGTTACAGAAATATGGCGCCCCTCAAAATAACGTTTTCAGTATGGATGTTTACAACCAAAACGTAATTCAGGAATACACTCAGGTGGGAACTGAAGATTAAGCACAGTATTAGAAGGAAAGTTGCTACTTCTGTCGCTCTAGTTGGCCTGGCAATCGACCAACCAAATTGGTTGTGGGATTTTTTCTTGCTGGAATGGTGCTTCTATATTTGTGGCATGCGAATACAACCCTGGGTAAGAATAACCATAAGAAACTGACTCTCCTCGTGAAGGACTCATGCTGAAAATTGAATTTTCAGAGGAAACTTCATCGGCGAAGTGATTTATGCGATGGGAGATCCGTGCACAAGTGACGGAGACTGCCAATGTGCTGGTTGTAAATGTAGCAAAGATGAAGCACTCTGTATTGCTCCTTAGATGCTGTGGCAATAAATCTTCAAAGAAATTCATAAGAACTCATAGAATTCGTCGTTTTACGAATAATCATTGGTCAACATTTGCTCCGCATATTACGGTCTTTACACAACACCCTTCGACAGAATCATATTTCATTACAATCATTACAGCCCGCAATCCAGGGTCGGTGGGTATGGCCGCTTTCAGACTTCGACAATCGTCCGTCGGTCCGTTCAGCGCGTGTGCGACGGCGGTCGCTTGCGTGCTGCGACTGCGGCGCTAGAGTAGTGTCGACAGCGCTGGCACGTGATGGTGAATAGAATTTAGAACAGTGCGATAAAGAGCTAACACGGACCAATGCAAATCGTTCGCTCCACTGACTCTTTGTGCCACTGTAATGTAAAGCGACCGCCGTCGCTCAGCGCACGCCACTACGATCTCGGGGTGTATGTCGTTTGGCGCGACCCTGCCCATCGCGCCGTTCCACTCGTTCAGATCGCGTAATCTTCTGCTCTCCCCTCCTCTATAAATGATAGAAGCCCAATCGATCATCTATCGAGGAGAGGAGAGCAGAAAATTACGCGATCCGTACGAGTTGAACGGTGCGATGGGCGGGGTCGCGCCGCCTCAAATGGGCGGCGCGACCCCGCCCACTGCGCCAAACGACCTGCTCCCGCGATCTCGATATGACATTACAGTAGCACAAAGCGTCAGTGGAGCAAACTATTCGCATTGGTCCGTGTTATCTCTTTTCTACTCACTATTCTAGAACCATTGCAGTGAACCAAGCGCAAATCGTATGCCCTACTGACAACTGCGACATCCGTCAAGGGTTGCGGACAGTCACACTGTGTACGACGGGTGTGGCGTGACCTAGTGTCGACGAACGAGCGGAACGAAGCGCACCCATTTAGTACTGGAAACGGTTATATTGGATGACCACGCGTTCATTTTGTTGATTCGATGCATAGTAAATAGTCAGTTTGAATTCACCATGTATCAGCGTGAATTGCTGTTCTTTCACAACAATTATTTTGTTACCATGTTTATGGCGCACCCTGTAATAAAGTTGAGGCAGAGAGTTTGAAAAACCGTTACACTAAGGTGATGACTCAAATCAATGAACGGTTAAAGCTGATATTTGATTTTATTTCAGAGTAGCGAAAATCAGAGTTCCTTATTAGTTTAATGGCTAAGCTCTGATACGCTGTTCCATCTGAATCACATCGATATTTTGAGCACCTCCTTCAAAAGACTTCTCAACATTCTTCTCATATTGTGAGACCTAAAGTGGACTGTTCAATAGGGAACATATTTGTAGAACAAGGAATACTACCTGCTTAGAACAAAGCACAATCTTGTCCTTTTTGAATGGCCCTTTAAAACGCACAATAGCAACGTTAAGAACTTTCCCAGCATCTACGAAATCCATGACGGGTGCAACACTGTAACAGAGCATCATTTTGAGGCTAACGATGAACTCAAGCTGTTGCTTAGGGAGCCTACCTGTAAAGCTCGTTATCAGTACATTTGAGTTTGAATGCAAAACGAGCTTTTGTGTTGTTAGCAACTGTGATAACGTGCTGGCCTTCTTCAAATTCCCACTTAAGCTCCGTAGGTGAAACCTCCAACTTGGCATCTGTATGTAAAAACTTTACCAATAACGAGTATCTCAACACCGTTGCACAATGTACCTGGTAAACCCAGTACGGCTCAGTTGTAGCAAGTTAAACTGTAGGGAACCTAAGATAGTGCTCCAAAAGGAAAATTTGCGCCCCAGTCTACAGCTGTATACCGGAAACTGCTCTTGTTCGCGGCGTATGACTGATAGTCCTGGGTAAAATATCGCCCTGCTCGGAACCATGACCATAAACTCTGCTTAGGATTCGCAACCGTCGCCTTGCGCTCAAACAAAGTTTACTCTTCGCTCCCCTCCACCAAGTATAGAGGATTCCCCCATCTGTTCAGAGCGCAGCGAAACAACCAACTAAGAATCGAAGCACCGATCAGGATTTCTAAGTTGCACACTAATCCCCTGATGCAAACACCTCTGTAAGACAAAAGCTCTCTTTCGAGTAATCGTGTTTGAAATTTTGCGATAACTATAGAGGTTCCTATTCTCAAAATCGATCATTCGAAAACGAAAAAGGGAAATCGGATGACCCATAAGTTAGGTCCACGGCCATGTTAATCTCTTCCTGACTTTTTTACACTTTTTTTTTACAGATTAGGTGGAAGGTTCAGATAGAATACTGCGTAGTTACCACAGTTGAGTGGTTCCACCACGACAGAAGGGTGTTTAGCTCTACCTACAAAATTATTATTATATATTCCTGACTCAGGCTATCCTAGCGGTTTATCAAGTCTTCTGTGCCATACAGGTTTTTGATGGTGGAATCTTTATTTGCCTGACGTTTCGACTATCTCGTCGTTATCGAAGGCCTGAAAGCGTATCGCAACTTTATAGTGTTACCTATCACGCTTGACGTAGACCAGCTCTTAACTAGTTGCAACTCAGGCTGATGAACTTACAACTAATAAGAAACTCCGACAAGTCACTCACGTCAATTCCACAAATACCGAACAGTTGCTCAAGTTTCGTGACGATAGAGCAATCCAGACAGCCCGGTCAACCACGACCTATTTATAGAATCGTGACGTGACGCGTATCAGCCTCACTATCAAAGCTCACACAGATGGATGTAAGGCAAGAGGTCACCAGTTATATTGATGCACTCATTCTTGTTATTCATGCTCGGATTTCTGTGTATTATCCAGAAAGCCTCGAGAGTTTTTCTGGCGCCAATACTGTCCTCGTGGGCCAGAATCGTGCACTTAACGTCAAAGTCACAACCAGCATGACCTTCCCATCTGTGCTTCCCAAGCGGTGCAATCGAGCAAGACCTTTGTTTGCTGGCTAGATGTTCTTTCACACGAACGCATAGCTGTCTCCCAGTTTCTCCAATATAGCAAGCATCACAAGCTAAACACTGAAGTTGGTAAACCACAGCTCTTTGTCATTTGACGTGTCTGCGCTCTACACCTACGTTAGCAACGACGAGGCTTTACAAGCAGTTTCATAAATGCTTGACCAGCACGAAAGAAGTGTGTTGACGTTCGGATTGAGCAAGGCACAAATATCTAATGTTCCCGCTTACGCAAAACCTTCAAAAAGAGGGTTACAGGTCTGCAGCCTTTAATTGACGTCTACATGCCCAGGGATTTTCAGGTATCTTCTCGGATTCCCACCTCCCCTATTACCTGAGTGAGAAATTGAAAAACAAGAAAACCGTCCCAAGACTCTACGAAATGACAAAAAAAGCCGTTGAAGTGCTCCGAAAGATGATCAGGGATTCTTTTTAATGGTGGAAGGTAGGAATGACGTTCATTCATTGAAAGCTCTCATCCCTGGACTTCTCTCAAGCTCTTATGCTGTAGGAGGGATGATTGATATAGCTGAGCACGAAAATTGGATGCATGTGACGTTTTCGGAAATGTACGAATTCGAGAAGGCGATTCAAGCTGTGAGTTTTAACGTTTGAACAAAAAAGTTTCTGTCTAAAAATAACTCAGCCCAGAGGCTTTCGAACTTGAAATTTATCCCTTCTGGACGCGTTCTTTGTTGCGAAGCAAGTGTTAATGTGTGGAACTGGTACATAGAGAGGTGCAGGCATTTTTGCTTGTTTCCGATGCCGTCAGCTGGTTCCAACACCTTTACTTCATATAAAAGCGCCTCTACTCGGGTTCGTTCCTTACATAGGCCACTGATAACAATTTGCGGTGAAAATGTAGTTGGGGGGGGGCCACCTGTCACAATGTCGGTATATCAAGAAATGAAATGCCAGTTTTTAGATAAGGGCTCTCGTAGGGAAGGAGCACCGCGGTGGACAAGTTTTCTTTCTTTTTTTCTTTTTTTTTTGCAGGAGGTAATCATCCCAGCCACCCAGGTGCTCCTACCCTGCCTAGGCTTATTTGGTAAACTAAATTTCCTTAACGGAAACCGCATAAAAGAGCTAAGCTGGTCGATTCCCATCATTCTCTACGCATCCGATACAGTGCTGATATAACAAGGGCTAACACGTTAGACTGAGTTCATTTCTTGATATACTGACCTTCGGATGGGTGGCCCCCCAACTACATTTTCACCCAATTTGCTTCTGATTGCTCGTGGAAACCGGTGTTTTTAGTAAACCGATAAAAATGTTAACGAGTGTACGGATCACTTGGTTTTCCAGGCCCGTAAGATGACCAATCCGAATGAAACACTGATCATTGTCACAGCTGATCATGGCCATTCATTCACTTTTCCAGGATATCTTCAAGCCAAGCAGTCTATTCTTGGTGAGCGTTTAGTTCTTAAGGAAAATTTTGTGGACGTAAATTTTTTGTGATACTCTGTATGACATGGTTCTATTTCTATGGAACTCTACAGGCAAAACAGTGGATTGCTTTCTCAGTCGCAAATTCCTGCGAATTTCCATGCTCCTCATGCACTTTCTCCCCATGGCTACTCAACACTTATGAAGTGGGTCCCAATGAATGAGATCCTTGATTTTACAATTGGTTGCGGAGGATCCACGGGACTTACGGGTCAAATACTCTCTGAAGAGTGTTGTTCTAATAAATTGAGAGTTATTGATATCCTCTTGAAATTTTTCCTTCACAGCTGTAGCTGCCGTCGAGACCACCTTAATATTACAGATTAGAGCTATGAAAACACACGCAATTTAGCGAAAGGTTACTCACATCTTGATCGCGGTCGCCGTTACTCCCCTTTTGTTTCATAACTGAAATTCAGCAATCTTATTTCATCAGCAACACCTGTAGAATCAATATCTAATCGAATCCTTCACCAAAAACAAGCTTAGCGAATACAAAAATAAGGAATGAAAATCGTGGAGAATATAAATAGAAATATACAGATATGAAACGAATTTGTGGCGAGTTATTACTTCACGAATTTTACCTCGAAATAAGCAGCTGATAGAAACAACAAGAACAAGCATGTCATTCGAACAACAGCGAAAAAACGATGTGAAAGTCTATTACTCATCGTTTACAACTTCGTGCGGCGCACTGAGGTAAGAGACAGGTATTAATAATAAAGAGTGTATATCTAGTATTCGTTCAATAACCTGTGCCGAATACGCATGCGGTCACTTTTTTCACCAAGGTAGAAACCCTTGAAGTCGTCAAATTCGCAGCGATCTATAGTAACTGTACTATCGACAAAACCATCAAAATGTATGTGAATAGTAACGTTTACAAAGCTAAGGCAGCAACTTATGAATTTCAGCTCATGCTGAAAGTGAAAAAAATTCTGCATCTCTATTGGCAACATGTGTTCGTATTCCTGAACCTGTCCTTTGTGTGTTCGTATTTAAATCCTGAACGTTGTTGGGAAGAGGGTATGTGAAGAGAAAATTTGAGATGTCACTCAGGGGTATGTGCGAGTAAAAACTATGCGGAACACTGCGGCGGAAGGAAGTTTCACGGTCAAGGATGCACTAATAGCAAGGCAAAGAGTAACGACCAGTACCGAAGACTGTTAGCAAAATGATGTATCATTGAATTAAGCGGTCCAGCTTATCATGACCATGAGCATGGCGGATAAAACAACATTGGATTCTGCTAACACCTAAAGGGTGACTCGGTCGTTTAAAGCAATTAATAGAAACAACCAAGTAAGAAAAAAAACGTAATCACCTCAATAGCATCAGTGTGTTGAGAACATTGAATTACAATTGCTGTCAGTGAGGTATGCGTTTTCACTTTTTCGAACGGAACTTCTTCAAACAACATCTTTATATTTGGTTTCTCCACTGTGAATGCCTATCAATGAATGTGATAATGAAGCGAGTTTTCTGTTGTCTTAGTGAATTGTGAAGCATTTTGAGGCTTATAAATTGCCGCAAAAGAGCAGCAAAAACACCAGAATGATACCTAGAACAGGAGAATCCTATGAAAACGTCCATTTAGAAAAGCAAAATGAAGACCACAGGTGGATCACAATACAACTGATTCGTAAACTCTAACTGATAAAGCAATGTCAAGATGACGGTCGCTCATCACGGAACAGTCTCAACCACATCCAGCTATTGAAGCAACCTCAAATAAACTAACAAAAACTCGACAGAACATAGTATAGGGTATGGACAGAATGGTACAGAGACAAGAACAGCGGACTCTGTAACGCTGTTAGATCAATGCTGGCTGAGGAAAGAAGTGTAAAGGCCACTCATTAATTCACTTTAAAAGCACAGTTCGATCAAAAATGTTTTTAAAACGTCCTCTTGAATGAATCAGTGCCAATCCCTCCCTCCTCCCCCCTCCCTCCCCAGTCCCCCTCCCATCACCGATAATCTCCTATAACCTCAGCCTTCGCTACTTTTAGGAAGCCATATTTCCCTTGAGTTTTCTTGCTTTCTTCGCAAACGATGCGCTGCGTTCCACATCCATCTCCAATTGAAAAGGATATCTCGTAATTACCATGAATTTAGGCTTCAAAGGCTCCTTACACCCTGCTCCATGCGGCGGCCGTAACAAATAAAGAGAGAGCTAAACAGCTCTCGTTCAAGTAGGAGAGTTGAAGGCTTTTTTCTTGTAATACCAGGGTAATTGGCCTCATCGCGTTACAGGCCGAGAAGGTTCACTCAAGGGTCCCCTGTATAGACCTCTCTTTGTCTTTGTGCCAATCCCATCCATCTCCATAGCCTCTCTTTCTGTTCTCTTGAGCGCATGCCACCTTAGCTGAGATATGAGCAGGTATGTCCTGGCACCTCTGCATAGATCAACATGATTGCTAGCAACGTTATTGTTCCGAAAGCATTCGTTTAGCCTGCACAATGAGACACATACCTCTTCCGTCTAGCTCACTCTGCCAGGAAGGCATTTACCGCACAAAAATGATAGATGCAGCTGCGTTCATCGTTGACTTGCGACAGCGACCATGCTTTAAGCATTTGCAATGGTTTTGTTACTGCTGTATTATATGTACATCATGGAGGAAGGATTTTGTTGCCACCGAAATCCATTTATTGATTTCGTCGATTCAGAAACATAAGAACAGAAGCAGGAAATTGATATTGCATATACATATGGTAAAGGTAATGAACAGTCATGCAATAGAAATTGTCACTCAATTGCTATAAGACACAAAAAGGTATAAGTTTTACGTCCGCGCAAGAGAAAGGACACAAGTTCTATTCAACCCAAGCTACCCAATCCTTGAAACTCGTCGTCATAGCTGGAGTCATACATTTGTTTTGACTGAGGGGAGGAGTCCTTTTTCTGGCTATATAGCGAAGAGGCGAGAAATGAAGCGACTAAAAGAGAAATGACGGCTATCACTACGGAAACGATGGCCACTACAACCACAGTTTCTGGACCAAAAGTCTCCAAAATCTCTGAAATAACGAATTTGGTGTCGAGTAAACAACCAAAAACAGTAAGTAGCAGGAATCATAATTGTAGTCAGTTACGATGAATGAATTTCAGATTTAACGAAATGTCTGGAGTGATAGAAACACGACTTCAAGCATAGAGCTAGTTCCGACAACCATAGGGCAATGTTTTTGTGGCATATTCCGAAAACCTGACCTCTCTCTATTAGGCTGAGTTGACATCAGTTCTCTAGAGGGACTCTGTAGAGTCTACAACTTGTCGAACTCGCATTGTTTCAGTAAGATCGGGAAATGACAAGAAACAAAGGAAATGCGGCGAAGTTCAGATGCACATTTGTGCAAAACAGAAGTGGGGAAAGGGAACGACGAGGGGAAATACCCCACACTATGAAGAACGAAACTCATAAGGGCAACCATACATTACGAGTTGGAGACTCCTTTTTTGGTAATTTTCCTAGTGTGAGAACGAGTGGCAAAGATCAGGTCTGTATGCATGCGCTAGATTGCTTTGAATCAGAAGCGCAGCAGCAGCGTACAGCGTTCTCATTTATTTCAGGAGGTCTAGGGGTGTAGAAGATTACGTGACTCTTGATCTTGAAACTATGCAAGTAGCTCATCTTCTGCTACAAAAACAACCTACTTTTCACAAAACCATCTAGACTATCCGCACTTCCCAACGTGACTCCTGAGCTCCTACTGACATCGCAAATCGTGTAGTCGGTCGTAGTGGCGCATAGTAGAAATTTAATGATGTACGCGACTTCCGTGTTTTCCAATGAACTTGAGAACAGTCTAAACCTCATCAATTTTGATCATATGCCAATCCTATGTAGATCGCTTTCCAAAAGTATTCTGATCGAAATAAGACCGAATAGAACCGAAAATACTTGCTCTGCGAGTGGTCCATCAGCCCAAATTCCAACATCCTCTCCTCCATGGTACCCATATGGCGCTGGCACTGGTGTTGGGTGTCGGTAGAAAGGTTGTTCTTGAAATAACACATGAGTAGCCTTGTCAATTGTGTTAAATTCACCCGTTCCAAAATCAGTAGCGACCTTTGTGCCCCTGTATCACTGAAACAAACCTATTTCAGCATTGCTGGGATGCTCCTTGAAACCATTTCTGTATCCCGGTCCAACAGCGAAGAACAGGGTCGGCAACCAGTTTTCCACTCTATCGACTGTGTTTCCGCCACGATGCACTACTCTTGAACTCTCTAAATAGTTGCCTTTTGTAACCAAAATCTTTTCCGTAGCATTTTATGGGATTTGAAATCTGTAATGATCCAGGGTCAAGCATAACGCCCAGGAAAATCGTGCATCACTCGGCCTCTTCCACCAATTTGCCTCCCGTTTGTTTCCTAAACCTCAAACTGATGAGTAAGAGCTTAGCTGCTTTCATGGTCTTTCCCCTTCAGAAGGCGGTTATACTTGATCTTATTTTTACCCCTATCTGCCCGACTACCTCGAGTCAGGTGGAGCAATTCGCATTCGAGCACCACTATGATTCCACATGAAAAGTGAAATTGTGACTCGTTTTGATGGGAATCATGAGCATTTGCTATATTTCATCTATCATGTGCACAGCCATTGCACATTGGTCAATCTTGCTCGTCTCTCCCAAACGTGGTGGGTAAGGAGACAGGGTACCTGGCCGTATTATTGCACGAATGTTCTCTACGCAGCACGTATGGGGCAAATGTCTCAGTAGAAAATTAGGACACCCTGGAAAGGGAGGCGATGAGTGGCGTTTTCTGTTGGTAAGGGACCGAATTTGACAAATGAGTGAGTAAGGTACAAATGAAATGTGAGTAAGGTAAGGGACCGAATTTGACAAAAGGCTACTCCCCAATGCGATTTCTGCTACGAAAAAATATTCGGATATGGTTTCGCGACATCAGGCTGCAATGACTGCAGTCTCTTTGGAACACTGCAACCATCATTCGAACGACCCAGTCCTTACGCTGTCCAATCATCTATTGAATTTCCGCTACTTGTGGTAGACGTAGCGAAGGCGGCATGCCGATCCGGTACGAACTCTAACATCTCCTGAAGTGGTCCAGAGATGCCAACGTTGTGAGGAATGAACTGCAGCAGTTTATTCACCTTGGCTGGGTTAAAAAAGATATCTTGGGGAATGATTCGGACAAGTTGGAACTCATTTGATTCGTAAGTCCCGTGGATCCTCCGCAACCAATCGCAAAAACAGGGATCTCATTCATTGGGACCCACTTTTTCGGTTAGTTCGAAAATAGTGGCCTCCCATACTTTCTTTTGTCACTCTTAACTAATTATTCGTACCATTAGGGTTGATTGATTCAGTGAGCACGTTCATAAGTGTTGAGTAGCCTTGGGGAGAAAGTGCATGGGAAGCATGGAAATTTGCAGGAAATTGCGACTGAGAAAGCAATCCACTGTTTTGCCTGTATAGTTCCATAGAAATAGGACCATGTCATATAGAGTATCACAAAAATTTACGTCCACAAAATTTTCCTTAGGGATTAAACGCTCACCAAGAATAGACTGCTTGGCATGAAGATAACCTGGAAGTGTGAATGAATGGCCATGATCAGCTGTGACAATGATCAGTGTTTCATTCGGATTGGTCATCTCACGGGCCTGGAAAGCCAAGTGATCCGTACACTCGTTGATATTTTTATCGGTTTACTAAAAACAATGGTTTCGACGAGTAATCGAAAGCAAATCGTTATTAGTGGCCCATGTAAGAGGAGAACCCGAGTAGAGGCGCTTTTATATGAAGTAAAGGTGTTGGAACCAGCCGACGGCATCGGGAACGAGTAAAAATGCCCACTCCTCTCTATGTACTAGTTCCACACATTAACGCTTGCGTCGCAACAGAGAACACGTCCAGAAGGGTTAAATTCAAGTTCGAAAGCCTCTGGGCTGAGTTAGTTCTGAACAGGAACTCTCTTTGTTCAAACGTCAAAACTCACCACTTGAATCGCCTTCTCGAATTCGTACATTTCCGAAAACGTCACATGCATCCAATTTTCGTGCTCAGCTATATCAATCGTCCCTCCTATAGCATAAGAGCTCGAGAGAAGTTCAATGATGAGAGCTTTCAATAAATGAACGTCATTCTTACCTTCCACCATTAAAAAGAATCCCTGCTCATCTTTTTGGAGCACTTCAACGGCTTTTTTTGTCATTTCGTGGAGTCTTGGAACGGTTTTCCTGTTTTTCAATTTCTCACTCAGGTAATAGGGGAGGTGGGAATCCGAGAAGATACCTGAAAATCTCTGAGCATGTAGACGTCAATTGAAGGTTGCACACCTGTAACCCTCTTTTTGAAAGGTCTTGCGTAAGCGGAACATTAGCAGCTCTTTCAGTCTTTATCTTCTAAAGTATTGAATTATTACCAAGCAGCTTGTCAACGTTGGCCGCGTCAACTTGATCGAGATCCGATGGAGTTCTCAAAACCTTCCTGCTTCCACCGAGACGTAACCATTCAAGGTCGATGTTTCTTCCGTCCCCTCGTAGTCCATTTCGGGATTTGTCCATCAGACACCTGCTTCCTCCACCCATTAGTACCTGTGTCAGGGAGGCAATAAAAAGTTTCCACTGACTGTATACTCAAGTGACGCTTTATTAATAAAATGTCGACGCATTACTGTCAACTGGACGCCACAACTAGTGCTCACTGAAAAACATCAAAGAGCTTCTTCATTATGTATCGCGACAGCACCTTGAACTCGGAGGCTGGATAAGAGAGCAGCTGCTTGGCAATATCCCTTGCACAGCGCACTTCAGCTTCATCATACTCCGCATGTCGTTCAACGCCCTGAAATCAATTCCTATTAGATTTTTCGGCCAAGCGTTGATCGTTAGGTGGCTTGCCTTGGCATAGAGGGCCGCAGGAGTTGCATGTGTGATTCGAGTTGTAGTCACGAAGCCCACAGATAAACCTGAAAATTGAAGCAATCCAATTTTCAAAGCGTGTGACAGGTACTCTTTACCTTTCTGAAGGACTCCTTCCGTTATCCCATCTACAATATCGTAGCTGGTTGAGTTAGGACAGCGCTCCTTCGCACTCGGCAAAATCCCCAGTGTCCTCGTCTTCACCTACATCAATAAGCTGTCAGCGTCTATGCGAATGACCAATGTTATTGGTTCCATTACTTTTATTATTTATGTACCAGTTGAGCTACGCACGCTAATGCGCGCACCACATGCCCACTACCGCTTACCTACGACTTGTTAAAGGAGCAATATGAACAGTATCGGTTGACTTTCCATTTGATAACTGTTTCCTCACCACTCTCACTTGACATTCGCACTCTTCGTTGTGCCTACGTGAGGAAGGGCGCACAAACGGGCACACAAACAGACACACAAAATTACTGCTCTATATATAGAGACAGTCGGACGCCTACGCCGGGCCCCCCTCCTCCTTATGATAGAGTCGTGATAAACGGCAAACAGCACACTCCTTTGCTGAAATCACTGAATGTTGCTTTTCGGAACATGAAGCTCGATAAAGGAACAATAGGGCATGCAAACGATATTCAAAATGTGCCGATGCCTATGCCTCTGCTTAGAATCTGTCTGTCTCTATCTGTCGCTGCTGTAGGTAAAAATAATGACCCATTGAAGATTCAAGTGGTAGGCACTCAATGTTTTGAATGGTACTCACAAATGTTGTCGAGCCATAATAATACCATTATCAAATGTTTTTATGAATGCAGCTCCTGTCCTCTATACATCATTAAATGAGAATCCGAGTTTCTTAGCGGTCGGATAAGTTTTGCTATAAATGATATCAAAGAGAGAGAAACCGTGATCCTTCATTGAATCGCTTAATCCGCTGAGTAGTGGCCGTAAGCAGGAAGTGAACCCAATTTCATGATCAGTCCCTATCAGTGCACATACCCTTCCCGTCAAATGAAACATATCAAAGAACCAAAGCTAGATCGTAAATAACAAAGGCGCTAGGATTGAATTGATGATTGAATCTTGTTCTCTAAAGCCTCTATCGTCAGAGTTCCCATCCTGTCTCCTCTACTCTTATTGATTATGCTCTCCAAGTCAACGGAATCAGGAGTTATGGATTTTCGCTCAGACATTTCGCACAAACAAAGGCCCCAGTGGATGGAGTCCGATCCACTGCTCGCCACAAGTGTTCGCATACTGCCGCCTGTCCTTCTGCCAAGTTTGAGCGCTCTAGAGCCGATTCGCGCACACTTCGCCCTCTATGGGCGGGGTCCGGTCCTCTCACCTACCTAAGTGTTCCCATTCTGCCACCTATATTCCTGCCAAGTTCAAACGCCCTAGGTTCAAATTGACAATTTTAGCGCTAACCCCGCCCCCTGTAGCCCGATCCTGCCACCTACCATATGTGTTCCCATCCTACCGCCTGTGCTCCTACAAAATTCGAATTTTCTAGGTCCAAGGGGACAGGAGTTATGATTTTCCGTACAAACAGACAGACAGACGGACAGACAGACAGACGCGAGCGCTTCATATAAAGTAAGGATACTGTTTGTTTCTTCTCATCTACACCTTTCCAATCACCCCAAAACTCAGCAAGTGTTGCTCAGAGGATAAGATTAATAACGAGTTGATTTCGGTAACATGTGAGGAGAACAGGTCTATTAATTGCTAATATATTACCACAAATATACATCATGTTTGTGACTCCTCAAGGTGTTGTGTTTTCTCTACATTCAGATATCACTTGCAACAAAACCAATACGACTACCAAAGTATGTAAATTGGCAGAATGGGTTATGAACTTTTGATAGTGGCGTTATCAACAGTTTAGAACAATAATAAGAACCATTAAGTTTCCGGTGATCGATCAGGTTGGTCATTCGAAGAGAAGGCGCTGCGCCAGTGAAGCTAACAAAGAAATGAGCTAACCGTCAACGGTGCCAAAATCCTGAGTCTCTGTGCAAATGATATTTCTCTTTATAAAAGGGAGCACAGCAGAAACAGAACCAATTGAACACAGTATGTGGTATCGCTTACGCTCATGTGCTGTATAAATTCAAAACAAAGTGAAGGGCTCACTGATCGGTACTTTTCCGCCTTACGGCTGAAGGGATTTCAGTGTGGGTTGTTAGACAGGATTGGAAGAGTAGAGGGGGGCGGAAGAATGGACTAACTGAATTTCAAATTCTTCATTCGAAGCATCCGCTCTCCAAGCAGTCCATTCACCTACCCACCAATTCACTGCTTTACCAAAAAAAGGAAGTGTAGGATAGAGCTAGGTTTTCCGGAGGACGTGCGATTCGTGCGATTTCGGGTGCGCGCGGAAAATTGCGCGGCGAAATTCGCGATGATTCAAACAACTCCTGCGCCGATCCTTGGGGCACAAATTTGAAGTAGAGTACTTTAGTAGCGTCGTACAATCCTACTTACCTTCTTTATTTCAAATTTGGTCCCCAATGATAGGCGCAGGAGTTGTTAGAATCATCGCGAATTTCGCCGCGCACTTTGCCGCGCGCACCCAGAATCGCACGAATCGCAACACACCCAGGTTTTCCGTATCACTACCTTTATCGTAATCATGAACTTCTCGGACGGACAAACATACAAACCGACAAACCGACAAACCTACAAACCGACACGCCAAGTTACTGCTTTATAAATAAGAAGGATATCATGCATTTATCTTTAGTAATCGTAGTGACTGGAACACTGGGTTGCACTCTCGGTGGACTGAGTGGTCCATTTCCTCATGCAATGTGGGCTTCGCATCCTCATGCTTGCAGAACTTTCACTTTGAAGTATCTTAGATTCTGTTTTGGACCTCACCTTTCTTCCTGTAAAAAGAGCCACAGCACTAGCAGCTGAGTCTGTGACATGGTGATCAAGAGAGCTCGTCTGAAATGATCATATTCAAGTGAATAATAAGAAAATTCAAGTGAATAATAAGAAAATAGCATAAATAAGGCATCAAAACCATGAACTATTCTCATCCTAGAGAATTTCAATAACCTTTACTATATATTTCTGTTAATGGTGGTGGTACGGTGGCAAACGATGCACTATCACGCACGCATAGTCGGGGGTTCAATCCTTTGTCGATACTCATCCAAGCCAACTATGTCCAGGAGGATTGCACTTCTCTTCCAAGGCCAAATTATGGGCGTGACGTCAGGCATTCCTGCTTGCAGTTCAGCAGATCCAACACTTTCAGTCACAAAAACCCCCACATAAATCAGTGCTTTTAACTCAGTGTTATGATGCATCCCTCCTGTCTCCTTCTTCATCCCAGCCGTGATGTCAGTCTAACTGAGAACTCAATGAGGTTTGTCTCGGTTACAGAAAGAAGATGATACGAGCATTAGTTGGATTGTTTGGTTGTTGTACAAATGGAGGACTTTACTGATCCATTCAGCTCATACTTGCACTTGACGAATTCGCATCATTTCCACATACACAAAGCTCCCAGTAGTTTTTAAAACATACTGGTTTAGAGATGCAATTGATATTCTCGTAGTCTACCAACATGTCACCCCTTCTCAAGAACTTAAGAATAAAAGAAAGAACAACTGAAATTGTTGACCGATATAAGAAAATTTAGGCTTATAAGCTCCTTTCCTATCGGTATTTATTTAGTTTTGAAACCACGCTACAGCTTGAAACACTACCATGATCTTCACGAAAATAGATCTTTTATAAACTTTAAATTCATACCATTAATCTCACAGAATAATCTTCGGTCTAAATGTGCTAACGAAAGTGCTATGGCTTGATTAGGTTTGTTTTGAAATATCGATGAAATCTATATATCTCAATGTGAAATGAATTGAAATGGTCGACATACCGTACGGCTCAAAGCTTTGCTTACCGTAAATGCAGTTAGGGAGATATTCGGTGATTTATGCCTGTTGTTGAATATTGGTAGGTGCAGCGTTGCGATCCGTGCCAACTACGGTAGCGCTTTGCGATTATCTTGAAACCTGTCAGATCGCCCGCCTAACGCCAGGCTCTCCTCCTTCTTGTATCAAACACCCTATCCCGAGAAATGTTGAACTCTGAAGAATTTTATTTCCTTTTCCAAAGTTTATAGTCTTTGGGTTTTTTTCCGTGTTTAGCTGAGTGAGGGTATGGAACTGAAACAGAGCTCGAAATCCTCCTTTGACACGAAAGAAATCGAAAGCTTCCCTCTTTCCTTGATAGTTGTGGTGAGTCTGACTCTCCACTCCTTTTTTGGAACAAATGGCAGTTTCCTGTACACGAAATTTGACACAGGATTAACAGGGCAGTGTAAATGGTATTCAGTGAAAGTCGGTGCTTACGCCTTCGATTGGAAGTCTCGAACTTTTGCTCTCTATCTTTGCAATAAATACCCATCAAAAATTCAACTGTTAGACAATCGAAGATGATGCTATGGAGATGTTCTGACTGATGATAGCACCGTTATCAGATATTTTTAATCAATGGACCCTTTTCTTCACGGAGATATAATTTGTTGAAAATTCTAGATTACAGGCGGTCGAATAAGTCTTGTCGCAAATGACATCGAGCAAAGAGGATCCTTCATTGAATCACAAACCTTGCGCAGCGGTCGTAATCTACTAGTAAGAAATGAATGAAGTTCTAATCTGCTTATCGTATTGCCCTCATGGGTCCCTATCGCTGCACTTACCACTCACATTTGTCACCCTGCTCTACCATCTCGTCTTATCGAATGAAACATACTGAACGTTCGAAGCTACATCGTAGATAGATGTTAGGATTTCGGTCGGTAGGTGACCTCTTAGGTCCTTCATCTTCTCTTATCAGTTACCATCAGTTCCTGTCACCGAGTACCTACGATCCCGACATATCCTGCATCACCTATTAGAATGCTGAGGTTCCACTGGTAATACGAAAAGTGTGATCCTACCAAATTCGAACGCTCTAGGTCCACGTAAACAGGAGTTATGAATTTGCGGCCCAAAATTACTATCGCGCACACCACGCTCCTGTGCATGGAGTCCGGTCCCGGTCCTGCCACCCACCATAAGTGTTCCCATGCCGCCTCCCTTACTCCTACCAAATTTGAACGCTCTAGGTCCACGGGGACAGGGGTTATGAATTTCCGGTCACACACACAACGACACACACACACACAAACAAACAAACACACAAACACACCGACACCAACAGACACACTCAGCGAATTATATAATGTAGGATACTCCGAATGACAACATTAAGGAATATAGAGCCCGCTTGAAAGCCAGTGCGAAATTACGATCGTAGAAAAGATGGATGGATAGCCTTTCAGTTTAGTACCGTAGTTTTTTTGGTTATATTTCTGTATGTTCAGCTCAGAACTGTAGTCAACTAGGCTAGAACCCTCACTCCAAAGCTAGAATTTGCTTCAGCCACAAAACTCCACTCTCAACCACAGTGACCTTCCGATGGGGGTTTGGCCTGTACAGGGCTGGCTGCCTCAGCTGTTGAGCAAGTCAATATTTTTGCCTAGCAGAGGGGTCCGGTACCCTGCAAATGAATGGAAGGCTAGATTGGTCTGGGAAAGCATCAACCTAGAATTTGGTGGTCTGACCATCTGAAGAGTTGTACATAACTTGACACAATCTCACATCAGCTCCACAGCATATCACTTCAAAAGTCGAGGCCTGAAGTTCGACTATACTAAATGGACTTGAGAACCAACCACACTGCGTATTGTAGTGCCAATATTTACGATTAATACAACTCATTGTCTACTTTGAGGTCTGTCCTCGATGAAATGTCTTCCAGCTTCCAAGAGGAGAGGACAATAACGATTTAATGCGGACATGACGCTAATCCGAGGTTTCTTCCGGGCCTTACAATCTTGAAAAGCGGTTGAACTGGAAGACGAGTTATGCCAAGTGGCGCTACTTCGAGGACCATATCTAGGTTCGATTGACTGTCACACGCTCCATCTAAGAGGACTATCCACAAATAAGTAATTGCACGAGTCAAGTCTGCATTAAAAAGCCTCTGTGCTACCAAATAAAGGGCGAATGAAAGGGCTCATTTCAACCTAGAGCGCTTCATTTTTACTTATTCAATTTCATTCAAACGAGTATTGAACCTACGAACCATTACCAATCCACTGTATGGGAACTTCTCAAAATACAGTGGTTTGTTGAGATGAGGGATTCCGGCCTTCTGGTTCTTGTTGATTCTGGCACTGGTCACTGTTGCTATACCCATCCCGTCGCCAACGAATAGAATAACATTCTTCGGTGGTTTCACTGTAACACTTGGGTGAATTTCTTTAGCCTTCCATCTCTTCTTTTTAGATGTCCCTTTTCTTGCTAGTCAAAAAGGAATGCAGACCTTCAAAGGCTTAATTCACGATAATTTCGAGGTACCCTTCTCAGGTAGAAAAGTGGAGGTGTTGATGTAGAGGAGAACATCGGTCGCAAAGAGAGCGAGAAAATTCACCTACTTCGAGACTTTTCAAAAGTAGCGGAAGTGGAGGTTGTACGAGATCACCGCGACGGTAAAGATACGTAGGGGGTGTTTGGACGAGATTTAACTTGCTCCAATTGCTCGAAGAGATGACTACATCGAGCCGAAATTGTCCGAAAGTGCCTTTCACTGTCGCCATCGATTACGACAAGTTGTTTGAACTTCCTACATGGAAGTCTCTTAGGTGGTGCACCTTCTAAAAAGCCGTTGAAAATGTCCACGATGGGTGTGGCATTCACACGATGCAATCTCTGGCCCCATATTGTGCCCATGACCTTTTTCGACCTTATAATGGCATGTATGGTATAAGTGGAAGCCTCGAATTCATACTATAGGGGAAGCTCAGAAACCATTTTTATCGTGAACTGTGCCATTCAATGCAGAGACGGTACACTTCCGATTTCAACGAGGAAGAAGTGTCAACCCTGATTTCTCAAACAGATCTTTCTCAAACTGATCTGCCTTTCAACTATCACCATTAATAGTACCATCAACACCAAGTCAATATATATTAGCGTCCAACATCTACTTTTTGGCTGATCTCCAGCTTTGAGTAACAACTTTTCTAGTCTTTCGCACATGCCGCCAGCAGCGCCTCATCGCTGAACGCTAAGCAAAAGCCGCTCAACTTCAGTATGAACGATTTGAGCTCGTAAAAGCGGATCGAGAGCGACCTATCCACAATTTGAGGTGCGGATAAACGGTGTTGTAGCACTCGTGGTATACGGTATTGATATTGCAAGAGATTTGCTTCAGCCTGGTGACTGACCACTGTTATTCTATGTAACCCACCTTTTAGAAGATGAGGGTTCAGCTGCAACTTCTTCTCAATATTCCTTCTACCGATACTGTTCCAGAACCGAATGTCATCAAGATCGTAACTGTCACCTGAAGCAGCGCTAAAATTCACATGTTTTAGGGAAAATATGGCTCATCTTACTTGATTCGACATTTTTTGATGATGCCATCGTTGGTATTTGGAGGAGGCATAGTAGATTCCATACCCAGAATGACATCTGAATGATCACAATCAAATGACCACCATAGTTGATAGACCATGGCAATTTAGTGATCCCTCTTATATAGTGAAATTTCAGTTGAAAAAATCGAAATTATAGCAACAAAGCAAAAAAACAAGCAAGCGAAATGACGTTGCTGATAAAGAAGGGAAGCTGAGAAAGGGAAAGAGCTGTGACTATGGAGAATGATTCTACAAAGATGCGAGATCAACAACAAAACAAGACCCATTTTATAGAGAGGGATCTCTGGGTTGGAGTGGTTCACTTCAAAGCCCATATAATACTTTGCCATTACTCCTGCTTTTCTCGTTTCATAGTTGAACTACGGCCGAAAAGCTGTCTGGTTCGCGGAATGGGTTGCCAGCGGGTGATCAGAGGAGACGTTTTAGATGATAAGTTGAGTGACATGTTGTGAAGTGGGTACTTTCAAACTGTAATTTTGATTTGTTCCGGCATCGTGCTTTGTATGTCTATACAAAAATCGGGGATGATAATGTAGTCGAGAGACCTCAGCTTTTTTTCAACACAATTTCAACGTGAGGAGTTTAGCCCATAAATGTGCTCATTATTGTTCCTCAGCGGAGAACATACAGTTATTTGATTCGACCGTTATGAGGTAAGGGGTACCGAGGTGGGTGAGTCAATTGAATCTTCAACTCATACCCCATCCTAGCTTTTTGCAGGAGGTAATCATCACATCTCCAACCCGCCTCTCCTCTCCTACTGAGGCTTGGCTTGAAACCATTCCCTTTTGTTTGGAACCTTTTCTAAGTACAGGTCAGTTTGACTACCTCTCCTCTGCACTCTAGCCCTCAGTGTTGGATTTTTACCTACTTGGCATAAGTAAGGAATGAGGCCCGGCGTTAGCAGGGCGACCCGACTGTGTCTATGTGAAACATTCAACCTTGAGCAATACTGCACATCCCAATATGCTCGAGACCTCTCACAATTAGGCTGATAAGCGCACAATATTACAAGGGTTATTTTTTACTGCTTCATTCAGCTTGAACCCTTTTGCTAAAATTGCTTTCTCCACGACACAGGCTTTCAACCTTTAGCTCTGAACACATTATGCTTAGTCTTGAAACTGTTAATCCTGCTTCTACCTCGAGGGTGATAGGCGGGAATTTGTTTTCATTCTGGCCAACGTTTCGACGGACTCGTCGTTTCCATTGGCATAAAAAAGGTTCAGAGCTTTTGATCGCACACTACCCCACCAAGAGCCTCTTTCGCTCTGGCGTTTCTGACGCTCTATCAGGAGTGCACGAAAAATGCCCAAAATTTAAATGATAACCTCACCTCACTTACACTGCGAAATGTAGCGCTACGTCACACGATTAATACATTGGTAGCAAATGATCTTACTTGGCTGTCCTTATGCAATAATATTATTGCGGATCAGCACGTTTGGAGATTGTGGAACTAACACGCAGTGTTGTATAAATGGCGAGAGATCATTTGTGATTGTCACACACTCATTTCGGTTGTTCATATCTGGATTTCTAGCTATAATCCAGAACGCTTCCAACGCCTTCCTCGAGGAGATTTCCGTCTCATGAGCCAATATCGTACACGTGATGTTAAAATCATTACCACCACTCTTTGCTTCCCTAACGGAATTAACACATTACTTCGTTTACAAGCAAGATGCTCTTTGATTCGTACTGATAATGCTCTTTCAGCTTCCCTTTTGTAGCTCGAATTACATGCCTTACATTGAATCTGATAAATTACGCTTACAGAAGCACAATCTCCATTCTTCCCGTGTGGAAATCTAACACAACCCTATGACAAGCACTGCGTTTCATCGAGTCACAATTGATGTCACAAGTTGGCGTTGATGTTGTTAGGTGGAATGTTAATTAGAATAACATCAAATCATCGCTCAATTGTGCTCGAACAATACACCGTTGTATTGCAGCAGGGGTCTGGCATCTTCTCCCCGAGCGGTGTCTCGCTCTCGCCGCACGCGATCGAGCGCTTTGAAAGGGAAAGATTTCAATTCCCAATGGAAGGATACGGAGAGTCGCCGCGGAACCACTGCCGCAGGCCGTGAGAATTCAGGAGAATTTTGTTACCCTTGCAGCAGATACCTTGTCAGAAATGAGCGGTGAACATAGAGCAAGTTTGTTTTGGCGCGAAGTGTTTTCCCTGTCAACGTGGAATCTTCCAGTGTTACCATGTGGTACCGTATAGCCATTCGACCGAGTAATACCTGAAGCTAATCGTCTTGATTCCTCGCGTTGGATCATGCCTCTGCACATGCATGTAGCTGTCCTGTACATATTCCTGATAAGGATCGTGTAACAGCGGACGGATGCGCAGATGTAGCGTGATTCAAAATGTTCTTCGAGCTTTTCTTTCGGTACCACACAAAGTGTTCGAGTCCGCCACACTTTGGTTCGAGAAATAGGGGAGCCAACCTTTTGTGTTATCTCTCGCGTGAGCCTGATGAACGGTGACTGCTCATTCATTATGCGGGAACACTCATCCATTTTGGCAGCAGTCATCTATATACCTACAGTAATCAGCGGTGAGCATGCCAATACTGGTTCTTCAACTCTGCTCATGAAATAGATCCCCAGTACGGAAATCGTTGACCCATTGCCAAAACTTTAATTTGAGAATGGTAAGAACCTGACCACGTGAAGATGTTACAACCGAGACATTCCTTGATGAAGTCATGATACGCGCTTAACCGAGCTCGAAAGTGTCAATACTCCCACCGTGCCTATCCTCCATCCTACTTCATATAATTCGCTAAGTGTGTCTGTTGGTGTGTCGGTGTGTTTGTATGTGTGTTTGTGTGTGTGTTTGTGTGTGTGTGTCGGTGTGTGTTTGACCGGAAATTCATAACTACTGTTTCTGTGGACCTAAAGCGTTCAAAATTGGTAGGAGTAAGAGGGACAAGATGGGAACACCTTTGGTAAGTGGCAGGAGAGGACTCCGTTCACAGGGAGCGCGGCGTGCGCGTAAGAAACTTTGGGCCGCAAATTCATAACTCATGTCCCCGTGGACCCAGAGCGTTCATATTTGGTAGGAGTAAGGTGGGCAGGATGGGAACATCTTTGGTAAGTGGCAGGACCGGAATCCTTGCACAGGGGTGGGGTCTTGCGCCGCAATAGTCAATTTGGCCCTAGAGCATTCAAACTCGGCAGGAGTACAGGCGGCAGGGTGACATTTATAGTAGGTGGGAGGGTCGGACCCCGCTTATAGAAGGCGAACTTTGCGTCAAAACTTTCAGTTTGCCTCTAGGGCGTTCAAACTTGGTAGGAGGCAGTATGGGAACACTTATGGTGAGTAGTAGGGCCGGACTACGCCCCCAAGGAACAGGATTTCGCGAAATAAATGAATGGAAATCCACAACTCCTGATCCCATGGACTTGGAGAGCAATCAATAGGAGGGGCAGGATGGGAACACTGACAATAGAAAAGGCCTTAGAGAAGATGATCCACGCACCAATTATATCCTAGCGCCTTTGTTATTTACGGTCTAGCTTTGACTTTTTGATATGTTTCATTCGACAAGAAGGTTGAGTTGTGTGATTATAAGGAGATGGATTTGGTTCACTTCTTGCTATTAAATTACGACCGCTGCCCAGTAGAGTTTGCGAGTAAGTGAAAGATCACGGTTTCTCTTTGCTTTGATATCATTCTTAGCAAAATTCATCCGACCTGTAACAATGTTGGATTCACATTCAATGATGTATCCGTAGAGAAAAGGAGGTACATCTTCGAAGGCATTTGATAGTCCATGCTCTCGCTTAGCAAAAAAGCGCAATAACATATTAAAAAGGAGGAATTTCATTAATTCGATGTTTTTCGGGCAAAGTTCCTTTGCCCCAAGAAGGAGGAGAGCCCTTGATGATGGCATTGAGGAACATTGATGGTATCTAACATAGTAGCCTCAGCGATGAAGTCTCTGAATACTTTTTTCTCTGAATAATCGCCTTTGTGATATTAAACGATGTTCTTTCGAACACAGCGAGGTTGGCTTATAAAAAAATCGCTCCCAATTTGGAGCTAATACTGAGGGTGTAGGGGTGTGGTGCGATTCACGCGCCAATATAATGAGGTCATCGGACAAAAAGCGCTAAAACATCATGCCTACCATCATAACGCAAGAAATAAGAACTTATAAGTAGAATAAGTGAGTAAATGACCAACTATGCACTTTACAGAAGGATTGCGTTCACTAGGATCGGGAAAATTAAGGTTATTCTCATTTTGAACGTTTGGCAAATAAATTGTAGACCTATGAGGGTAATTCTCAATCTCGAAGGGGCTTTTTTGCCATAGTAAAGAGATTTGCCCTTTCATGGTGAGGCCGTGGACTACTGCAAACTTATTTGGTCCATCTCAACAGAAAAGTACTGAAACGATACTGCGTGTGCGAAGAGCTCTAATGGGGTCACACGTGATTCGCGCGCCCCCCAGGGTGTAGAGCTTTCAAAGCAAAAGGAGAATCCCAAGTGTTATTTACGCATAGCAAATTTCTCACGGGAAGAAGGAGCGCCCGGCGTAGCCGGGCGAACCCATAAGAAGGAGGAAGTTTGGCGTTAGCTGGGCGGCCCGACTGGTTTCAAATAACGCTTGTAGGGCTTGATCATTTTGGAGGTTGGTGTAAAGCGAGGTGATGCCAAATGACTCTATTACGCAACTTGAATCGAGGCGCAAGTTTCGCAGTTGTTCAAGGAATTGGTTGGACAGGTGTGAAGGCACCTTGGTTAACAATTTTCTCACAATACAGTTTGGAAACCACGAAATTCTATCAGTTGGCCCACCTACCACCTGATAATAATTCTTATTTCAAAAGTATTCGCGGACTTTGGCAGTAACTCGTCGAGTGCAAGTTTGCTCATTAACCCTTTGACAACAATGCGGATTTCAACGTGACGCGCCCATGGGACCACGCTCCCCCTTTTGCGCGCGACTGGCACCCACCGGTGGAAGGCACTATTTCAGGAGAAAGTTCTTTCAGTGGCTTACCGAGTTTAGCAATCGGTGAGAAACAAGAAAGTATGGTGGCACGAAACTGTGTGCCGATGTCCCACCGGTGGGTGCCATTGTCGTCAAAGGGTTAACTTTATTTTAGAGTGTGTGTTTCGTTAGTTTACATTGTGTTTGTTGTCGTTTTGAGTTTCAGTATGCTTAGGGTACGGTAGAATCGAGTAATTCAGAAATTCAAGGCTGACTGTCACTGTGTGTCAGCTAAGATCGGGCGGCAAACGAAAGTTGGCTTGGCAAGACCGCCTAACAACGGCCGAATTTCGCCCGACATTGCGTGTATTTCAAAGAACATGAGCAACTAGCATTTTTGATGTGGTACCGGCAGGTCCATGACCTTTGAAAGTACTGATTCCTAACAGTAGGGAGCTTAACTAAGGGGGCGGTGATAAGGGGAGCGGGATTTCTCATATGCACTCATAATGCAACTAGATGGCAGTTATCCGCAGCTGAGTCGGATTGATACGGCGGTGGTGACACATAGTGGGTAGCGAGGTCAACGAGTGGATGAGGACCGTCGGAGAAGGATGTATTATACAATATCCGAAAACGAATTTCGATGGATTACCAAGCAACGCCCAGAACCTGATTCTTTAAAACCACGGTCACGTCTAAACAATTACTTCAGAGGCCAATAATTTTAATCTCTGCTAGGCAGTGTTTCTGCAGTTATAAATCTTCATCCACATCCTGTATTCTAGCCTCATTTTTTAAGAGGAGCGTATGCAGTTAAGTCAAGTGACTTCGCAGGAGTAATAGGAGTCTATCGCACCCGCACCTTGATATACTTTGTGATAGCCTTAACAGCAGGCTCTGCAAAGCAATAGTTCTTCAGAGATCTTCGAAGATGAAAGCAACTTCGTTCATCAAACTTGTTCTGAAAATCAGTCCTCCTTATGAAAGCTGTATAAATGATTCACATACTGCATTGCGACTCAACAGACTTTGACTCCCGTTCTACTATCACATCAAATAAAGGCACAGCTCACGATGATTCTGGATAATCCAGATATGACGAAAAATGGTAGGCAAGATGGAAAATTGTACGATGAAGGTGAAGAAACTGCGCGAATCGGTGTTCGCAAAGTGGAAGAAAGCTTCGAAAACTATTAAAAATGGAGTGGACGAGAATGAGACCAGAAAAATGAAGAAGTGCGGGACGATTGGAAGAGCTGCACGTGTGGGTCCTGTGCGAATAGCTGACTATGATAAGCAGAAATTCATTCACTTATAAGCATAAGTAAACAAAAAACCTGCGATCAACTGATTGTGTGTGGGTCCTAGAACGAATATTGCAGCCTGTATCGCCTCGACAATCCTCTGACGTGGCGTCTATTGAGGGGCGGGAAGCTCGAGCGATCTGATAACCGGGCTCCTACTATGCCCTAACTGTTGAGTCATGCGACTCGAGTCCTTTGGGGGCTACTGGATATTCTTGAAGGGAAAACTCGGAGACCATTTTTATCGTGAACTGTGCCTCGTGAAGCACAAGAAAGAAGCTCACTCCACAGCATCACCCTGACTCCCATGTCCTCCCATTTCAAACGAGGCATGGATGTTCTCAACAACACAGGCTTCAAAAAAGTCATGAGAGTAATTCCCACCTCGGGCAGTGACACAGTGTTGTTGTATCTCAAGCGGCACTCCTAGCTCCGTAGCCGCTTCCAAGTATGAGCCTACACACGGGATGCTGGAGATTGTTTGTGATTTGTTTTCAATGCAATATGCGATACCTGGAAAAAGCAAGGTCTTTATGAGTTCCCGCAAATTTATCGGTAAACCAAGTGAAGTTATTCGTGACATATTACATTGCTGAAGCATGCGTGTTAGCAAACGTTGCCGAGTCTATCGGTTGTACCCAGAGATTCAGCAAATTTCTGGTAACCTCCAACATTTGCTCGGTAATCCGTTCTAATCTGTAATTCATTTGTGACTGTTACATGATACATCATTCTTCCTCATCCATTCCTTGACCTCTCTATCACTATGTGTCACTATTGGCCACCACGCGCTATCAGCCCGAGCCAGCTGCAGATTACTGTCATCCAAGTGCATTATGGGTGCTTATGAATCCCATCTCATCTCATCGTAATTCCGTTCCCCACTTAAGGGCCTTCATTTGATAAGAGCCAGCATTTCCGAAAATTTTGAATGTGTCGGTGCCGCATCAAGGATGCTAACTGTTTATGCCACTGGACCTAAACTTCATAGATCTCTGTCCATGAAGAAACAGAATTCAGCGAGGTGAAGGCGATGGGATGGAACTGCGAGTTACCATGGATAGTGTAGGTCGACATGATGAACTCGAACAGCTTTTCACCCTATTCATTCCATTCTGTGACTCCCAATGGCGTTAAAATTTCCGTCGGCGATTTTGATGAAAATATGGTCTTCTCTGTAGAGACTCTCCAGATCCATATAGTTGGTGCAACGAAGATCGTTAGAGATAAGGGTTGAGCCACATCTTCTTAATCGCTATGGTCCGATTCGGGTGATCAAGCTTTAGCACAAATCGATGTTCATGGCCAAGCGCGTATTAACGAGGACACCTATGCCTCTGCTGTCGAATGTTCCAAGGTACAGTTCCTCTACAGTCTCAATTACAGCAGGCGATTCCTTCTCCTCTCGCTCAATCCGATGACGTCGCACTTGATCTTCCTGGCTTGCATCATCACATCTTCGATACACGCTTCCGATGCAAGCGTCCATGCGTTGAAAATCCAGATCGCCATCTTAGTCATTCTCCCTTTGGGCAGCCTGTTGAAGCCCTGGAATTCTAGCAGCTTCTCCCAAGCAGTCCTGCCCAACCTTGCAGCTTCGGAGGCTCACTCAAGTTCAGGAGAATGAGGCCCTTTTATACTCAGGTTTTTGACAAATGAGTACCCAACGAGTAGCTTTTCAGGCTCTAGAGTGGGGTCCGAGTTGATTTTGGGTGCTAGCTAGGCTATTCCGGCGTGGGTGAGAAGCTCGGTTTCTAGAGGCGACCCTCTAAGACACCAGCTGGTCACTCGAATGCGAGCCTTCAGCTGAGCGATGGGCAGGGTACTAACTGTACCCGCAGACTCTCCACACACGTATTTTTGGATACAGCTGCGTGGTAGAGAAGTAAGTCGCCGACCAGCACAGCAGAAACAGGGAGTCCATCCCCTTGAGCCACGTTCGCCGATGGACAAAAAGGGGCGATTTCTGGTCGGCGACTTACTCCCGTATCCATCATCTAGAGACGCCCTACGTAGCCTGGTAGCTAACCGGCTGTGATCCTTCAGTGAGACGGAGGCCTCGGTAAAGTAGATCTGTAGAGGGAAACTACTATCTGGAGAAATTAGGCTGGCAGAAGAAGATTGCTCATGTCGTGCTTGTGCATTGTAGTGTAGCGTTCACTATAGTCCGCACAGTGCAGGCCGTCCTCCTCTGAAAGTCCTTCGTTTTGTGATAAATACATTTGTTTTGTACCCACTATGACGATGACTTTCAAACTTTTAGTTTGGTTAATCATTCAACGAGGATACCGGCTGACACAATGGGATGGCGATTGGTGAACGATTGTTAAGGGCAGTGATAGGGTGAAAAGCACGTAGGTTTCATTGCAGGTTTCATTTTTCATTCATTGCAACGTTGATTGTTCTATCTGCCAGGAAGGGTACTTGCTTCACAGGAATGAAAGTGGCTACCGTCATCAATGCTGACTGGTAAGAGCAACCATGTTTGAAACACTTACAAGACTATTGTTACTACTAAGTTTTATGTGCGTCATAGCGAAACGATTTGTTGCCACCGAGATCCATTTATTGATTTGATCATTATAAAAACATAACAACACAAATAGCAGGTTGAGGTTGCATATACATATGGCAAAAGTACATGAACAGCCACAGAGATTGTTGCAAAATCATAGAGCTATAAGACACGAAGAGCTATGAAGTATTGGCCCGAACAAGAGGAAGGTCTGAGCAAGTACGCAGATTTTATCCGACATACATTGGTTTTGACTGAAGGGAGGAGTTCTTGTTCTGGATATATATCAAAGAGGCGAGAAATGAAGTGACTAAAAGAGAAAGAACGGATGTCACCATGCAAACGACGGCCACCACAGCCACAGTTTTCAGACCAAAAGTTTCCAAGATGTCTGGAAAAAATGAATTCGTTGTCTAAGAACGATCGGAAACAGAAAGCAGCGGGAAGATGTGTACTCAATTATGATGAATGATTTTCAGGTTGTACGAAATGTTTGGTATAATCGAAACCTATTTTATGCATACAATTAGTTCCGACAACCTAGAAGTATGTTTTCGTGGCATGTGCCAAGACAGTCAATTTTCCTCTGATAGGCTGATTTGACACCAACTCTTCAGGCCGGATGCTTTGTTGAAACATTTTGGAACAGCAGCAAAGCTAGCACTTGTCGACCTCGCGCTATTTGGAAAGGATCGAAAAGTGACCAGAAACAAAGGAGATGCTCCATCAATTGCTTAGACGCGCATATGTGCAGAGCAGAGGTGGAGAAGGGGAGCAACGAGTGAAAACGCCCCAGCACTGCGAAAAAACTCGCTGGAAAAGTCAAATGACCTCCGTCTTAGGAACTTCTTTTTGGCATTTTTTCTCGGATGAGCACGAGTCGCAAAGATGAGATCTGCATGCATGTGCTCATTTGTTTTGGATCAGGAGCGCAGCAACAGCGTACAGCGCTCTCATCTATTTTAGGAGGTCTAGGGGTGTAGAATTTTTCATGACTCTTGATTTTGAAACTATGCAAGTAGCTTATCTTCTGCTACAAAAACAACCTACTTTTCTCAAAAACATCTAGATGTTCCGCACTTCTCGACGTGACTCCAGAGCTCGTACCGATATCACAAATCGAGTAGTCGGTCGTAGTGGCGCATAGTAAGAATTTGATGATGTACGCGATTTCCGTGTTCTCCAATGAACTTGAGAACAATCTAAACCTCATCAGTTTTGGTTGGCCTATTAAACTGATGGAAATCATATGCCAATCCTATGTATATCGCTTTCCAAAAGTGTCCCAGTTGAAATAATACTGAATAGAACCGAAAATACTTGCTCTGAGAATGGTCCATCAGCCCAAACTCCAACGTCCTCTCCTCCATGGTACCCGTGTTGCGACGGCACTGCTGTTGGATGTCGGTAGAAAGGTCGTTCTTAAAACAACACATCGGCAACATTGTTAACTATGTTCAATTCAGCCGTATTAAAACCACTAGTGGCTTGGGTGCTACCGTACAACTGAAACGAACCTGTGTCAGTACTGCTGTGATCCTTGAAACCATTTCTGTATCCCGGTCCAGAAACGAAGAACAGGGCAGGCAGCCAATGTTCCCCTTTATCTACTGTGTTTCCCTCGGGTTGCTCTACTCGAGTACTCTCTGAATAGTTCTCATTGCAACCAATATTTTTTCGGTAACATAAACATTCGCTGATTCGTCCCTCTTCCATCAACTTGCCTTTTGTTTGTTTCCTATACTTATTATTTACATTGCTTAGTAATGCTTACATGGTTTTTTCCCTTCTAAGAACTATGGCCTTCTCCTAAGATTCCACTTTATATTACACTTATCGGTGATGTGAAGTCCGAATTACTTTAGATTCAAAATAAAAAGCATCGGCCAATCTCTTCAAGTCAGGAGAGCGATTCGCATTCGAGCACCCCTGGGATTCCGCATGTAAAAAGAAATGGTGACATGTTTCGATGAGAGTAACGAGCATTTCCTCCGTTATATTGATCGTGTGACTCATGTGACTAGTTTTACACGTCTCTCCCAAACGTGGTGGTTAAGGTGAACAGGGAACCAAGCCGTCAAGTTGCGCGCAAATTCCCTATGCGGCACTATAAGGGAAATGTCTCAATAGAAGGTGGGACATCCGACAAGAGAAGCGTCGTGCCGTTCGGACGACTTAAAGGTCGGACTGGCGTGGTGCGCCCGTGGTCTCGCCGTTGAAAGCACAGAACGCTGCAGGGAGCTAGAGTTGGCCGCGTGGCTATGCTTAGCCACGGACTCTGGCCGCTCCCTTTGCCGTTCGACGATTGCATGATTCATTCGTCGTCGTCATCATCGTCGCAGCCGCCTGCCCTTCGCCGTCTTCTGGAGCAATCGTCATCAACGCCAGCGACGTAGCCCCAATGGCTTCCGTAGCACAACACTGTTGCCATCTACTAGTGGTGCCTTTTTAAATTCATGTGTATTTTTTCATGCCTTTTTTCATAGTACTTTTCGTATCGTATCAGTTTCTTTTTCTCTCGATGAGTAGTCCAGCATTAACAGTACAATTGTATAATGTGTGCTTTTCGAACGTGAAGTGTTGGTAATACACATGTATATCGCAGGCATCCTGGGACGCTGGGATGTCCCATGTAGGCCATAGTAGGACCGCTGGGCTAGCAACCTCCTTAGCGTACTGCGGAGGTACTACTAGCCCGGAGGAGCTAGGAGCTCGCAAGGGAGACTGGGGCAGCCTCAGGCCTACCAAATCCGTGCTGCAGTTGAATACGAGCATGGCGAGCGGGCAGAAGACTCCAACCGAGCATCACCGATACCAATTGCCCTCGGTGGTACTGTTCCGACGGTGCGACAGAAAGCGATGTGTAGCGCTTTCCCTGACGTAATGTAGGGGCCTAAATCAACAAAAGGTCACTCCCCGATGCGATTTCTACGTACGCAAAAAATCATCGGTAACGCTTTCGCGACATCAGACTGCAATGACCGCGGGCACCTTCGAAACCTGCAATAATCATTCGAACCCAACCCACTCCAATCACTTATTGGATATTCGCTACCTGTGACAGGCGTAGCAAAGGCAGCATGAACTGAACATGAACATCTCCGAAGCGGTCCAGATCCGAATCAAGGGTCAAAAACCAAATCAAAAACCGCGCAATGTGGGCGGAGTTCGTTTTTGCGATTCTTTGCAACCCACCATAAGTGTTTCTATACTTATTTCTGCATACCCATCAAATTTGAGCGCTCTAGGTCCACGGAAACAGGAACTATGAATTTCCGCTCAAACCCCGTCCACTGGCCCACTGTGGGCGAAGTCCAGTCCTGTGGCCCAGTGTAAGTGTTCCAATCATGTCTCCTGCACTCCTACCAAATTTGAACGCTCTCGGTCTATAGGATCAATGTTTAGGAGTTCCCGCTCAAACCCCCCCCCTTGCAGGCGGAGTCCGGTCGGTCCTACCTCCCACCATAAGTGTTCTCATCCTGTCGCCTGTACTCCTAACTTTACAATGCACACCTCTAGCCACCTTTTTTACACCCCGGATTTGGAGCCGCCTTGTGACTGAATTTGAAATCATGGTCCTCAGTAAGCTCATCTCGATCCACGCGACGCCCACTGTCGGCGGGGCTCCGCCAAGCTGATGTGTGCTTTATACTTCTCGGGACATGACCCGCCATTCTACGTTTGACCCGGTCTCTCCAGGCAAATCTAAAGGAGCTAAGGAATTTTGTCACAGACATACATAATGACAGACGGCAGAACGACAGAACGATAGACGACAGACGAAGCGCTTCATAGAAAGAAGGATAGTAGAAAAAACGGACTACAAGATCAACCAATGGTTCTACACACGACGTCCAATAACGTGAGGCCTTCTATGTAAAGCCTTTGTTCTATCTTGTCTTAGTTTCATTTTTTGCCTTTTTTCGATACACCCTTAAGCTGCTGTCAAGCTTCTGTTGAAAACTTAGTTAGCAGGAGAGCATAACCATTCCTTGACGTCGGGAGCCACAACGTAGGCAAGGAGTGGTAATCGACTTTACGAGCCTGTAGAGGTGCTTAGGAACGTTTCCTAACGTTTCCCGGGGTGCGCGAGTTGATTGAATGTGCAATTTTTCAGCCGTATCCAAGCCAAGCTCCAAGAGAAGTCCAACCCAAGAGGGTCCCGCCTCAATTGCAATTCCTTCTTGAATTATTTCAAAAAAACGACCCCATCCTCGAGAGAAAATACGTCTGAGAAGGCCCATGTTTCATCGGAAAGTTCCAAAAATAAAAAGAATACTGTAATATAGACCATAACAAAAAAAGACGTCCACAAAGCTTTTTCAACTGGAAACATGTCATTTCTCTTTGTGTGCATACACCCAGAGAAATCGAAGGCTACGCTGATCAGAAACACGTATTCGCCTTCTATTTAGTGCGCAACCATGCAAAATGCTCACCGAAAAGAGATTGCTTGGTTTGAAGATATCCTGGAAGTGTGAGGGCATGGCCATGATCAGCTGTGACAATTATCAGTGTCTCATTCGGATTTGTCATCTCACGAGCCTGCAAAACCAAGTGATCCGTACTCTCATTGATATTCCTATCGGTTAACTGAAGACAATGATTTCTCGGAGCTTTCAAAAGCATATCCTACTCAGTGGCCTGTGTGCGGGGAGATTCTTATTAGAGGCACTTTGATATGGAAGTATAGGTGCTGGAACTAGCCGACGTCATCGAAAACAAGCAAAAATGCCCGCCACTCGCGATTAACAATGTACCATTTCCACACATTAACACGTGCGTCGAAACAAAAAAAGAAAAGCAACGTCCAAAAGTGATAAAATTTTCGATCCGAGCTCCACCACTCTTCGAAAACCTCGCCATAAACTGTGGCGAGTTATGGGTTTCTGCAAAAAGTTTTTTGGGAACGCTCCGGTATCCAAGTCAGTGAGTAGCATAGAGTCGCGGTACAGCCTCTACACCAATCCTTCATACTCAAAAACTTTTGGGTTGAGTTAGTTCTGAACAGAAAATCTTTTCGTTTGAATATTAAAACTCACCAATTGAATCGCTTCCTCGAATTCGTACAATTCCGAAAACGCCACATGCATGAAATTTTCGTGCTCAGCGATATCAATCAGCCCTCCTATAGCATAAGAGCTTGAGTTGTAGAGCTGAGAGAAGTCCAGAGATGGAAGTTGGTCAATGAATGAACGTCATTCTTACCTTCCACCACCAAAAAGAATCCATCGTCGTCTTTTCGGAGCATTTCGATGGCTCTTTTTGTCATTTCGTGAAGTCTCGGCACGGTTCTTTTGTTTCCCAATTTCTCACTCAGGTGATAGGGGAACTGGGATTCCGAGAAGATACCTGAAAATACCTGGACATGTAGATATCAGCAATTAGTGGCTGCAGAACTGCACACTTTCTGAAAATCACTGCGCAAGTGGAAACATTTTGTAAATCTCTCAATCTCTATCTTTGAAATGACTAAAATATAATATTACCGAGCAGCTTGTCAACGTTGGTCGCATCAACTTGATCAAGATCCGACGGTGTTCTCAAAACCTTCCTGCTTCCACCGAGACGTAACCATTCAAGGTCGATGTTGATTCCGTCCCCTCGTGATCCATTTCGAGATTTGTCCATTAGGTAGCTGCTTCCTCCACCCATCAACACCTGTATTAAGGAAGGCAATAAAAAGTAACTGATCGTCTACTTCACTGACCCTTTATTAGTGAAGTAGTGCTCAATGAAAAATATCAAAGAACTTATTCAACAGGTATAGCGACGGCACCTTGAATTCGGAGGCTGGATAAGAGAGCAGCTGCTTTGCGATATCCCTCGAACAACGCACTTCGGCTTCGTCGTATTCCGCATCTCGTTCGACGCCCTAAAATTAGTTTTGAAGAGATTTTTGGCCAAGAGTTGATCGATTGTTGATCGATCTTACCTTGGCATAGAGGGCCGCTGGAGTAGCATGTGTGATTCGAGTTGTAGTCACGATGCCCATCGATAAATCTGAAAATTGAAGCTATCCAAAATCCAAAGCGTGTGATAGGTACTCGTTACCTTTTTGAAGGATTCCTTCCGCAATTCCATCCACAATGTCGGTGCTGGTCGAATTGGGACAGCCCTCCTTCGCACTCGGCAAGGTCCCCAGTGTCTTTGTGTTCACCTACATAGATAAGCTGTCAACGTCTATTCGAATGACCAGTTTGTCGGTTCCATTATTTTTACTATATATATCTTGTATCTATCTATGACAACATCGTAGTGAGTGAAAGCTCTGAGTGGCACTCCCACTGGGTGGAGAGGTCCATTTTCCTATGCTATGTGAGCTTCGTAACCTCATGCTTGCAGAAGAATCACCTCGAAATTTGCCTTCAGAATCTGCTATGCACCTCACCTTTCTTCCCGTAAAAAGAGCCGTAGCACCAGCAGCTGAGTCCGTGACATGGTGGTCAAAAGAGCTCGTCTAAATTCATTACAGTCAACTGAACAATAACAAGTGGTTATGAATAAAGCATAAACAAGATGAACAATTCTCATCCTACATTATTTAATCTCTCTCATTTATAAAGCACAAACTTGGTATGTCGGTTTGTCGGTATGCTCAGCGTAAGCCGGGCGACCTAACCGGTAATCTATATTACACATATTTTGAAGTGGTTGAATGGTTGCAAATGGTGCACTATCCATACGCATAGTCAAAAGTCGAATCCTTGGTCGATACTCGTTCAGACAAGCCCTGCTTTGAGCCTTCCGTTTGGTTAATTGGTACCGAATAGACCGCTAGGATAAATGTACTGACTTGTATGTGGGCTTCCCACCACGATTCCTGTACCTGTAAATTGCATTCCAAACACCACTACGAAGGGTCGCAGACTATAAACGGGATTATCTAACACCAAAGGTTTCATTCTCTATACATTTTGGAGTTCTGAAAAATTTGAATAAACCCATATTCCTCGAAATCTTTCAAAAATGTTGAAGTTGAAATAATTTGGAGATTTATTCCTTTTTGCTGAATATCGTGATCAACCAAATAAGCTTCTCGCTTAGCTTAGCTTTTTCAGGCTTATGTAACGTAAAAGAAAAGTTTGAGAAGCGCAAATAAAGATTGAAGTGGGTACACATTGCTCTAATATGACACGCTTTACTCTTTTCAATGCGAACGTTCGTTTTCAGAAGCAAGCACTTGGGGTTGGACCTTGAATAATGGTTTACAGGAAGGAGTAACAATAGAGATAGGGTGGTAAAGAAGCGTGGAAATCTAGAGCCCTTGGGTCTAACACACTCCGTCGAGGGTGGTGGGATCGCAGATTGGTGGCAATAAAAGTCATACAAGTAGGAAGCCCTTGATTCGTTCAATTCTTCATGCTGATGGACTTTGATACATTAGTTTGGTGAGTATAATCGGATCGTGATAAAAAAGAAAGAGTGACGTATAATGATAATCGCATCTGATAAAGGCTGATTCAGTTCATAGGAAGCAAGTAACACTATGTTTTAAGTCTTTCTCGATACAGTTCAGTACTGCCCCTGGTAAACGATAAAGATGTCAGAGTAAACGCACTGATGTTGATGATGCAATATTTGTGCCATTGGGCTCAGTAAAATAAAATCTCTGGATTCTTAGGTGTTGCCTATGAAGATCAAGAGCAACAAAAGCCGACCTCAACGTGGACGATAGAGATAGCAAGAATTAAGCACAAATGGAATCTCCCAACATTCACCGCACTTCCCCATTCCTCCGACGAAGCCGAAATGCCGACGTAACGTTAGGCGTTCCAGCTCCCAGTTCAACAGTTTCAACATTTTCAGTCACAAAAATCCACACTCCAATGCTTTTAAACCAATGTTATAATACATCGCTCCCGCCTCCCTCCACTTCCACGCCGTGATTTTATTGCAATTATACGTCGCATGCGTTGCTGAAAGAGGGGTTTGAATGCAATTCATTGGCCCTACGTATTGCTATGTCGTATAACTTTTGCAAATTGCAATCATCTCCCGCGACCCACAAGCGTTACAGTATAGAACATGCTGGATTCAAAATCTGCGCTCATACCAGCTCACACACTACTGAGTGCGGGGCTTTCAGCTAACAGGAACATTCCAACTGGTTTGTTCATACAGTCTAACAGAAAAAAAGTATAAGGTCTGGCTCATTTATAGAAAGGAGATGAGGCGAGCATTAGTTGGACTGTTTGGCTGTTGTACGAATGATGGACTTCATATCATTGATGAATGATGACGAATGATAGTGAGGGTGCTATGGCTTGTTTGTTTCGAAATATCGATGGAATCCATGGGATCGTCTCGATGGCAAAGGAACTGAAATGGCTGGTATGGTCGCACGACTTGAAAATTTGCCTACTCTCAAGGCGGTTAGGGAGATATTCAGTAGTTGCCTAGGCCCATAGTTGAATTTCAATAGGTGCGGCGCTACGGTAGCGCTCTGCGATTGCCTTCAAATACTCCAAATTTTTACCTGGAGGGCAACAGGACGGGTGAAAGCCATCACGAGAATACGGTTATAGAGGAAGTGAATTAATGGGACTTGAACTTTCTACGGTAAATTTTTCGATCACGTTTCTATCAGTTCAGAAATGGTGGCCTACCAGACGGACTTCACGTAAAAGTCTCTGATTTGGGTCACCGTGGTTCACTGAAGTTCGCATTTGATTCTCAATGTTTATCATGAGGTTCGCCCTGTTTCCATGATGCTGACGAATGAATTTTAGATCCACAACTGGAGTTTTCTACATTCCGTCACATTCCTTTATCATTTTCAAGAGCATCATCGTGCTCCATATTAAAGCGCAGTTTTTAGAGTTCCTTGATGTTGATCAACCTCATTTTTGGGATCTGCTTTGGCCATAGAATTCCATCCAGAACCGCAGTGGCCCTTCAATGCGTGCATGGTCTCTACAGAGCTTTTGCGGTGTCAGCTGCTGAACAAGTCATTATTTTTCACTTTACAGACAGACCTGATACCATTCTATCAACTTTGAATGAATGGAAAGCTAAATTAGCCTGGCCAAGTATTATCCTAGAACTGGACTAGAACTGACTATCTGAAGAGCTGTACATCACTTGACACAATCTCACATGAGCTCCACAGCATATCACTTCAAAATGTCCAAGTCTGAAGCTCATCTAACAAATTCGTAAGCTAAATGGACCCAAGAGTCAACCACGCTGCCTATTATAGTACCAATAATTACGTTTAAATACAATTCATTGTGTCCGTTGAGCGACTGTCTTCAATGGATTAACTTTCAGCTTACGAAAGGAATGATAATAACCTTTTGATGCAAACCTGATGCTCATTAAAAGATTTTTTCGAAAATTACAGTTTTCAAAAGCTAGGAGATGACGAGCTGAGCCAGGTGGTGCTACTTCCGGAACCATGTCTAGGGTCTCCTACTTCAGTCTAGCATTTCATCATTAGAGATTCGGTTAACTTTATACGTTCCATCTCAGAGGATTATCTTCAAATGGGAGCTTGTACGAGCCAATTCCGCATTTGAAATCCTCTGCGTTACCAAATTAACAGCGAATGAGTGGGTTCGTTTCAACCTGGAGGACTTTACTCTTACTTACTCGATTTCATATAAACAAATGCTGAATCCACGAACCTTTACCAATCCACTGTTTCGAAACTTCTCGAAATACAGTGGCGTGTTGAGATAGTGGAGCCCGGCCTTCTGGTTCTTGTTGATTCTGGCACTAGTCACTGTTGATATACCCATCCCGTCGCCAACGAATAGAATAACATTCTTCGGTGGTTTCACTGTAACACTTCGGTCAAATTCTTCAGCCTGCAACCTTCTCTTTTCCAAGGTCCCTCTTTCTTTCTCGTTGAAATGGAAAGCCGTTCGAATGCTGAGACGGTACACTTTCGATCTCAACGAGGAAGAAAGTCACACCTGAAATTTTCTAAACGAAAATCAGTCTGCCTTCTAAATATCACCAGCAATAAAACCACAGGCACCAACTCAATAACTACTAGCGTTCTACAGCTACTTTGTGACCGATCTACAGCTTTGAGTATCAAATTTTCTACTCTTTGGCACATGCAGCTAACAGCGCCTCATCGCTAAACGCTAAGCAAAATGCCGCTCAACTTCAAAATGCCCAACATGAGCTCAAAATGTGAATCGAGAGCGGCATGTCCACAGTTCGAGGTGCAGTTGAACGCTGTTTTATCAGTTGTGGTATACGGTATTAATATTGCAAGAGATTTGCTTAAGCCTCGTGATGGACCACTGTTATTCCATGTAACCCACCTTTTAGAAGGTGAGGGTTCAGTTGCAACTTCTTCTCAATATTTCTTCTACCGATACTGTTCCAGAACCGAATGTCATCAAGATCGTAACTGTCACCTGAAAGAGCATTTAAATTTGCATCTTTTAGAGAAAATACAGTTCATCTCACTTGATTCGACATTTTTTGATGATGCCATAGCTGGTATTTGGAGGAGGCATAGTAGATTCAACACCCAGAATGACATCTGAATGGTAAGAATTAAATGGCCATCATAGCTTATAGACCATGATAATGAATCTCTTTTATAATTTCAAGTAAAAAAGTCTGAAGGAGGGCAAGAAAGCAAAAAATCTGAAGGATAACAAGCAAGCGAAAAGATATTGTCGATAATGATGAGAAACTGAGAAGGGGAAAGAGTTGTGAATATGGGGAACGATCCTATTTATCACGGTAGATGGGGGAGGGTTGTCCATGACATAGCCGATCGTGCTATCGCCATCGGTGAATCGTCGAAAGGATGCCGCCCCATGAGGTCTTCGGTTGTACTGGTGAGATAATAACGGTCTGCCTCAAACAGCCAGGTTAACTCATTTCGTAGTTGACGTACGGCTGAAAAGCTATCTTGTTCGCGGGGTAGATTACCAGGGGGTGGTCAAAGGGGACGGTTTAGGTAATAAGTTTGTGACGGGTAATCTCCGGAATAGCTGGAACTCCTTTGCATTGATTTTGAAATACACCTCGCCGATGTGCCCATCCTTTTAATGGTTGCCTTCGCAGGATTTTTTGTCGAATTGGAAACCTGTAGCAATGAAGCAATTTCGGCTAGTTCTGCTTTCCTAATATTACAGCTTTGCCATGACATTACTTTGGTTCTCGAAAGTCTGATAGGGGATAATTCGCTGACGATGACACGTTCTGCTGTCAGCGACATGGGCCAGGGAAGGCAACGAAATCTGTCGGCGGCATCGGAACTAGCCACTATTCATCTTATTCGAGTTCCTCTTTTCGCATAGATTTCAACCGTAATCTATTTTACAACACGAGCTGCAATCCTACGGCCGAGCTGACGCTCTACACTTTTCTTCCCTTACTAGCCTATGTTATTACAACAAGCAAGCGCCGAATCAGGAAAGAATGTATCACCAACTACAAGGAACTATCTCCGATTCTGCCAAAGGAAAAGTAACGGTATGAAATGCTCAAAGTTGAGCTATACTGCAAATCTGAGTCTGCTCGAGGTCCCTTAATTAGGTTACTGGGCGCACATTGCACGGCTATTTCTTACTGCTTCATTCAGCGTGGGGATTTTTGCTAAATTTTGCTTTTGCTACGATACAGGTGTTTATATAATGTAGGAGCAATGTTCAACCTCCAGTTCTGAACACATTATGCTTAATCTACGATAAATCGAATAATGCAAAAATTTGGACTAACTGTCACTGTGGAGCGTAACTCTGTGGAGCTACGACCGGGCGGCAAACAAAAGTTGGCTTGGCAAGGCTGCTGAACACCTGCTGAATTTTGACCTTGCGTATATTTCCAATATCATAGCAATTAGCATTTTTGATGTGGCGCCGACATATCCACGATTCTTGAAAATGCTGTTTCCTATCAGTTCAGGGAGCTTAACAGAGGGGACGATGGTACGGGGAACGGGAATCCCCATATGCACTCAAAATGCACCTGGATGGCAGTGATCCGCAGCTGAGTCGGATTGATACCGCGTGGTGGCCAGTGGTGACACATAGAGGGTAGCGAGGTCAAGGAGTGGATGAGGGCCACCGGAGAAGGATGTATTATACAATATCCGAAAACAATTTCGATGAATTACCGAGCAACGCTGCGGACCTTATCCTATAAAACCACGGTCACGTCTAAATAATTACTTCAGAGGCCAATAATTTTAATCTCTGCTAGTTCATGTTTCTGCAGTTATAGGACTTCATCCACACCCTGTAAAGCCCTAGTGGCCAAAAGAAGCATGTGCAGTTAATTCAAGCGACTTCGCCGGAGAAATAGAGATTTATCGTACCTTGAGATGCTTTGTGATAGCCTTAGCAGCAGGCTCTGCGAACCAGTAGTTCTTCAGTGATCTGTGAAGACGAAATCAGCTTCGTTTATCAATATTGTTTTGAACATCGGTCTTTTCGATGAAAGCTGCCTAAGTGGTTCACATCCTGCATTGCGACTCAACAATTGTGGGCTTTGGCTCCCGTTCTACCATCACATTGATTAGGCGCGAACTGTTCCCGGAACAAGGAAGAAACTGACTCGACAACATCGCTCGATTATGATGTCCTCCCTTACATGAGTGGAATTCCCACTTCAGACAGTGATAGAGTGTTGTTTTATGTACCTTCTGCGGCGCTTCATAACCGCGATCAAGTATGGGCCACACACGGGATGCGTAGACGTGATTTGCATTCACTTCAATATACGATGGCTGAAAGAAGCAAAATCTTGTTGCGTTCCTGCAAAATAGAAAATTTTTCGGCGATGCGAATTGAAGAGAGGGATTTTGTGACATATTATGTGGCTGAAGCACGGAGCGTGTTAGCAAATGTTGCCGAGTCAATCATCGACACGAGAGATTCTGGAAGTTATTCTCCAGCACCTGCTCGGCAATCCATGGAAGTTCGTTTGCTAACTTCGCCTGATGCGTCCTTTTGCGTCGTTCCTTGTCCATTTCTTGACCTCTCTATCCACCGTAGTGGTGTCACCATTGGCCACCACGCGCTATGAGTCCGACCCAGCTGCGGTTCACTGTCGTTCAGGTGCATCATGGGTACTTATGGAAGTTTCCGTCCACCGTATCACCCTTCCCTCAGCTGATGAGAGCCAGCATTTTCAAAAATCGTGAATGTGTTGATACCGCATCAAAATAGCTAACTGTTCATGCTATCGGAAATCCAAATAAGGTCGGGCAAATTTCAATGGTTATCAGTCAATCATGACAGCTTGACTTTTGCCAGCCAGTCATTGCTCCACAGTGTTACACTCCTCAGTTACAGGGAGTTCTGGAATTCCTGCATTGTTCTATGCCGACGTATCAGTTTCCGATTACGGAATCTCCTCATACACTCGCAAGGAAAGTGAAGTGATCCCAGTTGATGGAGATCTTTGGGCTTCGTTTCCTGAACTCCATAGATCTATCTCCACGCGCTGAGAAACAGAAGTTGGCTTTGTGGAGACGGTGGAACTGCGAAATACATGGATAGTGTCGGTCGACATGATGAACTCGGACAGCATCTTACCCTGTTCATTCCATTCCATTTCGTGAGTCCCAGTGTGGAGCTCCTCAGCCGTTCTTCTGGGGTTAATCCTGGCGTTGAAATCAACAACGATGACTTTGAAGAAAATATGGTCTTCTCTGTAGAACCTCTCCAGATCCATATATAACGCTTCCATCTCCTCTTCTTCGTTGCGAAAAAAAGCGTGGGCAACGAAGATTGTTAGAGCTAGACTGAACCACATCTTCTTAATCGCAAACGTCCGATTTGGGTTGTCGAGCTTTCGTACAAATCGATGTTCACGGCCAAGTGCGTAATGACAAGGAAACCCAACCCAACCAGGAAACCCCGCCAACGCCTGTACTGTTACATTATTCAAGGAACACTTCTTCTCTAGTCTCAAATATAGCGTGTAGCAGACGATGCCTTCTCGTCTCAGTCAGTGATAAAATCGCACTTGATTTTCCTAGCTTGCGTCATCAAACCTTCTTTACATGCTTCCGATGCAAGCGCTCGTGCGTTGGAAGTACATCTCACTCCTTCTCCTTTTGTGCAGCCTGTTTTGGTATTGAGATTTTAGCAGCCTCTTTCGAGCAGTGTTACTCAACCTTACCGTGTTGGAGATTCCCTCAGATTCGGGTAAATGTGGCCTATTTATGATACTGTTTTTGGAAGTGGGTACCCAACGAGTAGCTTGCCGTGCTCCAACGGAGGAGCTGGATTGACTCCGGGTGCTGGTCAGCCTGTTCGAAATGGACGAGGAGCCTTGTTTTTGGAGGTGGCCCCGAATAGCTCTCCTCGACTTCTCAGCCGCTAGAATACAAGCTTTTGATTGATTTGACGGGCAGGATACTAACTGCACCAACACTCTCCACACGTATGCGTGGATACGCCTGCAAGAAACAGATGGAATATATCGACCGAGCACAGCAGAATCAAGGAGTCCATCCCCTGAATCGACTTGCGTCTCTGTACAAGTATCGGCGACTTTTGGTTTACTTTCGGTTTACTTACCTATCTGCCACCTGAGGATGCCCTACGTAGCCTCGTCGCTAACCGGCTGTGATTCTTTGGTGAGAGAAGACCCTCAATAAAGTAGATCCGTAGAGGGAAGCTATTAGGTTGGCAAATAAGTCCTGCGACAAAAAATTCGAAGCATTGAAAATTTGTATCAATAGTGTGAACACGGTAGCAAGGGTGATAAACTTGTAGGACGTTCCCCGGGGGATCAACACATGAGTAAATAAGGGCACGCTTGTGGGCTTTCGCAGCATTACGGTCAATGAATGGACAACATCCAATTAGTGCCATCACCTTCTACCAAGCACGCCAAGGAAAAAACGCGAGTTTAGCGGCTCGAAATATCAGCAATCTATTCGATGCTAGCGCTGCTCACCGATCGACGGTCAACAGTCGGTTGGATCGCTTCGCTGCAGAAGATACTAGCCTTCGAAGTCACGAAAGCATCGTCCTTTGATTCAATTGAGTTTGGAGGGATCCATCCACTATGAGTTGCTAAACGCAAACTAGATGGACACAGCTCTCGGTTAACCCTATAAACCCCGAAATTTTGCCAACGGAGTTAGAGAAGGACGATCAAAACCGCAAATCAGGTCCCTACAGAGGGTCAACGCACGTCGAAATTTCGCTTTTAACACGCATCAAAAGTTCTACGATTCCAATTGGTTCCAGTTTGTTCATCAGTCGTACTCCCGGAGTGTTCCCCCTTCCAACTACCAGGTGCTCCGCCTTTGTGAGCATCCCGTTGTGGGAAAGAAATTCGCAACTCAATGTGATCCAAAAACGGCAGTCAATTACTTCTTGGAGCCACAGCTCCCTCTCTTCTGAAGAGATGGCATCAGTGAATGGCTCAAAGAATAAAAGAAGGTTGTTGACCTCTTCAATAAAAATTTTTCCGAAAATTGATTGATATGAAAAAATTTAGAAATGATTGAAAAAGGTCTCCATTTTGTCGCAGGACTTATTTGCCAACCTAATATTATTCGAAACAATGGGGGCTGGGAGAAGATCTCTCATATTGTGACACTGCGCTGTAGTGTAGCGTTCACTATACATACATATGTAGACCGCACAGCCCCGCGTGTAGGCCTGCCCCTGCTGCGAGCCCTTCACTTTGTTATAAATCCTCCTGTTTTGTACTCACTATGACTATGATTTTCAAACTCTTGGTTTGTGCCTGGTTAATCGTTCAATGACGGATGCCGGTTGACACAATGGGATGGGACACATTGGTCAAAGACTGTGAAGGACAATGAATTTGAGATCACGTAGTTTTCATGCAGGACACAAGAACACAGTATTCATTTAGGACATATATACAATTACGCATTGTTCTATACAATGTGAGCCGTATTCATTCCAAATCCCAACTGTCAGTTTATTGATTTTAACATTTCACGTATAAGAAATTGAATCCATTGAAATCATCAACGTTTTTCAAAGGTGAGAGATCGTATTAATATAATCCACAATAACGCTAAGATGTGAACTAGAGAGGTCTGTTCTAGAAGACGCTTCTATTGTATTCTACTGTGAATCTATTCAAGAATGGTTTCCATCTGGGGTCAAGAAGTTGATTTTCAACGAAGTAATTGAGCAAGACCTGATGAACGAACAAGTACTGCTGATCGGTCTGAAACAGGTTCAAATCTCGATTAATTTCGTTATATACTCAAAATCAGTCGACTCGCCTGTATAGTGTTGGCCCTTTGAGCTCTGATTTTGAGAAGCACCTTGTCAGTTTCCTCAAGAGGCCCTCCCATTGAAATAGATTCCAGAATGTATTGGATAAGAACCATCGAGCCGGTTCTGCCCACACCAGCTGAGCAGTGAACGACGATTGGTGCCCTAAGGAACAAGTTGATGATCAAGTTGATCAGAACGGCGAAAAAAAGAACCTTACTGTGTGCCTTTGATGAGCTCCAGCACTTGGACAATTGCTGTATCTGCTGGAGGCACTCCACGGTCCGGCCAATCAATCCAGTGAAGATGCCTTGTCCTCATTTTCTGAAAAATGACAAACATAAGAATAGAAAAATGAGTTTTCCAGGGGTAGGTAGGAAGGTGGGCTAAAGTGGTGTAGACGTAAATGAAGCTTACGTGAACTAATGGTCCACTCTCCCAAGCCAACTAAGCTTTCCATTCCTTCAGAGTCAGTTAATTAATACCAGTTTTACCAAGAGGATAAAAACAACAGTATCGGCTTGTACATCAGTTGACCTCTACAAATCATCGTGTAGGACACACACGCCCACTTCCATTCTGATTGGGAATTGAAGGAGCGCACTTCAGAAACGGGATTGAAGGAATGACGAAATCAAGAAGTTTTCAGTCTCCTGTTGTATGTGGGGAGCACGTTGAGTTTTTTTCTATTCCAAGTAGCGAGTAGCACCATCTCACATCCAGGTCAAGGGTTCATATCCTGGATCGATATTCGCCTAGCCTGACCAAATCCTCCATACCTTTGGATTGGACTAATTGATGCGAGACTCGTCTAGAAGGATAGAAGCACTGACCGGCTGGCCAGCGCATGTCATTGTATAGGTCACATACGCATTCAATACGTTGCTACGGGTCTGAATGGAAGTCGAATGCCTTCGCGCATCCTTCAGACGTGATCGATTGACGCCCCGAGACTTCATCCACTATTCTTATTCTTTCACCCGTACTACAGGAAGTGCGTTATGAAACGCTAGGTAGACTGATGGCAAGGTTGTTTGTGCGAATCACGGTGAAAGCCATTCGTACATCCTTCCGTCTACCAGGTAGTATTATCAGTATTGTTATATGTAGCACAATATCAAACGACGGAAACCCATCCTAACTCCCAACTGAAACTTCCCATTTTCTCCTCTCAGAAAAATTCTTTTCACCATCTTCAGGACTTCCTTTCCTTTTCTTTACCTGTACACTTCCCTATACACTGTATTCAAAATGAGAAACGGCAATAAGTGGAGCGACATACATTAGAATCAAGCGGTATGCCGCACTGTTTCTTAATTGAACATTCATTACAAAGGTGCCATCTCTCTGTTCATCATTTTCCGCGGAGCATTGACGTAGCGCTCGATGCGCGCTGCACAGTCTAAATCCCGTTCACGAAGGATGTGGCATTCACGAAAAGTTGTTTCTAGGTGAGAATCCGTAACTCCCGTTGCTGTGGACTCAGAGCGTTCGAATTTGGGGTACAGACGACAGGATGGCAATACCTATGGTGGGTGACTGGATTGGACTCCGCCCACAAGGAGCGAGGTTTGTGCGAAAATAGTCATTTTGCCGTAGGGCGTACAATTCTGGAAGAAGAATATGCGGCGGGATAGGGACACTGATGGTGCACTAGAGCCGGCTCACTGGAGGCCGGCGTGCGCAAACAGATAATTCTAACCAGGGAAACTCAAACTTGGTAGGTGTCGCGCCTTGCTCCTCGCTATACGTTGGCATCGATGTTCACCGCTTAGGAGCGCCATCACCGTCGACGTGAATGCCTGATCGGGGTCTTACGCGGCGCTCGCTCTTGCCCCATTTGCCACGCGAGGTGTTACTCTGGCTCTTGCAGCCCCTACGCTGGTCCTACACTCCAACCTTCGCCCTACGCGTGTTACGTCTTACAACACGGGATGGCCTACGCACAGCCCAACTCTAACAATCAATCCAGATGTGACCTTCACGGCGTAACCGTCTATGATGTTGAACTACTAAAACAATATCTACGCAGTTCTTCATGGGTACGCCAATAAAAAGGAGTGATAAAATGACAAAGAGGAGACACGGTAAAAAAGGAAAGACATCTTATATACATATGTACTTAAAAGAAAACATGAAATACGTCAACAATTAAAACTACGAAGATAACCAGTAAACCTACGTAGCTCCCATGCCCAAGTCGATCACTACGCGCCCAGTCGGGTTGCATCATACTTCCATCGATTGCATCACACTTCCATCCTCGAGCGGGAATGACGGCAGGACGAGGGTCAATGGCGGCCGAATACGACGACGAATGTAGACATACTGCCGGATGGTTTTGGGTCAGAGCACGCGTCGAGTATAGTTGACGCGCAGGCGCCGATATACTGTGGGCGCCGGGACCACCGCGCGCCCCATCAGGCGTGGCCCTTCAATAAGTAGGGCGGAAGCCACGACAGTAGGGATACAAGCGGCAGTATGGCTGATGGGGTGATGGGAAAGAGTGGCTGAACTGGATTCCGCCTTTAGGGGTAGGGGATGTAGTGGGATGAAGGGAGTGGGGCATGCTTGAATGGGCGTAATTTGAGAAGAAATGCCTTCCCAAGTTAGGATGAGTGGGGACTGAAAAAAGTTATTTGAAAACTCGAGTAGGGCTTCGCTTATGACGAGCATGAAGTGGCTCGGTGTGTGTGTGTGCTGGAAGTCAATTGCCCCTGATTTCTTGGATCAGAGCTTTCAAATTTGATAGAATGTGCCAGCGGGTCAATTTTAGCACGAGAAGAATTAAAGCTCGGCGTCAGCCACGCGATCCGACTTATCTAACAGTAAGAATCGAGGCGCACCGAGCGCAGCGCCGCACGCGCTTTCGAGTGAAGTGCATAATCAAATAAATTCCATTAGCAAGCTCATTTCCACCACCACTCACCCGACCATTTCGTTCAACAATAAGCGTGGTTATTCGCACTTGTGCGTTTGTGGGACAAGTGAAGCGCATCTGGAATGACACAGTCTCACAAGACAAATGAAAATTCTAGGAGGATAATACACAGGCTGATATTTCCTGCAAATTAATTCATGCTCCAAATTTTATTGGGGTGGCTTGATGTTCATTAGAGAAAGCAAAGTAGTATTTCCAAGGCCAAATAATGACTGTGGAAACACACAGGAACACTTCAAACTAACCATTGTCGAACCAGCAAACGCGACTGTGATCTCACCGAATGTCATTGATCCACTTAAGGGAAAGTATTGGTAGCACTTCTTGGCTCCCTTAAGTCAGAATTTGGCAGAAGTTTGACACTCAGGTAGGAGAGCGCGTTAAATTATACCTTTTCAATAAAGTTGCACAACATAACAATGAACTCGACACGATCTTGCATACACATAAACCAGAACTCCTTGCAAGTCTTCTCTAATGGAGCCTCAAGAACGTAGCATAAAACTGGCAATCGTCCGGACTTCCGGTGTTTTTTGGATTTTACCTGAGTACATATAAACCGCCTTGAACTAGTTGGCGTGCCCACATAGTTAGCATGGATATAGTCGTCGCCTCCATAATAGTCAAGCTTCACTCTTGTAGCATCGAGGCAGCCAACGTCCTAAAATTCCAGGAGAAATGGATTGAAATAAAAGGAGCTATCTCAGACAGAAATAGAAGAACCCAAAAGAATGGATTGTCGTCTTGCGCGGGTAAACGTCAGCAAGCCGTGTGATGAAACAGATAACGAAATAAAGATAGTGGTTGCTTTGGCCATCTTTTTTACCGCGCTTTCTCCCTGTGATTTTCTCACAGAATACTTTTAGGCGAGTTCGCAAAACAATCTCGCAGAACCTCAACGTTCTTAAGGGCACAGTTCACGATAATTCTGAGGTCCCTTTCTAGGTTGAAAAACGGAAGTGTTGATGTAAAGGAGCACATCGGAGGCGAAGGAAACGAGGAAATCCGCTTACTTTGATGCTTTTTAAAAGTAGTGGAAGTGAAGGTTGTACGGGATCACCGTGACGGTAATGACATGAAGGGTGAGATTTAACTTGCTCGCTTTGCTCTAAAAGTTGATTACATCGAGCCGAAATTGTCTCAAACTACCTCTCACTCGCCATGGGTTATGACAAGTTGTTTGAACTCCCTACATGAGAGTATCTTGTGATAGTGCAGCCTCAACAAAGGTGGGTGTGGCATTCACACGCTGCAATCTCTGGCCCCTCATTGTGCCCTATCCATGACCTTTTTCGACCTTATAGCGACGGGTACGGCACAAGGAAAACCCTCGAATTCATACCATTGGGAAATCACAGATACAGTTTTTTTGTGTACTGTGCCTTTACCTGAATCCTTTTATATTTTTCAGTGGAGTTCTCAGAGTAGAAGGAGCGATTAACTTGTTTTCTACATACGTTGAGGACACTACACAGTGGTACGGGGGAAGCGGCCAAGGTGACGGCATCAGATTCAGAAATAAGTGAGAAATGGCGTGATCAGGTCTAAAGAGTATCACCATTCTTTTTTCAATCGAAAGTGCCAGAAAATCGACAGATTCAGGTGTGAATATTGAAATACTTTTGTGCCGTACGAGGTTGTTAGGTGGAACAGTTTATTTATTTAACGACCCAACGTTTCGACGCAATCGTCTTCTTCAGACGCCTAAATGCAACTCGAGATGATTTGCACGATATCCAAGAATCGCATTATCTTCCCTGGCAGATGTGACGACAAATTAAAAACCCATAATTTGAAGCATGACTCACCAGGGTTCCACCGCTCGAGCGGAGAAAATCCGCTGTCGCCACAGGCGACTGTCAGTAGCGAATGAGACTTTCTTGCTGTCTCCCTTATACTTGTGATAAGGGAGATCACGTCATATTGCTACTGAGTCACAAGTCGCAGTGCGGTATGTATGGCAAAAGATCGTTGGTTATAGACGGGCACTCATCTCTGCCGTTCATTTTAGGACTTCTTTGGAAAATCCAAAACGCCTCTAATGCCTTTCTCGCTGAAATCTCCGTCTCCTGCGCTAATATCGTGCACTTTATTTCAAAACTGTTGCCGTTGTGCACCTCAATTTTGTGCCTACCAAGCGCCGTCATCAGGCTGCCTCGCCTCATACTAGCTAAGTGCTCTTTAATACATGTAGCTAGTTGTCTTCCCGTTTCTCCGATATATGTTGACCCACATGTCCGGCATTCTATCTGGTAGATTACGCCCATCAGTGCGCAATCACCTGTTTTTCCGTAGGGACATATGTTGCAGTCTTTTGTTATGCACTGCTTATCGTAGAGCCTGTTTCGAACTAATAGTTGCTTGATAAAGCAACTATTAGTTCGAAACAGGCTCTACGATTGTTGTTAAAGCAAGAGAGAAGTTGGAAATTGTTCAGGTGTGAATATTATGAGGCAGGTATTTTGTCTTCGCTGTCAAGACATTACTCCCAATTTAATTCATCGCTGTACTAGGTATTTAATTTGTATCTGCCATCAATGTTATTGCTTGAATACAAGTGAGTCAGTATATCACATGATTGGTACTGAATCCTAGTGAGGCTTCAACAGTGTTGGTTTAGTCATTCAGATCTGAGATCAACAGCAAGACTGCTTTTTTTATAGGTACCTGTTCTTCGCTAGTATTCACTCTTCATTAAGACCTACATTCTGTTTTTAAGTCACATCTACTTTATCCACGGATCTCCTTCACTGATGACTCTCTCTAACTGAAAAATCTTGAGCCGGTTGGTAACGAGACTACGTGGTGCGACTCCAACTGACGGGAAGGGGAGTAAATTGCGAACCAAAAGTCACCGGCGCTTGTCCTAAGAGGTAGGGGATTTGGAGATGAACCCCTTGTTTCTGCTGTGCTAGGCCGACTCGCACCTCCTGTATAATCGCAAATGTATCCATGCATAGGTGTGTGTGAAATGGTATCTTGTGGCCTATGGGTGCGGATTAAATCCGTCACGTCGTCTCGGCCAAAAGCTTGCATTAGTATTTGGGAGGCGATTCATGGCTGACTCAAACATAGAAACCCTTTCTCCCGTCTAGTGTAGCCTGGCAAGCTGCCCGCAGTCTATCCAGACCCAATGTCGGAACCTGGCAAGCTATTCGTGGGTATCCAAACAGTCAGCAACAGTAATATAAATGAGCCTAGACGAGAAGGCACGCCGTTTTCGAGACTGAAGCAAAGTTGTTCCTTGAAACATACAACAGCAGTGGTGTTGATGGAAAACATGTCTTTGTCAATACGAACTGGGCCATGAACATCGATTCGACGAGAAGAATTGCGTACCTTTTATTAACTTTCCACGTCTGCGCATTTACAGGGTGACCCACATGAAGTGTGACGCAGAAAATTAGCATCAAAATTATACAGATCAAACCACATAGGGAACTATTACTCCTATACAATCATCACAAAACTCTAAACAACATATCACATCTCGCATGCAGAATGACCATCTTTCGCTTCAATGCAAACATCCAAGCTTATTCGGAGGTTTTCAAGAATGCGCGCAATCACTTTCATCCCACGTTCCTACAAAAGAACTCTCTCTCAGAGGTTGCTAGGACCTGTGTTTGGAAGCGTAGGCGTTTTGCTCCGGAATCGACCATACACCAAATTCCAAAGGAATGAGACCGCCGAATTTGAAGGTCAAAACTGCTTTGTCCCAAAAACCCGGAAGCGTGGTTTCACATCACTGCAGCATCTTCTTTGCGCTGTGGGCTGGTGCCCAATCCTGCGGAAGGTTCAGCTGACGTTCACCACGTTCCTTTCCGCGCATGCGATCACCGCTTCCTCCAGCCCAGGAGCCCATAAGTTGATTTTTTTATTGCCCGTCACACTTCATGTGGGTCACCCTGTATATCTCCGACGGAACCTCATAGCTCTCTTTATTCCTTATTCTATTAATGTGAGAATTTGAATGCGATGTAGGAGACGAAAACGGATTTTGGTGGTGAATGAAGGAACATTAGCTCTCACATCTGAGCCTGAAAGACGGATCCACTGCTCATGTGTTCTTCAAACTGACAGGGTCATCCCGGCCATTTGATACGTTGCTTGAGATTATAGCAAGATCTTAGATAACGATCGAAAGGGGTTTCCAAACAATGATGCAAGCCGAGAAGGCAAGAATCACTGAATTTGTCACCTCCTTATTGCTCAAAAGGGAGGAGGTAGTGTAGTGGCAAGTGGCACCCTATATCGCAGGCACGGCCGCAAAAGATGTAAAGCAACGTTCTCAGCGGCCTTCGCCTAAGCAGATCAACGCCGACCTAGGATAACTGTAAATGGTTGAACAAAATCTTTTCGACTAGGGCTTGAGATTTTGATGATTGCTGGTACCATTAAAACCAAGGAGAACAGTAACTATCACTGATGATGCAGTTGTCAGTGATTAACAACATCAATGAACATCCCTTCAGGCATATTCTACTGAATTCTAGTTATCGGTCTACTGGCTGCACATTTATCGAAGCGTTGTTTTGTGTTTGGGCTCAGAAAAGGACAATCGCCGAATCTCCGGTGAATTATTACCATTAGCAAAGGTCGAAGCCAACGAGAACGTGTGAGCTACCATATGAAGATGAAGCTACCATATCGATGAAGTAATCACAAGCGGAACCGTTTAGTTTGTACCCGGGTTCTTTTCTTTCTCTGTCAAGTGCCCGCGAGACTTTATACTTTAGAATTTATTATTCCACTTCACTGTTACGGAGCCCTTCGAAGTGTTGATAAGGTATAGAGTTTTGCTGTCAATAATAATGGGCTTCCTTCTGTATACGCAAATTGTTGATGCCTTCTATTCTATGCCCTTCCTTCTTTCAGAATTATGAGCAGAGCTACAAAAAACGCAGAGTGTTCTTATGAAGTTGTAGAGAATTTCGATGTTTGTACGTCTATGTGGCGCTGAAAATTCGGTAATAGATGATAACAGTACAGACCGACATCTGGAGTATGACTTAATGAGCTTGTGGGATGGATCTCCAGCCCTATGAAATGAGTAATAGCCAATGCCGTTCCTCCGTCCAGTTGTTACCAACAGGGTATGTGTCAAGTCGTGCGTCCGAGGACGCGCGCGGCAAATTGCGCGGCGAAGTTCGTGGCGAATTTGAGCGACCGCGGCGTTTATCTTTGGGGGACAAACCTGATGTAGAGTAGACTATTAGGATCAGCTGACCGTACCCAACTATTCTACTTCAAGTTTGTGCCCCAATAAAAAGTGCCAGAGTCGTTTGAATCGCCACGAACTTCGCCGCGCAATTTGCCGCGCGCGTCCTCGGACGCACACTTGACCGTCCACCTTACCAACACTGCACTCCTTGGGCGCCAATCCGAGTTTACAGCATTATCTTTTCCCCGCGCTCGTCCGTTTTCATTACGCCATTGGCTTCGTATTTACAGGGAGAGGTGATATAAACAAATTTCCCTCCTCCCGTTTCCGGTGCTCGAGCTTTCGAGGAATACGTATTTTTTTTTCAGGGGAGAGGGTATAGAAAACAACGACAGTTTGTTGACCTTGGTTGGTATTGAAGCTCACTTACGAAATCGCCAGCTGTAAAATTGAAGTCAAGCCTTGACAAACGATAACACTGGTCCTGGTCACATTTTGGCCATCCGCTGCGTGCGATACTCACAGAACTTTCACCTTTCAGTCATAATCTCACCCATCTCTAACATTTATGAAGCAGTAACTTGGTGTGTCGGTTTGGTGTTGGTCTGTTTTTCGGTTTTTTCTCTGTCGTCCTTAATACTCCATGATTAAAAGTAGTGATTTGGAAAGACCACCTCTACCCTCCATTTACTGCTTATATATAACAGTAACTTGGTGATTAGGCTAATTGAGTATAGTGAAACATACGGAGTGAAGTGAGTAACGTGACGTGGAGTGGAGTGGGCACTTCAAAACTAAAATTTCGATCTGTACTGACATCGTGCTATGTATGTCTATACGAAAATCGGAGGTGATAATGTACTTGAGGGCTTCCGCTTTATTTTTCAACTCTAAGCGCTAGGGCGCAGATAAGAAGGTTTGCCCATAATTGTGCTCAGGAACGTTTATTAGTCAAGATCACACAGTCTTTCGACGTTAGCGTCAGGAGTGAAGGAACACCGGGGTTAGCCAGTTGAATACTCAACTCATACCCCATCCTAGCTTTCTGCACGAGGTAACCGTCTCATCCCTAACCTGACGCTCCTCCCCTCCTGAGGCTTAGCTCTGAACCATATTCTTTCGCCTAGAACCATTTCTAAGTATAGGTTGGGTCACCTACCCTTCCTATTCACTCTAGCCTTCCGTGTTGGATAAGAGCGACGAAACGCTTCTCTAGTTTGTGAGCGTAGATACGCTTCACGTTATGCGATTGCTATGAAAACTCTATAACAATTCCACACAGTATAACTCCACCTCTTAGGGTGGAGTTCCCGAACCGACGCGACGAGGCGAGCCTTGGCAAAAGTCACCACGAATGGCATTAATTCTCCTCTCTTCTCATCCCATTTCTACCGTCACTCTTCCGTCCTGATCCGACGATATGTGTAACACGATTTCTGCAACTCTCAGGATCACTAGCCCACTTGTTACAAATACTGAAAATACAAGAAACGGGAAAAGGTTTCGCAGCTCCTCTAGTAGGTTTTAAAGTTTCATAAGCATTTGTCAACAAGGAGTGCTACTTCTGGAACGAGTGAAGAAGGAATACTTTCACATTATCTGTACTAGAAAGAACGCTAACTATCGTTCAATTAGCGAGCCTTCATATCTCGATGTATGGGTGTCTTCGAAATGCCTCAGCCAAGATGCTGTAACATTCAATCGGAAAAAGCTTCGGCCTTGTCGTTTTCTTCACTTTCTTCTTCTCTATATCCAAGGTGGGTTCCCAGTTGTAACTTACAAGATCTTTCTAGATATTTATAGGCTCTACGTGAGCAGTGTTTCAGTTCGGCACGGCGTTTGATGAATAGATCTGGAAGATTTTCGGCCTCCAATCCCCGACGAACGCTCTCACGAACACTTTGACGACTTTCCACACAAGAAATCAACTACATGCCAATCCACACTTCAAGAATACACGAGTGGAAACTGTTTTCCTATGAAAATCGAAGCTCCAACGCAGGAGGTTTCGCTCTGGCTGCCACGGCTAGATCTCTGCAACTTCATTGAGTTCAATAGTGAAAGGTCGAGCTGAAAGAACTAAGACATAATGCAACAAATACAATTTTGCCGTTTGGATTGCTTGCAAACAACTCATTAATGCTGATTGTTAATAAAGTAAGCTGTCAGCCTTGAAATGTGTTGTATAGTTCGTCGATGCAGTTTACTGTGCTTTTAGCTTGTAACGGATTTCTGAACAGAAAAGGAATTGAGCGCACACATTTTGATGAAATAATGTACACTCATGCCTGTGGTAACGCTTGTGGAAAGATCGGAGACTGAACCTAACCAAGACAATAATCATGCAGAACGGATTGATCCCTGATGCTCTTTCATGCTGAACGGAACGAATATCTCTGAATGCTTCAGCTATGTGTAACTAGGTCGAGAAGTTAACATGATGAACGACCTAGCTCCGGAGCTGAGCAGATAGATGCTGCTTTTATAATCCGCCGGTCGGCCGGCCGGCGGATTATGAAAGCAGACAATGCGCGGCGTGCGACGGAAAGCATTTGAGAGCATCGAGGAAGTAGTGAAGAAAAAGAAAAACATCTGACTCTGCGCTCATCTTTCCGGGACCGCGATCCTTCCTGCTTTGACATACGCCTCAGAGACTTGTACTCTGCGAAAGCAGGGTGAGCATGCAGTTAGCATCATCCGAGGCGCTGTGGAAAGGACGATGCTTGGAATTTCTCTGTGCAGAAGGAAATTTGGAGTTCCCAGCTACGTCGACGAAAGAACATCAGGGATGCCGTTGATCAAGAAAGGAGAACGATGGTGGACCGGAAACCTTATGCGATATAGTGTTGACCGTTAGACCAGGGCTATTGCAGACTGGATCCCTCGGAACGTTAAGCGAACACCAGGACGGCCGCCAACGA